>OV725079.1:160258587-161458587 GCA_928085145.1 Nezara viridula | reverse complement strand
AAATAAAGTAAATAAATAAATAATAATAAATCTGCAAAAGATCATTAGTCATAAACTTTTCATATTTGTTGTTTAAGTCTTTCACTATCCAGGAACTTGATAACTTTGGTAACGATTTCTTCTTGATTTTCCAGGGATGCTGATATATTCTGGAGTATACTTCTGACATTTGGGGGTAAGATCTTTTGTTATGAGGTGGTGTCAGTCTTGTATGTCCGATCCTCAGCTGCGTGAGGACGACCTCTTCTCTACGACTGCTGCGTCTGGAGCTGGTCCACGGTTGCACCTCTTTCTTTATTGTTTTTAATTTTCTAGGTGCGCTGTTGTCCCACCGTTTTTGACATTCTTGGGATATGGTTTCTCTTAGAGGTCGTGCAAGTTCAGATGGTGTCAAAAAAGCTTTACCGCTGCCTGGAAGAGTAAGAGCTTATTTTGCTGCTCTATCAGCCATTTCATTTTCTTTAATGCCTACATGGCCAGATAAAATGTGCCGTTGTTCCAACTCCATGAAGCATTTTTATAAGATTTAAAATGCAGTGTATCTCTTGATGATCTGGATACATGTTATTCATGGCTTTCAGAGTACTTAGGGAATCCGATACCACAACCACATATGCAACTGGCTTCTTCATGACGTATCGGAGACTCATTGCTACGCCGTCAATCTATGCTGTGTAAACACTGCAAAGATGGTTTAATTTATATTTGTAGGTAGTATCAGGAGTGACAAAGGCTACTTTGTTATGTTACAGTACTTTTTTATGAAGTACTGTTTCAGCAGGCCTACGGTTTTGCTGGGTGGTGATCGTTCGCCGGGAACATATTCAACCGCCATGTATACAATATTAATAACCATAACATATAACCTTATATAAATGGGGCTATATATATATATATATATATATTTCTTTCTAATAAAAGACTTAAGAAATATATATATATATATATAATTTTCCCAGCGAACTTTCCTCAACAAATTAAAATAAGTAAACTTTTATAAAACTATATTCCTTTGTTGTTTTTATAGTTTTATATTTATATAAACCACAAAAACAAAAACTAATTTTGTTGATAACTCGGAAATAATAACAGAGTTCGATGATTATACGCAATAATTTCGCTATGAGGAAGACAAAATGTTGCTCAATTAATTATTAATTCCAATTAAAATCGTATAATTAAGTAACTATAATTGCCACGATGATTTATATAAATTTGTTGATTATAGAGTGCTAGGGAAATATATATATATATATATATATATATATATATATGCACATATCTCTCCTCTCTTAAATATAACATAATACACATTTCAATTCAATTTATCTGATATTCGCAGTTTAAGGACGAAAATGAGCCACCATCAATGTCCGTTATCTAGAGGTCCCACTGTTAATAAATCTGCAAAACCCAAAATGGTAGCAGTTTGCAAGAGGAACGAAGATTGAGATAGGTCAAGCAACCACAATAATGCTCGGGACTTGGCAAATTAAGCTCAAGACCTCGACATTCTCCGGTTCAAGCACCGCCGCGTTTGACAGACAAAGGCATTTCAGGTTATTGATTTCCAGTGCAAACCCATGTTTACCGAACAGAGAGGATTCATCTTATCAAAGATGTAGATTGAATGGACATGGTAAATATAATAAACATTGTTGTAATGAAAATGTTTGCTAGTATTATTTTGTAAACATATTTTAGTATTTTATCAAAGGTGATCGGCTGAACGCATTTTATATACGTTTTAAATTCTTATACTTATATATTTATATATCTTATACTTATACTTGAATATGGAGACTACGGGGATGCCTGATATACACATATTTATAAATATGTATATATATATATATATATATATATTATGCGGAAAAATCCTCCGCATGCTAGTCGGAACAATCTGAAATCAGAGTTCTAACACATGGAGAAGACCAATAAAGAACTGTTAACAAAAAGTGGTCAATCAATATCCCGCGATATAAAGGGACGGAGGTTCTAACAGTGCTTCACATACTAACGGAATGTATGGCTCACGGCTCCTATAGATTTTCCAAAGACTCAGATATTACAGACAAATATTGAGACAGAACCCAGACACAACATCCTGACTTATTAAATTCTTAAAAACTATCGACATTTAAAATAAATTAAAAAAAAAACAAAAATCAAGTGACTAAAGAGCCTTCAGTGTTAAATGCCCCTAGTGGTCAAAACACTCAAACAGATATATATTCTATTCTATTCGATATCTCAAATTTTATTACTCTGTGAATATAGTGCACAAAAAAATTATATTTCATATTATAAATCTTTTCTTATTGATGTTTTCATTTATGTCTAATGGTGTGTGCACACCGTAGTTTGTTCTTTTATTAAGAAATAAAATGTAAAATTTATTTGTAACGAACTAATCTATATATTTACTGTGCCTCAACATTCAAAAGTATAAGAAAATAGACGGGATGAATTGTCTTTTTAAAAATTTTGATCCTTACATCAAGGCCATGCGTTTTAAAGCCTAAAAATGTTACATTTTCAAAATAAATCGTCATTCTTGTGGAAAGCCTCTCATGTGCCGATGTTGTCATGAGATACTTGACACTTTTTTTAGGTGTTAGAAATCAGAATATTGCTCTTCGACGGGCTAAAATTCAATTAGCAAAGAGGAGAATAGCTCTACGATAATAATATATAAAAAAATGATATATATAATAATAATAAAAGGCTTAGCGAACCAGGAGGTTCGATGCCAACACCACCAATCACTTATTACATACTTGCCTCCACTGTTCGTCGTCCAAACCTAGTCCCTTCAGATCGGCTTTAATGCAATCTTCCCACTTTCGTTTCGGTCTACCCCTCCAACGTTTACCATTCGGTACAGCAAATATTAACCTTTTAGGAATTCTCTCGTTACCAAGCTCAGCAATTTTACAAGCCCATTTGATTCGCCGAGATGAAATCACCTCAATTATATTACCCGAATACAGGACGCAATTCGGCGTTGTGTAACCGTCTGAACTCTCCGGTTAATTCTACGCAATGCTTTATTTTCCAAAAAACTTAAGACGTTGCTCATCCCTTAATGTAAGTGGCCACTTTTTGTATCCATAAAGAACTGTAGGTAAGATAATGGTTTTATAGATTCTAATTTTTATGTTCCGGGACAAGAGGCGCGAGCTAAATAGTTTTGTCACTGAAAAATAACAAGCATTTCCGCCTTGAGTCTAATCTTCCTCTCTTCTTAAATTTCGTTTTTTCTAGTTATCGATTTGTGGTGTATTGTGAACTAAAGATGTGTGAGTACAGCGTTCAATGCTTTGTCACACCCTCCAGCAAGTCTGGTGAGCCCCTGCCTCCAGCAAGTCTGGAGGGCCCCTCTCATTGTTGGTCAGCGAGTCCATCGGACTTAGCCTGGAGAAACTTCCAAAGATTTCCACTGACCATTCCTACATCTGCAAACCGTGGGACGCTCACCATACCCAGTATTGAGCCCGCGCGAGGTGAAAATATATGATAATATAAAAAAATATATATCCAGGTATGGTCTCTATTCTATTAATATAGTAAATGCTTTTACACCTAACAAATATACCTTGACGAGTAAAATAATATATCGGTAAAAGTACAGGGATAGTCGTATCTTATTGGCAATTATACTGATGAGATATTTTCCAGTGGGACATTCTTATCACTTTTTAAATAAATTATCATTTTAAGTTGTGGTAAGGCATAAAGCTTCACCAATTGGACGTGTTGAATAGATCATCTTGATATTGTTATATTGTATATATGATTAAACATGATTGAGTGATATATTTGATACGTTTAGAGACATAGCTATCTAATGTGAGAGTTGTCGCATGGATATGCTATTGTAGATTTATTTATAAATATATTTGTAAAGAAGCGATCTTAAAATATTGCTAGCGTCTGTTGCGGCGTAGCATGGCCGGTACTCGTTGCTTACAATCCGAATCGGATCTGCTACGCTCGCTCGAGAGCCGAATCACTTGTGCCGTTGCTGCTTCAGCATCTGCTACGTGATCATTGTTCACTCGCTCCTCCTTTCTTCTGCCCATTGCTTCTATTTTATTTTATTTAGTTTGAGATCAATGCGCTGGGGTTTCTTTTGGTTCCGTTGTCCGCTACCAGGCAATTACTGATGTGTTATGCGATACCTAAAAGTCTGACCATCAAGTGACTTTTTTTTTTTTAAACTGATTTCTGCGTCTCAGTTAAGAAATATCGTTGTTAGGCCTAACATCAGAATAAATAAGGCTTAACATAGAATAAACTCTTCAAAATTGTTGAAATAATTATAGTGTTTTTATATTTATACAAGTTTCTCTGTGTGAGAACTCTTGCATTATATATCTAACCTTATAAATTTGAGTTATAAGTGGTGTTATGAAAGTATCATAATAACTGTCGAAGCTCGGGACTTGTTAGCATTCTCGGATCATCGAAAAGAATATAACATGGATGAGGGCACTGAGAAGGATAGGAACAGAATGTGACATTTCTTTCACCAAAAAAGATCTGCTGAAGGAATTGAAAATACATAAAGACATATTTCTTGAAAAACTAAAGCAAGAGAAAATTAATTATTACATTAAGAGTACAGAATATCATAACATTTACGCCAAATTACAATACGATTGTGGATATTTTTGGCAGGATAATTACAATTTATATTTCATTTGGCTAATTTTTAAAGCGCGAGGGGAACTTTTCAATCTAAATTACCAGCCGTGGCAGGATAAAAGAGGAAATTGTTCTTTGTGCAATATGAATGCACCAGAAGATAACTTTCATTTTACGCCGGTATGCCCAATACTAAAAGAGTTCAGAATAGCATTTTTAGGTATGTATCAACTAAATTTTATGGAAACTATAACAATTTTAAACGGCCTACAGACTACAGAAATCTTTATTTATATTTAAGAACATCCACTAATTATAGATGTGAATTAGTGAGAGAATATAATTTAGAATAAAAAGTATCTAAATTTATGATCATGTATATTTTTATGTTATGGAGGTATATTTATATTTTTATATTTAGAAAGAATTTTTAGTTAAAATTAATATTTTTTTTTAATTAAGCTCATAACATTGCAATTGGGATCTTGTTATATAAAACTGTCAGACGAACATTAGTTCATTGTCGATAAATCGTTTCATTATATGTAAAAAAAAAAATATATGATATTATGCACTTTATAAACAAATAAACGCTTCTATCTATATATCTATCTATATATCTATCATAATAACTGTCGAAGCTTCGGACTTGATAGCATTATGTTGAAGTAATTGTTTACTTAAAAATTTAGAAGCACGAAGTTTGGTAAAATATATACTCCCAAGGGGACACTACAGTCATGGAGTAACCGATTTCAATTTATTTGTTTTTTTCGTTTTATCGAAAAATATCGGACGCGAATCCCGCCGTTCGTTCCAGTTGATCCTAGGTGCAGAGAAAAAAATATTTTATATAATTTCAAACAAAATTTATGTTATTTATTTTTGCCCTTGATTTGTCCAAATTTTTAGGTTATTATATATCAATCGATCTCATTTTTTGTGCCAAATAAGAAATAACAATAACTATTCAATTAAATGATTTATAAAGTATCATAAATTACAAAAACAAATAGGCGCTTCCTGTAAAGTAGGCCAATTAAATTATTTTAGTATAAATTATTAAAGTTAATTATGAAAAAAACAAGCTTCGCTTTTAGTATTCTTGGAAACTCTTAAATTGAAATAAAAATCGCTGCAGTATTGCAGTAGAACATATAAAAAAAGCTAGAGACCATATCTTTGCTCCCAATTGTCCGATAGCAGCGAATTTTATTTTTTTTTTTAGGAAATTCCGGAAACTTTTAAAAATCATATGCAATATCCACGAAAAAGTGTAAAATTTTCGAGTTATTCAAAATATAATTTTAGCATCCCTCGTAACTTTTTTTCCTGCTTCTTTTCGTTGAAGTGCGTTATACAGATACATTTAAAGGGCGTCGAGAAAATGACTTTAGCGAAGTTTCATTGAAATCGGTACATTCGTTTAGGCGCTACAGTCCATAGCACCGCATTTTTTTTTTTGGCCGCCGTTTTGAAAGTAAAAGGCGGATAGTAATGTAGATGAAGGAGGATCATCCTCTGGTGACTTCTAATTTTATATCCGTATTTGAAAAAAAAAAAAAAAATCGGTTCAGTAGTTTCGGAAAAAAATGCCCGATCGGCGGACGGACAAAAAAATTGTTATTCGTTTTTCGAATTCTACGTATCCTGAAACGTGAAACCTCAAATTTTGAGAAGGGTTTAGGATTTTGAATTGTTTGGTCGATCACAATGGTTCATAATTGAAAATAACAAACCAAAATTGCTAAATGTAATATTTGAATTATTTCGAAGATTTTTTTTTTACCAGTGATGCCGAAATGTTTTAAAAATTCATTAAAAAAAAGTAGATAAAAAGTACAGAAAAAATATTTTATGCCTATATTCTAAGCATGTTGATATGTGCAGACTTTTTTTCGAATTTGTTTGTAAACGGCTGTATATACATATACACCGTGTATATCCTTGGAGGAAAGAAGAAAAAAGGGAAAGAAAAAAAAAAATGAAACAAAATATAAGGCATAAAATTCCCATATCATTGGCCCTATTCAACAGAGGGAATCAGAAGGTGGTATTGCATATTTGAGAGGATGTATATCTCCTCTCTCCTCGGAGGTAGAAAAGCCCAGCGGGGGAGCTTTCCCACATGGATATTCAAACGAGCCCTGTCAGTGGACTGGTTCGTCAGAAATTCAACTGTTGGGGGGGGGCAGGAGAAGGGGCGCGTGGAAAATCCCGAGTAATCGGACGTGACGAATACCTCTAGGTCGGCCGGTGGATTAGTCACGCTTCTTTGTTATGGAAATAGCCACTGTATCCCTCAATAGGGACTCTTTCTCTTTAATATCTGTTGGGACCTCCCGCAGCGCCCGGTCTAGTTCGGGGTTCGTCGCCCAATTATCGGATACCCGTCTTCGGGGAGGAAGTTCTGTTTGCAACGCACCCCCTCTTGTGGAGGCGGTCCTCAATGGTGTGTGTGATTCGGACCTCTCAAGGGTGACTTCTACGGAAATGGACCCATTTATATATGTCGAATTACAAGAGTTTGGAGGGAGGGTGAGAGGGATCATAACTATCTCTGATAATTTGGTCTATGGTTCAATACTCAAGAAGAAATTTACTATATATATTTTTTTTTTTATTGAAATTTATGAAAGTATGAAAAGTACGAAACTGAAAATAGAAACATCTGGTAAATCCACTCACACGACTTTCCTACCTATTTCAGAAAAGTTTTTATGTCTTTACATATGTTCATTAAGAAACAAAAACAAAAAATGAACTAGATTTATATTTCTGAAAAATGATCAAAGAAAAGATTTGAGTACGATTTATTTGATAAACTAAAGCAATGTAAACCGGCTTAAGGTAGATCAGTGTAAAATTTTCAATACTCTCTAAGGTTACTGATTAAAAACTTTTTTCTGTAGCTTAGTATTGGCAAACAATAATTTCTGTTAAAAGTAGAGGAAATAGTGAAGTTTGTGTGATGCTGGCAACAGATTTTCTTACTTTCACTTAGTAATCTTTTTTCTTTCATTTATCCCTTTCTAACACCAGGATATGAACCCGTAATCTTACATTGAAAATTGAATAGCTGTAACTTCGTTAATAGTTGTCCAAAATGAACGCGTTTTGTGTAACATGTGTAAAAAATAGAATAAGCTGTATCATCTCTAATACTGGTTCTTATAAAATAGAAAAGAAGCAAAATAATCGGTTCAGTAGTTCCCGTGAAAATCTTGGCCCAGAGAGACAGACAGACCAATGGATAAAAATGTGTTTTTCAGACTCAGGGGACTTTGAAACGTATAGATCCGTCGAAAACCGCATATCGGAAATTTGACCCGATTGTAATATTTTCCTTAGTGTAGGTAGGAAAGTAAAAAGTAGATAGATGTAAATAAATAGTAATATGACATGTACAGACCTGAAGAGAAACTACCAACTGTTAGCATTGTAATAATAATAGTAATGTGAAGACAGCTGAGATACTATAGCCCATGGATTATACTGAACCGCAGTAAAGACCCCTAAATAGCTTTATATCATCTTAACCTACAAATATTTTATTTACAATACAATAATTCTCGGAATCGGGACATTTTTAATCTGGAGATCGGCGAACTTTGTCTATTTGATTAGGTACTAAAAACTCGTAAATACCCATTTGCTTTCCACTAGAATCGTAAGATAATTTGATAATAAAATCGATAAAAAAGTTGGCCTACAAATATATTGGGCCTTTTGTCCAATATAACTAGTGTTGTCCAAATGCGAGACCGAGACGAGTCTTGGTCTTGCAAACTCAGTCTTGGTCATGGTCTTGGTGTTTCGCAAGAGTCTTGCAGTAACTTATTAATTTATTACTACAGAAATATTACTGTAATTTTTTTAGATAGGAGAAACCTAACCCCGTAAGCCCGAATGAAAAATTGGTGGAGTTAAATGCAAAAGTATATTGGTTATACCAATTATTAACATATAGTAACTAAGATTGTCAAATATTAGTAACTATTTTGCCTTAATTTTTATTCAAAAAATCGATTTTTCTTACCAGTCCTGTTCGTGGTCTTTGGCAACAGTTAGGCAACTTGGTATTGGTGTTGATTTCAGCCAACGCTAAATATAAACTCATTATTTTGACAAAAGAGTGTGGAGGTCGCACCAAACGACTCAATAATTTTGAAGGCCACCTTTTTTCTTCGTGTTCAACATACACCTTCGAAATTTTTTCTTTTAATTTTTTTTTAAACATTATATTTAGCCATTTCTTATTAGTACTCACTACGAGAGATTGTTGATTGTTTAAAATAAACCATCACGGTAAGTTTTTTTTTTCTTTAGTTCAGTATTTAAGTCCTTCACATTATCGCAATGAGCTATATCTTAAATAGCTGATATTAAGGAAAATAGATTTTTAAAAATGTAAGCACTTTTTTTTTTTTTAAAGTTAGTATACACTTAACTTATAAATGTGTTCAAATTTTATTACGATTGCAACTCGTTTCCTTAATATATTAATATATATATATATATATATATATATATATATATATATATATATATATATATATATATATATATATATATATATACCATAAAAGGTAAGGAAAAATAAAAGGAACATAATAAAAGGCGGTGAAGTTGTTCCTTTATTTCCCAAAAGTATTCGAAAGCGCGTAAACCTATTACTGCAGCTCTTCCAGCTGCCTCCGTCTAGAAGAAGAGGGAGAAAGGAATTCAAACCGTAAAATAAAATAAAAATGATCTGATTTCTTTACGATGTAATGTTCCTTAATTAGACCGACTTGGACCAGACTGATGGAACGTAGCCAAAGAATGATAGCACCATTTAGCCAGCTCTTTTCGAAAACCCTTAATTGACATATAAAACGTTCAGTAAATTTTGTTAATATGCAAAACAGGGTTTTACAACAACCCCCTTCTCCCGTTAGCATGTCGCTTCGTTATTATGCGGGACGAACCAAATAGTAAAAATACTCGCGGATTATGCTATAGGCATAATTTTTCATAGACTGATGAGCCTTTAAAAAAAAATATTGCTGCTATCAAGGTGCCTGGTTCTAAATTATTCTCCAGTATTATAGCCGCTTATAGGAAACTCATGATTTGCTATCAAAATTGCCCTTTCAAACAAGTACTGAATTTTCAGTTATTTAGAGTATTGAAACGAAAAACAAAAAAAATGTTATAAGAGAAGGAAAGTACATTCTAATATTAGGACGAAAAAAAATTAAACAACATTTATATACATATTCATTACTATGGAATATATTTGTATGCAAAAGATTCAGCTAAATAAATATATATATGTGTATATATAATTTATGTACATATGATATACAATATAGGAATGTTTAAGGAAATGAATTATGTAATTCGAGGAACACATAAAAAAAAATCAACGGTTAATATTATAGAACCAGATTTATATGTAAAATAAAATTTTAATTATGGAAATATATTTTTAAACATTAATTTTCAAAAGATGTCTACTTTTTCTCCAATAATAAAGCGATTCACGAAGTTATAGATGGACGTTAATAAGTTGATTAAAAAAAGGATGTTTACCACAGACTGTAATATTAGAAACGTATAAATGACATTTATTATTCAATGTATTGATTTATAGTTTTCATTTATAAATGTTTAAAAAGTTTATAATTGATAAATGTTTGACTGTCGTGGATAATGAAGAGAAGAATAGTTGGGGTGGCCAGTCAAAAAAGAAGGCAAAAATAAATGATAATATTTATTTTTACATATGCCGACGTTTCGACCTGAAGTTCAGGCCATCATCAGGGCTGACTGCTCTAAGGTAAAGATGCAAACAGTAAAAAGTTTAAATGATTATCTTGTTCAAAACATTATTCAGAAACAATAAACCTAACCTCCATAAATGGAATCTGATGAAGAACAATTCGGATGAAAATGCAACCCTAGAAACGGCGCTCAAGGATGAACCATTTGCATGGAGAGTGTGGGTTTGAGCCCCGAACAGGTAGAAAAAGCTAACCGAGGGACCAGTTTATTAACTGCTACAGCTGCCATCATCAATCCCTTCTGTCGGCTAGTTGTGATTCTCTTCTGAATTCCTAATACTTCAAAAAGTTCGCCATGTAGAACAAGGGAGAACCAACTCCTCCATCTTGCCTTAGCTCAATTTTTTTTATCTGTGTTCATCTTCTTCTCATTCAGCGACTTGCTTATATAAGTGTTATGTAAGGAATTATAAATCTAAATTGTCTTCTTATTGATTATTTCCCCCAATCTGGTAGTCGTTATCATAATGCTATTTTTTATTTATTAATTTTAGGTACTGTCTCAATTTACAACAATGGTGAATTAATAAATACAAAACAAAAATAAGTAAAATAAATATTTTAAACAAAAGTATTCTTACGGACATTATTTATAACCGTCCTGGGAAACTCCGAACATGGCTTTCAGGACTCCAGGAGATCCCTGTGCTTCTCATCCTATTGTTCAACTGCGCCAATGGTAACCAAAAACTTATTCTAAGATTCGAGTAGAAATTTAGTACTTTCAAATTTCAAATCTGGAGGGTTTCAAATTCTCGATTGAAAGGGGGCCTAGATTCGTAAAAATTTCATAATATGAGGATGATTTGTTTTAAGCCAACATGAGACTGTTTATCAAGCAGGTGTTAAAATGATGTATGCCGTATTTGGGGAAAGAAGAGGACAAACGAGAGACATCAAGGCAGACAAATTTAAAATTTACGTTTTCTTCCTCCAAAATAAAAACTAATACTTCGTGAATAGCTTTCTTTATCTTATCATAACCATCTATTTTTTATTTATCTGGGCATTGATAAACTTTGTCAATTTAATTAGGTACTGACAACTAATGAGCATCCATTTGCTTTTCACTTGAATTGTAAAATAATCTGATCAAAATATCGAGAAAAAAAAAATGTATTCTCAACCCTTAACATGTCCAAATAATGAGGAACAATGTTTTTTCTGGATACCTTTTTATCTCTATTTTGTGATCAAATTATCTCACGATTCAAGTGCAAAGCCAATGGCTATTCGCAAATATTTAAAACCTTATTAAATTAATTAACTTAATGAAAAAAAACCCATTTCTGAGAAATTATGTAAATAAAAATGTTATAGGTTACGATAATGGGAAACCATTCGGAAGTTTTAGGCGGATGTTGATTTGAAAAAATGTAGTGCGGAATAATAATATTAATCGGAAGCATGAAAAATGAATTATAACAGTCCAAAGAATTTAAAGTGTTTTGAAGAAGTATACAACAAGAAAATGTGCAGTTTTCGGGGGTAGGAATTTATTTGGGTTTTTAATATTAGAGTGTTGGTACAAATAAATAAGTAGGGATTAGTGAAAAAGATTAGAGTGGATATATAAAATAAATATTTGTTGTCAAGGCTACGAACAATTAAGTTAAAAAGGAAGATATTTCATGTATAAAAAATTGTATTTAACCACTGAATAGCCGCAGAAATGTGATGATATAAAGATACTTGAAGGGAATGGTTAATAAAGGAACTGCCTACGTTTTTCGCAAGAGAAGTTATTTCGTAATTAAAAAGGAATCATCCCCAAATTAGTTTTATGCAAACGAAGCCACTTTCTTAGGGCGCCTCAAATGACGCTGTCTTTAACATCTCCAAATGAATAAGTACCTCGCTACTGTTTTGATTGCTAACTCTGTAAATTATTCCATTATTTGTAGTAATCGTAGGCCGATGACCCGACATGTTCATGTTCTGTAGATGTTCAAATATTACATTTCTTTCATTCTGCGGAAAAACTATGTCTTATATTTCAGTGTCACCCATAGACAATTACATAACTAGCTGATAACGGATTTTTCTATAAAATAATATTATTATAAATATGTAAATATATAGATAGATACATGTGTATGTATTTTGGCTAGATGTAATCTTTTTATTTTGTTCTATTTTGTTATTTTCAAGAGACTGTGTCCCAGAATAAAATTATTTTTCTATTCTATGTATTTTTTTTTTTTTTTTTGTCTTTAAAGCTTATCAACACAAGGTCTATTTTCTTTTTATATTACTTAATTGGTTCCTGCTTAACTAATACTTTAAATAATTATTTTTTTAAATATTAATTTTCTTACCAAGTTTCGTGATTTATTTTTAACCGAATTTCATATTTGGATTTTCATATACTGGGTTTCTCAGTTCTTAGTGGCGAAAACCTGAGAGGTGATTTTAGAGAAAATTTTCAACATTTTTTTTTATTTTAGGTATGGGATCGATTTAAAACGGAAAAGGATTTAAGTTCAATTTTGTCTTTTCTTAAGGTAGTCAACTTTTTCTCTTTTATAGGAAGAGATAAGACAAAAAATATTTAATTCAAGTTATTAAAAACTTCTTTATAGTAAATTAGGCAAAAATTTCGAACATCGCTGTTCTGAGTTTGTGTTCTGTATCAGGAATCAACTCTCTTTTATTTAAAAAAAAAAAATTGCAGAAAATTGTATTTTCAAGCTACTTCTTCAAACGGAACATCCTACGAACAAATTCAACCGTCACTTTGTCAAAGATAATTTATTTAGGTACTGCGTCCCTTAAAGAAATGCCCTTAGTCAAACCGGATATCGACAACCCTCCACGGATACAAAAACCGACTAAAGCAATGCTATACCAAACTTGATTACACGAAAACAAAATCTCATCTTCTGAATACAGAACCGAATTATTCTGTAGACTTCAAAAATGAAAATAAAAGTATAACGGAACCGTTTGTAATCTATCTCAATGATTTAAATCCAAAGAATCTACCGGTTATTATTTTCTTATTAATATTTTATTTAAACCTTGTCATGCATCCTAGACAATGTTGTTAATATCAGTAGTATGATGTTATTTACGTTACATTATTACAAGTAAAACCTATAATATATTACTTTACTTAATATAATATAGGAAAACAATAATTAATTTTTTTTTAAATGAATCAAAGAAGATATTAATACAACTAATATAAATAATAACTGGGACTATTTATAATACATTGCAACAGGAATTACTAAAATTGACCACTAACGATCAATCACAAAAACTATTTGTAAAAATACATAGTTAAACTAATAACAAAGAGTCCAACTCTTGTTGGAATGACCGACAAATGTAGCAACCAATATTGATATATATCCAGAGAACACTGAGAGATCAACAATGTAGCTCCTTTATAGCAACAACTGTTGCTAACTCTTATGTTGCTGCTACATACCTTATACATTATTTATTGGTCATTGGTCTCTTGGCCATTTTCTTCTTAATCTGCGCTGTTCAGGTAACAAGGAGCAAGAGATAAAAAGAACCAGAGGATTGGAGTGATTTTGGGTTGAAGAATGAAATGTAGTGTATTTGTCGTGGATGTAGGATTTTACTGTTGGGGTGATTAAGTCGTTATGTATAGTAGTATTTGAAATTGAAATGTACCAAGGTGCGTTAACAATTTTTCGTAAAATTTTTTATTGTGCTGTTTGTATTTTGTTTTGCTGAACCCCAAAGTTCTGCTCCATATGTCCATATTGGTCTCAGTAAGGTATTGTATATTAGTCAATTGTTTCGTAAGTTAAGTGAAGATCTGTAGTCCAGAAGATGTGAAAGTTGGCTATATCGTCTAGTAAGTTCTTGGCTTTTTAATTTCGTATGTATGTTGCAAGTAAGCCTTTTGTCTAAGTAGAGTCCAAGATACCGTATATAGTTCTTTGAAGGCACTGAATTATTGGCAATCGTTATGGGTGGACATGAGGCTTTCCTAAGAGAGAAACTAACGTGGGAATGTCCGAGAATAAAATTTATTTTTCATTCAAAATACTTCGACAAATCGTTATTGCACCCTGCTATATTTCCATTCACGCTATACACAACGACCTGAACATACTAACATTAAAATCCTACTTATACACATAACAAATACACAACATTTAACTTTTCAACTATTAATCATCCAAATCCACTTTTCCTCTTCTTCTTATTCCTCCCTGTTATCTGCCGAGCTTCAAAGAATACTAAAGATGCGGTGATCTAGAGTTTTGCTCAAAATATAAATAATTATCAAGAAATAAGAAGACAGAACGAAAGGCAGCTTATTGGCTAGATGTGTCGAAACACAGTTGCAAATATAATGTAAAATAAAATTTAAAAAAGAAAAATAACTAACTAATGCATTCCTCTGTGTTGTAAAGGACCATCAGCGGCTGCGGCTCTATCCCAAATAAAAGATACTTGGCATTGCAACAGTTGGCATGCAACTTGTCTTGCATTGTAATTGCGTCAATTTGCAACAGGAGTAGTTGTTGGTTGAGGTTTCGTGCTCGGTGCAATTAATACCAGGAAGAAGCGATTTATATCAAGTAAATGTCTCCTATTAGGTATTTATATGCCATACATACTAAGGCAATTAAAAATTTTCTTAACTCCTAGTTCGATTTATTTTAGATTTAATTAGTTTTTATTCAAAATTAAAATATTTAATCTATTTCGATTATTTACCACGCCTCGTCGTTATTTGCATTGCCAATTAATATAAAAAAATAGAGCAGATAATCACTGAAACAATTTCTATTACATCGTTTTTTTGTTTGTTTTGGTGTATGTCAAAATATAGAAGATAATTTAAATAATAAGTAATAAAAAATTAGTAACTGTTAAATAATTTAAAATTAACATATAATATATATAATAATATATATAATAATAATAATAATACGGTAGTACAGATTTTCTTTTGCAGCTCTCAGAAGCGATAGATACATTCCAGTGCCATTAAAAGAAAGGGAATTTGATAGAGAAGGGACGGATTTCACTTTCGATCCTTAATCCTATAATCAATCCTTAAATTACTTTGATCCATGTAAATGTACCATATTTCAAGATTATCTGTAATTCTTTCCAAAAGCCTCTTACGTTCTGTGGTTGCCATGGAACGCTTATCACGTGTTAAGGATATAAATTAAAATATTAATATTTATGATATTTAATTTAACGAACTAAACATCTATCGAAAAGATAAATAGAGCAGAATTGATTTTGGATATTTTTTCTCTTTCAATTTTTTGTGAATAAAAAAAATATCAAAGTATAATTTTATACTCTCTGTAAGTAAGTAAGACTTTAAGTCTGTAAGTAAGTTAAAGTCTGTAAGTAAGACTTTCATACTATAAGTAAGTGAGATAACTTCAGACGAAGGCTCGTGTCAAACAAATTTCTTGAGTTCTTGAGCGAGTACAAAAATGGATTAGTATATTTTCAGATATGGCTACGTCTTATTGCTCAACTGCCTATTAAATTGGAGAGATGTTTTCCAGTTGAATAAACTGACCACATTTAAATTGTTACTTTACAGTCGTGGCAATATATGAAGCTTCATAGATTGTGTGTGTTAAATGGAAGGGAGGGATCTTGATAATATTACAAAATCCTTTGACGTCCGTATTACAACTCGGATAATATATATATATATATATATATATATATATATATATATATATATATATATATATATATATATATATATATATATATATATGTGTCTGTGTGTGTGTGTGTGTGTGTGTGTGTACTCATATTTTGGTTTACGTTTTTACAGCTAGCATATAACAAATTGTAATAATTTTTTTTATCTACTTTTATTTTTACCTATGTTTTGAATTAAAATCGATTGATTTCTCTCAGAGTACATTTAATCAAAATTGGATGTAAGATAACAGAACAGTTTTGAGATTAATGCGCAAATCCTATTTAAACCACGCCAGACCGACGGGTGATGCATAACAATGGAGGCTGTAGGCAATTGCTCTAGCATTTACTATATCGCTAGAGCAGTTACTAAAATATTTTGTTCTACATTTAATAATTTCAGACATACTGACCTCCACGTTCCAACAATTGACCAAAAAATAACGATCCCTTTTCAACGATTTTACACTAATGTAAACGGAAATAATAACAGATTAATAGGAGACATGGCCACAAACTAAAAAGGCGTTGAATGAGATATCTCCTTCCTTAAACAACCTAAGTAATTGGAACAAGTTAGGAAAGAGGTACTGCTGAGTACTTACCTTCCCCATGCCTGTCATGTCATTATTTCCAGCACATTTGCAGATTGTCGACAATAAGAAATAATTTCAGTTTCACATTCTCGTTTAGTAATATGAAAGTTCTGATCTGGGTAGAAAAAAATATTAATCACTCGCATGTTTATTTTAATAATAAAAACCTGCGTTGGATTAATTATAAACGAGTTAAGTACTTTTGAATAAAATAAAAAAAATACCCTTCAAACAGGAATTCAATCCTCTTTGGCATACGGAACTTTTTATTTATTTATTATTTAAACAAACTGAACCTTTATTTGATGAAAATAATAACAGGATGGAACCTTGATTCTTTTAGTATATTAAAAAAAAAAAAAAAAGAGAAAATCGAGAAACAAGCCTAAAAGGTTGCCCTAGGCTTCATTACATAAAAGGTTTTTTTTTTTTTTTTTTTACTCGGCTTATTTTATCCACCTATACAATCCCCTTTTCTTTACGTACGCTGGAGCAAAGAGGTTGTGAATTAAAAAGGTAAGAGAGCGCACTATGTGGGCTGGAGACGAACAATCATCGTAAAGGATTTGCCCATCACTTTGTGGAACTTTGCCGTTTATAAATTTGCATCAGGGGCCACATCCTTCATTCGCATTCAAGCCAACACCTTCTCCGGATTAAGTAGATTTGATTACTTACTTCTCAAACTCACTTAAAATTCTGAATTTTAATGCTTTCTTTTTTACTTTTTTTCATTTTTCTTCTCTACTAAAGGTTTTCTTATTCTCTCTTTTTTTTTCTCTTTTCGGCGACCTCTTCATTTGCGGTCATCTAAAATACTGTACAAATCTTCCCCCTTTATAATCTTGAATATTTTATGATTTTTTTTTTTTCATGGAAATTAAGGAAGAGACAATTTTCGAGATGCTGAATTTTACTTTGGCTTAACATTAGAGAAAAAAAAAGAAGAAAAAATAAAAACGTGAATTAAATACAACCCTTATAATATACTTAAATATAATCTAATAAAATCTTTTAGTAAGTCACACAATTAAATGTTAATAATAAATTTTTAAAAATATATTACAAGTTTTCAGTTAAAATGATTTGATTTTCTACAAATATAAAAATAAAAGCTGTAGCCCTTGACAAAGCTCAAAAACATTTCATACAACATATTTTTAAAAATATGCAATAAATTTGGCCTAAATAGACCCAAGTAAAAATCTTTGTAAAGGGTGTTTCAGGATTAAGTGGCCAAACTGAAAATATGAATTAAGGACGTGAAAACAAGAAAAAAAAATCCTATTCAGGTATGTCCGCAAACGCTTTGTTCAGGAGATGTTCACACCTAAAGATTTGCATTATACATTAACTAATTAATAATAAAATAATTAATTTAATTAAAGTCGATGATGCAATTTAATATTTATCAATCTATTAGAAGGTCGTTCAATTCACTGGATAATTTATTACATGTTTTACTCTGACAGCCTTCCCGTGTCACTATCAAAACACAGCATGGCCCACACCGTGTTTATTTTATACAGCTTTTAATCATTTCAAGATTGATAAATTGTAAATAATATATTAATACAATAAATTATTCAATAATAACAGTCATGGGAACATTGGCGTTGTCCTGAAAAATCCCTATCTGGCCGAGAATAAATCCAATCCCGCCGTAGGAAATTGATACAATAAATCCACAATTTCTACGCTCTGTTGGACGTTTGACCAGGTAGCCAATTTTTCTTTTTCTTTCTTTTATGTTTTCTTTCTATTTCTCTAATGCCCTACTTCTTACCTTGTATCCCTTGCTAAATAATTATATAAATAAATATTCAATTAAAGTTTAACTATATGGTAGATATTATTAATTTCATTAATTGAAGTTTCGCTTTATTATCTTATTCCCAACAGCTACTTTTGACCTGTATTTAAGTTGTTGTTTTGATTATTTTAAGAAAATATTTTTTTTAATATTATTATTTTGCTGTCACTGTTCCAATTAGTTAATTTTTATTTATTGTAGATATGGTGTGAAGAAATGGTATTTTAAATCCTAAAATTGTATTCAATCCAAAAAGATGCCTACAGATTCGCTTACTTTCTATTTACTTAGTTTTTATATATATCTATTAACATTTTAACGTGTAAATTTTCTCGTTTTTGGAATGACCAGTTCATTTAATATTGTCCATCATATAGAATTCACATTATTTAATTACATTTTTTTTTTTTGCAGGTATGATTTGATTTACATCTATCCTTCAATGCACTCTCATTTAAAGGTTAGTTAGAATTCTAAATGAACACGTGAGTTTCTCAATACTCATATTTTATTTTTTATTTTATTTTTTTATTGATTCATAATGAAACATATGAGGTAAAATTTTGTTTAAATACTTCATGGAAAATTAAGTTTATTTCTTTGATGGTTTTTTATAAAAGAATCTTTCGCGTGAAACGCTTTGTAATTATTGGAAAATTATTTGCCATATAATCAAAGAAGATAAACAATTATTTAATTTTTTTTTAATTAATTTTTGCGTTTCATCTCTTTGTAGAGAGGAATAATTACTGTTCTCGCGAAAATAGTAAATTTAAAATAATGAGCTGAAAAATGATACATATATATATAATGAATAGGGGGAACATTTTTTTTTTTTTTTTGTAATTTGCTATCGCATGGTACGATATTTTTCTTAGTGAATTTATAACTAAATAGGATGATTTAAATAGTAAAATTATTAATAAATTGTAATTGATTATAGAACCGGTTATTCATATTCACTTAGTTTATAATTTTTACTAAAATAATGGCCAACATTTCTTTTTAGAAATGTTGAAATCTACCTTATCTTTTTTAGCTAATAGGACTTTTTTGAAGTATTGTAAATCTCAGAAATGTATGTGTTTTAATTCTTAATCACCCCATATCATACTAAAATACAACACCGTTTCAAACGAATTTTTAATATTTCTTATATGGTAGTTCTGTGTAAGAAACAATTTGTGAAAAGAAAAACAAGACTTTATTTGAAAAAAAATATATATATTTTCAATATCTTTAGTAATTTTTTTTGTAGCTACAGTACAGCGTACCGTTACGTTCTGGTACCTAGAGACAGTACTTAATTTTCTATTTCGTTTTAAATATACTGTATTCATAGTTTATACTAGAGATTTGATACCGTTTTCTGTTTCTTTGTATTTTTTCTAGGTAAATTTAATCTAAGAAAAATTTGACACAATTTCATTATAGTACTAGTATTTTTTTCATTTAACCGTTTATTTTTTTTTAAACTTATTTATTGAAAAATATTACAATCTGTCTCTAGGACATTTATAATAGAGTTCATAGATCACATTCACACTTTATGTACAATAAATAAAATAAATTAGACAGAAAAATAATATATATATATATATATATATATATATATATATATATATATATATATATGTATATATATACAATAAAGAAGAATAAAATATCCTAAAAATAAATAAATAAAAAGAACATATACACACCTATATACAATATTTACAATTTGGCGAGAGAACTCCAAACCAGACTTGTCCCTCCAACTGTGGAGGGAAAAGTATGACTCGAGGATTTCCCTCCACTCCTCTCTCATCCGCGTCACTAGGGCTAATCCAGTGGAGATTGAGCAAGAGTGCTTTAGCCACATACACTCATGTCGTGAGTGCAGAATCTGGCCATTGCCAGAACTCCAATATTTACAAACTATAAAAGATCGCGGGGCCACTGACGTTTTAACCTCCTTGGTGGTGCTGGATAGAGATTGTGCAAAGGGATTTGGGTGATGGGTAAGTTTCTGGTGGAATTTGGAGAATTTCGCTCTGATAAGGTCTAGGACAAATGTGATATTTTTTTTTATTTTTTTTTTTTCGCTTCGGCGGTACATATACTATTTTTTTTTATGTGTAAATATAAATATATAAAATAAATATATTCCAAATTCTCATTCTTTGCAAAACTTTTTAGCGAATATTGAAAATATTTTAGAGTAAAAATGTCTATATTTTGTAAGAAATTTTCCTTATTATTTATTTTATTTTTTATTTTTGCGAAAAAGGCGCCGACACATTGCTGAGTGCAGTATTATCTCGAGGCCAACATAAATCCCCGCAGGTACAGATCCGTATCCTGTCAGCCAGCTGTCTTGTCGGGGCTCAGCTCAACGTTAACGTTTACTCCGCAGCGTATCAAAAGGAGGGGGAGAGAGAGGAGGGGGGGGTCCGCCCCAGGCCTCACTTAAACGAGGCCTTGTCCCAAAAATTGAGAAATAACATTAATGCAAAGAACATACGAACAACTTTTTCAGTCACCCATTTACCCAGGTTGTCCTGCGTATGATGATTTCCGGAAAAACTGGAAATCGTAGAGAAATTTCTCACTTACTAGAATTTCCCAATAAATCCTTGGAAAATTGGCTTATACTCTACAACTATATGGATAATTTGTATACTCAACTTGAAGAATTATTAAAATTCCAGTACTTAAGGTTGATATTATCTACTAGTATATAATCGCTTCTACTAGTAGTATGAGACTTAATATAGTTTATATTAGTAATAAGCAATTATTCTTAAATGTGATAAAACAATTCGTCGTTACCAGAATGATACATACATTCATGGTATTTAAAAAAACTTTTTTTTAATATTTTTTTCAATATTCAGAGAGTCCCGAAATTAAAGGGAACTATTTAGAGCAGTGATAACCATTCTTCAATAGCTGCAATAAAGTTCATATAAACAATGGGCAAATTTTCCACATAATAGTGGAAAGTTCAAGATTTGTATTTTGTTCTTTTAATGACATATTTTTTGTTGAATAGAAACCGATAACAAAACAAATATTAAACTTAGGTAGCAATTCAATTGCTCCAATGTAAACTAGATAAAATATTATTTTAATGAAAGTAGAGTTTCTCATTCTTAAAATCATTTAAAGAGGACTTATGAGCGGCTAAACTCAGCTATGTTCTGTTTAAAAAATAATCATAAATTATTTGCGATTTTTCGTATCACCCTTCAACTATTAGATAGAACAGTCACCACACTTTTAGAAATACTTTCTCGTTTAATAAGTTGTATGTCTTCATTAATTAAGTTGACGTTTATTGGGAAATATGTTGAGTAATGTTGTCCGAATGCGAGACCAAGACGAGTCTTGGTCTTGCGCTAGAGTCTCGCAACAGTCTTGCAGTTACTTATTAGATTATTACCATACAGATATTACTGTATATTTTTAGATAGGAGAAACCTAACTAAGCCCATATGAAAATTTAGAGGAGTTAAATGCAAAAGTATATTGGTTATACTAATTATTAACTTAGATTGTCAAGTAATAGGAACTATTTTGCCTTAATTTTTATTCAAAAAACCAGTCCTGTTCTTGGTTTTGCAACAGTTAGGCGGCCTTGGTTTTGGTCTTGCAAAGTGCAAGACCAAGATCGATTTTGGAGTACACTAATCACAATGATTGAATCGTTTAGAATCAGTTCTTCACAATGATTAAATCGTTTAGAATCAGTTCTTCACAATGATTGAATCGTTAAGAATAGGTTCATCATTAATGATTGAATCGATGAGAATCGATTCAGTTAAAATAATCCAATTTTCCATCTCTAAATCCTCCTACTCCCACTTTACAAACGATTGTCTTTTTTGTTAATCGCCGGGTTGATTTTCCTTTTAACCGCCATGTTGAAGTATTTACCGGTCACTAGTCATTCAAATTGGCTTTCATTTGATAAATATGTTTAAATTGCGACTATAATAGTTAGATGAAACTGAAGGGAAGTAGAATTTTATTATTTCAATTAATATTCTTAGATACTTTTCAAAATTACTAGAAAGTATTTCTAATTAAGTAATAAAGTATAAACTTGTTGAACTTGTTTGACTAAACAGGGTAGATGTTGGAAAATTAATCAAGTTCAAAATAGTTTTCAGCGACGAGAGGAGCTATTGTTAGTTCTATAAATTTAAAATGGAATTCTTGGAAAAGTCTTCAACTTGCAAAGTATTTCAAATGAAATGCGTTCCTTTTTTTATTTTATTTTATTTTGTATTTAGCTTTTTCCATCTACACATTTTTGTAATATTTTTTTTCCGAAACTAGCCATGTACAAAATGTAAATTTTTAACATAAAGAATATAGCGGACAATACATGAATGGATATTTTTTTGTTTGTTTTGGAATGCCATCCCTCATTTAATTAAGTGATTTTTCAGTATTTTGATATCAAATTTTTTTCAAAACGCTCAAGAGATCTTACTGTATGCTTTTAGCGATTAAACTTGTAAAAAATATTCAGCCATTCAGTTAAAAACCATTGCATGCCTTCAAAAAGGTTTAATTCTTTGTGGCTTAATCTAGTTGGCACACATATTTTTAAAAAATATGTTTTTATGAGGCACAAGTTATTAGCTTTGACACGGGTAAATTTAAAATATATTAGTAAACCTCTGAGATTGCTCATGCATTAGATATCTATAGAAAAAAAGAAAATGTAATGTAAAATGAAAATGTTTTTTTTTTTTTCTTATGCCAGTCGTTGGCCATTTGGCCATCCGACATCTTGCTGTCATGTATATTCGGAAATATTTTGTCTCTTATGTCCCTCAAGGCAGGACATGCGTCTAGATGGTCTGCATCCATTGTTCCTAGATGACACAATTTACAGGTAGGATCCTCAGCGACGCCTATCTTGTAGAGATGACTCTGTAAAATGAAAATGTAAAAATGTATCCACTTTTGATCAGATTTTGAAACAAGTTTTACGTTTTGAAATTTGAATTCGCCTCTTCTTCATCAAATTCCCATTTATTTGATACAGTATATGTCAAAATCCATCGCTCCTATGTATCGGAAAAATTATACAACTTTATTAGGAATACTTTAGATATTTGAATTTTTTGTCTATATCCCTCAAAAAGTAATGGTTTGTTAGTGATGTGGAACCGTTTTTTTAAAATTTGTTAATTTTCGTTCTGTACCCCGGAGGTAATGAATACTATTTCCATGTTAGTGTTGGTTCAGGAAAGCCTATTCGCCATAACTTTAAGCTATTAAAACCTATTTCTTAGTTACTAAATTATTTAATCAAATAATGGACATGGGTCTTTTACCTCCGGGACACTAAGTTTTGATCTCTCATTCATTATCTTTTCAGTCGTAATGGAGGTTATATGAATGATATGTTGTGTATCGTACAAATGTATTTTTTTTTCTTGTTGGTGGTAATAACCGCAGTATAAATACAAAGCTGTATTTCCTGGAAACAAGGCTTTTTGAATATTGGTTTGGTTATTTTCTGCTTGTGATCCTTGCCCTGGGCCGTTCCCAAATCCTTTCCTTCTCACTCACGATATATTATTGACACAAAAGCCTTTTGTTTCCTCTCCTCCGTTGCATGTCTGGTCTTGCCTATTCCCTTTTCCTCCGCTCTAAAATAAACCTGTTAGATCTCTGTTCTCGATACCCAGAAGGATAAAGAGAAATGAGAAGAAGATATTATGATGGATTATTCAAAACAATCAAAGATTCTATTTTCGTAAAAGAAGAATACTTATTACATCTGTTAAATCTAGTTTGATTCAATATAAATAAGTTCTTTTTGTTTGTTTTTTTCTTGAATATTCTGCCACATGAAGGGTATTAATAGCATAAACAAGTAAAATATTAATAACTATATCCCAGCGAGAATATACATTCGGCATATACAATGAAGCTAAAAACAAAATAATAATAACTCAGTTAGACATTATAGCTATTATCCGAGAGAGGAAAAAAAAAAAAATCCTGTACCACTCCAAACCATGTACGGTTTTAGGTTCAATACTTTGTTAGGAAGTTAGGGACTGTTTCAAGGCCAAGGTTGTACATGGAGATGATCGGGCCAGGATTATTATTCTTACAGTTATTATTCTTAAAATTTTAGATTAAAATTGTAGTTTTTGTAAGTTAGTCTTTTTAGCTGAACCGTAAATCTGTGAGGCGTTTGTCCAAATAGGTTTGAGCAGATAAGTGTATGTATTTAGTTTTTGTCTAGTGTATTTAGTTTGACGAGTGAGTTATCAAACGAACCACACCAAAATTCTATTACAACTACAATAAAAGTTACATTAAAAATTGGAATGATTAAAAAATCAGATGGATCCAAAAGTTAACTAATCGAAACGGTATTTTGCTTTAAATATTTATCAAAAGCCGGTATAGTTCCAAAGGTCACTGCATTTTAATGTATTAAATTTGACTATCAACGATGTCTAGTCCCTAAATATAATTTTGAATACTATTTTTTTTTTGCGTATACTAATGGTTGGCTTCCATGTTAATTAATAATTCCTCTTCTCTTATCCATTATGCATTAAGGTTTCCTAGTAACTGTCAGAAATCGCTTAATGTGCAGGATCCACATGTCATGTCCAAAACGTATAGGCAAAGTAAATATTTATATCTGGCGATCGATAGTACGTTATAACATATTAATTTAACAACTACAGTATACATGTGTCAGATTTTTTAATAATTGTATCATGGTGATAAATTCTTGAACTGGTTGAATTTTTTTATATCCATTGAAAAAAAAAAAAGTCACAAAGTAACGTTTTAATGCATTTGAGTTATTCGAACATAAAGTTTATGATTCATTAAAAAAAAAATACTAAAATAGCAATTAAGTAACTTGATGAATTTTTGCCCTATAAATTCAAAACAACGTTCACATAGTGAAATTATTTTTTACAGTGAAATTGATTTGTATATTTGTATGCACTTAATGAGTTAATAAATATTATCGAAATTAACGACTAAGTACCTTCAGGTTTAAATCGACCAAAAATGTACTTAGTGACTTTTTGCAGTACGATAAGAAATATAAAGTAATGATAACACTTGTTTTAAAAGCAAATATTAGCTATAGGGTGGTAAGTGAAAGTTGTGTGGATTGCACGTTGTTGCTTTCACTTGCCTAAATAGGTTATGTATAGTAAGGGTAAGTATTGCATTCGTGAAAATTTTCGAATCTGAGTTTTCAACGGAAATACGTGTTTTGAGGTCCTCTGAGCCCAAATAAACAAGTCCCACAAAATGGTCTGTAGGTATGTGTGTGTATATGTGAACAGCCTAGCTCAAAAACGGCTTTTCCATTTTCGTCAAAATGGGCAAACCGGAAGTGGTACTTTATTTATTCTATTTAACACATTTTCTGAGAAACAGCTCAAACGATTTTGACTAAACTCAGTATATCAGTGTATTATTAAGAAGTTTTTAATATAATGTGGGTTTTATTCTCATTGATGTTCTCTGACAAAGCTTGAATGGCTTATTTTCAATATTAGCTTCCTCTAAAGTACCTCTAATGTTTTTTTTTATTTGAAATAACTAACCCTTTCAGATTAATTTTTGATATAAAAATAGTTAAATATAAATTATGAAAAAAATTGATAATTAACTGAAAGAGAAATAAGAGATTGTAACAGATAATAGTTGTAAAAGTAAGAAACCAAAGGAATAAGAGTGCTATCGAGCTCGCCCGGAAGATAGAACAGGCTTCCATACATAACATGAGATTAATATACTAAGAACTTCGACTATATTTTGTACTTATACATATGCGGTTTTCATAAATGCTGTCGCATAAATTAAAAATTTTATATTTCAGGGTATTTAAAAAAAAAAAAATAACCGCAATGAAATGTAAATAAATATATCTATAATTTTTACTTTCACTTCTGTTATGTGTGAAAATACTTATTCCTGCTAAGAAGAGAGTGGTAAGTGAAATTCGTGTGATGCGGGGACCAGATTTTTTTTTTAATTGTTCCAAATTATCAAATAAACAAAATTTGCCTTAGAAATAAAAATTATCATGTATATCGCACTGAATAATATATTACCAAAAATTAATCTAGATGATTTTCTTGAAAAACTTGGCATTAAACCTCAGAGCGGCGATCACAAACTCCACAATTTCCTTGGGACTCGTTCCAAATTCGTTCCCTGTCCTGGATCTCTCCTAGCTAACTTTTGCGACCTTTTTTATTGAGTTCCGACCAATTTCGTCGAACACAAATCTAACTTTGGCGAAAAGTTTGAACCTAAACTCGGGCAGACCTTAGCTGAAGGAGACGGCAGAAGAAATTAAGTAAGGTTTTAACTTAAGAACATGTTTCTCTTTAAATTAGCCTTTGTATTTGAAATTTAGCTTTGTGTCCATAATAAAATTAATTTTTATATTTTATCCAATTTACATTAAAACGAAAATGGCTTCTGATATAAGCGATATAAAAATATTCACAGGAAAAATAGTAGTCAGCGGCTGGCGAAAAGGACCAAAATGTCCACTTGATGCCAGTACCAGTACCAGTGTATATATATATATATATATATATGTATATATATATGTACTTTGGTTGCCAAATAAGTTAATCTAAGTATAGGAACCATACAGTAAATATAAACGTGTATCAATCTGAAAACTATAGGAAATTACATTGTCAGACAATAAGGAAAGCACAGAGATCATATCAAAGCATTCAATGATATTGGAGTTCACTTTAGTAATGGCTAATTTCCTTCGGACAAGAGTTGTGTTATGTAAAATAGAATATCTTTAATATTTAATTATAATACCATTCCCTAAACAATAAAAATGATTTAGGCTGATGTACTGTGAGTGTATTTTAAATAGTTTAAAACATACCATGTTCGTAAAACAAAACGTTTTGCTCCTCACACCTCTTTAATGACCAAACTAGCTGTTGTTTAACTAACTAACATGGACTAATGCCCCATCATGGGGGTATATTATATGCTGGTTGGCAAAGCTTACCTGAAACGTCCTGGTAGAAATAAAAGAATACTTAAAGTTAAAGGTATCTTTCTTGTTTAAAACCATCAATGGATTTTGATGAACGAGATTTAAAAAGAATCTGAATTTCATGAAGCGAGGAATCTCATATTTTATTTCTCATCTTTTCTTAAGAACAGAACAAGCTAAAGTAAAATTATTACAATATAATACACAATTACACTTTTTTTTGTTTTCTTGTTTTTGTTTTTTTCTTGTTCTTCGGGATTGTTTCGGGATTTAGCCGGGCCGGAGGGTGAGGGCAGGGAATTTATAACCCCCATCAGCAACGAGACGCGAACTCCACGTTTTTTTTTTAATCTCATAACTTCGGTTATCTGGTTGCCGGGCAACTCGCGGTGCTGTGCACAGACGTTAGCCCACGCGACCACTCCACCCTCCCACCCCTATATGTAAGGATATATTTTCCAATTTTCACCTAAGTTCTGCTAGTAGGGGAGACTGCGTGCAGTTGTACCAGAGTGCGATTTTGATAGTCGTCGTATTACTCATGTCGTCACATTATACGGAATTGGCGATAGGTTTATAGGAAAGGAAGAGATGTGCCTGTCTGAACGTATTTAACACTATCGCTAATGAACCAACGCTATTAGATGCCTACTTTTAACAAAAAAAGTAACTATTTATTATATTTCTTTTAATAATTGTTGTTATATATGAATAGATAAATTAATAAATGTGTTCCTTGTAATAAAGTTAAACATTACTTGTTAATTAATAGTTACATTGTACAGAGGTAATTTGATATTTTTTTTCCGAAGGAATGCGTTGGGTACGGTTGTGAAATCTTTTCTGGGTGAGGTTGTGACAAGTAATTTTTTTTTCTGCTTTTTGATACTCAGAAAACGCTCTAGGAAGACCTAAAGTTGATTCTTACACAAATGTTTATACCAAGATTATGTCATGTTATGTTTATAATAAGATTAAATTGTTTTATAATGTTATGTAATACAATCCTTGGAGTGGTTGTGACATTCTATTTTTTCTAATCTATTCCTATGAGATAACCATTGTACTAACGAACAACATTTTGGTATTTGCACTTACTTAAGTGCATAATTTGCTATAAAAAAACTCTTTCTTTTATCCAACTGGTAAAATTGAGGACGATTAAATGAAAATTTTCATAACCATAGTCATTTACATGCACAGTATAGTTTCCATTTAATTTCTTTTGCACAATGAAAATAATTTATTATTAGTTTCTGAATATACTCCGAAGTTATATTGTATTAATTCTCCTCTGACCTTACATATCCACTTTATTATTTTTTTCATTATAACTCTTATCAAAATAAATGTTTCGTGATAGAATAGAATAGAAAATAATTTTATTCTGGGACAAAGTCCCTTTGAAATAACTCCAAAATAAAAAGTGAAAATAAAGAGAAATAATTAAGAAAAATATTATTTAACATACAATATACAAAATTAAAAAAATCTATATACAAAACACTTGAAACCATGCCAAGGCACTTAAAACTATGTACAGTGGTAAAACATAAATATACACTTTTATAATAAAAAAGAAATACATTACATTCTTCTTAGAAAAAAACACTTGTTTCTGTAGAGAAAAAAGAAAGTCGAATCTGATAGTAAGAATTGTCTGAGTATTTAAGTGAAGAATTATATGTAAATATATCATTATGTGAATAATTATAAATAATATGTAATTTTACATAAAAGGTTAGCGGAAGGGGAGGGGGGAGGGTATCTGACTGTTTTGGGACAGAATTGGAACAGGAGGGTTTCAAATTAGAATTTTGACAGAAAGGGAATTTCAGAAATTAACAGAGCGAGCAATAAAGGAGTTTTTGAATGAGGCAGATCGAAGAATTGGAGAAGGTTCTAGGCGTAAGGACAATGATTATTGTTGATTTGATAGAGGAACGTACCTAGGAAATATTGTCTTCGAATGGAGGGGAAGAGCCACTTTAACTCAGTGTAATGGTGAGAGACATATATCATGATTTAGACTTTATTATATATTAGTTTTAGGTTTCACTTTATGTACATTAATAATGCCGTTTAATAATTAAATAGTCTAATTTAAAAAAAAAAATCCGACTTTTTCAGTTTTTCTGGGAGTTTATTTTAATTTTTTGCTTTCCCCCGTGGCTATTCCCCGCCTGGGACCTACAAAGGGACCGTTGCTGAACCAACAAAGTTTAGCCCGTTAGTTCCAACAAAATCATGTCGCTGAGAGGCCCTTAAGCTTTCATTTGTCCTAAGCCCTTTCAGCTGACCGGCTCAACAACAACAACTGCCTCTGCTAATCCTGTTTGTACTTGTTTCGATTTGCTTATGCCGTTTAATCCTCCCGATGTGCTTCGTTTACAGTTTAATTCTTAGCTACGAGTCGGAGGCTCGGATGCCTCCCCCTTCCACCCCCCCTCTAGGGGTTGGTTGTTTTCTGCCCCAGTTCTTCTAATATCGACTCTTTCAATTTGAATAAAAGAGAACATAAATCTGAATATTCATTCATCTTAAAGGTTTTTGATGCATTAATTACCTTGTACCTTATTAGGTACTAGTACAACAATATTGCTATTTTTTAAATTTTGTCGTATTAGCAAAAAACAATAGAATATTTATATTAATATATAAACTAAAAATGATAGGTCTGTTCTAACATTTGTTTGCTGGTAGTCAAAACTAATGTTAGAACATACCTATTTTTAAAAAATCATTTATTTTTCAAATAATATATTTCTTGAAATTTACGATTGTATCAACTAAAAAAAAACAAAAAAAAAATTATTATTATTATTATTTTATTTATTTGTTTTCGGAGAATGCCCCATACAAATAGAGTTGGCTATAATGATAACAATGAACAAATTAATATGAAAAATATTATATACAAAATAAAATTCATTAGGATTCAGTGACAACATCCTCTCCTAATAACAACGAAGCATCTGATTGTATGCCTAAATATAAGCAATGAAATATATTATAATACCCCACATAATACAATAATTCAAAATTGTACATCTGAATATAGCAAGAAATAAAATCACAAATGGTAATAAATAGCACTAGTAATAAAGATAAATACAAGCATAGTATACAATATATAACATAAAAACATGTCAATTGTAAATAGCAATTGATAAAATATATGTAATGTTATTATTCATTGAAAATAAAGGATCTCAATCTGCAACATTGCCTCGTGTAATAAAACATGTTCTTGAGAAGGACATCATTGTCAATTTTGAATAATTCCAAATAATTCGCCCTGGTCATCTTAATGGAATGAGGCAGGAAGTGAACATAAATCAACAAATATGAAAAAGGTCCTCCAATTCATTTAGGTTACAAAACGTGCAAATTTCTTTTGCCATGAAATAGTAATAACTATTATTAAACGTTAATTTAATATTTTGATATAATACTATTATAAATAAAATCAGTAAAATGAAATGGGCATGCCATTGAAAGCACTTCAATCAGGGCTGCCTAGAAGGGAGTTTCATGGCGCGAGTTGCGAGTATCAAAATTTTTGAGGGGAGCATATTTTGACGGGTTTTTGAATCTTTGAGGGGGGCAAATTTTGACGGAGTTATGAATTTTCGGACTAAAGGAGAAAATATGAACAGACCCCAGCAAATGTAATTGAATGCGATCTACAATTTTTTTTCAAATTCTACCCTAGTTTGTTCTGTTTTTAAGAAAATTTGAGCAATAAAATATCTTGGGATGATGGAGGAGGGGTATATTTGAATGAATACATTATCTTCTTTTCATAGGCCTAGTAGAATTGTAAGGAATCGAACTGGATCTGATAATTATTAAAAGTTAAAAGTAAAGCTCTCCTAGTTTTTGTTTATAGCTACCTAGTATTACTAGCTAACTTATTATTAAATTTCGTACTAAGAGGTGTTTTGTCATCGAACTGGAGCCGGTACTGGTGTTTAAGTATCGAAAAGTGGATTCGAAAGTCCATAAATTCGATGTGACTTTTCGTATGTATTGTGCTATCGTCGGAGGAACTGATATGTGGAGCTGATCTACCTTAAATTTATTTAACGATACTGAACGAGTCATTTTTTCTAATATAATGCTTTGTAAAGTTGAGTGTGTTTTATTAGTATCCGGTAAGATTAATCAAAAGTGTTGCGCAGTACATCAACGCAGGTAGTAAAATGCTTCTGTATATTACCTATTCAAGTCTTACTGAAATGGTCGGTGATTTTAAAAGATGATAAAGTCTATTATTACAATTTATACTACATTATTCATTAATATAAAATAACTGAAATAGTTTTTCATTCCTTCACAATGAACTTAACAACATAAAGCGTAATTAGAAATCTGTAAACTTCTTTTTTCTATCGCGATAATGATTGGGATTTACGAATCGATTTAATAACATTATCGGGATGGAAAAGTACATTTAGATTATCTCGAAATAGCACGACCTCCGTGGTCGATCTATTCGTATTAGATCATCAGTCATCGCTAACTACCGTCTGCATCATTAGGGGTGATTGCGGAGCGGGCCGGTCCTTCCTCGACGGCCTGGAGGATTGTGAAGAAGTCCTTTTAAGAAGAGTTAGAGTCCGGCTTGGACCTCATGAGAACCAGTTTTTGTAAGTGGTCCAGCGAGTCGTGTGCCTGGCCTCTCTTCACCAATTAGGCTCGGAAGAATTATTCTCACAAGGTTGGGCTTTTACTACCGAACGGGGTCCCTGTTTCGACCTAATGCATTTCTTCATTATCTTTTTATTCTTCTGGTTTATTTTGAAAACGGTTTCCTTGTTTTTGTCAGTGTAAACTTATTTTACATCGACCTTCGATCTGGTTCTGATTTAATTTTATTTATGTTTAATTTAGGGATAAAATTTTTTATTTAGAATTAATACCAGCTGCTATACTTAAGATAAATATGCTTCGGTTATGTTTTCATAAATATTATTTTAATGAAATTTACAACTGTATTACTTGGAAAATACAACAAGTAAATGTGACATTGGTAACATGACATGTACAGCATGATGAGAAACTACCCATTGGTAGAACTCAAATTAAAGTTCTATATTAGAAGGTCCCGAGGCCATCTTCTTTTTAGACGCCTCGGAGGAATACCAGGGATCGAGGAGGAAGCAAGGTTTGAAACGAGAGGATTCGGATGGTTCTGCAGTTTGTTATGGATTGGGCCAAATTGGAAGCATATGGAACATTAAGGTCTTTATGGATGATTTTATTTGTGACAAAGTAAGGAGCGTTGAGGATTTTACGAAGGATTTTGGATTGTAAGGATTGGATACGAGAGGAATTCGATGGTTTAGTCATATATATGAGTCGTTTGTAATTGATTGAAAGCTTAGAGATTTTGTCTAGTAAGTGCTGCAGTAGTCGAAAACTTTAGGCGGTTTCTAGTCGTTTCAGTCTGGTATGCGGGTTCCAAGTGAGTCGTTTATCGAGGTGGAGTCTTAAGTATTGGATTTGTTCGACAGGGATAAGAGGGCTATTGTTGAAGGATATTGTAGGACAGGAGGTAATGGGCTTACGACGATGAGTGAAGGTTATTTGATTTATTGGAATTTATTTTAATCCTTCAGTTTTTACACCGTTTTTCAAGACTTGTGATGTGTGATTGAAGAATTTGGGATGCAATATATGGATCGTTATTAACTGATAGGATACACGTGTCATCGGAATATCTTGTAAATTTGAATTTTGAAATATATTGACATACAAAGACGTGTAATGAAACCAACACTTTTATATAATTAATAGATCTTCATTAGGCAATATTTTAGATATTTAACTAACGATAAATTGTCGTCAACTTTGAGCAATAAAGCGCAATAAACCCTGTCTTTTTTTTTCGTTTTCAAAGCTATCTTCCTCGTGACAATTTTGTTTTATTCAGCTATCACATTCACTAAGGAGAACAAAACTCTTCATGTTTACCCAACTTTGACGAGCATTGTCCCTCCCTACCTATGGAAGGCTTCATGAAGAGCTGTCTTTCATTTCTCAGTCATTTTTTGCCGGTGTACCATTTCATCATTTATAGCTATTATAAAAGGGCGTTGATTCCTTGAATTGTTTCTTATTGTTTATATCATGTTGGCCGTTATTATGAGAAATTTAAGACACTTGGCGTAAATGATGTGTCTAAATGTATAAATAAAAATACAATATTATGTGATAAAATATTATTCATAATAAGTAACATAATTTATGCGTTAGTAAGAAAACCTGGCTGGGGTTGCAGTTAGTGTAATATACAATATATTATGTATTTTCTTCGTGCTAAAGGTTTGAACTTCAGGGCTAAACAAAGATAAGATAAAACGTAAAATTATAGTAATACGATAGAGAAAGATGACTTATAAAAGTTGCAAAGCACTAGCGGTCCAGGAATATTCAGAGTGAGACTGCCGATACCTAGATTTCATGTAATTAAATTAATTTTTACTTTGAGTTTGTAAAAAAAAAGTCTTATTTGTGATTGTGTTTTTCTCCAGTGAAGTTCAACTAACGCATCGTGGTCTCGATTTCCACCTTAAATATCAAAGTTGTGTGAACTTTACAAATATTTTTATATTCCAGCTTGATTAGTTTTATTCTAACTGAAAAAATGAATTGGTCATGTCAGCTTTGAATAATCAAAAAGTTGGATTTTTCCTATGAATTTTTTGTTTCATCTAATTGAGAAGTGAAAATATACCTATTAAGTATATATCACTACCGTTAGTGCAAAAGTTCATATGTAAAATTTTTCAACTTTTATTCTATTATACAAATATACAAAGGTGATATTTTGTAAAGGAAGGAGATGGTCCGGGGTTGCGGTCATAAAAAGGCTAAATAGTGGTAAAACTATTCTCTACCTTTTGTATCTTGTCCGTTCTAGCCCTGATGAAGACCTGCAAAGTCGGGTCGAAACGTTGGCTTTCAATAAAATAGTTTTACCACTATTTAGCCTTTTTATGACCGCAACCCCGGACCATCTCCTTCCTTTATTATGCAACGGTCGACCATTAAATATTCAATGTGATATTTTGTAGTTTGCAACTGATGTACGCAGTCTGCTAAGATGGAAAATAGCAGAGGACAATAAAATATAAAATTATACTAATAAATCATAAAGAAACAATTAGTTTGTATGCTCTTATGTAAAACACTGATTTATTACATACCTTAATATTCAGTATGTACTGGAATTTTTTTTTTATCACGAATCATCAAATATGCAATTTGCAAATGCGGAACTGTTTCGCATTTTAATATTCGCTGATGAACAAAAACCGTGGAAATCAAACCTGTATATGTTGAAGAAATTTCCGAAAACGGCTTCTCCCAGAGATTTTATTCTCATACGAAAAATTTTAGACCTTGTAATACAGATATTTTTTAGCCTATAAATAGTGAAACGGTGAGGAAGCTACACTGACTTTACTTGGCAGACTATTTTTAAACATTTCAATGCATCATTAATTCTGGATATCTCGAATCCGTGTAATGATGACAACCACCAAAATATTTTTTATGTTTTTTTACCACTTTTTTGAGTCATGAGGAAGTATCCAATAATAAAATTCAGGACCCTTATTGTATTTATCACTTAAAAATCCTGATCCGAAGGATATTTATTGGAAGAGTTGCGATAGCTGGATCGGAAGGGGATATGGTGGGGGGGGCGAGGATAAGATATCTAGAACCGTGGCATAAAACTTTATCTCCCGCCCTTTAAAGGCTTCCCGCCAGATTAACAAGTTTGCCGCGCCTAAAGCGGAGATAGTTCCTTCGACAAAATGCCGATTATTTTGTTTACGTGCAACGTGTGCGAACTTTTTACATGATAAGAACAGTTATAAATATTTCGTTTATGTGATATCTCGCCGCTGAAGATAACAACTAATAGTGTCAACTATTCTCTCTTTAAAATTTATTGTGTAGCAACTTTTTTTCGGTGCGGCGTCAATAACAGTTTCTAGGCGTATTATCGGAGAATCTTCGACTCTCTATTTATAAATTTTTAGAATTTGTGCTTCTTTATGAAGACTTTTATAATTACAATACCTTATCGCCAGATCTACTTAGATTTTCAATTTAATTAACATTAAAAATGCTTTTTCTAACATATGAGTGCACGCAAAATACTTTAGCCTTAAAGTATTTGAAAGACCATTTTGTATGAAATTATCTTTCAAGAAATTGCAGTAGATTTTTATTGTATTTTAATTTATACTAAACGCAGATATTAAATGTTTACTTTTTTTTCATTATTCTGTATTTTTTCTATCAGTTATCTCAGCTAAATACTAATTAAGTAAGATACTAATTACATTTAAGTAAGAATCATGAAAAAGAAGATATACTGTTTCTCTTGAATTATTGTACCTAAAAAGCTCTATCTATAAAATTGTTTATAATAATTATATTTGCAACAACACCAATCTTTCAAGCTCATTAATAAGATATAAAATACAACAATAAGAACACCTGAATAGAAACATAAGAATTAAACATATTCCTACTGTGATTACAATAAAATAAATATAGGCTATTTTAGAGCAGATTATGTTTAATTTTCTTATGTTCCTATTTAGTTGTTCTTGTTTTTGTATAATCTTATTATACATATTAATGGGTTTTAGAATGAAAGAAGGTCAGTGTTGTTGCAAACGTAATTATATCTGCATCAATTGTAAATTTTGTAGTCATGAAAATATGAAATAATAAAACTGTGCATAGTGCAAAAATCATATTTATGGACAAATGCAATTGAAAATATGGAATTTTTCACTGGTGCAAGTTCAATTTTTAAGTTTCAAACCATGATTCACAAAGGAATGTTTATCTCTTTAATAACAGCATAACTTAGCCCATTAGACATAAAGAAAGTGACAAAAAAATAGGTTTGTAGTGATTTACATGAAAATTTATGAAATTGCACATAACACACTTTTCAGAGGTGTCACAAATAAAGTTAAGTGGCCAAACTGCAAAAATGAACTAAGAAACTCAAAGCAAGAAAACAATTCCTCTGAAGGTATGTCCGCAAACGCTTTGTTTAGGAGATATTTTCACCTAAAGATTTTCGTTGTTATGAATTATTTATGTTATATGAAATAAATAAAACCTATTTATTTGTTTTAGATACTTTATTTTAAATGAAAACATTAATGTTAAATATGCAAATTAAATGTTAATTATAACAATAAATGGATTGTCCGTGTAGAACCAGTGGATTTTTTTGGTTATGGGTAACATTAAACAAAAAGTAAATGCAAGTCAATGGCCTTAATTCACTACGAAGAAAATAATTGAATCTTGTGAAACAATAACACATATCCAGTGCCGTTCTGCCACTGCTGCTGTTGAAGAAAGATGACAAGTCTGTCTTAATGCTCATGGAAATCACTTTGAACAACATTTAATATGAATTTAATGTTTACGTTTAGTTAATAAAGTAGTTAACAAATAAATAAGTATTATTTCCTTAATATAACGTAAATAATTTATAACAATGAAAATCTTTAGGTGTGAATATCTAATAAACAAAGCGTTTGCGGGCACACCTTCAGAGGAAATGTTTTTCTTGTTTTGAGCTCCTTAATTTTATGTTTCAGTTTAGCCACTTAACCCTGAAACACCCTGTATAAAAAAAAAATAAAATTAAGTTAGTGGGAATAACTGTTCTCTTGACTTCTCCAAAATTCTTTTAAACGATTAATTACTAATATTTAATTCCCAATTTATAATTTGTATTCCACTGAGCACAAGGTTATTTTCTTGAATTTAGATGCAAATAGTATTAAGAGAAAATTTTGCTGACCTGTGATGTAGTCATAGTTTTATGAGGAAAATATAATTGGACATCATTTTGATATGCTGGTTAAACCTTTTTAAATAAAAAAATTATATAAATTTAAAAAAAATTATATATATATATATATATATATATATATATATATATATATATATATATATAATTTATATATATTTTTAATAATAATGTTAATATAGCTCCATATTGGGGAACCCCTAGGGGTAGATAAAAATAAATCATGTTGCTGTCTCTTAACAAGGTCCTCTTATATAAGAGCACTTTGTACAATTGAAACCCATCATTATGTAACTTAATGACTTAGCACCACTGATTTATTCAACAAAAGCTTTGTGGTGAAGTTTCTCAATGTATTCAGGAACACTCTGCACAAAATTCTGTCCTTATTTGACAAGGGAAACCAACTGCCTGCGTTATGTAGGGCATCTGCTTTCGAAAGCAATTTGTGGTAACTTGATCCCTAAAAGCTGCTTTTGTTTCACTTATAGGATAATTAAAATTAATAGCTAACTTTTTTTTTTCTTCCTTGTTACTGAAGGTAGGGAACCTTTGTATTCGTGAGAGAGTTTCTCACGAAAATTCTCAAAATTGGCACTCAAGTTTTAGGTTTTTGGTATCAAGAGACAAATTTTTTTTTTTTTTGTAGTAAACTCCAGGTGAAGACCACCTAAATATTATGTCAATACCCATGAAATATTATGATGTTTTACCGTACTAGATTCCGATTATATTTGGTGTTAATAAAATAAAAAATGTAAATTAAAATTTATGTGTCAATTGAAAACTCTCAAGTGAGACGAATTCAATCGAAGGGGAAGTTTCGATAGTGGCTCACCGAGAGTAATATACACTAGTAATCACAGCTTTCAAGGATGTATAATTATTAATCATAATATTTACTATCTGAATATTATAGTAATGTAGAAGTAGGTCTAGATATGTCGTAAAAAAAATAGTTTACCGATACTAGATTCTTAATCCTACAATTCTTGCGCTACTAGGATCGATCTTATCTGATCGACCATCCCATCTTAACCTCCTTACCTTCATGTTATGAGAAATTGATTGTCTAATTCATTATTGGTCCTCCATGCATTAGGACTCCGATCCCAGATCCCTCCGATTATCGTGTGGAGAACCTTTTTCTTTTTATATCAGTATTATTTGAATCCTCGTGACCCATCGACCCTATGGCTCAGTATTACGCAAATAAGACATTTATAGAAATATAAAAAAATAGTCAAATTTTAATTTAATACAAAATTATAGTTGTGAAATTTATGTAAATTGTCACTACTAAGTAAGTTTGTATTCATGCTGATGGTAAAATCCAATGTTTTCATAACCCGCTTAGGATTCTCTATTAGGTTTATTTAGGTTATTGATTCAGGTTTGATTCAGTGCATATTTGAATCAATCAAGCAGTACAATATAAAATTTAGTAGTCAATGACTTTGATGCAGCTAAAAATGTATTGATAGATAAAAATATTGCTCAGTGCTTTGGACAACTTCCACTTGCCACATTACTTTTATTAGATATTAATTTCTTTTTAAGTTAATAAACTCTAAGAATATTATTTTAATTATAAATTCAAACTTGCGACATTTCGCATTAATTATGACAAGTTTTTGTACTTCATATTCTTTGGTTTATCAAGCTAAAACAAGAAATCACTTGATTAGTATTTCGTTACTTTGTTATTTTTTCTAAAATCTTTAGGTTTTCAACGGAATATTGCTCTATCGAAAATATTTTTTCTCTATTTTCTCTATTATATATATATATATATATATATATATATATATATATATATATATATATTAATTTTATATAGATATAAGACATCTAGTCAAATTATTTTCGAAAAAAAAGTTACCCATCCGGTAAATCGATTTTAATGAAATTTTTTTTGTACATCCCAGACATATACTTTATTTAAACGGACAATTTTAGTGTCTTGTGACACGTATTTCTGTTAAAAATTCGTACTAGAAATTGTTCGTAATCCCAACAATTTTCTTTACTGTGTATTTCATATAGAAAGTTCGAGTAAAAATGAAAAAATATATGACGTCGAATATCATAAAATTCACTTTAATGGTGGTTAAATTAAATAATTAAATTTTATATATAGATTAGTTTAACCTTCTAAAATTCTACAATTACTGGAACTATATAGAATAAAAGATTACCCCTGCAGCCTGTGTTCGAACCCTTGAATTAGCTATGAATATTTGATTTCTAATTGGAATATAAATTTAATTTTATAAAAGCGATTTCTCCCATTGAATGAATGAATATCCGTCTTGAGTTCCTCCAAGTGAAGCTTTTAATGCTTTAAAGTTTGATAATTCTTCGGTGTTAAATATTAATTGCTTCATTTTTTAAACTGGTGATGTGATGTTAAATACCTTACCAGAATCCCATTCCTTTCGAATCGGTCAGAGAAGAATGAAAACTTCTTTAATGAAAAAATACTTATAATGCAAAGAACACATTTCAGTCAATAAATAGTATGGTATAATGTAATATATAATAAGTAAATATAATAAAATAGTTGTATTATTCTTATTTGTTATTTTCTTGTGATTGATATTCCTAATTGTAAAAGTATTAAAAAATTCATCAGCCGGTTAACTTTTCTTTATGTGTTTATCAACCGCTATCATTATATCGATTATGGGTTTTCTCTGAAAATGGTTGACGCTAAAATTTCTAAGACATGTTCTGAGTTTTTGAAATGATGACTTAACTTTTCAACCTAGAATTATATTTCAAATCATTCTCAATTTCGTTAGATTAAAAAAAAAAAACACCAAGATTAGTTTATAATTTGGAAATCATGAAAAGGTAACGATTAAAGATGGTTGACTTCCGAATCATCGAAATTATAATATACTCAGAGTGGTAAAAGCTTCAGACTAGTAAATATATTTTGAAATAGATTAAAAGTTTCTTGTTCACATAAATTGTTCAAAAGGTCAACAGAAAGTATGCTTATATATACATAAATACATGTAATGTGATAATAATCAATCTTGATTGTTTATTCTAAATAGGAAGGATAAGTCTAATTTATTTTTAGTTTTTTATAAAATTAATATTAATCAGAATCGGAGATACATCTTCATTCTTAAAACAAAACTTAACAAGATGAAAAATTGAACAAATATTGATAGACAAGGTTGGTAAAAATAAACAATGGATATGATCAAGCTAAATCCTTGATGAAATTAGTGTAACAGTTCAAGGACCTCAATGAATACCCCTAAAAAGAACACGATAAAGACGATTTTTAAAAATTTGAAAATATAAAATAAAAGAAACAATAAGAAGATAATGAAAACATAAAATTTAAAGTTGTTTAGAGTGCTACCAATGGATAGATTTTCTACATATCCTTTCATTTATCTGTATCACATGTGTTGGATGTATATTTATTTTTATACAGTTGTAGATTTCATGAATAATAAAAAAAATATAATATGCATATAAATATATAAAATTTTAAAATAATTTATTATAAATAGTGTATATTTGTATTGTAATTGTATTGTAATCAGTTCCTACTGATAGCACAGAACCCAGAAACGTTAGATGTGTAACCAAATTTTAAAATAATAAGGTAATTACTCTAGGAAGAAAAAAAAACATTCACAAACTAAAAAGAAACGAGAACAATTAAAGATTAATAACAAGTAATGCAAGACAATATTAAATAATTTTTAGCTTGCCTCAAAGAAAAATAATTTTTTTTTTGAAAATTCTATTATCGATGAAACTATGACCTGCTAACCTAAGTAAATATAAAATAAATAATTAAATTAAGTAGAAACATCCGATTTTATAACCGCTTTAGCATAAATAAAAATAATTACAAAGAAACAATTCAATCTTTCATACATGTATTCTTTTAATTTCTATTATTCTATTTCATTTTTCTATTCTATGAGCTGTCTGAACATAAGAAAATTGACAGTTTTGTAGAAAAAGCCGACCATGGCATGCGATTTTAATATTAGACAGTTTAAAAGACATCAAGTAACATTTCATTACCTTAAATTACTTGGAACATTGATAATTTTTCTCTTTTTTAAATCAGAAAGTTTTGTGCTTGTTGTAACTATAGTTGGTATACAAAAGGGTTTGTGTCACATTAGTGCAGTTACTGTATTTTTTCTATAAATTAGTTAAAATGTACTCTTTTTTTATTGACATTTGCGATAAACTGACGATGTATTTGAATATGTACTTTGAAACTACACTATCATAACCATTATAACCCTTGCCTTTTCGTAATGGCGCCAATTAAATTCTACAGCGGGACCAATTTGTCTTCATTTAGTAGCCGCTAATTTGACTATATCACTAATTGAAGTGACCCTCGAAGTAGAAAGGCGTCTATTAGTTTGTTAATTTTTTTTTTTTTCTTGGCTGTCAGTCATCTCGTGAGAGTCAGAAATGGCTCAAGGAACGATCTTTCCTTTGCAAAAATAATAACATTTATCTTTCTCATAATGAATTGGTCATTAGTTCGCCAGAGTAATTATAAATTAAATTTGATATTTTTCAAAATTAGTTCGGCCATATTTATATCTTCTAGTGACTAATCGGTTCGTATATATTTTACAGAATTGTGATTTCCTTCTAACAGTTCCGAACTCCGATGGGGAATCATTACCATGTCATTAATATCCACTTATAAATAAATTTCAACAAGTCTAATAAATGGTTGTCCTATACTGCCAAGTATCGAAATTTTTCCCTTAAATTTTTTTTATACCTTTCATTGTCTGGATTCATAGCTTATTGACATTTTGCAGTGGCATCATTAAAAAAAAAAAAACACGAGTATTGACAAACAAAATCTTTTATAGTAGGTACAAATAAAATAGTACAAAAGTGAATAGTTTAATTTTAAAATAAATGACAAATTGGTCTGCTGTGTTGCCCGATAAGATAATCGATAATTTGATTTAGAATTGTTCGAAATTAACATATTTCGATAGTCGTGCATTTTATTTATAATTAATACTGTTTATCTCAAATAGTTATCTTAGATTCAACTAATTGTGATCTTATAATCAATCACTTTTACAAACAACTTTCTTCTAAACGGATTAGGAATACTTCTGCTAATTTAAATAGAAATAACAAAATTAAATATAATAAAAATAAATATAATCGTTAATTTTTAATAATTTATGTTGTTAATAGTTACTTAAATTTAAATCTACATAATGTAACATTTATGATTAAGTTAAATGAAATTTATGCTGTAATATAATACTTGTAAATATATAAGCAAATCATATATTGCACAAAGGTCTTTGCGGCTTTTTTTTTCGTTATGTGACGATAAAAGGTTTGCTAGTTAAACAGTTTATTAGTTTAACGGATAATTGTTAATTTTGTAAAAGCTTTTCCTATTTTCTGTTTCTTGGTGTGGGGGGAGGGTGTATGGCAGTTCCTGGTTATACCTGCCCCAAAGTTATCAAACACTACATTTCTAGCAAAGAAGACTCATAAAAATATCTCCTGGAAGAGTGGAATAGTCTAAGCCCAGAATTTACAAAATTTATATGATTCCATTACTACAAGATCTACACGGAAAAGAATTAAATTAATGGTATTTAAAAGTTAATAAGATGTGAGATGTATCATTTTGAGAGAGAGGTAAAATTATACAGTTTGTTTTTGTTAACATTTTTAAATAATCTGGATCTTTTAATTGTATTGAGTTTGGAAATATTTAAATTCTGATTAAAAAAAGAAGGGTGTTGAAGAGTTGCAGGTTTTATTTGTTTACTGAAATAATCTAAGTCTTTTTTTTATTTTCGTTCAGGATGTATCAATTTCGCTGTGAATCACTGTACATGTTATGTGATATATTTATTCCGTTGGACAGAGTAAAGATTTTAGAAAAATTAAAATATGTAATATGAGGTCGTAGAATTTAATGATAAGTGACAAAGAGGTGATTATTTTGGTATTATTTTATAATGTATTCTTTTATTTTACAGAATGGTAAATAAACGATTAGAAAATATTCAGAAAACTAGTTTGTTTTTTTATTAGGCTTGATAAACAAAAATATAGTGAACATAATTGTTATGATTTAAATTAATTTTCTCAAGTTTGTGTTTATAATTAAAGTAATATTAATAAAGCTGATGAGTTAAAATTAAATTTATTAATTCTTAGAACTTTATGATTTTTATTGAAATTAGGGTGAAAGTTGTGTTGTCCAATGCATATGATTTTTCATGAATGTTACGATCGTTTTTTTATTATTAATGTTTTATTGATATACAGACAAGTTTTTTTATATTGCTTCCGTGCATTAAGATATGTCTAATTTTACTAGCACACAAATTCTCTATATCGAATATGCAAGGATGAAAACTTGAGGAACTTGTTTAAGAAGAAGTAGTCGCTGATACTTAGTTTCTCTTTCCTTAGATAAAATATAATTTTCATTTTAAGTTCAGTTCAACTTTGTCCTTGATGTAATTAAAATTGGTTTTAAACGAAAGTTATTTAGTTTAAAATAAAGTCTATCTAAATAAAATATGTAAAAGTCAGAATAAAAAGTAAAAATGTGACCAAAATAATGTCAAACACGCTATAAAAAATTTACATAACTAATAATTAACTTATTATAGGAGAAGATTTGATGCAATTTAAATCCTGGAAGTGTTAAATATACCACTTGAATAAACTTAAAAATAATTATAATTCTTTATTATATCTCATTTCTTGTTTTCAAGTAATAGGATTTTTTTTTTGCTTTACTAAATTAAAGTAATCAAATTATTATTATTTAAATAATTTAAAAAAAAATTATTTGTTAATATTAATAAACACTAATCCTACAACTTTCCTCAACTGGGCATTTAAAAAAAAAATTGTAATCAGTAAATAACAGATTCTTGGTCTACTTTAGGTAATGATTTAAATTTTACTTCAATTATGCGTATTAAACCGGTTTGTTACTTTTGTATCCATCTACTCATTCATATTAAGGCTTAGCGTAACCCATTCGAGGTTTGAAAAAAAAGAGAGAAAAATAAAGAATAATGGTTCCATTGTTGGTGAGCAGTAATGCTATCTGGTGAATGAACCAATCGTTTTTTATTTTTATTTTTATTACTTGTGTTGTATTATTTCAGTTATTTTTTACTGCTGATTTAGAGGGTATTAAAGCTCCTGTTAAAAGATCGTATGATTTTTAATAGCTATAATATTTTATAGTTATAATAATATTAACTATTTTATTGCTTTATATTAATATGTGTAACAATATATGATATTTTGTGAAGCTCGTAAAATATTTTATCTACAAGTGAAAGTTTATATTTATGTTTTACCGTTTTAAATAGTTTTAAGGGTCTTGGCATGGTTTAAAGTGTTTTGTATATAGATTTTTTTTAATTTTTTACATAGTATGTTTAACTAATATTTTCTTTACATATTTCTCTTTATTTTTGTTTTTATTTAGACCAGATATAATATTTTAATTTTATCCTTTTTTGTTATTCTAAAGGAACTTTGTAACAGAATAAAATTATTTTCTATTCTATTCTAAAAAAATAAAAATTGACACAATTGTTAACGACGGTTAACTTGTTAACCGTAGAAGGGTGATGGTACTATTATTTGGGACTTCCGGTAAATAAGTTGTTGCTGATAATAACATATAATCTTATTTTGTAATTTAAGAAAAGGATAATTAAGAAAACAATATTACTCAAGACGCTTATAAAATCAGAGGAAAAGTATTTTTTTTATAGAACGATATTTAAAAGTCAAATTATCACCATTTAAATAAATTAGTACATAATAGATAACTTTTATTAATAACGAAAATATGAATACCGTTTTTTTTTTTATTTAAAAAATGTTTAGGAATTATGAGAGTTGATACCTAGATGGTCTACTTTTTATCACATTTCAACGACCTCTTTTACTTATAAGTACTTTTCTTTCTTGACAAGATGAGTATATACGTAGTTTTGGAGTGTATATTATGGAAAGCAGATGGGTACAAGGGTTACAATATTATAGTATTGGTACAAGAAACCAACATCATACTAATAACTAAATAAAATTGGAAAGAAATGCTAAATAAGTTTTTTAGGTAACCAATTTTAGTGTTACATATAATAATAAAAAAAATAAATAAAAATAAGAATAAAAGAAAATAACTAGAATGAATAAATGATTTACATATGTTCCTTAAGACGTTTAAGTGAAAACATGTGAAGGTATTGTGAAAAAGTAGACAGGTATTGTGATCTACCTATGACGCAATAGATTACGAGCAGAAAAAGAAAAAAACAAATACATCCATATACATACATTAATCCATATATACATATCTATATATATACATACACACAAGAGAATGCAGAAGAATAAGTAAAAAATAAAATACTTTTAAATAAAATAAAATACACTTTAAAAAAATACAATCTTATGAATAGAAAAGATAAAAGATAACAAAAACAATGTAAAATTATACCTACTCACACTGCTTTGTTAGAGGTGATCAAAATTGTGTTTTAAACTCAAAACAGAAGAAAAAAAAATATAGGTAGCTAAGTAATCAATGCAATTAGTGAGGAAGCTGTACTCACGCTACTATGATTATAAATGTCTGTATATATGTATATATATTTTTTTGTTATTATTTGAAAATTAATACATTCTGCCGCATTGGAGGACATTTTTTTTTTTTTTTTTTGTATCTGTTTATTGAGTAATAATATATTTTGCCACACTTAAGGGCACTGAGTACTAAGGCTGAGTGAGGCACATTCATACCATATATGCAATACCATAAAAAAATAAAATAAATAAATAAATAATAAAAAAATATAAAAATCTATATAACAAAGGCAAAAACTATAATAAACCAAGGAAATGTAACTTAGAGTTAAAATTAAATGAAATACAGAAATTCGTAGCAAAATTAAATAAATTATAAGTAATAGAAATAAATAGAAAAACAAATATTAGGACTACATTAAACATTCACACAATATATACATAAAAATGCTGACTAAAATAGAGATAAAAGAAAAAGAGTTGTGGAAAGTAAAAAAAGAAAATTAACATACATAGGTAAGAAAAAAATAAAATAAAAAAATAAAAAATAGAGAGAAGCTCAATGAAATTGAAATATATAAAACACACTCACATCTATATACCATATTTACATATATTAAATTAAATTATATATTACATATTTTAAAAAAAATATGGAAGTCCTGGATTACTAATGTCAGTTATTTACTGGAATAGCTAATATTGCTCAGAGATCTCCATGGCTTCCTAGCAAGGGCTTTTATCGAACGGAAAGGCAAATGGTTGGTCCAATAGTTGTTGGTCGTTATTGCAGCCCTTATTAGATCCTGTGGTAGGTAGCATCTTACCTGTACTCTCATATTGTATTATTTTTATATTACTATGTTTTTTTATTCTTATACAACAGTCTTTAATTATAATTCTAGTTGTTTATAAGATTGCTGCATTATCGTGGTCATGATATGTTTTTTTTTTTTTTATTCTTGGATTACTCCTTAGTATGTTTTTCTGTGTTTTTTTTTATTTTATTAGAGGCCATTCTAATCAAGTTTGATAACTCTTTCACTTCACAAGAAATTTCGTTCTTCTTAAAAAACCGTCCAAGTGAAAGTAGAGTTATGAAAATTAAGGTTTTTACACAATTATTTTTGTTCCATGTATTATTCTCTGGTAAACGTTTAAAAGTCCTTCAAACATTTATAATCCTGTCAAAAAGCTTGTCTCTCTTCGAAATAGGATATAATATATAATTTATTATGTAGATAGAAAATAAACAAAATAAAAATAAGAGGTTTCTTGAGAATAACAATTATGAATAAATTATGTATATGTTGTATTATATATACCTACATTTATTATTAGGAGTTTATCGCCATTAATGGGTAATTTAAAATTCATCCAAATGTTTTAATTAGGTTATCTACAGATTATCTCAAATTAAAAGATTTGCATTAATTAACAAATTATTATAAATAACTTTAATCAACTTGATAAGTTATTAAATTAACTGATCGGTCGAATGGCCTATCCCACTCCCTTGCTAATTTCGGCTTTAGGGCTTGCTTTATTTAACTCTCTTCGACATCAACCAATATTCCATTAATCCCTTTTGTATGATGGCTATAATTTCGTTTAGAATGAAAATATGAAAATCCTGTTAATAATATTAATGTAATAAAAATGTTTTATAGTGATTTTATAACGTTTTCATGGACCAAAGAAAAAATTTGACTCCGTGTCTGTCTGTCTTTCTTTATGGTTCATTATTTTCAATAATGTACCATTGTGATCGAACGAAACATTCAAAAACTTAAACCTCTCTCAAAATTTGAGATTTCACGTTTCAGCATACGTAGAATTCGAAAAAATAAAAAAAAATTTCCGTCCTCTGTACGCGCGTCAGTAACCCGTCGAAGAAGAATCCAAAAATGTTTAGAATACAATGGTTTTATTTTCGAACATTTATTAATGTAACTATTCTCCCTCCCTTCTTTTTTTATATATATATATATATATATATATATATATATAATATTTGTGCAGGCAGCATCTTTCCTTCGTCGCTATAATAATGGTTCATAACGTATTTTTTTTAATACTTATTGAATATTTTTTTAGTTTTTCTAGTTCACTATATAACTCTGATCACTATAAGATGCGTGGGAATGCATCCTTAAAATCTAATTTCCATCACTTCAGAAATCTTGAGAAAGATAATTTCCAGCGTTATCGCATCCTGTTAATCCTCCCCAGGACATTTTCTCTCCTCAGGGCCGGAGAGAAGGCACGCAGCTGCTCCGATGGGAGGAGGTATAAGATTCTTTTAGGGAGATGATACGGTCAGCGATTACCTGAGCTATCGGCATATAATTAGCTATGATCCAGGTAGCTCTCTCTTCGGCACCGCCGTCTTCTCTAAACACCTTTATCTATCTTATACAACCTAATTACCTTTCAACTTTAAAGTGACTTTTTTGTTTTTTTATTTCCTTTAGCTAGGCCCTTATTTAAACTTCCTAGTAGATGATTTTTTTTTTTAAAATGTATTTACTCTTAACTAATTTTATGAGATAAAACAAATCTCTAGAACTTTTCAATTTTTTTTTATAAGTAATATATCTTTGATATATTAAAAAAAATTATCCTCTTCTGTTATAACTTTTCCACAATTTCCATTGAGTACATAATTGCAGATATTTCAAGATCAATAATTTGTGTTGTAAAAATAAAATCGCAATCACAATTTCTAAAATTCTCGATGCTCTGATTAACTTAATATCATCACCCGAATAACTTAATAATAAGTTATCACCCGACTAAGTGAAGCGAAGCCACGACTATGTGTTTTGATCTTCCGCTAAAAGCTATGTAACGCTTTATTGAGCAAACTGCTTTAAGTTAGGTCATTTTTTTTAATTTTTTTTTGTCTATAAAATATGTATTTGCGCCTGTCAACAATAAGTTGACAATCAGCAAATATAATGGCGATAATGATATAATGACATGACAGGCATGGGGAAGGAAAATACTCAGCAGTACCTCTTCCCTAACTTGTTCCAATTACTTAGGTTGTCTAAGGAACGAGATCCCTCATCCAACGCCTTTTTAGTCTCCTCCTCATGTTCTGACTTATGTCAGCTGTGGCCATGTCTCTTATAAATCTTATAAAATATTAAATCACTTTTTAAAAAAATCTTTATTGGCCTGGAAAACATCAAAAATAAAATTGGAATGAATGAAGCCTGTCGCTGTCATTCGATTTCTCAGAAATTTGTTATTTGTTCCTATATTATTTTTAATTTTCTATGTTTGAATGATTTTTGGCCAAAGATCTCCAACTATACTTCTTTTAGATCCTTTATTATATGACGACGATTCGGCATATTTTTTAATTTTGTTAACGATTTTATTGAAAAATAGTAATCAAAATCTGCCACAATCAATGCATTGAGTATCTGGGCTGTTAGTATACGTTCATACTATATATGAGTCATTCTTCGATTACTATTGTAGATATTCAAATTCTTCACAAAAAAAAAAAAAAAAAAGAAAGTAAAGAGCAAACATTTTTTTCACGATTTACTTCAAAATAAGATTCCTAATGTTAACGGTTAGAAATCCCTTCATATATATATTTTATTTTTATTGAATAATAATACAATCAGCCACTGTTGGAGGGCTATAAGTATTAAGGCTAAAAGTTCTCATTCATACAGTATATACAAGTAATACAGAAGTAACTATAAATATAAAAGTAAATAAATAATACTTATAAAAAAAAATGTAAATCAATAGAAAAAAAAAAATAAATAAAAATAAACATAAAATAAAACTTCTAAACACATTCATACCTATATACATTCGCCCAGGAATCTCCGAGCCAGCCTTTTCTCCCCACATGTGGAAAGCAAAGCAGGACTCCAGAGATCCCAGTGCCACTTTTCCAGCCGCATCACTAGTATTAAAAGCCAGTGGAGGCTGAAGGAGGGCACTAGAGCCACAGATGCTCAGGACTTGAGTGGAGAAGCTGGCCATTGCCAGGACTCCAGAAGCATATTTACAATAGATCTCGCGGCCACTGCCGTTTTAACCTTCGAGGGGGATTGTAGGGATGGTGGGAGCTGGATAGGGATTGAGCTAGAGGATTTGGATGATGGATAAGGTTCTGGTGAAAGTTTGAGAATCTGGATGGGATGATGTCGAGGACAAAAGGGATGTTAAGGTCATGGTGTAGGGTCTTATTTGTGACATAATATGGGGCATTGGCTATTGTTCTAAGTACTTTGGACTGGAAGGATTGGATGCGTTTGATATTCGAATGTTTAGCAGTTCCCCACAGTTCAAGTCCGTAGGTCCAGATAGGTTTCAGTATTGTCTTGTAGATTAAAAGTTTATTTTCAATCGAAAGATGAGATGTCCTGCTTAGTAGTCTATATAGCTGGCCATATCGTTGGTTAAGTTCTTGTCTTTTAAGTCTCGTATGTGGGTTCCAAGTTAGTCTTTTGTCTAGAAGGAAGCCAAGGTAACGGACTGTATCTGAGTAGGGAAGTGGTATTGAATTGAAAAGGATTGTGGGACAGGATCTGCGTCGCAGAGTGAAAGTAATATGTTTACATTTTGCTTCATTGATTTTAATGCGCCAGTCGTTGCACCACTGCTCAATCAAGGAGAGGTGAGATTGTAGGTTTTGAGATGCTATTTGAGGATCTGAGTGGGAGGATAGAATGGCAGTATCATCGGCAAATGTAGCTAGGAAGGTATCGGGATTTGGAGGGATATCGGCAGTGAAAAGGATGTAGAGAACTGGACCCAAAACACTGCCTTGTGGAACACCAGCCTCAACTGGATAGTAAGTGGAGAATTCGGTGCCGCAACGGACTTGGAAGGAACGATTTGAGAGATAGGATTTGAGGACTAGGTATAAGGATTCGGGTAAATGGGTTTTGAGCTTGAAAAGCAAGCCATCGTGCCACACCCGGTCGAAAGCTTGCGCTACGTCCAGAAAGGCACCAGTGCAATATTGCTTGTTTTCAAGTGCAGAGGATATATGGTCCACAACACGAAGGCCTTGTTGGACAGTGGAATGTCTTGAGCGGAATCCAAATTGATGAGAAGGGATGTTGTGGGATTCGAGTATGGGTAGGATGCGTTTGAGGAGGATTTTTTCAAAGATTTTTGAGAGGATAGGGAGTAAACTTATCGGTCTGTAGGATGATGTGTTATTAACGGGTTTGCCTGGTTTTGGAAACAGCACGATTATGGAGTGTTTCCACATCAAGGGAAAGTTGGTAGTACGAAGGATGCAATTATATAGATAGGTCAGGAATATAATTGATTTTTTGGGAAGTTGTCTAAGGATTTGTGAAGTGAGGAGATCATATCCAGGGGATTTTCGGGGTTTTAATTTGTTTATGAGGAATTTGACCTCAGAGGGGTTAACAGGTTTTGGAGGTAGAGAGAGAGGAATTGGTGAAGAGAGGAATTCTTTAACTTCAGCAGTGTGGGTGGGATGGAGTTCGGGATGGGGAGTGAATGTGTAGGATAGATGTTTAGCAAACTCTTCAGCTCTATTCGCATCTGACGAAGCCCAGGAACCATCATCACGGCGGAGGGGGTGGGAAATGGATTGGACTTTAAGGATTTTTTTAGTTACAGTCCAGAGGGAGTTATCACTAGATGTTAATGAGGAAAGGTAGGAATTGTAGGATTGGGTTCTAAAGATATCCAGTTTCTTTTTTACCTGTTTGGAATAATAGTTATACGATTTCCGGTCATCAGGATGCCTGGTTCTTTGCCAGAGGGCCCTAGACCATCGTTTGCTATGGATAAGGTCCAATAGGTCTTGGGGTAGAGGATTTATACTGAGGTGTTTTTTGGGACGATCAGGTGAGGATGCAGTCCAAACTGCTTGCTGGATCAGCTTAGTAAAGGAGTCCACTGCATCGTCAAGGTCTTCAGGTGTTTTTAAGGAAACTCTGAGGTCTATATTATCATCCAATATTTGACGGAAAAGATTCCAGTTAACTGGTCCCCTGATAAATGAAGGAGAGGATGATTTAGGAATGGGTGATGTGGAAGCGGTTAGGACTATAGGACTGTGGTCTGAGGAAAGATCATCAAGCCTTGAAATGGAACAGTGTAATGATCCTAGACCTTTGTGTAGGAAAAAGTCTAGAAGGTCGGGATTGCGGTTGGGATCTGTTGGCCAGTATGTGGGAGTATTAGGTGAAAGGATGTTGCTGCGATGGGAATTAAGTGCAGATAGTAGTGTTCACCCTCGGGAATTTGTGGATCTGGCTCCCCATTGTTGGTGTTTTGCATTTAAATCTGCACCTAGGATGAAATGGTGTCCTAAGGAATTCAGGAAGGAAATTATTTGGGATTCGGAAATGGGTATTTTAGGCGGGGAATATGCCGCAACTAATGTTATTGGGTAAAGGGAAGTTTGGATTATTACAGCAGTGGATTGTAGGAAATTATGGGTTGGTAAGGGAAATAAATGATGGGAGAGAGATCGGTGGATAATTATAGCAGTGCCAGCATATGCTGTTCCATCAGGATGATCGGTTCTATAAATATTGTAGCCAGGAACGTTGATTTGTCGTTTGTTGGTTAGTCGGGTTTCAGTTATTAGTGCTATGTCGATGTTTTTGTCATGTAATAAGATTGTCAGTTCGTTGATGTGATTTCGAATACCATTCGCATTCCATAGGAGAATGGAAAGGGATTTGGTTGAGGACATTTATGGATTTCTCGGCGGTGGAATGAGGTTGGATATAACATTGGTAAGTAATGAAATAAGAGGGGTGATAAGGGATCTAAATTCAGAGAGGAAAGAAGTTAATAGGCTTGTGAGGTCAGTGGAATTGGAAGGAGGAGGAATGTATGTCTGGGTATTGAACCTAGGTTCAGGGATGGAGGGATGTGGGTCTTGAGGTCGATTTGTGAATTCTCGAGGTTGAGGTTCTTGTGGCAGGGCCTGAGATTGAGTGTTTATAGTGTCTCCTTTGAACATCTGAGCATAGGTCACTCTTCCGTTCACTGTTCTAGAGGGTTGTCTTGGTGGCCTGGATGTCCCTTCTTCTCTAGGAGTTGCGTACATTCTTGTTTTTAATTCTTTGTATGTTTGACAACCCTTGTAGTTGGCAGGGTGCCCTTGGTGGCATAAAGCGCATACTGCAGGTGAAGTTCTAGACTTCCTACATTCTTCTGTTTTGTGTTGCTCACCACACCTCACACATCTAGGAATGTGATGACAATATCTTTTCGTATGGCCATAAGCCTGACAGTTATGGCATTGAACGATATCGCGCTTGGTGTAAGGCTTTTCCACAACAACGCTGGTGTAATAAAGGCGTGTGACCTTGTAGATGTCTTCGACCTGGGGCGTTCGGTCAAGGTCAACGAAGAATAGTGGGAGCGGTATTTTACTTTTTATTCCAGGCTGTTCTCTATCCTCCTTGAATATGTTCACTATCTGGCGAACATGGAATCCCATACCCACGAGCTCTTCTTTTATAGCATCAGTTGGCGTAGATGGGTGCAGTCTTCTGATAACGACCCTGAGCGCCCTCTCTTGACGCAGTTGATACGTGTGGTAATCCGCCTTGGTATCAGATAAATATTTTATAATTTTTCTGTAAGTTTCTGGAGTGTCGGGCATTAATTTAGTGTCATTGGTGCGGCTTTGGCATAAATATTTTCCTGAGCCCACTAGGTTATTCAATTGGTGACACATTAACTGAAAGTTTTTAATATTCCTTAGGAATATTGGTGGGGGTTTGGGTTCCCTGGGGGTGGGTGCTGCTTCCATTTCTTCGTTTTGTGTATTAGATAGCACTTGAAATGGGTTCTGAGTAAAAAACGGCGATTCTTCACCAGTCTGAGTTGTCTCATGATTGTTTTGTTGTTGTGAGGTACCAGGTTGGGGATCCACTTCTTCAACAGAGCTCCCTGGTGTGGCTGGTGGAGTATTTCTTTTCGAACGCCTTGTTCTTTTTTTAATAGGAGAACTCATTGTAGTATCGAGGCTCCTGGATCTAGTATTTTTACCCTTGCTCGACATTAGCATATGATAATATCGCATTTCATATTATAAGTGATAGTAAAAATTGTAAAATGAGAAGTGATAACAGAAATCCCTTCATAGAGAAATGACTAGATAATGACGTCTGACCATCATTTAAAGAGTCTGGCGTCTGAAAATAATTAAAGAATATTCGAATTCAACTTATGATTTATTTTATTGTAATAATTGCAAAGGAATCGTTGACGAGGAGATTAAAAAGTAAAAGTTATGTGAGGAAATAAAAATCGTTTTAAAGGTATAGGATGCCGCCAATTTTGTACCAAAATATTCAGATTATTTTATATTAGCTGCCCTATCCAAAGGGTCCAGCAATATCGTATCGTTTTGTAAAGAATATCATGAATCACATATAAAATCTTATGAAAATAACCAGGATAAGCCAACAATGTTTTTGCGATTCACTTATCACATATATGCTTATGTACATTTTTATTTATGTTCTCATTAGACTTCAAAGTAATTGTTTCGTTTTTTTTTTCAGGTATGTTGAACAATTTTGAAACAAGAGATATCTTTCAAGGTATAATATACATTTTTTTTTTTAAATGTTGACAGATTTTCAATATTAATCTTCTTTTTTTTAAAAAAACAATATAATCATATAAAGGCTGAGTGGACCCTATAACACACTTAGCTAATTAATTACTTTCGCCTATTCATATCTGTAAGTAACATGTTAATCAATGGCCCCGCCAACTGGACTGTCCCCAACCGGCTCACTCATTTGCATAACAAGATTTTAATGAAACCGTGTCCTCTCAGCAATAACCAAAAAGGGTTTTCAAAATGGAACTCGCACCGTCACATTGTGACCTTGTTAGAGATGATTACGCTTTATGAATTATAATTTTTTAAAAGAGAACGGAGTTTCTTCTTCTGAATTTTTATAAAAGAGAGACTGTTGTATAACTTCTGATTTTAAAAAAAGTAAAGGAAGTTAATCTTGTTTCTATATTCATTTTCTTCAAAAGGAAGAACACTTGAGAGAAAAAAAATAAAAAATCAGTTGCCGATTATTAGCTTCGTGTTTTAAATGGATACCACTTTTTTTTTGTTTAAAAAATAAATTTTAATAATTACTATATTGTATTAAATTATGACTAAAAAAAAAAAGGATGAAATGAAAGATAATAAAATAATTTTATATAAATATAATTTTCTATCGAAATCATTACTTTTTGGGCGTCTGACTTTACTATCCTTTCATCTCTAGAGAAATAATTATTGAGAATATAAGTTACTTACCCAATATTTGGCAATGATTAATTATTTATCCTACCATGCTAGCTCAGGTGAAAAGGGGTTAGGTTGGATATGTTTATGAAGCAGCAAAAAAAAAAAAAGGTTAAGAGATCTATTTACAGAAAGAAATATTTACGGAATTAATACAATGTACAAGCAAAAGAAATGAAAGAAAAAGAAAAAGAGATAATTTTTATATAATTACTGTATACAATTAAAGATAAATAGGAAGATAAAAAAAAAGATAATTATTCTATATACAACAGTATAGCATGCAACATATAAACATCAAGAAACTATAGTCAAGATAAAAGATATCAGAACACATCCACATGCTAAAATAGGAAATTATAATTAGTCATAGGAAATAAAAGAGAGAAGAGTTCTACTTTTTTTTTTTCAATGCTTTCTTAATATTGGTTCCAAAATATATTTAGTATATTGATTAAATTTTTTCAGCTTTTACAAATCATTATTTATACAGTAAGATTAGCTGTGGATAAACCTTGTATGTAAGAGATCCTTAAGTGGGCAAGATAATTAATTAAGGAGAAAATCTCTGTAAAATCACCGCCTTGGACCAGCGCCGTCCTAAAACCGATACTCCCATACAGAAACAATACAATTGAGTAGAGGTGGCCATTCCCCCAAGGTCGATGGGGCATGAACACCTGCCTTACCAAGAAATCATATTGTTCTCCTCTCCTTAAAAACAGTGCTAGCGAAAGTATAATTAGAAAAAAATGTAGATCATATTCAATTACAATTAATGTGGTATGTTCCATGTTTTTCGCCTTGTTCTCTGGTTTAAAACTTTATATTCCGAAAATTCATATTAGCGGTGAAATGCGCTCTCGTTGAAATATGTTCAAAAATTGGAAACTATATCAAAATGTGCTCTTCTAAAATTTTTTTATGGCGTAACCTACGTTAAGCAAACCTTCTTCTGGTACACCTTTCATCAAATAAGCAAATGAGCTAACGGGACTGTTTTAATTTAAAATAACGGCATTGTTTCATAGAATATCGTGCAATAAAATTTGCTGAATAAAGGAGTCCCTTTTATAGAGTTTCATAAAAACATTAGTTTTTGAATTAACTTTTATGTGCAAAACCTTGAAGAATGGTGTTGAAACTGGAGGATTAAACTGTCCTACAGTATCCTTTAATAATACCCCACTTATCCCTTTTGAACAAATCCGATACCTTGGAATCCACTTGGACAAACATCTAACTTGGAACCCTAATACCAGACAAAAACGACAAGAAACCGCGCTCGACGTTCCCGACTACTCCAACACATACTTGACAAACGCTCTAAGCTTCCAGTTAATTACAAAAGACTCAAATTCATGACTATAATAAGACCTATTTGGACTTACGGAGTTGAGATTTGGGGCTCCACTAAGCCATCGAATTCCTCTCGTATCCAATCCTTACAATCCAAAATCCTTCGGAAAATCCTGAAAGCTCCTTACTTTGTCACCAATAAAATAATCCATAATGTTCATCATGTTTCCGATTTAGCCCAATCCAGATACCTATCCTTCCATAATAAACTTCAGAACCATCCGAATCCTCTTTTCTCTAACCTTGCTTCTTCTTCTATCTCTGATAACCCTCTGAGGCTTCTGAAAAGAAGATGTCCTCGAAATCTCCTATTGTAAATACATTTTTTTTTTTGGAGAGTGCTACCAGTGGGTATTTTCTCAACAAGTGATTTCATGTTATTATTTTCTGCTATCAAATTTACTAAATGTATTTTATTTATTAATACAGTTGTAAATTTCATAAATAAAATTAAAAAAAAAAAACTTTTATGTGGAGTTAGTGGAACGGCTATACATACTGCACTGAAAGATTTATAAATAAGAGAATCCGCATGTTTTGAAAAATCATTGCCATTACAGGACATATTTAACGCCCAATCCTCAAAATTTGGTTTTTGTCACTTAAACACTTTACCACTAGGGGTCTAGAATATTTCAATAAGAATATACTAAATACCGTAAACTTTCTATAAACAATGTGCCCTCCACACCTTTAAAAATTAGATTTAAACGAAACCATTAGCAGTAGATCTAAACGCTAATTGGCGGGCAGTGGCGACCCCCCGCGGTGCGTAGGCAAATGAGGCAGAACACCTGATGACCCAAAAGTGAAGCTCACGTTTTGATAATTATTTTTTCAGAAGCGAGTCGGATTGGCCCCTCTAATGCAGGCCGCCCTTGTAACATCAACCCTCTTTTATATATCCTTTTTTTATTTCTTTACCCGTCATTAACTTCTGTTTCTTCTTCTCTCTCATCCTTTTTCCCTTATTTCGAACGGAAACTCTCACTCCCTTTACATTCTTCGTTCTAAAACCATTTCCTTCCAGGGCAGGATGAAGCCGATGAAATATTGATGCCTTCTTCAAATCTTGTGAGCATTTCTGATGTGAAACTTCTCCAACCGCTATTGCGATAGCATTGAGACCAGTTTTTCACTCTACTTCTTATACTTTCATCAGATTAAAGCGCAATAACCAAGCAGAGGAACTCCTTTTTTTCCTAGGAACATTCTTGGATCAACTGAGATCCAATGATGTAACAAATAATGTTTCAAACTCTGTTCAATATTGGGTGTTTTCATACTCAATTTCAGTTTTCCCAGAAAAGTTTAATTAGTAAAATAACTTTATGAAATCGTAAAATTTCTATTCAAAACATTAACCTTCATTTTCTATAAAGGAAGGAGATGGTCCGGGGTGGCAGTCATAAATAGGCTAAATAGTGGCAAAACTATTTTATTAAAAGCTGACGTTTTGATAGGACTAGAACAGACAAGATACAAAAATTATAGAAAATGGTGGAAGTTACATAAAATTCAGAAAGAAAATCTAAACAATGTGAATAAGCTTTTTAAAATTATAAACAGTAAGTATATTAAAATATAAACAGAGTAAGCTAAGTAATAAGATCCTAAACTAAAGTAAATAGATAGTAACGGTTGTTGTAGTGTAATATATAATGTATGCAAATATGAATATACTTCTACAGATCTACGGGAGAGATTGAAAAAGAAGGAAAAAGGATATAATATGAAATAATGGACATATAGGAATGTGGATAAAGAAAAGAAAACCAAAAATAAATTAATAAGAATACAAAATACAAATAAAGACTTACAGGTGTGTTCAGCTAGGAGTTTCACTTAGAACCGGAAAATAAGGGTAAGGGTAGGTATAGGAGAATTTTGCTAACCTGAATTTACTGAATTTGAAGACACGGATGGATACAAGGGAAAGTCGGGTCGAAACCCTTGCTTTTAATAAAATAGTTTTGCCAATATTTAGCCTATTTATGACCGCCACCTCGGACTATCTCCTTCCTTTATAATGCAACATTTTATTCCCATAATTGAAAAAAATTCAGGATTTTGTGAAAAAAATGAAGTCTGAAAATACGTTTTTGACCTAAGAATCATTTTCAAAAATTTTATCTTTAGGGAAGTTGTCCAAATTTCTGAATAGAAAAAAATCTATCGAAGATAAGTCTGGTGAATAAGATGGATGTTGAAGAACCTTGAAACCCTGTGTTATGCACCTTCACTGTCTATCACTAAACAGTAAGTCTGGCGTTGTCGTGCTAGAGTATATGTTCCTTCCGATTAAACAATGCAAGTGGTTTTTTGGAACGTTTTTGGTGTATTATGTCAATATCAGTGCATTAAGTAAGGATGTGATAGTTTCACGGAATCGTATCCTAGTTTCAAAAATTAAAAAAAAAAAAAAGATACAAATTTTGGCATTGATAAAATAATTTTCAGACATCTTGGTCTATGACTGTATTGTAGCTTTGCGTTTTAAAGTAGGCTTTGGTAATGATTACCTGAATAAACATAGATATTAAAATATGATAATTTGTAACAAAAAAAAAAGATATAAAAAGTTAATTTATTAATAAAATTGTATTGCAAATATTTTCAAAAACGAAACAAAACAAATACTTGTAGATATTTTGAAAATCTAAACTACAAATAATCCGATTATTTATACATGTTTTTCTTTAAATTTGTAAAATATCATAAAATTTTATTTTTGAATTTTGGATGGATAATATAATAGAAAGGTAACTGTATATAGACTTTTTTAAAAATTGTTTTTGATTATTAATTAACCTCCTTCATAATTAATAATGTGGTAGTAGTGGCTATTGATTAGGACTTATGCGACCCTAAAGTAGTGCTGTTTTATTTTATTTTTGTTCGGGTTTAATCTGTAAAATACATACCATATTTTTTCTAGCTATTGAATAGGAATACACTAATATTAAAAAATAGGTATTCAATAACTTTTAACATGATAATAAAATATTTCTGTGTCTTCTGTAAAAAGAGGTACAATTTGGTTAATTTTTCTCTATTTCTTTGTGTCTAATGGGCTACTTTATGCGCTTACTATAGAGATGAACATTATATTAATATTAAAATTACTGTTATATATATAAATGAATCATTATTCTTTCAAACAAAAAAAAAAACTTAGAAATTTGATTTATTTCTAACCCATCTATATTTAACTTGCTTCTATGAAAAAAATGTCTATAAGCTCTCCAACAAGACGAGAGAAATAGAGCGATAAGAAAGGAAATTCGGAAAATGTATATGGGCCAGTTGTAGGGAAGAAAAAAGGAAATGCCATTGAAGAGATTGGTCCCACGAGAGTGCCTACGGTTCATAAACTGTCGGTCATTTTCCTCGGTCCATTGATAAACTCCATTGGACTCTCCTCTGCACGCCAACAATCCAAGGATTTTCGTATGATAATAGTCAGAATTATCCACTTATTATAATTATAAGTTATCTGTAATATTTTTATTATTCGAATTAATTTAATTTGTGTGATTTAATTAGTTTTACATCTCTAAGGTTTATGGCAAAAGTTTAATTTTTATTTATTTAAGTTCTTAAAAAAAGGTGGGTTGAGTGAGAACTAAACTGTAATTGAGATTTAGTTAGAGTTATTATTTGTCTTAAATGAATTAAACATAATTCAAATGTGTCATTTCTTTAAATATCTAGTAGAATATGAGTAATTTTTTAATGAAAGGAACAGAACTTTTAAATATTTCTTTTTAAAATATAAATTCGAAAAAACTTTTACATACTTGAAAGGTTGCAAGAGAAAATGTTCTACCTCCAAAATATTAATCATTAATAATGATTTGTTGTTTCAAAAACTTTTTTCCTGTCTTTTTTTCTTGTGATTTGCTAATTTTTCTTTTCTTGTGGATAAGATAATCTTCATAATGATGTCTATATTTGACTATAATCACTATATTTGATAAAGAATTTATGAATTGAAAGCTAGAGACTAATGGTTTTATATTGAATATTCAATAGTTGACTGTTGCATTATAAAGACAGGAGACGGTACGGGGTGGCGGTCATAAATAGGCTAAATAGTGGCAAAATTAATTTATTAAAAGTCAACGTTTCGACCCGACTTTGCAGGTCTTCTTCAGGGAGGTATGTTCAGCTAGGAGTTTTACTTAGAACTGTCTGGGTTAAACTCTAGCACGACAACTCCAGACCTTCTGTTTAGTGACAAACAGTGAAGGTACAAAACACCGTGTTACAAAGTTCTTCAACATCCACCTTATTCACCAGACTTATCTTCAATAGATTTCTATTTATCCAGAAATTTGGACGACGTCCTTAAACATAAAATTTTTGAAAATGATTTCCAAGCCAAAAACGTATTTTCAGACTTCATTTTTTTCACAAAATCCTGACATTTTTTCAATTATGGGAATAAAAAGTTGATAAAACGCTGGGTAAAATGTATAGAAAATGGAATATTTGATTCTAAAGTAAGGAGATGCGGTCATAAATAGCCTACATAGTGGTAAAACTGTTTTATTAAAAGCCAAACTTTCGACCCGGCTTTGCTCGACTTTCCTTTGTATCCATCCATGTCTTCAAATTCAGGTCAGCAAAATTCTCCAATACCTACCCTTACCCTTATTTTACAGTTCTAAGTGAAACTCCTAGCTAAATACTCCTGTAAGTCTCTATTTTTATTTCGTATACTTATTTATTTATTTTTGGTTTTCTTTTCTTTCTCCACATTCCTATATGTCCATTATTTCATATTATGTCCTTTTCCCTTCTTTTTCAATCTCTCCCGTAGATCTGTAGAAGTATATTCACATTTGCATACATTATTTATTACACTACAACAATTGTTACTATTGTTACTTTAGTTTAGGATCTTGTTACTTAGCTTTACTCTGTTTAGATTTTAATGTACTTATGGTTTATAATTCTAATAAGCTTATTCACATTGTTTATAATTTTTTTTCTGAATTTTATGTAACATCCACCATTCTCTATAATTTTTGTATCTTGTCCGTTCTAGTCCTGAAGAAGACCTGTAAAGTAGAGTCGAAACGTTAACTTTTAATAAAATAGTTTTGCCACTATTTAGCCTATTTATTACCGCCACCCCGGACCATCTCCTTCCTTTATAATGGCTTTATAGTTTGGATTGTTTTACTCATAATATCTATTTAAGAACTTTTTGCTTATTTTAATAATTATTAGAACCATTAGCTTTTGATAATCTTCAAATTCATTAAAATAACATGAATTATGATTTATGCTAATCGACCAAGAAGTTATAAATTCTTTAGAATGTTTCGTTCATTCTCACAAAATCTTTTATTCCCATTGGAAATCTATTGCAGTGGTTGTTGGGGGACCCTGTACTTGAAACAGGTGTGCCCACTGGCCATAAACAGGAACGTGGAACAGAGCTCTAAATCTGGAAAGTGTTCTGTAGTTGATCGGTCTGCCACCTTGTCTTAGCTTTCATAATACTGGTATTCTGTTTTGAGACAAGATGTATTTTTTTTTTTAATTTTTGAAAAAAAAACATTTCCAAGAACAGTCAATAGTTGACTGGTGAATTGTTCATTTATGTTACGATATTTCGCTATGAATTGAAATACTAAGAGATTATAACAGTCCTTGGGTCACTGTTTTCAATTTTTTTTTTTCGTTGATATTACATGGAAAAATATTAGAAGCAGGCCTCGGTGTTCGGATAGGCCTTAGGAACGAAGAAAAAAAATCAATAATATTAAATGTTTTATAATTTTCTTATTTTAATATTTTATGCTGCAGCGCAACTAGCAAATTCGATGTATTATGCATTAGCTACGAGTTTGCTTGACTAACTTTAATTTTGTTGTTATTGTAGGAGTAGGTCCATTGGCCATTTTCTTTTAGTCTGCGTCGGTCGGGTAAAGGAAGCAGGAAATTGAAAGAACTAATGGATTGAAGTGCTTTTGAGTTGCAGAATGAAATGAAGTGTACTTATCTTTGATGTAGGATATTACTTATTTGAAATGTACCAAGGTGCATTGTCAATTTTTTGTAGGATTTTTAATTTTGTTGTTTATATTTTATTTATGTGCGGTTTTTTTTTCTGAAACCCAAAGTTCTTCTTCGTGTGTCCGAATTGATCTCAGTTTGGTGTTGTAGATCAGCCGCTTGTTTTTCGTAAGTTAAATGAGGATCTGTAGTACAGAAGATGTGAGAGTTAGTTATATCGTCTAGTCAGTTATCTTTTTAATTTATTAGGTATGTTCCACGTAAATCTTCTGTCTATGTAGATTTAGAGTTTGATTGGTTTTATAATATATGTTTAGATGTTTTATAATATCCATAATCCATTCCAAAAGACGGGCATTTGTATCCATTTTTAGTGTCCTTTAAAACTCTTCAACATGAATTTAACAGATATTATTTGATATAATTGGTTCGAATTTGTTTACGAAGACCGGATTGTGCCAACTTTCGATTTAGAGGTGGAAAATTGAACTTTATAGATCGCACTTCATTCGAACCAATACTATTTCCGAAGTTTATGTTAAACTTTGATGAAATAATGCTTTCATTATAAAAGCTAACACATCAAGACTATGGTTAGAAGGCCGGGCAAGAACTCAAGAAGTTTTTGAGAAGAAACGTAGGGAAACTCAATAAACCTAATTTTTTGAATGCACATCCTGATCAGTTTTCCTCCTTACAATTTCAAGGGTCAACTACATATTCATCTTTAAATTTCATTTTTAAATTTTACTTCCTCTACAAATAATTCTTCAATACTTTTATAAAATGTAAATGTTATTGTTTTGTTTTGGTATACTATTCCTCCTCAGAACCCAAATGCCTGGAGATCTGGTCACACTCGAGTTTTTTGCTGTTAGCCCACCCGGTGTTACCCGACTATCCGGTCTCTAGACAATATCGTATATCAGCGAGAAACCACACATCTCGGCTTCCCGATCAAGTTTCCAACTAGAGGCACCTAATGAGCTTTAATTTATATACATTGAATATCAATTTCTCTTTTTCTTAGACAATAATCGATTGTGTAAGATAGCTTTTAATGTATAGTATGTTCTTATCGCTTGGGATTTTTATTTCTTACAGTTACGATATCGGTTTTGTTTTCTCATACTATACATTTCATCCTTTTCTTATTTTCATTCAGTACCGATAATTGGTTATAGTTTATTTAAATTAAAGATTTTGACATAAAATTACATCTACTACTTATACAAACGTACTTATTATTTTATTTTATTTTTTCTTTCTTTCTTTTCTGGACAAAGGAGAATCCTAAAGATTCTTTGGCATTTTACTATATTTTACATTTGGTTGTAGTACTTTATAAATATTTTTAAAAAATAAACTTTCTCTTCACTATCCTTCAAAGTGTCTTTTTTTTTTTTTGCTAGGCTTATTTTTATTTCCGTTGTTTTCAAACTGGAGGTATTTTCTGCCTGAAATATATTATTGAATTTTCCGCAGGTGAGCAATTAAAGACCTCTTAGACGGTTGGTATGTGTAAACTGACAATGTCCAATCCTAAGGCGGCACAGTGTAACGTCTTATCTCCTTGAACTTCTGGAGCTAGTTAGCCATTTACCTAAATTAGATTTCACATCTGTCAGTTTACTTTTTTTTGCTTTTCAATTTTTTCTCTGCTAGTGGTGATTTCTTTGTGTAGTCTTCTAAGTTGAACTCTTTCAATCAAGTCACCATTGTTTTTTCACCACCCTTTATGGTGCTTAGTGTCTAGATATCGCAGCCATATATCGAAACTGACTATATCATAGCATTGTACGCCCTTTTTTGGATATTTTTCGGAATTTCAATTAGTTTGAAAGAGAGAAGAAAGCTCTGTTTTGCGCTTGTTATTGTTCCAACCACCTTCCTTTAGCGCTAAGTTAAACAACATGGATGAATCCATCTCCCTTTCGTAAGCCTGTTCGAACTTTGAAAGCTTCAAATACTTCTCCTCGTGTTAGAACCGACATTTAGGGTCATTTGTACGCGTCTTCGTCATTCTCACCAACTTTCGGGGAATTCCCAGTTCAGTCATGATTTTCCGAAGCCAGTTTCTCTCCACGGAACCATAGGTTGCTTTGGAATCGATTGAAAACGTGCACTTTCTCAGCTACCTCTTATCGTTTTTTTTTTTTAATCTACGTTTTAGAATGAATTTTTTTTTTTTTTTTAACTTTTATTATGATATTTACAACTGTATTAGTATGAATACATCTAGTAAATTTGTACAGAGAAATATTATTACATGAAACACGCTTGTTGAGAAACTACCCACTGGTAGCACTCTAATAATTTGTCTACATGAGAAGATCACGAGGCCATCTTCTTTTCAGACGCCTCGGAGGGTTATCAGGAATCGAAGAGGAAGCAAGGTTAGAAACAAGAGGATTCGGATGGTTATGAAGTTTATTATGGAAGGATAGGTATCTGGAATTGGCCAAATCGGAAACATATGGAACATTGAGGTTTTTATGGATTATTTTATTAGTGACAAAGTAAGGAGCATTGAGGATTTTACGAAGGATTTTGGATTGTAAGGATTGGATGCGAGAGGAATTCCATGGTTTAGTGGAGCTCCACTCCGTAAGTCCAAATAGGTCTTATTATAGTCAAGTATATGAGAATGAATTTAAAAATGTTTATTTGTTTAAGTGAGTATTTATTTATTTCTATAGATTTTTTTTTACGCAAATGTATTTTTTTTTGTTAATGTATCCCTTGAGTTTTTCTAGAAAGGAATATTACTCTTACTATCCTGCATTCATTAATATAAAAAATCACCACTTTTTATATTTATTTTAAAAAATATATATATTATCTATTTATAAAAAGTTATTTTGAATATAATTGTGGGATGAATGAAAGCGATTACAATAGAAGACGGCAAGTGGCCTGGCTGTAGGCTTTAAAGACTGAGACAGAAGAAAGGTTTAATGTCTTCCAGCATTAGCCCTAAGGGTGCATGTAGATTTCTTATGCAAAGCAGCTCATCCCATGAAAAACCCGTGTCATTAGGTAGGGGAGCTATTTTTCGCAGCCTCTTTTTATGCCGTCTTCTTTCCTCCCAGCAACTGTGCACCCTGTTATTGATATTACTGATGTTTAATTCAAAAAAGTAAAAAAAAAAAAAAATACGAAAAAACTGGAACTTTTCTCTTACAGAAGACAAACACGATTCCTTCCAGAATCTGATATGTAAAAACATTTAAGCAGTTGAAGTTGTATTTAACCTTTTTCCATACGTTTGTTCTACTCAGTATATGTAAGATCCCTTTTCCTGTTCATAGGAGCGATGGGTTTTGCTATATAAGATATCAAACAAAAAGGATTTTCGTAAAGACGTGAAGAATAACAATTTCAAAAGTTAAAACCTTACTACAGCTAAAATTAAAATCATTCGAAAAAATTAGGAGATTTTATGATGAAATTCTTGGATACGCAGATGATATGATGATGTCCTTGGAAGACATTGAGAAACTCGATACAACACTGATAAGTAAAGCAGAGCAGATCGGCCTACAATTAAATTAAGGCAATTCCACCTCAGGATCTGCGTAGAAGGATAATCATTTCGCAAAGTAGAAAAATTCAAATACTTCGGCTGCACAATTTTTTTTATTTAAATTAAATTTCTTTATTGAGTATTATAACGATCTGTTGGACATTGGTTATAGTGAGGTAGGATGACATTCACACTATATGAACAAAAAAATAAAATAAATAAAACAAAATAATAATCAAAAGTATATACAATATACAATAAAATAAAATAACCTAAAAAATAAGAAAATTAAAATTAAGAAAAAAAAACTCATGCATACCTATATACAATCAGGCGAGGGAACTCCAGGAGAATCCTGCGCTACTCTCCCAACCGCGTCACTGGTACTAAAGCCAGCGGACATTGGTCGAGAGCATTTTAGCCACATACACTCATGTCTTGAGTGAAGAATCTGGCCATTGCCAGAACTCCAATTTATACAATCTACAAAAGGTCGCGAGGCCACTGCCGTTTCAACCTTCTTGGAGGATTATAGGGATGGGAGGTGCTTGATAGGGATTGTGCAAGAGGATTTGGGTGGTAAGTAAGGTTCTGGTGAAATTTGGAGAATTTTTCTGGGATAAGGTTTAGGACAAATGGGATGTTGAGGTCATGATGTAGGGTTTTTTTGGTTACATAGAAAGGAGCATCGACTATTGTTCGAAGGACTTTTGACTGGAACGATTGGATGCGCTTGATGTTAGAAAATTTTGCTGATCCCCACAGTTCTAGGCCGTAAGTCCAAATAGGTTTCAGTATTGTCTTGCAGATCAGTAGCTAGTTTTCAATGGAAAGTTTAGATTTTCTGCTTAGTAATCGGTATAGTTGGCAGTATCGTCGGTTGAGTTCTTGTCTTTTGAGTCTAGTATGGGGGTTCCAAGTTAGTCTTCGGTCTAAATGAAAGCCAAGATACCGGACTGTGTCTGAGTAAGGAAGCTGGATGGAATTAAAGAGTACTGGTGGACAGGAATTGCGTAGGAGTGTAAAGGTAATATGTTGACATTTAGATTCATTAACTTTAATGCGCCAGTTATTACACCAGTGCTCAATCAAGGTGAGGTGGCTTTGGAGATTTAAGGATACTATTTCGGGATCAGAGTTGGATGATAAGATTGCAGTGTCGTCAGCGAATGTCGGCTGCACAATAACCTCAATGAATGACCAACGCACAGAAATAGAGCAGCGTAAAACTAGCGCAACAGGGCTTTCTTCTCCCTCTCAAAATTATTGAAATCTCGATAAATCTCAAACTAAGGGTGTACAATGCTATGGTAAAGCCAATTCTAATATATTGCTGTGAGACTTGGACACTAACCTGCACCCTAGAAAAAAGTGTTGAAAGATTTGAGAGGAAAATCCACTGCAATATAACCGCAGATACCTGGGATCTGAGTACTAACACATTGAGAAGAAAGACAATAAAGAACTGCTTACAGAAACTTGTCAATCAATATCCCATGATATGAAGGCACGGAGGTTAAGATGGGCGAGGCATGTAGCTCGTAGCAATCAATCTGGAAGCCTCTATGTAACAATGAATGTCTCAATAGAAGGCAAAAGACCACGTGGAAGGTCAAAAAGCAGATGGATAGATAAAATCAACTAAGATGCAACTTAGCTGCGCGCAGATAAATAGAAAGACAGGCAGAAATGGAGCAGGCTTTTTAAGGCAAGCAATGTATTTATATGTACAGGTGTGTCTGTGTTTGTAAAGAATTAATCACTTAAAGAAGACAAGAAAAAAAACTAATTTCCGGAAAGCTTCGTCAGTTCAATAGGTTTTTACTAACACCCTATTTATTAGCCCATGCTCTTAACCTTTTTCCTCCACACTCTTTCCTCAAAAAGCTATGGGCTTTTAAGCAGTGAGGAGGTAGATTGAAATAATGTATCTGACAAACAGTTTATGTTATAAACCTATTAAAAAAAAAGCTTACCGTACTTAAGTGTAAATGGTAAAATCTATATTGCCATTTCCTTCTAGCCATGGTAACTAAAATGAAAAATATACCTTTGTTCTGAACTATTTAGAGATTTATTATTCATGAAATTCACAACTGTATTAAAATAAAAATACATCCAGTAAGTGTTATCAAATAAATACAATGAGATTATTACATTTTTAAATAAAGTACCCATTGGTGGTAATGTCACACTAATTAAATTTCTATGTTAGGACATAACGAGGCCATCTTCTTTTCAGAAGGCTTGGAAGGTCTTTAGGAATCAATGAAGCAAGATTAGAAATGAGAGGGATGGTTCTGAAGTTTATTGTGGAATTAAATATATGGAATATTAAGGTCGTTATGATTTCATTTGTGACAAAGTAAGGAGCATTATACGGTTATTTTACGAAGAATTTAGGAAGGATTAAATACAAGAGGAATTCTATGGTTTAGTAGAGTCCCAATACTGAACTCAAGTCCAAATAGGTCTTATTATGGCCATGCACATGATGGTGTAATTATTTATAAATTATTATTGGGTACAAATCAAATTTATTTTATTAGGATTTCTTTCTCTATTTATTATATATCTTACATCATATTTTAATACAAAAGATCCAATTATTTGTATGGCTATTTTCTTGTTCATTTTATATCGTAGGGCACGCCGCTCTAATTATCATATAGGTATGTTTTATGATTTGACCATTTGATGTCTACAGTCTGTACGTTCATTTTGTATATGATTTTTCTGGGTTAAAGAAAAATTATGGTATTAACTATTTTTATTTTTTATGAGGAATGTAATGGTGATATTACAATAAATCTATCTCAACCATTAAAAAAATATCTTAATGTAAATGTAAAAAAAAGTACTCAAAGAGTTTTCAAAATTAAAAAAAGAAATCTAATATTATAAAATCTGACAATTGGAGTTCAGATTCATTATCAAGGACATCTATACTAATATTTAATATCAATTTTTCTTTAAAAAGTTGATTTTTGTTTTATGGAAATTGCTAGATACAGAAACTTCGTATGGTCAAATAATATAAGAATGACCCATTTGTATAGCTAAGGTTATGTAGAAGGGTAATCTATTGATCGGTGGTTGGTGATGACAGTAATACAATGGCACGCTGGGACATCTGTGTCTTGTTATGGGATGATACCATCTTTTTATTTTAACTTTTATCAATATGCCTATTACAATTATTAATTTAATTTTACTCAGGCAAACTTCAATTTGCGTCTTACTTGATGTGTAATTGAATAAAGTCCCTGTAAAATGAATCAATTTTCAAATTTCTGTCGAAGATTTTGAAAATTAATGTCCATATGTTTGTGAGATGCTTGATACAAAATATATATTTTAAAGTATCAATCAACACATTTTAAGCAGTTATTTCTGAAATTTTTAGGGCTATTCTAACCTTAAAGTCAATTATATATTTTATTTTTATACGGTTAGATAATTAAAAAAAAATAAAAAAAATCAAAGTAATATTCTTTCTAATAATAAAATTTTTAAACATGTAGTATATTTTAAAAATTATTTTTAGTACCATATTAAGTAATATACAATCTACTTCCGTTTTAAATGAAATATTTAACTGTTCCAATATTTCGAGACTTATTTAACTTGATTAAATTTGTTGGAAAAAATTTCTAATCAAGAAATAGCTCAATCAATTTCCAATCCCTAAATAACTTTAAATATTTATCTCCAGGTTTTTTTTTTATTGCCTCACTAAATGAAAGTTGGAAAGGGTCAAAGTAAATAATCCAAGATACTACAAAAAAAATATATTTTTTTAAAAAACACAAAAATTAGTACAACATATCGATTTTGGTTTATTATTTTTAATAATGAACCATTTTAATTTTCCAGTAAAAGTTATAAGGTGTGATAAAATTACATTTCCGAATAACTCAAGAAGTATACACTTTTCAGTAAAGTTTACTAATTTTACTAAATAACAAAAAAAATCATTGAAATCGGGAAATTTGGAGCAAAGATATGGTGTTATAAATATTTTTTATATGTTCTACTACAGGGCTTATGTCTTTTGTTTTGATTTTTTATTTTTTGAAAGTTGTACATTAACTATAGTAATGTTGCCCATTTTTAAAGCAAATTATCAAAAAAGAAAATTATATATGCCAATGTTAGGAATCTCTTTTTATTTATTTTCCTTAATGTTACATGGAAAGTAAGGTTAACTTTGATGTTAAATTGTTTGGAAATAATAACCATTGTAAATAATAAACGCTGGAAATAATAATATTGATACCGTGAATCATATTTTTAATACATTTATCAGAAAAGAATATTAGAAAAATTAATATATATATATATATATATATATATATATATATATTATTACACATACATAGCTAAGCAATCCATATCGACGCATCTGATAAAAGGTTACTGATACTAATAGTTTGATAAAAAATTAATTTGATGCAGTTAAGTCTTAATAAATAGAATAAATAAACAATAAAAGGCAGATTTTAATATCTAACCCAATATCTAACCAGATTTTAATATCTAAATTAAAATAAATATTAGTTTATTGTTGGTTGAGGATAATTTAAGGTTAGATAGAATGGGTTGTAAATATCAAGGAAAAATATTGTTATATATACTGTCAATAATTTTCAAACGTCAATAAAAATATCAATATTTTAGGCCTTGGTGGGGGGAGGAGAGGAAGGAATGGGCTGACCCGTGGATACAACATGAGGTTGTCCGGAACCTGATAAATAAGATAAGAAGATAAAATAATTACAAAGGAAGGAGATGGTCCGGGGTTGTGGTCATAAATAGGCTAAATAGTGGTAAAACTATTTTATTGAAAGCCGACGTTTCGACCCGACTTTGCAGGTCTTCATCAGGGAGGTGTGTTCAGCTAGAAGTTTCACTTAGAACTGAAAATTTATTTTTAAAAAAATAATAAAAATTATTTTTTTATGACCACAACCCCGGACCATCTCCTTCCTTTATAATGCAACGGTCAACTATTAAATATTCAATAAAATAATTACATTAATTTACCCGGGTACCGGGAGGACTTTTAACTCTGTCATTGATCTCCTGCCATCTCCTCTAATCCTCAACAAACCACGCATAGTCTAAAAGGAGAGAAAAAGGTAGACAAACAAAATTATAAATCAAAAATGTATTCCAAAAACTAGATAAATAATCAAATAAATTGGTTAAACATCATAAAAGTAAAATTCATGCAAGACAATTAATGTTAAATGGCCTCTAAAAACTTATAAAAACTGTTACAATTATTGTTGAAATGAGTTATTAACTAAAAACTTGAGATAAATAAATTTAATTGTTCAATATAAAAAAAAAGAATAAAACCTATCAAACTTTTTAAAACTTTCACTATATCTTGGAGAAAAAAACTTTAACTAGCGAGGACATTTTTTTCTTTTTGTATATATTTTAACGTTACATTTTTATTGGTTAATTTATATTTTTTGAGGATAAATGTCGGAAAAAATTAAAATAGAATTTTAGAATTGATAGGCATCCATTGCGAACCGTTTAAAAATTTCAAAGTTACTAAATTAAATAAATTGAACTTTAACACTTTCATTTTAAACGAAGTAAGAAAAAAAATATATATATTGCTAAGATAAAAAAAAAAATACACCTCTCAGGTATTGTATTTTAAAATACCCAGACTTTTACGTATCTACGGGAGAAGTGCATTTCCTTCTAGGGAATTACATGTTTTTTAATTTTAATTTCTTTGCCAAAAAATGTTAATTTTCGGTAATACAATTTGAATATCGATATATCCACATTAAATAACTGAAGTTTGCAGAATTGAAGAGTTGAAGTGATATTTGCAGTTATTTTATAAATGTAATACTAATGTAAGTCACAATTTATTTATTTTTTAAATTGTGGGTAAATGGTTGACTGTAGTGAATAATGAAGAGAAGAATAGTTGGGGTGATCAGTCAAATAAGAAGCCAAATGATAATATTTATTTTGACATTTGCTGACGTTTCGACCTGAAGTTCAGGCTGTCTCCAAAAGTGTTAACGGAGAAGTGACCCCAACTATTCTTCTCTTCATTTATTTTTTTTATATTCCTGTAAACAAACCAGATTGCAAACGTGGCATATTCTTTACCATCTTCTGCATATTCTATTTTTAAATTCTAAAATTTTAATATCGATATACGGATATTCTTGCTACATTACCATCCATTGTGAGCTGTTTGCTACTTTATCAAGGCTTTCAATAAAAATTATGAAATAAGTCTGTTTGGCTTAGTATCTCAGAAGCTGTCAATATCATCTAGTTTCTCTTGGCATCATATTTCGAGAGGATTTATTAGAATAGTTAGTTTGACGGGAACGTTACATATTTATACTTTGGGATTATACTGAATCCCAGAGGAACAGATGCAAACTAACTGGAGGTCCCGTGGGAGATTGGCAGCTCCCCTATAGCAGCAGTTACCCTTCGTCATCGCTACGATCGGATCTTCTTTTTTCGCCTCCCCCCCTCAAGTCACACGTAGCACAAGGAACAGACCCGCAATTAAAGCCTGAGCCAGTCCCTAGGTTTCATTAGACACCGTCCATTTGTTTACATTCCTCCGGCCCCCCCTTTTAAATTGACCTACAGGATCGGGGAGGGAGAGGGTGGCGAAGGGGGGAAGGGCGCGGATCTCGCAGTTTATTGGAGGGACTTTATCTTCTCCTCTTTATCCAGCCTCTCTTAATTACTTCATTGTCAGTTCTGCTAACGGCCCCCTTAATCAAAAACAACTTCATTTATAGCCTTATCAGTTTTTTTTTTTTAACTCCTCTTTTTTTTCTTTCGACTAATTTTTCTTTTCTTTGAGAAGCGGAGTGAAATTAACCTCATCCGGGATAAATCCTATTTAGAAGGATCCCACCGATTAACTACTGCTACATTTCAAAGAGCTTGAATAATTTCCTCTCGATCGACATCATTAACCCTCTGTAAATTGAGTTTGTTGTGCAGGTTCGGAATCGGAATTGTAATTATTTTATTTGCTTTCAAGCCTCAATTCCACGAAAACAATTATATTGAAAACTGTGCAATCATATAACATCTATTGTCTTAATTGTGCAGTCGTGCTATTAGTCATGTACCGTTTATCAAACAATTCGACTAACATTTTGTAAATTATGGAAAGTGAAATATTCAATCAACTAATGGAGTATCAACAAATTTAGGAAGTCGTTTATTGGAAAATACACAAACCCATAAATATTTATTTGGCCTAATTATATTAAGTTCCGTAGCTTAAACAGTGATATATTAATTCATTGTAGCCCTAGATTAATAAAGACTGCCTAAAAACTTACGGAGGTTGGAGCTAGTTCATAGAGCCCACAGTTTCTCCTCTTGAAGTTTATTCAATCCATCTTGACAAAAGTCATATATTCATTAAATAAATAAAAAATGAAATGCTGTGAAACATGCTTTTTTTTAAAATATTTTATTGTGAAATATTGCAATCTGTCTCAGTTAAGGACACTTATAATGGAGTTCAGAGAGTACATTCACACCTTATATTCAGAAACATAAATAAATAAAGTAATAAAAAAATTATACATAGAAATGAGAACAAAATAAAATGTTATAAAGAGAGTAAAAAAAAAATACAACAAATAAAAAAAAACACCTAAATACAAATAGATGCTTTTACGAATTATTATTATTTAAAAAAAAAAGGCTCCTGAAAAATGATAATATTTTTGGTTTGATGTAAAAGAAAAGATCTCCAGTATTTGTTAATGCCGACTAATTTCAAATATACGAAACTATTAATGCAGATCCGCCTCTCGGGAAAATGTCTGATCAAGATTCCTGTTAATATTAAAATTATGAAAATTACTCTACGACTTGAGTGCAAAATGTGCAAAAAAAGCACTAAAGAAAACGAAACACTTCATCATATATTATTTAAATGCCCAATTTACAGTAGTTCAAGGTTAAGAATTTACCATGGTATGGTAGAAGATATGAGAAAATTATATCTTTTTATCTCAAATATATATAATTATAGAGGATTGGTAGGGTAATCTGAAATATAGTCCTCTGCATATTATGGCGAAAATTCCATATTGCGCAACGGTATGTAATCTGTCCGATTATTTTACAAATAAAGATTGAATTGAATTGTAAAAGAAGGTTGGTACAGAATATTCCATAGCAACTCTTAAATTAAATACTTTGTCTTAATATAATAAGGCAACGTGCTAACGACCGTAGAGAAACATATTTATTCGTATAGCCTATTTAACATTATGAATTGGTGAAGATTATACGACTGTTAAAGTAATAGTTTTCATAAATTGTAATTAGCTGGTCCCATTGAAAAATATCCCTGTAGTTTAATAATTGAACAATAAGGTATAGTAAATTCCCTCATTATTGTATATGCTTTTTGTTTAGAGCAAAAGAAGCTTGCTTTGTAGTTATCTCATTAAGGGTATAGAAGTATATTACTGAGAGTTCCACTGGATATTTTTTAATTAATTAACAATATTTTAATAAAAAACTCTTTCTGTATTATCCGAAGAACCCGATGGATCAAAGAGCTACCCATTTACCGTTCCAATAGATTTTTAGTTCGTCAAAGACGATCATATATAGCAAAATTAAAATTAAAAATCATTAATTATTCTGCGGAAGGAGATGGCCCGGGGTGACGGTCATAAATAGACTAAATAGTGGCAAAATTATTTTATTAAAAGCCAACGTTTCGACCCGACTTTGCAGGTCTTCTTCAGGGCTTGAACGGACAAGATACAAACAGATATAGAGACTTGTGGAAGTTAAATCATATTTAGAAACAAATTATAAACAATGTAAATAGACTTATTAAAATTATAAACAGTAAGTACATTAAAATATTAAGAAGAATAATTTGTATAAACAGAGTGAGCTAAGTAACAAGATCCTAAACTGATGATATATATATATATATATATATATATATATATATATATATATATATATATATATATAGGGCTGGGATAGCCCTGCGGACTAAGGCGCTTGCAACTGGTAACTAAGTTAAGCAACGCCGAGCGTAGTTAGCACTTGAATGGATGATGGTCTACCAGGAAAGCCACGCTTCCCAAGATCCTCCCCCAGGTATGTGAGAACCGTCAGGCTACAGCAGGCAACTCACACCGACCGGGCGTACCTGTTAGCCTCTTCTGAAGAAAAATCCAGGATATGGGTCTATCCACTATTATGTTAATTGAACTTACGTTTCTAGATGTATTCGTATTACGTATTTTATAGGAATGTTAAAAACAATTTTTAAAGTATTTAGTTTATCTACTATGTTTTGCTTTGTGAAGGTATCTCGAGTGTATCCATTCTTTAAATCTGAGTTATTTTATAATTATGTTATTGTTTGATGCTATTATTAGGTTATGAACCGTTTAGCCGCAGCGGAAAGTAGGATGGCGTTGAGAAAGGGAACAATTGTTTGATGACAAGTTAGCAGTTGACAGTGAGAGGAATTCCTTTGTCCGCAGAGTTGCCACGTCGGATAATAATTACTTAGGACCGGGAGGTTATTTGACTTAATAACTGGAAATGTCTCTTGACGCCGCCAGTTTCTCGATGGGTTGAGGTCCTTCCCTAACAGCTCACTAAATCCTACCTAAGCCCTTTGCATTAGAATAAGCTGTTAGTTACCGTTATAGTAAACTCTCAACTTATAGAGATAACATTCACTAGATAACTTTCAAAGACATTTACCTCCGCCATTTTCTAAACTGCTCAAAAATTAATAAAATATTTCTGATTGATTCGTATTTTATTCGTCTTAATTATAAAAACAATGTTTTGGTTTATTATTTTCAATAATTAACCATTGTGATCGAACAAAAATTTCAGAAACTTAACCCCCACTCAAAATTTGAGGTTTTACGTTTCTCCTTCATCGACATTTCTATCTGCCTTTTCCTTTCAAGATGGCTACCGAAAAACCTGCATTGCTATAGACTGTGGCGCCTAAACGAATGTACCGATTTCAATGAAACTTTGCTAAAGTCTTCTTCTCGATGCCGTTTAAATTTATTTATATAATATACTTCGATGAAAAGGAGCTGGAAAAAAAGTTATGAGGGATGGTAAAATTAGATTTCAAATAACTCAAAAAGTATACAGTTTTCATCGATATTGTTATTTGAAAGAATACCGAATTTTCTAAAATACAAAAACAAAATCGTTAAAATCGGGCAATTGGTTTTTGAATGTGTTACTGAAGTAATGCTAATTTTTTTACCATATTACTAATGATTAAAAAAAATGTTTGGTCTAATAATTGGATTCCCTTCTTATTTGTCTTTGTCACTAGGAAGATATTTTTTGTTAGACTTTTCTTTTTAATACCACGGCTTTTCGTTCGACAAGAATATTGTCTACAATATAAAGTATATTTTTTTCTTTAAATTTATATATATCATCAATTTTGATAAATTCGTCAATCCACATGAGAAAATATAATTTCTTTATTTTTAAGCATGAATGTCGATCTCCATTAATGTTACACCTTAAGGGTGTATAGTATATGTTATTCAAATACATAAAAAATATTTATGTACATAATTACAAGTATACTATGTTTAACATAATATCAAGTATCTAATGAAAAACTTTTTGATATATGTTTGTACATGCTATAACGAAACAGTGTTGATTTTAATAAAGAACTTATTTATCTATGAAAAGGGTGATATTAGAAAAATCCTATCTATCTTTTACGTACTAACTTACATTTTGAGAAAACTTGAGGAAAAGAAATTTGTGACAATTGTACCACTCCTATATGATAAAAATATTATTATTAAGCCTGACTATCCAAGTATAGATTAATGTGAAATTAAATAGGAAATGCGGAAAGTGACGATATGATAATATCTCTGATATTATAGAATTGGTCAGCTGTGATGATAACCCAGGAAAGTTCGTGTTAAAACATTAGAAATAATAAAAATCTTTAAAAGTGAATTCGTCCTTATTAAATATCACCTATATTACCTCCTTTACTCTCCCCGAAACTCAATCGATATTTAACACGTTTTCCCGCCAATGTTTAAGTGAACAAGAAATTCATTAAGATATTTATTTTGGTTCAATTGAGATAATTAACCATTTTTGATTTTTATGAGTTTTAAAAAATGGATAATTGGTTTACAAAACTTTATGTAGTTTTATATAAAAAAAAAAAAAATTAAAAACTGGGCAACTTATTTTTTACCTCATTGTTACAAATGACCCTGTTCTAAAAGTACATTTCGATGAAAGTTAAAAGAGTTTTTACTATCTGAAGAGAAACAAAATAATAGCAAAGTTTTCCAAGCGTTGGCGGTTGAGTAAGCAAGTGGAGGAAAAAGTTCTCAAGTTTTATTATTCTATAGTCTTACATATTTTACTTCACTTGTAATAAGTTCTTTCAAGTATATAATATAACTACAAATCTTTTTCAAGTTGATGCAGATTATTATTCTAATATTACTTTTTAAATTTTCTATCTTCAAAAATGGTTTTGTAAACTTGTTCAGGTTTAATCTCGTACCTAAGTTCTTCTTCAGAACTTTGTGTTAACTCAAAATCATAAGATGAGCCTGTACATTTTCCTTATTAACATTCGCCTTGATTGATTCCTTCTGTGTCTCTTTTGCTTGATAATTATTATTTTACGTTATTTCTTCCCTCTCTTTGATCAGATGACAATCTGTGAGGTTGTAATCATCTATTTTATATCTATCTGAAAAAATAACTGCATATTTGGGTCGAAATGTAGGCTTAATAAAATAGTTTCTTCTATTTTAAATATTTTTTATAACCGCCAACCTCAACCATCTCGTTCCTCAATGTACTATGGTCAACTATTCGGTATTCTGTTGTTTTTTTTTTAATAGTGATATTGAATAAAAATACAATCTGGCAAATGGGCAAAAAGTATTAGGACTATAAATTTCCTTTCATAATATATATATATATATATATATATATATATATATATATATATATATATATATATGCAAAAGAGAAACAGAAATAAATAATTTTGAAAAAACTACGATGTGTGCTTAAGACTACACGATAGAAATGAAAACATCAACAAGGTGGGATTAACAATATGAAATATAAATAATTTTTTTATTCTCTGTACAAAAAATAATAACATTTACAATGTATACAATTATAGTTGTTTATAAATTACTCTGGTAAATTTTGAGCTCTGATTGATCGTCATTTTTATCATTCTATAAAAAGGAATATGTCAATTATTGTAAGACAATTACGCAGTATTGGTACTTTTTTAAGAAATAATACTTCTCAAACTAGTGTCAGTAATTTGTCGAAACACTATCGAATGCAATAGAAAATGGAATAAAAACGCTTAATTTTTTATTTTTAAGGCTAATTAAAAAAACAATATCTAAGTTTCTGAGCTTTCCACGGTATTTCAATTTTAAGACATTTTAGTCCAAATGTTCAAAACACTTATTTTTATTTGTGTTCGTCGCTATATTTTTCTTTTCTTTTTTTTCCTCGCTAACACGGCGTCGGGTCAAGATACAATTTTGAATAATAGCCCATTAAAAAGAAGAAAAAATGCTGAATATTTCACTCGCTTATAGTATTCAGGTCTGATTTTTCGTTTCTTAGATATTATAATCTAAATCCAAAATTTAGACTTTGCCCGAATAAAAGTTACGTAACCGAGCGCGACTCACAGGGGTCCGTCCCAGTCATCAAAGAAATTTTCACTCTAAAAAGTAGTAATAGTGAATACATAAATAATATGAAATAATAGATTGTAGTTGAATAAAAATAAAATAAATAAATCATCTAGTATTTCGGTATTATTGACAAGTATTATCTTTTGTACCTGAAATTTGATAGGTTGAATTATAAAACATTTTAAAACCAATTTTAAAGTAAATAAATGTATTCAGAATACTGACACCAATATCAACAGTGAAAACCGTTTTCGAACAATACACAATCGGGTGGCGAAAAGTCGTTTTAGAAGTTGCCGAGATGTTTTATGCTGGAGCTCATTCGAAAAGTTTCTCAGCTTCGATGAACTGTCCTGGGGCTCCAAGAAGATTCTTGAAGAAGTTTTCAGAGTCGGGTCGATGGACGCTTTTAATCTCGTGTATCTTCAAGTTGCTCTGCTGCTTTGGAGTCGTATCTTGAACTTGAGGGTCAAGAATGGTAGGAGCGGGAAGTTATAACTAATATACAAGTCGTAAACAAACTTAGAATCAGAAAATGGAGAATCGGTTTAAGAGTTCATATCTCGGATTAAATTATGTTTGTTGATTTATCATGGAATGTCATCGGAATTTAAAACTCTGTTTATTATATTACATTATTTATTAATTATATCATTCAATAAATGATTGATATTTTACAATATAAATAAACACAATACTCCTACAACAAGTATACAGTAGACGAAAATGAGACCAAGAGATCTATTCCTTCAATAATTAAAAAATTAAAGCAAATCGCATAAATCAAGAAAATTAGCATAAAATAATCACAACATCAAATGTGCTACATGCGCTTCCCTGCAGTTGAAAATGGCGTGGAATATTTAAATGAATTAATTAATTTTATTTATTTCACAACAGCAATGACCGATTTCCTTAGACTATTTTCAATTTTTGTTCTCAATATATTGTTAACGAAATTTGGTGGAACTCTTGCTTGCCGCTGATTAAAATAAATTCAGAGATAATTTTCAGCTTTTGAGACTTAAGGATTTTTTCAAAATCCAATGTCGATATTATTAAATACAACGCAGAAGAAACAAAAATTCCTTTGCATGGCGGTTCCGTGATGTGCATGCATTTAAAAAGGAATTCCTCTTCCGTGTCCTTTGTAAGGATGCCTCATTATAGCAATTGCGGTCGGTAATAATGCGTTCAATTTGGAAACATCCTTTTTTCTCATCATTCCTTTCCATTTATTGTCTCTTCCTATTAAGCGAACCCTACACGGTCAGTTGGAATGACATTCCGAAGGCTGATCAACATCATGATTGATCATTTAATGTTTAGATTAATGTACTGATGGACGGTATTGAGGGATTTAAAAAAAATAGAAATGAGTAGTGGAAATGAGACTAACCTAACTACCTTGGTAGGTCAGTGTAGCAATGTATATTCCAGATTTTTATTGAAAATCAAGAGTTTTTTATAAAATATATGTATATGCCAAATAATCAATACAATTGACCAATGATTAAAAAAAAAGTGATGGAAAATACATATTTTTTTAAAAATAATTTTCGAGCATAAAAAACAGCGATTCCACCATATTTTTCCCTCCTTTTGATCTGTCAGGTTTTCCTGTTTTTCCCCGCAAAACGAGCATAAAAATACCTTCTACTCTAATATATACAAAATAATACGTAACCATACGTTCTTTGTCGGTTTTAATTATATTATTTAAAAATTAGATTAAACAGTGCTGAGATCAGATTTTGATTGATAAAAATTGGTTGCTTTTTTTTTTTTTCCACCTCTCAAAACTTGGAATTTATCTAAAAAAGAAACTTTATCACTTAAATGGAAACTCTGATTAGGCAGTGTTATAGCTTCACTTTTCTCTTGATGTGATATCTTACAAATGATAATGCCCAAACAAGTATTTTTTTTTTTTTTTTTTTTTAATGAATGACATTATCAATGCACAATGAACCAGACACAAACTGCCTGTTGTCTCAACTTTCATTCTGATTGAAGTGATTCTTGTCAGTATTATGACTGTCATTCCTGACTGACGTTGTAGGGTACGGTTTACTCTCTATATTCCAATCCTAGAAATTATTATTTTTAGGCTGCCTTCCAATTCCTCGTGTATGTGGTCTGCGCTGGTCTGATTTTTTTCCCAGAAGGGACAGGTTTTTTGCTTCTTTAGCCCGGACCAAAACTAGTCCTGTAGAACCGGTCTGATTTTTTTTTCTTTCCTCTCGTTTCCTCATCTTCGGGAGTCAATTCTCCCCCCCCCCTCCTCCGTGACGCATTCTTCTGAAGGGAGGGGGGGACACGCCACGCGAAGGCTCCCCCCACCTGCCCGACCTGCTGCCTACGCCAGGTATAATTTAATAGATGGCTACCTGATCCTTAGCGGCTAAGATATAGGAGCGCGCTCTTATTTTGCAACCGGTATCTCTTTAATTGAATGCTGCTCCTTGTACCACTCCCCTACCTGTAGATCTATTCCAGGGATTATCTGAAATTAATCTTGGACTATCCGTGATTCTTGTAGCTGATTTAATTTTCTCAGGTCGATTACTGCGAAGTTGCCTTCCTTTGTGAAATGTATTCAAAACTATTCTAAAGGTCCATCAAAATAATTCTCAAAATATATTTGTATTAAATGACAATACAATAACTAATTACTAGTATGTCCTATTGAGAACTCTCACTAGGATCTAGTTTTTATTTATTAAAAATATTAAATAATATATTTCCATATTATCAAAGATGTCTACGGCATCATAAAAGTATTTTCCTCAAATTATTTTTTCAATTGAATTTTATTTTGTCTAAAATTATCAAAAATAGTGTGTTTATTTTTCGAATCTTAAGCTAAAGATAATCTTAAAAAACATTACTCAATTAATGGATTTGGTGAATAATTAAAGAAGATATGGTGTCAGGACTATCTACAAAGTCATTTCCACAAGATAGGTGTGGCTGAGGATCCTAGGTGTAAATTATGTGAACAAGCGGAAATGGATGCAGACCACCTAAACAAATGTCTTGCTTTGACGGATATTAGGAATAAAACATATGTAAATGATTATATAATCAATAAAATCAAACTTATACTGGGCAGCAAGATGTCGGATGGTCGAATGACCAATGACCATGGCATAGGAAAAAAAAACGTAGATATGGTGTATAAAAAAATAAATTAAAAACAATATGAGTATTGAAGTATGAAAAAAAAATAAACTGACTACAGAAGTCTGTAAATCCTATCTATCCCTAAGAAATATCTGCACATATCTACCTTAAAAATCTGGTAGATTGTTTAGGCAATTGACATCTACGAATATTTAAATTTGGTGTAGTAGTCGGTTCCCTTCCGCTACCAACATCGCGACATGGGAATTATAGAAAATCTTCATTGCAGAAATAGACTCAAGCTTAAATTGATGAGGCTCCTTAGAGAAAAGGAGTTCACCTGCTTCAACGAGGTTTATTCTATCGACAGTGAAGGCTCTACAAGATATGCGGAAATTACTGCGTTTTCCAAAAGGGACAGCGCTGATCTTGGATCCAACTGTCCGCTTTGAGGGCAATGATCTCGATCAAGCGGGTAAAGTGCAAAGGGGAAAAAAAAAAAACATATATGACAAACGTATCCATTTCGTAAAAGAAAAATTCCGCGTGACCTTCGGAGAGAGACAGTTCACCGTGAGAGGCCTCTCGTTTGGGGATTTTTATGTTGGGGAGCTTGTGATATTGGCCGAGAATATTATTCTGGACTCCCTAATGATGATCATCCATTATTATTTATATAGTAATTGAGGATGCATTTAATTAATTATTTATTCAATTTTAATTTTTTTTAGCATTGCTTTATCTTTTTATGTGTTATGAAAAGAGACAGAGAGAAAATAAAGATATGAATACATATAATAATAGAAAAATAAAATGTAATAGTTATGTCCATATGGACTGATCAATATGCTGTGTATATAGCAAACCTATGTAATAGGGCAGCATACTTTCAATAAAGTATATCTCTCTAACTGCCATAATGATGGAAGGAACTCATTTAAAACCTCATCATTCAGTAAAATGGCCTCTGAATTAGAAGTCGGACAAAAGACCGGATAATAACAGTAAAAAGAAGAGAGTGCAATGCGGTGTGCGTGGTACGAAGTATTAGAGGCGGGGAAGGATTAGCTCGGAGAGGAATTCAGCTATGGAAACAAACATTCCTAGTCACGCACGGAAAGTTGTAAATGGATTGTTATCAGACACATCTGGCCCGGCTCCCAGGGGATGGAGTTCCGAAGGGCCTATGAAAGGTGACAGGAGAATGGAAAATAATTCCGAAACAATAGACATAGGGCAGACCTCAAATTTCCAGTCAGTTTGAGAAGAATTAATTTTAGAGCGTAACGATCATATGAATTATTGGGAATGCTGAATGCAACATATGCTGAGGTAATGAGAGGAAATTTTGGGGGCTTAGGAACAATCAAATTTAACAACTATGATTATCATTCAGGCCGCCAAAACATTATCGAAGATGCTGATCCGAAACCTGTCTTTTAGATTATAGCTGTGACATTTCGATTATGCAGACAGGTAAGCAACACATGTTTCGTATGAAAAGGAAGCAATTAGTAGTAAAATACAGTGCGCAACAGCTACCATTTTGTTTCATAATTCCATATATTTTATCTTACATACACACACACACTAACCAGCACTCTAGATAGATGAAGTGAAATATTAGCGAGAAAAATACATCCCACGTTCTGGTATCAAAGTTACCACTCTAATTTAAGTACTCTAGTAAAAAACAGATTACAGAAACTGGTCAATCAATAAAGATATAGAAAACGATTGCTATTCAGTCTAGGACATTAACATTTTTCCCAAGTCGTCTTCTCTTGTTGGAACTTCCTCCAAGACTAGTTAAATTCAACTTCTTTATAGTTTACATTGGCTTCTTATTTTCCTATTGGAGCATTTTATTCCCTACATTGTCGTAAATGCTAGGTTTTTTTCCCTTGATTAATTATGTAGCTAAGAGTAACAACTTTATAGAGGCCGGTGTGCCATTTTGTGGGATCTCCCACCCCCAGGTTCGATCCACAGCTGATGAATCAGAATAAATAATTACCTGACATCAGCCGGATTCGAATCCGGGACATTGAGATTTCGAAATAAGTCCTTACCCACTGAGCTACTCCACTCCCAGTTTATTTATTTAATTCTATTTACTTCTTTAAATTTTATTAATTTATTTTTTATTATGAATCTATCATCTAGTAATAGTATTTTATTATGATCTAGACAAAAGTTTTTCACCTTAAATATCAAAACAACCAACCAGTCTATCTTTTCGATCTATTTGTAGCATTATAGATTTAAGAGATGATAAATTGAGAATTGTCTAGCCCTCTGCAGTTCTATATCTTCCATATGAAAAGATATGGAAGTATATTTGAACTAATTGTTAGTGTTATGCGTATGAAGTATATCAGAACAAAGTGGAGGTGGAAAATGATATTAGCACATTTATAAAAAACAACACAAAGATAGAAAAACTGATCTGATTTACAATTTTTTTTTATTTGTTCTTTTTTTGTAAATTTTAATATTTTTCCCGTCCAATCTATTGTTACAATAAATTATATTTTTGTGATACGAGTATTGTGTAAGAGCTAAAATGACTTGTAAGTGATTGAAAATCCTCGATTGTAAGAAAAAAATAAATAAATAACTATTATTAGTATTTTAATTTTTTGAAATCTTAAAATTCTAAATTCGTAAAGCCCCCATGTATATCAGGACCGCTACTGAGTTATGTGAACATGATGATAAATATAATTTATATATATTTTTAATTCATGTTTCTGCGTGAAGATTATTATATTTAAGTTAGAGTTTGTTTGTTGTCGATTTGGTGGGAGGGGAGGGAGAAGGAGGACTGAAAGAGGCAGGAATTGTGCGGATGCCCCCCCCCCCCCAGGTAAGGGTCACCACCATTAAGGCGGGGAAGAATCTCATTTGCGCCCTATTCCGCGCCCTTTTTTTATCCTGATTGTGCCTGTATCCAACATTCACTAACGCACTTGAGCTTTCTTTTCTCTCCGCTTCCTCGCTTTCTAAGGTCACCGGTTTCTCTTTTGTCCGGCGGCCTCCTGTCCCCTTCCGTCCCCTTTGCTCTCTATTCAATGGGCCTCAGGTTCACGTGTAATTTGTCATTTGTGAAAAGTCTCAATTTTTACTTTAATTATCACCAGAGAGTGAATAAACCTGTGTTGTATTCTATATATCAAAAATAATTAAAACATAGTAATTTTTTTATCGTATGAATTAAAAAAAATATATATATAATTTATTAATTAAACAATAGTATACATTTGTTGTTTATAATATATCATTGATAACTCTCATATGGGATAATAGTGTTACCCAAATGCGAGACCGAAACAAGTCTTGCAAACTCAGTTTTAGTCTAGGTCTTGGTTTTGCGCAAGAGTCTCGCAACGGTCTTGCAGTTATCTATCTTTCTTCCTAATGCATTCAACGTAGAAGCAACATCAGCAAAACAGTTTTATTCGTATATAGCACAGGTGGGGAACCTGTGTTCTATACGAACCTCTAGACCACACGTAGCCTCCGTAAGGTATCTACTGGTGCGCATGCGACCTCAAAACATTTTTAGGACGGTCTTCATTAATCAAGTGCTAGAATTAATTATTTAGTTTATGAAAATAAATATAATTAAGTTGAATACATATATGCGTTTACTTATTAATAAAACTAGCAACAGTAACATATAAACTATTATTGCGACCTACATTACAACTATATCGCTGCCTAATCTTACTGCGGTCTGTATTGATAAAGGTTCTGTACCTATGATATATATATATATATATATATATATATATATATATATATATATATATATATATATATATATATATATATATATCATTCCGCCCCCATCTCCAAATTCTTCAGACGAATACAGTATGCTTTCTTGACAGAAGAATGACCTGTTGGTCACACATCAAAATAAAACGGAAGGCTTAAAACATGCAACTGAAAATACTATACTTATTTTAGACATTCGCCTCATAGGTATACGCTCAACGAAAAAGACTCGATTACAAAAACTACAATCCTTTCAATCCAAAATTTGACGACTAACAACAGCAGCTCCGTGGTACGTAAACAACAAAACTTTCCATAACGACTTACGACAACCAACACATACGAACTCTTTACTCACGATTTCATGTTAAACTTGAAGGACACGACAACAGACTCATAACCGACATCGCCACCATTGACATGCCCATTAGGAGGAAAGTGAAGAGGAGCTGGATGAGAGATTTCCTTTTCTGATTTAGGAAAGCAAACAAAGATCAGGAAAAGGTGCCGCTGGGTGCTATCCTTCCTCATCCCTGTGATAACATTACGATCAATATTCTCATCAAATCTGCTGATAGTCACTGTCATGACAGGTGTAGATGAAGGTGTGAAGATACAAAAAAAAGTTCTATTTTGTTTGCTTTATGTAACATGTATTTTTCTTATTTTCATTGTGTTATTTCTACATCCCTTACACTTTATTTTATATATGATGCCAGTTTTATAATTTTTATTTATTCCATCTTTATTATCAGTGTAAATGTTCTGAATTTTATTTTTTTGTTTCATTCATACATCCATACCATATATACAGAAATATAAAATTAACAAAAGCAAAATAATAATCAAAAACTATGTACAATAAAAAATAAAATAACCTAAAGATAAGTAAATTAAAAACATAAAAACACAGCCATACCTATATACAATATATATAATCAGACAGGAGACCAAACGCCAGGCTTCCTTCCCCAACTATAGAAGGAAAAACATTACTTCAAGAGATCCCTGCGCTACTCTCTCAACCGCGTCAGAGGTGCTGAAGCCAGTGGCGTTTGAGCGAGAGCGCTTTACAACATATTACATGCAAAATATATTTTATTTATTATTGAAAAAATTACCAACAATAATAAAAATCAGTCCTACCAAAATGGTTTTATTCTATATTAATTCAGAATTCTCGACATGCTATAATAAAATCCGTTTTTTCAAATATCTTGTCTAAATTGAAAGTTTCCCAGTGTTTTCGCCGTTTCTTTGCCTTTTCCGACCACTGTGCGACGCTGATATATGTTACTTATACTCAACGACTCGTTTCTTCTGCCTTCTCCGTGGTGTGTAACTGGATTGTTGACCTGTTTAGTGTTGAGACGCTGTCAGAAACCTGATCTATGAAGTAGTGCATACATGCAGGCCCAGAGGGCGTCGACCCGAACCGATTCTAACAGGCCAATTGGACCGGTTCTTCAACAGTCTCCGCTAATTCTCTAACCACTGCTCGCTCATTTTTATGTAGAACATTTCACAACTTCCAACTTCGCAACATCATTCTGCTCCTTATCTCTTATTTATGCTGAAGCTGTGGACAAAGATCTTTTATTTGTCATTTCTCCTTTTTTTTTCTCTCCCTCTCTCTTTGTTTTGGGTTCCCCGTTTAAAAATCTATTTGATATCGTCGATACAATGTTAATGTATGGAAGCTGAACCTGCCCAACGTTGCACATTTGTTACTTTTACATCTTGCTAACGATATATATGTATTAAAAAAAAAGAAAAATGGAAGCATTAAAAATTAGGTTTGAAAAAAGTAGTTTTAAAGCTCCACTTTACCATGCTCTCCCTCAGCCTCCATTCACTTTCAAACAGTAATGCGATTGATAAAGAAGCGCTGGGATCTCTTTGAGCTCTGCATTTCCTTTCACATGTATGTAGGAATGAATGTGTGATAAGTAATTTTTTGTTCATTATCCTTCTAATGCGTTTTTTTTCTTCTTTTTACAAGTATTTTATATGTTTATTATTCTTTTATTGTATATATTTTTTTATTTACATGTTTTCTTATTATTTCATTTTTCTCAATTTGTATACAATAGTATGAACTTACACATAGAGCCTTAATACTTAATGCTCTTGATTGTGGCTGATAGTATTATTATTATTCTAATAACAAAAATTAAATTAAATAAATTTAGTTCAAATTATCGACCGGTCGCTTTCAACAGAAGAACAGATGCAAAAACCAAACTAAAAAATTTAATAAACCAGGTAAAATTTACTTTAAATGGAAGTTGAGTTAGTAATTGATAAAACCATTTAAAGAAGACTTGTATAGTGTTCAACTGCTAAACTAAGCTAAGTTCTGTTTTTAAAAAAATCATGAATTATTTGCGATATTTCATTACCTTATAACTATACTACAGATACCAGACTTTTAGAAAAACTTCCTTGTTTAATAATCTTTAAGTCCATATTGATTAAGTTGATATTCATCTTGTGTATATGTGCAAATAATTATCAGCGTAGTAATCCTTAAATTTATCACCCCAAAACCTCTATCCTACTCAATCTACCTCTCTCTCTCTCTCTATATATATATATATATATATATATATATATATATATATATACACATTAGTGCCGTATAACTGTATATATATATATATTCAATAATAAGAAAAAAAAATGAAAAGAATAAAAAAAAAAATATATATATATATATATATATATATATATATATATATATATATATATATATATATATATATATATTGTATGCTTGAATAAATTGATAGAATAGAAACTTTATATCAATGATATATCCAAGATTATGTCATATGTGTATTCGTTTAAGATAAATTATACATAAAATTAAACTTTCATAAACTTCCTCTAAGCACCTGCTCAACAACCCGGGTGAGTTTAGTTTAATATTACCGAAGGTAATAAATAATGCTGCATGTTGAACCTAGAATCTCCCTCGTGTTTCGCCAGCAATAGCTTGTAGCCATCGAATAATACCATAGTTAATTGGTTGTCGAGGAGATTATAAGAAATGTGATAAAATCTAAACCTGATCCCTCCTATCTCTAACATATGTATGAGGCATCTGTAATAATTGCTACACTACCACACTTGCTCTCTCTATACGTCAAATACTGGTTTTGCTTCCAGCTCTGCTTCTTTTAGCGAGGCGTTGCTGAAGGCTATGTAACCGGTTTTTGTATGAATGAAAAAAAAATTACAAATAAACTTCGATCCGTTGTTCAATGGATGCAAGGAATAATTTAAATTCGAAACTTTCCTAGGGCGCTAGTATTTATTCAAAATAACAGGTCTAAGAAAGTCTTAGTACATAAGCTTCACAATATTTCACGATTTAATTTATGTATTAGTCTTATGTAAAAACCTGTTATTATTCATAACGACCTCAAGCTTTAGTAAATAAAATACAATAATTTATCAAATACAAATGATCGGTAATTTTATGTTTAGAGCTTGTCAAAAGATAGGAGAAAATATATAGAACCATTTTCATAATTCTTGCAAATTTGTTTTCGTTTTTTCATAACGAAACATATAATTTATCTAACCTCATACTTTATAATCCTCACAGTGAATATATTGATGAATGAATTATATGGGGCTTGATCTTATACAATTTTTCAATTATTAAAATTATTTTAAATACCGTTACAAATGTTCATAACGTCAATTTTTATTTATTATATTTTTATTGAAAAAACAATAATTATTTAAGGACAGAAGACGTCTTTTGAACGGATAAACTAAGCTAAGTTCTGATTTAAAAAAAAATCATAAATTATTCTCGATTTGTTTTTTATAATCCAACTATACTACAAATACTCCACTTTAAGAAAAATTTCTTACATTATTTTAGTTTTTGATTATTTGCCATCTAAAGTAATAATAAATCTGTTATTTACCAATATCTCTATTACAGGAATTGATTCGTATTTATAAGTGACGGAATAAATCTTTCTAGTCCTAAAAACTTTCGACCGGGTGTGGCACGATGGCTTGCTTTTCAAACTCAAAACCCATTTACCTCAACCCTTGTACCTAGTCCTCAAATCCTACCTTTCAAATCGCTCCTTTCAAGTCCGCTGCGGCACTGAACTCTCCAAACATTATCCAATTGAGGCTGGTGTTCCACAAGGCAGTGTCTTGGGCCCAGTTCTCTACATCCTTTTCACCGCTGACATCCCTTCAAGTCCTGATACCTTCCTAGCAACATTTGCTGATGATACTGCCATCCTATCCTCTCACTCGGATCCTCTAATAGCGTCTCAGAACCTGCAAAGACACCTTTCCTTCATTGAGCAGTGGTGCAACAACTGGCGCATCAAAATTAATGAATCAAAATGCAAGCATGTAACTTTCACTCTTCGACGCAGATCCTGTCCACCAATCCTTTTTAATTCAATTCCTCTTCCCTACTCAGACACAGTCCGATACCTTGGCTTCCTTTTGGACAAAAGACTGACTTGGAACCCACATACCAGACTTAAAAGACAAGAGCTTAACCGACGATTTGGTCAGCTATATAGACTACTAAACAGAACATCTCATCTCTCAACAGAAAACAAATTATTAATCTACAAGACCATACTGAAACCTATCTGGACCTACGGACTTGAACTGTGGGGGACAACTAAATCATCGAATATCAAACGCATCCAATCCTTCCAGTCTAAAGTCCTTCGAACAATAGTCAATGCTCCATATTATGTCACGAACAAGACCCTACACCATGACCTTAACATCCCATATGTCCATGACATCATCCCATCCAGATTCTCCAACTTTCACCAGAACCTCATTCATCATCCCAATCCTCTAGCGCAATCCCTATCCAGCTCCGAACATCCATACCATCCCCCTCGAAGGTTGAAACGGCAGTGGCCTCGAGATCTTTTGTAAATATGCCTTTGGAGTCCTGGCAATGGCCAGCTTCTCCACTCATGTCCTGAGCGTCTGTGGCTGTAGTGCCCTCTTTCAGTCTCCATTGGCTTCTAATACTAGTGATGCGGCTGGAAAAGTGGCGCTGGGATCTCCCGGAGTCTTGCTTCGCCTTCCACGTATGGAAGAAAAAGCCTGGCTCGGAGATTCTTGGGCGAATGTATATATTGTATATAGGTATGATTGTGTTTAGAAATTTTTATTTTATTTTATTTTTATTTAACTTCTTCACCAGTATTATTTATTTACTTATTATATTTATATTTATTTCTTTATTATTTGTATATATTGTATGAATGAGAACTTGTAGCCCTAATGCTTATAGCCCTCCAGCAGTGGCTGATTGTATTATTATTCAATAAACAAAAAAAAAAAAAAAAAAAAAAGTCCTAAAATGTATGTTTAAAATACAGAAACATGTTGAAAATACATAATGAGGATCATTAGATATAAGAAAAAAATAAAAATAAAATAATGATTTGTAAAACGAGTAAATACAAATAATACATAAGATATGAATGTATCGTAAACTATAAGAACTAACAATATATAATATATTAGATATTATGTTATATCACACTTCAGCAAACCTATCTAAATGTTCATTCATCTATGAGTTGACAAGACGATTCTAACATTCTAGACTTCAGATCCTCACTTAACATTCGAACAAAGGGATTAATCTCTTTGTAAACATCATACTGAGAGTTTTTCGGGTATTTATTAATAACAACATAATCCAAAATTCTCAGAAAATTGTTCAACTCGCCAAATTCAATATTCCAACAAATAAACCATATTTCATTGTTTGACTCGCATTCAACTAAACACACTGGTTTAATCTTTTTCTTCCTCTCTGTATCCCCTTCTCTTACAAAGGTAAAAAAGAAAGTGAGCCAGAGATCTCAAATTTCACCAAATAAGCATCACTCAAACATTATGAAGTAAATCGAAGAAAAGAAACACTGACAAGAGATTTCTCGGATGAATTATATCGTAGTTGCTAACGTTATACTAAAAGAATAAAAAATAAAAAATATGAAAAATAAGCATTTCTCAACAAATATATAAATATTTATTATTTTTTTCTAGTATAGTACTCCTCAAATATTTAATTAGAACGTGTTTTAGTATTGTCATTTTAGGAACTAATTTTAATTTAAATTAATAATACATAAATATAAAACAAATTACTATTGGCATGATACTTTAGCTCTGTCGAACAAATTGATTCTACATCGTTCGTTATAAAAAAGAAGAATATTTAAAACAAATAAAAACAGAGGGATTGAAAAAAATATTGAGAGGTTGAAAAACTACAGGTGTTTTAGATAAGAATTCTATATTGAACGTTATCTCAAGAACCACTTAGGCGTTTTCTTGTTTATGTGTTATTTATCTATTCTTATTCAATTTTTTTTTATTAACCAAATTGTTTAGTAGTTTGGCTAAATTTCAATTTACTTAAGTGCTTAATCTGAGGATAGAGTGTATGCAATTTATCCCCCGACAGCTATCAAATAGACTTCTTTTTTTTAGTCCTTTAATAAGGCGGAGTCAGAGAATTCTTGTTTTAAAGTTTATTTAACTTGAGAGAGCCCCTTTTTAAGAAATTAAAATGGAGAAATTAAAAATAGTTCCTTAACAGAAAAAGTTTTTATGCTAGTATTATTTATTTTTAAACTTATAAGGACATAAGTTTTATTTAATTAAATAACTTTTATTTCTTTTTATATCACAGTTAAGAAAATATATTTAATTGGTTAGAAGAAATATACATATGAAATATCATAAAAAATATATATATTGTTATTTATCTTAAATAAGTAAATATGTCTTCTGAAAATTTCACTTTAGTATTTACATGCAATATTTAAAATAATAACTATAGGAATTTCTAATTTTATAACACTGTAAAGAAAGTAAAGAAATCGGATGCTATTTTTAACAAATGATTACGTTTCAGAAGCCCTAAAAAAAAATTCATTGGTTTACCTATAATATGATAACCTCTTGGACAATTTTGTTATTTTATTTTTTTAGATACCTTTGTAACAAGTCGTACACCATATGCGCATCTGCGGTTGCACAAAATGTTTTTTTTTTCTATAGATAAGCTCCTAAACAGTTCTAACGATTCTGATGAATTCATGTTGAACATGATTTAAATTTACTAATATAATTGTTATCCCTTTTTATTTGAGAACTTACGAAAAGGAAGAAATTTAAATTAAAAGTAAAAAAAAATTAACAAATAAATATTAGATAAGGTATATATATATATATATATATATATATATATATATATATATATATATATATATATATATATATATATATATATATATATATATATATATATATATATATATATATATATTTATATATATATTCTAGTTTTAATTATTTCCTTGTAAAATTATAAAATACAAAAACATCTAATCGAGCCGGTAAAAGAAAAGATGAACTTGTTGCATATATTTTTTAATTTATTATTTACACGTGTTCCCATCGAAACCCGTTGATTTTTTTTATTCACACCTGTCATAATGGTAATGATAGCCAGTGAATGTGATGATAGTTGAAAAGCATAATGGTATGAGAGGGAGCAGTACCCAGCGGCACCTCCTCCTGGCGTGATATCTACATTAGGCGAGGAGGTCCCTCATCCAGCTCCTCTTCACCTGTTACCTGGCATTTGCGTAGTGGCCATGTCATTTGTAAGTTGTCGTGTAATGAGTTCGTTTATGTTCGTTAACAGCCGGCATATGGAGGTTATGTTGCTAACGTGCTTAGGTACTTTTGAGATTGTCCTGAATGTTTTTGCTTGAAAGATTTGAAGTTTGTTTATGTGCGTATTTTCAACTATTCCAAATATATATGTGATGTTAAAGTTCAAATAGGTTTTAGTAAGTAACTGTATGTGTTCAATTTCTGCCCAAGTTTTAGTTTTTAATGTGTCGAAAGAAGTGAATTGACAATTCTGAGTCTTTAATTTAACGTTTTTCTCTTCTTTGTTATTTGTGAGCCCCACGTCATTTTTTGGTCAAATATCAAACCAAGGTAATAAACGGTGTCTGTCTGTGGAATCTGTGTATTGTCAAGGAAAACTTGAGGACATGCTATACGTCAAATGATAAATGTGATGTGCTGTCATCTGTCTTGATTTAGTCAGATTTTCTAAGTTTTAACCAGTCATGCAATCTTATTCAATACTGTTGTTTGGTCTGTGAGGCGTAAAATTATATTTAAACTCTGAAACATTATTTCAATTATTTTATTGAGTAGTATCGCAATAAGGACAACAGTTATAGTTATAAAAGAGTTTATCCACACCATAGTTACGAAAATTCAAATAAATTTTTAATAATTCAAAGCAAAATAATAGGGTTGAAAAATATATATTTTACAAATAAAAATAAAATAATCCGCTAATTACAACCAACCAACCAAGGGAACTCAAGACATCTTGTTCCTCTATCTGTGAAAAGAAACCAGAATTCCAGGAGATCCCTGTGCTACTCTCTCGGCCGATTTACTGTTCTTATAAAGGCAATGGAGATTGAGTGAATGAGCTATACAGTCCGAAAACATTAATGAAACTTTTTTTTTTAGAAGAATGTAGTCGACATTTTGGTCGAAAAATACTATTACATGATATATTTATTGCATTGTCCAACGTTTGAAAAAAATACACTATTATACAATATACAATCTACAGTCAAACTTCCCTATGCCATTATTAATGAAAGTTGTTAGGGGTGTTGCACCAAAAATTTTTTTGTTTGTTGTTACCAGAATGTGCTTTTAAATTTATATACCTTTTACCATGAACATTTAAAAATAATTATTCATTTTTCTTTATTTTTAATTATAAATATTAGCCACTGTTAAAAAGTACGTATTCCTGGAGAGCATCTTGTAACCATGAATGAGTAAGTTTTGTTTCACGTAATTTTCCTTGTAATAATGAATGACGCTCATTCACGGCCGCTGTTAGAGTTGATAACAACAACGCATTAAAATTCTCTCGATTCTAGGAGGAAACGCTTTGTATGTTTTAACAACTGAGACTCGCTTACAGGAAGTACCGAGAAATTCATGTGAATACAATATTCCTTGCATCTCTGGCAAAGCAAACTTGTATATTATGCTTTGATGGCGAATTTTCTTTCTTGCCTCGATATTTGTTTCAGTTTGGATTGTTCTAAAAATGAAATAAAAATAACATGATCGTTTGCTTTTGTGTATTCTTTCCATGAAACAGAGATTTTTCTCAATTAAAATATGTTTTATGTTGTTATTTCAGTTTATCATTATTATTTCATGTTGTTTTTTTTTTCTTTACAACATATAAATGTTATGTATTCTTTTCTTGTTATTAACAACTAAGGCATTTTACATTTATAGTTTTTTTTAACGATATGCTACTTCCTCATATACCTATGTCACAACTCTTATTTTCGAAAATGTGTTTTATCTGTAAAAATATTTCTCCCCTTTTGGTATATTATTTTCAGTAATGAACCATTCCAATTGCCCAAAAAATTAAAATATCTAAAACTAAAAATTTGATGTTTTACGTTACAGGATACGTAGAACTCGAAAACCGTATAAAAAAAAAATGCCCGTCTGTCATCCGCGACTTTTCTCCGAGACTGCTGAACCGATTTTTGTAATCGAGCAATTTTGTAAGTGTCACATTAATTGAAGGAATGTTGTTCATTTTTCTTAACAAAACTCATATAATGAAAAAAAAAATAAGGCCAATATTAGGAATTACCTTTTATTTGTTTTCCTTTGTGTTTGGAAATCATAAACCATCGTGTGATGATTTGTAGCGTTTTTTTTTTTTAATTTATTTTTAAATTCTTTCATTTTTCATATTTACCGATTTTACAAGGAGACCTCTAATTTCTAAAAATCAAACATAACGATAGTCTACAGAAAATTTTACATTTATCTCGTATCCTACAGACCTATAAACATTAAATTCATATTAAATATTGTTCAAAGTGATTTCCTTGACCATCAAGAGACGCTCGGGATTTTTCTTCAACAGCAGCAGTGGCAGAACGGTACTGGATGTGTGTTGTTGTTTCACAAGATTAAATTATCCTTCTTGGTAATTGAGCGTGCAGGCCAAGCCACTGATCCTGCACTGGTAATCCATTGATTGGAATAATTAACATTTAGCCATTGTCGTGGACCTCTTCAGTAATGTGCAGAACAACCATCTAATTGAAGCTCAATTTTAGTGGACAGGTTTTATTTATTTCATATAACGTAAATAATTCATAACAACGAAAATCTTTAGGTGTAAATATCTCCTGAACAAAAATTTTGCGGACATTTTGTTCTTGTTTTAAGGATCTTATTTCATTTTTGCAGTTTGACCAATTAACTCTGAGACTCCCTGTATAAGATAAAACCATCCACGGAGTTTTATACGGATGTTAATAATTTGATAAAAGGGGTCTGTTTTGCGAACTATCATAGAATAGTCTGTGGTACAAACCCCTTTTTGTCAAATTATTAACATTCGCCTAAAACATCTTAGCGTAACCTAAACATTTTTTATCTTGGGAAATTCTCATAAATGGGGCCAGTTTTATCATTTAATTGAGTAATTTAACTACTAAAAACTTCTAAATACCTGTGTGATCCCTTGAATCATAAGACAATTTGATTACAAAATCGAAAAAATGGTAGCCTACAAAAATACATGCCAGATTGGCCAATATAACCTTCCACACCTTCTACACAAGATCACTTCCTTCTGACATTTACACCCCTTTCCACATATATGTCTCATTTAAACATTCCTTTGTTGTCTGGTCCACTCCATTATGAAATTCCATACCACTAAAAATCCGCCATGTACCATCCTTATCCACATTTAAAACCCTCTTATTTCAATTCCTCTTCACAATTAAACCAGACTAAGTATATATTGTGTAACAAGGTTTTAATTTTCTTTATAATTTTTTTTTTTGTCTTCTGTTTTGAGTATGAAACAGAATTTCGATCACTTTAAACAAAACATTGTGAATAGCTATATTTTTTTTATTTTATTAATATTTTTTTCTGCTCGTAATCTATTGCGTCATAGTTAGATCACAATACTTGTCTAGTTTTTCACAATATCTTCACGTTTTTTTTATTTTATTTTTTATCGCTAAAATTGGTTACCTATAAAACTTATTTTGCTTTTCTTTCCAATTTTATTGTTATGTTTTTGTACCAATATATATATTGTAACCCTTGTAATCATCTGCTTTCCTCAATATACTCTCCAAAACTATGTATACACTCATTTTATTACTTAGATTGTAGTTGCTCTTTATTATAATAGGTCATCTGGCCACCATTTATAGTCAATTGGTTTAAACAATATTCATTATTTTTAAGAGACCTAATCCCAGAATAATGATTATTTTCTATTTCTATTCCTACTCTTGTTATTTCGAGATGTAGGCCGTGGAGGTCACGCTTATCGGCTCAATATTTTTGTAGGCCACCTGTATTCTGGATCTTGTTGTTCAATTATCTTAACGTTAAGTGGATATCAAATGAGTGCTCATGAGGTTGTTGTCAAAGTACACTAATGACCTTCACACAGCCATAGAACAGCAGAAACTAACCATCCTTATTCTCCTAGACTTCTCCAAAGCTTTTGATTCAGTAGACCACAACATCCTCCTAACCAAACTTAAAAATATCTCTTTTTCTTCTAGTTCCCTTAATTGGTTCCAATCCTTCCTAACCGGTCGCTCCCAGTACGTTGTAATTCCTAATAACCCACCATCAGAATCTCTACCTCTGACCAGAGGCGTCCCACAAGGCTCTTCCTTATTCCCCACCCTTTTCTCCATCTATATAAATGACCTCCCATCCTCTATCCTGCACTGTCATTACCACCTGTATGCCGACGACATTCAAATTTACCTCTCCTTTAATCCGACAGATATCTCAGATGCCACTCAAAAACTTCAGGAAGATATTGACAGAATAAGTGCTTGGGCAAACCTCAATAGGCTCACTCTGAACGCCGAGAAGACAAAAGCCATCTTTATCGGATCCCCTTCACTCCTCGAATCCTCCCCGGTATCTCCCAATCTCTTCCTGAACAACTCACCTATTTTATTTTACACCACCGTTAAAAACCTAGGTGTTACTTTTGATCAAACCCTATCCTGGAAACCACACATCTCCCAAATTTCCCGTCGCACTATCTCCACCCTAAAACAGTTCAATCGTCTACGATATCTCCTTCCATATAAGTCCCGTCAACTCCTAGTTTCCTCCCTTGTTTCCCTCCACTTCGACTATGGCTGTATGGTGTACGGTGGACTCCCGGGAGATTCCGAGACCAAACTTAAACGCCTAATGAATTGCGCACTACGATTTGTTTTCGGAATCTCAAGGGATACGCATATTACCCAGTATTACACTGAGTTGAGGTGGCTCTACCCATCCTATCGCCGTCAGTACTTCCTAGCCACCTTTCTGTACCAAATCAATAGAACCCATCGACCCTCCTATATTTTTCACAGCTTACAATTCAAATATTCCATCCAATCCCGTCCCACCAGATCTCGTACTTCCGACCTCTATCCTCCTCCTCACCGAATTGCTGCGTTTGATAAATCCTTTGTAATACAAGCCACCTCCGTCTGGAATTCCATCCCAGCTGATATTCGACACGCTCAATCAGTTTCCTCGTTTAAACCTCTCCTCTTTAAGCACCTACTCCTTTCACAATCCGAATGATTGTGAAATATATCTAAGAGAAATATCTGAGCACCACCAGAGACTACCTCAATTTATTAAGGTTATTTTAGTTTCTCATACAATTTACTTATTCTTTTCTTTCTCTTTCTGTATTTTTATCGTAAGCTAACTTTCATTGTAAATATACAATTTAATTGTAGCCACACATACATATAATCTGTATTCATATTTTGTTCTTAAGGGACAACAGTCCCAGAATAATAAAACATTTTTTTCATTTCATTTTCATTAATGACTGCTTATGCCGGATCTGTAAAAGGGGTCTGTATCGCGGACTAACATAGAAGACACTGGTCGAGAAATGAAACTGTTTAAAAGAGTCTTAAAAAAACTTTCTTTATCTTAATGATCCCTGGATTCCACACATGAGATATTTCTTTAATTCTTCAAGTTTTATGGAGAATATCTTTATGTTAGTTCACCTTGGCTATTAGACTCAGCTATCCGAAGACTGGACGACTCCCATCCGCCTGGACCTCTCCGGTCAGAACTATTACTTAATCAAGGAATCTGTTATCAAAAACCGGTCCAGGCTTCTAGCTCCAGCCTTTCAAGAGTTCACCTGCTCTTGTTTACCGCTCGGCCTCGCTGGAGCCCACCTTGTTATTATTTGTCCAAGATGTTTCTCAACATGCGGTCAGCTTTAATAGTAGTCCAACCTTCGATTTATCCAAGATATGTTCGTTTTCTACTCCCCAAAACCCAAATTTAAAATATAAGAAGAATATTTTTTTCATCCGCATTCATCATAAAATCCTATAATATTTACTGACTAAATATTTTTTTTTCATAGCTCCTTTTATATATCTTTGTCTTCAATCCTTCGATTTTTGTCCTCTTAATGATCCTTTTACTGCTAAAAAGCATTGTAAGGTGTATTTTTTCTAAATCTGTAATATAATCGATCATAACGCTCACCTCAGGCTTGAGTTTACCTTATCCTCCAGAGCTTATAAATAAATTTAAAAACTTATCTTATGGGAAGGAAAGAGATGATCCGGGGTGGCGGTCATAAATAGGCTAAATAGTGACAAAACTATTTTATTAAAAGCTAACGTTTCGACCAGACTTTACAGATCTTCTTCAGGGCTAGAATATACTTAATTATTTTAAGTACCTAGGCTTTGTTCAGTGCACTAATTTTATTTAATTGAATTATTGACTAATATAACGTTCATTCCTGTCCAAGTTGAATTTATATCCTCCACCCCTGAATGAAATTTCTGCAAAATGTCGAAGGTAATTGACGTTGAATACAAACAATTACTAAGCTATCCTTCAGACGCATCGTTCTCCCAATTGGATTGCAGATCAATTAACAAACTATTGGTGGATTGTTTGTATTGGTTTTGCTGTTTTGTAAAGACTGTCCGTGTGGAAAAAGTTTGTTGGCTTCCATTGCGACAGTCAAAGGGGTCTCGAATTCCTTCAGCAAATAAAAATGCCTTTCCATCAACGCGGCCTTTTTCTTCCCTTTCATATGCTATCTATATAAATATTCTGTATATATACATTCCTAGTTTCTACTTAAAATTATTCCTTCAATTTTATTCGTACTATCTACTATAATAATCTATGATGGAATTTAAATGAAAATAGTTACCTATTATTGCTTAAGGAAATAAACAAGCAATAAAAATATGTTCTTTTATCTACGCTATATATTATATAATACGGTAATATAGATTCAGTTTTCGGATCTCAGGAGCAAATGGATTTAAATAAATGAGGTATAAAACATATGGGAATTCCATGAAGATGTGACAAATGCTATTTTCGATATAATAATATGTATTTTATAACAATTTCGAACCTCAGAGAGTTAAAAAATTCTACTAATCAAAATGAAATTTGGAGCGTTAAGAACCTTTAGGTACATCTAAATAAATACATTTATTTATTAAGTAAAGATACGATCTGCTATTATTAACTCCTAAGGTGTTCTCCCATAGAATATATATATAAAGAAGAAAAAATGTAATTAATTAAAAATTAAATTAAATTATGTATTTATATGTTCTCATGTTTCAATTTTCATTTTTTTTCGTCTCCTGAAAATTTTAGCTTTTGTTTTTACAAGTTTTTGCAGTGTGGCTGTCTATATGTTCTAATTTATCCATAGTTTATTTTACTATGTATATATAATCAATATATATATATATATATATATATAGTGATAAATTGTAACTACGAAAGTTTAAAGATAAAAGTAAAATAATCTATGGATATATTAGAACATATCGATCAAAAAAAAAAAATCCACTAAATTTATCTACATAACTGATAGCTAGAAGTAGGTACGCAAGTATTTTAGCATGCCTATATTTCTATTATTGAAATTTTAGTTTATGTGTCATATATTCCAAGATAATGATATCTAGCTACATAGTCTACGGCTGTATGATTCATTCATATGCACTCTTCCATTTTTACGTGAAGATTTCATCACATTTCCCGCGGCAAATTCGAATCCTCCAATAATCGAGAGTTCATCTTATTACCTCAAACCTTTAAATAAAAATATTTAATTTATTCCATATTTTCAAATGTGCCTAAACAAAAATAATAAAAAAACTAACTTACAGCAGTATCACATTTTTCGTTTTACAGTGATTGTGTTAATTATTAATTGTAATTTTTATCCATGATGTATAAACTTCGGAGACTTTTTTTTTTTTGTGGGTAAGGGTCCATCCAACCAAAATATACAGTTTGCGCCTATAGTTATATGCGTTATATGCGCCTAGGAAGCTGCAGTTATTTTTTTAATACTAATTTAATAAAATTCGAAATGTAAGCATTTAAGAAAAATATGCTTTATTATTTTTTTAGAGGATAATCCATTATATTCAAATACACTAGACAATGAAATTTGGTCTCACTTAGTAGATGAAGTACAAATTTTATTATTTTTAAGAGAAAATATTGTAATTGTTTAAATAATTTTCTCTGATCACTTATAGAGATAATTTTTTTTTTATTTATATTTTTTTTTTTGATTGAGAAATAATACATTTTGCCAAACCTAAGGGCACTGAGTACTAAGGCTGAGTGAATCACATTCATACCATATATACAGTAGAAATAAAATAGAATAATATAAAAAAAAAAAAAATCCAATTTTCTATTTTGGTGCGAGGGGAATATCTCAGACTATAGACAGTTTGGAAATAAATAGGAATTTATAATTAGAAGAGAATATAATCGATGATATGGTATTAAAATAGTTTATGTATTAATAACATAAACTTATACACTAATTACTAGAGGAGTTTTTTCTCTGTGAAAACAGAACTTCGAGCAGTGAGACTTTAAAATATTTTGAAGAGAAGATTGGTTGGAGTGATAACTAAAATAAAAATGTAAAAATAAATAAGTGTAAATTAAATGTATATATGTATATTTACATTTAATTTGCACTTATTTATTATTTTTTTTTTTTTTTTGACTGATCACTCCATCTAATCTTCTCTTCAATTATTCAATACATTCATCATCAATCTACAATTATAAAATATTTTGTGTCATTTCAATACACCTTTTAATACTCACGAAAACTTACTTAAAATTTTAGCTCCATCAAGTATGCACTTTTTCACTTTAATTTTCGTTTGAAGTTTCTTTTCCATATAAAATTATAGTATGGCCTTCGTGTTTTTAAATCAATTTATTTATTTTTCAAGCAATAACTTTCTAATAATTTTAAAGTTATTTATTTGCTCTAGCGAATTTTCATCCTTGGCAAGACTAAAATATAACAGACAGAGAGTGTAAATGGCGTGATGAAGTCTATTCTCATTCTCAGTTGTTTTGCTCCTCGTTTCTAACAGGCGTCCTTCGAGGTAACCTTGAGACACAAGATGCATGATGGCCGGAGGTATGAGGGCTTAAGCTCTGCAAGATAAAGGCGAAGGGGAAATTACCAGAGGAAACTCTTTAGTCAGTATCTCACGATATGAAGGAAAGGAGGCTAAGGTGGGGGGAGCAATCCATCAGCATGCCTGGCACCACCATCAATGCAATAGCACTTGTCTCGAAACCGCTAACGCAACTAAAAAGCTAATGGTAGGTAGAATAAATAAAGGCAACACACAACCCAAACGCCTAACCTATTCGAAAATAAAGAGGACATAATATAAGTTAAGGAACTGGTATGGTGTAGTGAGGCATATATATCATATATTACTAACTGTTGAAGGAAGTTTGTCGACTGCTATACATATTATGGATAATAAATATTCAGGACCCAGTCATTATAAAGTTTTTATTGGTTCCGACGTTTCAACTCAAACATGTGGGTCATCATCAGGGCGTGTTTCGAGCCCTGAATGTATTAAAGTACTGGAATATAGCTATTTCATTCAAAAATGACACTTACAATAGAGCAGATTTTATTATCTACTCAACAAGTGAAGAAAAGAAAACAATAGAAATATTTACTACAGCGGTTATGAAAGTCGATAAAGGACTAGATCTCAAAATAAATACGAAAAAACAAAATATATGGTTAGTTGATTCAGAAGTAAAATAAGTCCGTAAAAATTTAGTAATAGAAAATTAAAGTAAAAGAATTCCTCGGAATTGTACTTAGGTCTTAAAGTGTTTTTAGAAGACTTTTTTATTTATTTCAAAACTATTATTTGTATATACTTTTTTTTATATATACCTTGAGGTAAATTTAATAAGTAATTATAATTAGTCTTTAATAGTCGCTATTTATAGATATAAAAAATAACTTTATTCTGGGACAAAGTACCTTTAGAAAAACAAAATAAAACATAATTAAAAGACTACATCTGGCCAAAATAAAACAATAATAAAAAAAGAGAAAGTAAAGAAAATATTAGTTAAACAAGCTATATACAAAAAAAAATCTATATACAAAAAAACTATGATAAAACACTTAAAACTATGTACAGTTGGAAAAATTATAGTCATACACTTTTGAAAAATAAAATAATAAAAAATACATTGAGTTCTTCTTTAAAATGAGGTGTGTTTCTGCTAACAGAGGAAAGACAAAAGCTGACAATATAAAATGTCAGAGTATTTAAATAATGAATAATATGTCATTGTCTAATTCTAACTATAAGTACAGATTTAATTATATAAGAATAACAAATAATAAAAAAAAAAAAAATAGATGCATTCATTGGCATTAAGAGCAGGAAGAAATTGTAATATGCGTGTACGTTTCGAGAAATCTTTATCTCTCTCTTAAGCAACTCAAATAATACAATTGCTTTATTTTGTAGGCTTTACCATCTAGTCATTTTTAGCATTAAATAAAATACATAACATTTATTTTAATCTTAATATTAATTATTTTACAAACATTTTAAATTTTTTTACCATTTAGAATAAAAAATAATAATAACGACTGTTTTGAACTTTAACATTAAAATATCTCAAAATTTAAATACTGTGGAGAGCTCAGAATCCCAGTTTGCAGAAATCAACATAAATACTATTTTAATTAGTCGTAAAATAAGAAATTATGTGTTTTTATTTGATTTTCTGTTGCACTCCATACTTTTTGACAAATAACTGACCCCTGTTCTAGAATTTTTATTTTAAAAAAAAGTTTATATTTCATATTATTAATGCCGCCTTATTGATTTTTTTTCACTTCTATCGTGATGTTTCAAGCACACACTACATTTTTTTAAATAAAAATATTTAGAAATTACTCAATTCATTAAACTATAGTTTTTGATGCAAAAACTTCTCTAATCACATTTTGCGGAGAGTAAATTAGATTTATCCGCCAGGTTTCCGAAGTGTTAATGCTCGGATAAAGTCGGCTATAGCCGACTAATTGAAATGTATTTACATATTGATTGAAATATGTAAGAAACTAATAATCGGACCTGTATACTGCAAACGAAAGAAACGTCCAGCATTTCATCCTCTTTATAATGAGCTATTACATATAATTTACATTTTATATTATTAATGCCTCCTTATTGATGATTTAACTTATATCGTGTGGTATTAAACACAAACTATAATGTTTTTTTTTATTATCATTATCATCTATTAAACATAAAATTCCGTAGTATTGAGATCCGTGTATTGCCTATTGAGAGGATAAACGAGGTATAGAAATATCATTGAGTAGTGACCGATTCAAATTAGATTGAAAATAATTAAGGATCCTTAGTTTTACAAAATTTATAAAGTGTATAAAAAACTGATGTTTCACCAATTATACTTGTTAAATAGATATTATTGATAGATAGTATTGTTAATATGGATAAAGATTTTTCCCTAACATTTTGAATACTTGGAATGTACTATGGAGAAGAATGATAGACTTCTAACGCAAAAGTTCCAGTATATGTACTATTTCTTTTATATTTTAGTTGATCCCCCTGAAAAAGAATTCCTGTGAGGGCGAAGGACACAGGACCTTCTGTTCGGATATGAGAGAAAATATTCAGGATATTTGAAGGAAAGTGTCCCCCGCGATCTGGGACCCCTTTCCTAAGCCTTTATTAAACACCGATGTCTCTCTTTCAGGAAATCTTTCATTTTCACAGACTCTTCTGCTGGTACGGTCAATTCTCTTGCTGATAAAAGAGATCCGACATTCTTAACTCAGCTTTCCTTTCCCGAGAGATTGAAAAAATTCATTTTATGAGATCTTATGTATGAATAGCGATTCCTGATATCCAGGCGCATATCTCAATATTCTTTACGCATTATTACAATATAATTCGCATATTTTACTTAAACCCAACCATGCCGGTAAGGCAATACGGGTGTTATTCAGCAGTGAGTAGCAACGCATGCGTTACTACCCACTGCTGCATTCAGACCAATTACATTTATTTTTTATTTTTCAGCTGTACACACAGCTGATTTCCTGCTGTTTTTTCTTTTTAGCCAGCGTCCTCTTCCACCCTCTCTGGCGGTCTTCCGGATGCATTTTCATCTCTTCTTCCCAATGAAAAGTAGGTTGAACCAACGAGTTCCTTTCACCCGTATACAAAAGCCTTGTAGTACGGATATTTTTCCTTTGTCTTAAGTTGAGGGAGATCGCTCTCCGTCAAAACGTAAAGTCTCGTCTCCCTCAACAACTTAGCCCTCAGTGCTTCAAAGGCGGTACAGACAAGGATGATATGCTCGGCGGTCTCCGGTATTCTGCAACTTTGGCATAGGGTTCTTGCCATATTCAACGAACTTTGCTCCGAAACCCCCATGTCCCTTGAGGAACTGTGAGGCCCAGTAGTCCGGGATAACTCATGTCTGTTCCATTCTTGAACCAACAGTGGGTAAATATTTACTTAGCGTAGCCCCTTTTGGCGACTTCACTCACCGCTGGTTGTTTTTAATGTGTTCTCCCGAAGAATGTTCTTCCGATCTTCACTGATCCTCACACGAAGATTCACCGGTAGATCCACCAGGCCTTCCCTCTTCATGTTATCCCGAAAGTATATAATTCGTATATGACAATAACTAGCATTGTAATTTGGCCATTAAACAAATAGTAATATCATATAAAAAAATTGTGTATAACATTTTCCACTAGAACCCATAAAGGGTCCTGGGTTCAGTACTTTGTGAGGATGTACTGTTTCAAGCCAACGATTATAAGGGAGGTGATCTTTTCAGGATCATATGACATCCACCTTTTTTCCAAGTATCACCTGACAACCACAGGGCTTTAGGTAAGAATTATGGTTTATTTCGAAAACTCTACGGTTTTGGGTACTAAAACGTAGGGTCTTTATGCCCTTCATCCAAATAATCAAAAAGCAACCTGTTCCATCGAATCATCAACGTCGGATATTCAAGACCTTCTACATTTTTTAATGACATTTCATTCTCTGGTTGTAGTTGGAATTTAAGAGTCGAAATTGTGATTCTTCACTTCTACAACAAACTCTTTTCCGTTATATTCCTCATCCAACGCTTCTGATAGCCGGAAAAGATAGATATCCGTACTACCAATAAATATGGTGTAGAAACTGTATGTAAACCATAAAAGAGTGATAAGCTACTCCAAATTCAAATTTGAAATGTATTCCTAAATGCAGAGAAAAAAATTTTAATTTAAGTCCATAACTGATCGACGCTTGCTCGGAAATCATTCTTTTTCACAATTATTTTTATTATCAAAAAATATTTATTATTCTAAAAACAAAAGAAATGAAATTTGAAAAAAAAACATTAAATACAAATATAACATTCAGAAAAACACATACCAACATAGTTACAAGAGATGTACCTTTAGCTGATACAGCCATGAAAAAGAGGAGATTTAAAAGGCGATGGATGGGAGACCTACATTTCTCACTATCATAATTTTTATCAGACCTATCATCAGAAATATATATATATTTATTTATTTATTTTATTTACGTACGTTCCGGCAGTTTGGTCATTTAAAACATTCTTCTGTTGTAATTGAATAATTGAAGGAAATAATTTCTTTGTCTTCTACACAATACAAAAAAATATCAAGCTGGGTAAAAAATATCCTGATTTTAAAAACTACTCTGGGATAACATCCAGACTGGTATTGCCTGGATTTAGGATTGGTTCGGGTCTGTTGGTCTGTCAAGAAAATTTACGAGGTCGGTTGGTAACTATCCAGCTATTCGGCTGACAGAGAAATCTTTGTGCGTAGGAAGGGAGGCATTATGTTAATTCAACTACTCCGAAATGAGACAGTTATTTATTATTCAATTCTTTCCGTAATATTATTCGCTTCGGCTTTGGCTCATCACAAGGCAGATCTATTTAATACCTGACGTTTCAATTATTTCGTCAGATTAATTTTGTCATGTTCCTGCTTGAGAATGATTTATAGCAAAATTAGCTACGTCAGTGTCTTTTTATCGCTTATTTTGAGTTGTTTATAGGTATCAGGTGGACATTAATTCCGATTAAGATAATGTTTCATGCATTTTCAGGACTTGAAATATTGTGAACAAATATTTATGATTTTCGATAAAACAGAGGGATCCGATATTTTTTTTATATTTAAAAAAGATGATCCGTGTCAATTATATAAGTGGCAATCAGCAAATTTGATGTTGTTCGTAATAAGGCCTGAGGAATGGTAGCATCCAGCACTTCTTCTATGTCTTTGTTTACTTTCTTTAATCTGGAAAGGAGGCTCCCATCCATATCTTTTGTATTCGTCTTCTGACAAGCGTTGTCAACCGTGATTGGCCGTGTCTTTTATAAGTTTTTTTATTGTGCCCGTGTGTTTAGGAATATGAATTTTGGAGTTAAGTGTTCACACTCTATGTGCAATAAATTAAACAGTAAAATAATTATACTAAAAGTAAATGTATGTTTCTCGATGGTTTATTATTTCCAAACAATTATACATCTAAAGTAACATTACCTTCCTAGTAACAAAGAAAAATAAAAAAAAGGTGATTCCAATTATTGGACTAAACTTTTTTTTTATCGTTAGTAATATGCTAAAAAAAAATAGCATTACTTCAGTAAACAGCTTCTTTTCCAGCTTCTTTTCGTTGAAGTATGTTATATATATATATATATATATATATATATATATATATATATATATATATATATATATATATAAATTTAAAGGGCATAGATAAAATGACTTTAGCGAAGTTTCATTGAAATCGGTACATTCTTTTAGGCGCTACAGTCTATGGCAACGCAAGTTTTTTGGCCGCCATTTTGAAAGTAAAAGGCGGATAGTAATGTCGGTGAAGGAGGATCATCTTCGGGTGACCTCTGATTTTATATCCTAATTAGAAAAAAATCGGTCTAGTAGTTTCGGATAAAATGCTCGGACGGCGGACGGACAGAAAACATTTTATTCGTTTTTCGAATCCTACGCATCCTGAAACGTGAAACCTCAAATTTTGACAGGGAATTAAGTTTCTGAATTTTTTCTTCAATCACAATGGTTGGTTATTGAAAATAATAAACCATAAAAGAAACTGAACTAATAAAAAATAAAGACTTAAATGTACACTTACTTTTATTTTTACAGTATTTATAAATTTCATTTACTTGGGAGAACTCCGAGCCAAACCTTTCTCCTCACTCTTGGGAGGAAAGGCAGGACGACGGAAAATCCCAGTGCCTTGCTCTCAGCCTTATTATTGATATTAAATGCCTGTATTTAAGTTGTATTTTTTTTAATTATTTATGTACAGTTATTTGTAGTATTATTATTTTGTTAGTATTATTATTTTACTGTTGTGCATATTATAATTTATTTTACATAGATTGGAAATGAGCCATTGTATCACTATTACTAATTTTTTTAATTGTGGCAAAAGGTAATATTACTCAAACAAGAGGTGTCGAATATATAAAAGAAAAAAAAATATAATCTTCAATTTAATGCTATTGGAATAAGTGAAATCAATGGACAGTAAAAAAATAACGTTTATTCGAAAAATATTGTGTTTTTTTAATTCAAGAATAAATGTTTAATTACTAATAACAATTTATTTCCTTCTGTAAGTGCCATTACTTAAGCTACTAAAGGATTATAAAGTTTATGCTAAGTGGGTTAGTTTAAAATGTAATAAAGAAAATCCCATTATTTTCCCTAAAATAAAGTTGCCACCATTTACACAGGATTTATCAGGCGATCTCTATCCTAGCAGGCACGCCATGGCTGATCCATCAACTGTCCTCACGTATTTTAAAATCTGGCTGAGTTTCCGCCGACCCCTTAGAATTTTAAGTACTTTTCCAAAGTGTTTTCTGATAATGGAAAAATTGATCCCTTACTAAGCTCTTTAAATTATTTATTTTTCTATTTGAACAGATAATTACAAAACTAACTAGCTACAATATAAAATATTTCGTGCAAATCTTTTTTGCTGCAATTCACTCAGTATATTAGAACCCCAAAGTAGTCATATGCCTAAATTAATTAGAGTCCCTGTCTTATTTTATTTTGTTTATATGTACTCTAATACTATTTTTTTTTCTAGGTATGGATTATTACTTGGGAACTTGAAACTATTTTTTTCAATTGTGAGTAGTTTTAAAGATTAAAATATATTAATAGGTATAATTACTTTTTTTTAATATAAGTTATTCAGAATTTTCTAAATATCTTTATTTAAAAAAAACATGAAACTTCAGAGGAAATTAATAATATGAATTTTTTTTTTGATAAAACATTTGTAACATGGGTCAATAATTTATCGGAACACTATCGAGTGCAACGGGCAATCGAATAGAAACACTTTTATTTCTTATTTTTACAGCTAATTAAAAAAATATCTATTTTGAATTCCCTAAAGGTAAGCCTTATGTCCACCCATAACGATTTACAATAACCAGTGCCTTCAAAAAACTATGTACGGTAACTTGGACTCTACTTTGACAAAGACTTTCTTGGTGATAAAGCTACATAAAGCTAAATTAAAAAGACAAGAACTGACTATACGATATAACCAACTCTCGCATCTTATGGACTACAGATTCTCACTTAACTTACGAAACAAGCGACTGATCTACATTACCATAGAAGTTTTGTGATTAATTTGTTGTTAGATGTCAGATATCACATATTTGTCGTGATTTAATTTAATTTTTCTGAGTGGCAACCATCTTAGTCTAGTAAATGAGGTCTTTCTTAAAGTAGTGGCGTATTGTTAAATTACCATAATCCAAAAAAATTAATAGGCTGTCAAATCTAACCCATTTTATTGAGAAAAGAAATAGCATGTATTGTTTTTTGCGTAGAGGAATAAAGCAATGAGTTACATCAAAGCCTGAAATTTTTTTGTTGATTTTATGTGGAAAGATTCCTACATGTATTTTTCAATATTTATTATGTATTTTTTTCATAAAATCCAATGTACACTATTATTACTAATACCATTTATATCTCAAACTAACAAAATATAAAATAAAAGACTTTGTCCAATCGGAGTCGTTGGACAAACCATTCTGTTAAAATGGTTCGTCTAATCAAATGTTTATAAAATAGTTTCTGATGGCTGGTCAAATGCTGGCTGGTAAATCGTAATATATCTAAGTCGATACAACAATCTGTTCCTCCTAAAGCGGAATATCCAAAGCCGCCTAAGAGCTTTATCACCATTGTTCGAGCATACTAGTGATCTGCCAATATATTGTATACATCTATATAAATATACTGATTTGGTCATATTTCCCTGTTTTTGAAAAAAATATTCTTCGAGTGTTATACATTTATAAAAACAAAAAGTGACTTAAACGCATTTGATGACGGTGGGTACTATGATATGCTTTAACTGATAAGGAATGAAACATAAGGGAAACTATATGTATATATGTATAGGGAAACTATATATCTATGTATATATGTTCATGAAATGGAAACTTTTAAAAATATTCGGAGTAATTATTGTATTAGAGCAGATTTACCTTAATACTTTTTTTTAAAAATCTATATCTTGCTTTACATAGCTTAAAATAATTTACTTAGTTTAATTATTATCAGCCATTCTTATACTCAAATGTATTATATAATGCTCAATTGTATTACAAAACCCCGCTGTCAAATGCATTTGGAATAGAAACTAATGTGCATACATAATTATATACACAGTATATATATATATATATATATATATATATATATATATATATATATATATATATATATATCTGTGTATACATACATTATATATTATATGTTATTTATTTATATTAATATATACGCATTCGTTTCTATTCGTCCAAATCCATTTGACTGCGGGGTTTTGTAATACAGTTGTGCTATACCGGAAAGTAATGCGGGGTATATCCTTTCCCATTTCAGGCGCCGTATCAATTCTCTTAATTTTTGCTTTGGATTTTGCGAAAGTCATGTTTAAAACTGAAAAATAGTTTTAATACTAAAAGAAATTGTATTTTAAATTTCATTAAGAAGCATTTTATTATGTGACGGTTTTATTAATTTATTTCGTCATTGCCTTTGTTCCTTAGAACCATTGGCGAAATTATAATTGAATTATATTAATTTTCTTTAAAAAACACCAAAATTCTCTTAGTATCTTCGGTCTCCTATCGTATCTAATCAGATTAAGTTTTATTCCTAGATTCTGAGAATTAATTTCGGAGTCCAGCATATATATTTTTGTCTATATTGAGAGTCTCCAATGACTTCTGCTTCAGCAGAAATGACACAGTAAACTCCGGCCAATTTATATAAATAATGCCTAGGAACACTGACTGGAGATCACCAAATAGTTTTATTGATTTTATATGCATCGGTGTATATCATTGTAAAGCATTCATATTGCTCTTTTAATTTATTGAAATAAATTTCTATGTCAAGGAATGAATTTCATTATATTTAGAAATAGTTGTATATATTTCTTTTTTTTTTATTTTGGAAGTGTGAATGTGAGCACTATTTTTTTTTTTAATCTTATTTATTGAAAAATATTACAATCTGTCTCAAGGACATTTATAATAGTGTTCACAGATCACATTCACACTCTATGTACAGTAAATAAAATAAATTATACAGAAAAGTAATTATATATATAAATATTTATATTTATTATAATTATAATTATATATATATATATATATATATATATATATATATATATATATATATATATATATATATATATATATATATATATATATATATACAATAAATAAGAATAAAATAACCTAAAAATAAATGAATAAAAAGAACACATACATACCTATATACAATATATGTGAGCACTATTAGAAATGTTCTTGAGACAGATTGTAATATTTTTCAATAAATAAGTTTAAAAAAATAAATTTTTTTTGGAGATCTAATTCAATCTTTCAACGAATTAAATATGTCTCAATTCATAAGAAGTAAGGAAATCCTATGTTTAATATATATTTAAATTTTAGAATAATTGCAGATTGAACATGAAGTTTTTCAAATAGTTTTGAGTATTTTCCTAAACCCAGCGCTTATTCTGTCAGTGGAATCAATAAACCGATGACTTATGCTAAGCTTAGAAACGAGCCACCCGATTGCAGCAGAAAGTTGGCACTCTTGAAAGGTTAATTTCTCAATAAAACTCAGTGTTGTTTTTTTCTCAATCTACTTTATATATTTATATTTAGTTTATTACTATTATAGTAAACTAAACATTTTTTTTTGGTTTAATTTTTTATTCACACCTGTCATGAAACGCATTACAAGGATCAGTGCCCAGCGGTACATCACTCGGCTTGATATCTACATTAGGCGAGGAGGTCCCTCATCAAGCTCCTCTTCAGTCTCCTACAGACGTTACTTGGCATATTCGTAGTGGCCATGTCATTTATAAATGTATTAGGATGCCCTTGTAAGTTGTCCTGGAATCGTTTGTAATGAGTTCGTATGTGTTCGTTAACAGTCGGCATATGGAGGTCAGTATGTAAGGTTATGTTGCTAACGTACCAAGGTGCTTTTGTAATTGTTCTGAATGTTTTTGCTTGAAAGATTTGAAGTTTGTTTAAGTGAGTCTTTTTATCAGTCCCAAATATCTGTGATGCGTAAGTCCAAATAGGTTTCAGTAAGTAATTGTATGTGTTCAATTTCTGTCTAAGTTCTAGTTTTGAATTTTTCGAAAGTGAACTCAGAATTCTTAACCTTTGATATAGCGTTTTTCGTTTCTTGATTATATGTGGGCCCCACGCCATTTTTCTTTCAAATGTCAGACCAAGGTAGTGAACGGTGTCTGTCTTTGGAATCTGTGTATTGTCAAGGAAAACTGGAGGGCATGTTTCATGTTGAAGCGTAAATGTGATGTGCTGTGATTTGTCTTGATTTAGTCGGATTTTCCCAACTTTGAACCAGTCATGTGATCTTGTTAAATACTGTTGTAGGGTCTGTGAGGCGTATGTTGGATTTTTGTGTCTAGCTAAAATTGCTGTGTCGTCTGCATATGTCGCTGTTAAAATTTTGGGACTGTAAGGTATGTCATGGGTGTATATGATGTAGAGTAGTCTAATTCTACAATCCTTCCTTTCCGATAGATTTTTCTCGGTCCGACACCGGTCAGAACTATCTTCCATCAGGTCTATCTCAGCAGGAGTACCTCAAGGTTCAGTAAACTAAATATAAATATATAAAGTAAATTGAGAAAAAAACAACTCTCAGTTTGTAAGGAGCTTAAATCCAGTAGTACTACGGAACCTCAAAACCAATGAAACCTATGTAATCATCGTTTACTCAAACGATAAATAAGTAACGCACTAAATTCCATCATTTAGGAACTTGCCCTATTCTACCAGAAAGAATATGAAAATGTTCTTTTTTTCTATAAACATATTTTTTAACCACATATGACGTTTCGTATAATTCATTTATATATTTATGTGGAAATCCAACACTGTCATCACCACCTATGCCGATGACACGTGTATCCTATCAGTTAATAACGATCCTTTAATTGCATCCCAAACTCTTCAATCACATATCACAAGCCTTGAAGAATGGTGTAAAAATTGGAGAATAAAAATAAATTCTAACAAATCCCATCAAATCACTTTTACCCTCCGTCGTAAACCTATGACCTCTTGTCCTACAGTATCCTTCAATAATACTCCACTTATTCCTGTTGAGCAAATCCGCTACTTAGGACTCCACCTTGACAAACGACTCACTTGGAACCCCCATACCAGACTGAAACGACTAGAAACCGCCCGACGTTTTCGACTACTGCAGCACTTACTAGACAAACGATCTAAGCTTTCAATCAATTATAAACGACTCGTATATATGACAATAATAAGACCTATTTGGAATTACGGAATTGAGCTTTGGGGCTCCACTAAACCATTGAATTCCTCTCGTATCCAATCCTTACAATCCAAAATCCTTCGTAAAATCCTCAACGCTCCTTACTTTGTCACAAATAAAATCATCCATAAAGACCTTAATGTTCCATATGTTTCCGATCTGGCCCAATCCAGATACCTTTCCTTCCATAACAAACTGCAGAATCATCCGAATCCTCTCGTTTCAAACCTTGCTTCCTCCTCGATCCCTGATAATCCTCCGAGGCGTCTGAAAAGAAGATGGCCTCGGGATCTTCTAATATAGAACTTTAATTTGAGTTCTACCAATGGGTAGTTTCTCTTCATGTTGTACATGCCATGTTACAAATTTCTCATTTACTTATTGTATTCTTTATGTAATACAGTTGTAAATTCCATTGAAATAATAAAAAAAAAAAAAAAAAAAAATTATGTGGATGGATATGTAACTTATGTTAGTCAATAATGAAGATAAAAATAGGTGATATTTTATATACTTAATTGTTTCAGGGGTTTGTTTATCTTAAAATTTTAATCCGGACCTGTCTTGGATTTGAAAATAAGCTGCTGTGATGCAGAGAACTCGGAAAAATACACTATAGCCATGAGGAAGAGCGCCCCTTCCTTGTTGTTATTTGCTTCCTTTATTCAGAAAAGAAGATATTTTATCGAACTTCAATCAGTCTCCTTCTGATGGGCATGTCAGTTGTGGCCAATTCGTTTATACTTCTATTATTTTGTTCATTTAGTTTAATATAAAATCGGATCTGAAGAGTTCGTATTTGTTGGCCGATAGTTGATTGTTTTAAGCCGGTAATGAAAAGTTCTGTTGTTTTCGTACCTGATACCTTCTATTATTAGTTTTAATTTTCTTTTATCCGATCTAAAATATTGTTTTTTATATCAATAAACAATTTTGGATTGGAAATTTCCAAAAATTGTAATTTTTGTAAGTACGTCTTTTTTGCTGAACCGAAAATTTATGAAGCATGTCTCCGTATGGGCAAGATTAGGTTTGTACTATCGAATTCGAAGACTAAAATGACGAATATAATAGCATCCTTCACTGATTTGAGAATGGACAAAAAAACATATATATATATATATATATATATATATATATATATATATATATATATATATCAATAATTTTATTTATAAAGGCGAAAAAATGTTTGGTGTATATTCCTGGAGTATTTTAATAAAACAAACTTTATTTCCCGTCTGTTTTAGCTGATTGTAACTTTTAAAGAGAAAAGAAATAAAGAGAACAAAAAGGTATTTCGGTTACAGCTCTACAAAGGAGTATTTTATATTTCGGAGCGGAGCTAATCTCATTGCATAGACAAACAGAGAGGCGATTATTATCAAAACTGAGCTCTCCCCACCGAGTTTTGTTTGTTATTCGATTCGATTGAATAAAAACAGACTTATGTTATTCCAATTGTAGATCCTCTGTTGTGACCGAGGGGAAAATATAGCCAATTTCCATTATTATTACTTTTTGAAGGGTTTCTCTGATGTTCTATCGAAAGCTAGTCCACTTTAATCTAAATAAAGGCATTGGCTTAATTTTATTATAACAATTTATTTACAGTAGCATTAAATTATCTAGAAGTAATTTATTTAATTCATGTGACATGACATGGAAACGAACTGGACTTACATCTTCATGAAAAACGTTAAGACGTAGTGCTGATAAAGGAAACTAACATTAAAACGTAAGAGACATGGCTAGTGTTACCTTAATGCATGATAAGACTAGACTTAGCTAGTCTTGGTCTTGTGTCAACGCACATTGTCTTGGTATCGCAAATCTTGCAATTACAGCTTATGGGTATTGTTTATTTTACGCCCGCCAGTGATTTTTTAATGATATTTAGTAACAGTATTTATGAAACTTGATACCTTTGATATAGAAATAAAATCACATCCTTAAATATTGTTTAATTCATTATTGTTTGTGTAATTGCTTGTTATAAAGTTATAACACGATGAATATTTTTGAAGTGTACTGTTTATGCAAAGAAGAGGAACGAACCAGAATTTTCATTGAAGAAATAGGATTTCTAGGATAAAGAAAAGCTATTATAAAAAAGGCCACATTATGAAATTTTACGAAAATTGGAATAAATATAGGTGCAACAAAAGACAATGCCGGTATGAATGCGGCATGTATACGGGCACGTGACTATGTGACAGCAGGCTACCATTAAGTAAAGTCCTTTTATTCATTTACTCATGGGGACAGGATTATACGACGTTTAAATTCTGTTCCAAAGAGTTCAATATGAGCTCCGCTTCAATTGTAGGTTGGGAAAATTTCCTGCGAGATGTTTGCGCAGCTATTTTGCTGAAAAATCAGATTGTTATTGAAGGGAAAGCACTAACAGTTGAGATATACGAGTCCTGTTTTTATCGTCGAAAGTATACTGTAGGATGCACCTATCCACAACAATGGGTGTTTGGCGGAATCTATGAAACTAAAGAGTGTTATTTTTACGCAGTGAAGAGAAATAGGATAGGAGAAGTGCATAAGAACATCAATTAGACCGGGTTACATTATATCTTACCTGTGGAAGTCCTATTGTGGATTAAAAGGAATGATTGGAAAGGATTATTGGCACAGTACTGTAAATCACTCCAAAAATTTCGTCAACCAAGAGACTGGTGCTCACACTCAAACAGTTGAATCTATGTGGGCCAAGGCCAAAAGGAGAAACAAAAAGGAATGTTGGACTCATCGCTCTATGTTAGACTCGTATTTATATGAGTTCATGTAGAGGCAGAGAAACTCAAATGAAGACGTTATTGATAAAATCCTTATTAGAATTTTGGCCTCCAAAGGTACCTGGAGTAACTCATTATAATTATGTTAATGTTTTTGTTATGTATAAAAAGTTCCTATTTAATAAATCATATGTTTCTTTAACCCATATTTTTTAATTTATCAATAAGTTACTGTTACTAGATTAAATAACTACTGCTAACTACTAGATTAAATAGAAGTACTGCTGAGTACTTTCCTTCCTCATGCCTGTCATGTCATTTTATCATTATCGCCATCACATTTGCTGATTGTCAACTTATTGTTGACAGGCGCAAATACATATTTTATAGGCAAAAAAAAACAAAAAAAAAAACTAATCTAAACAAGACCCCAGCATATTGTTATTAACGTAACATCGTAGCTACATTTTGAGCTATATTGACATGGACATAGTAAATCTCAAATAAATCAATAAAATTAATTCTATAATACTTTAAAATTGTCCTCTTATTTATTTCGCCTTGATTTTTATTTACGAAACGCTTACTTGATCTTGCACTCATTTTTTGTTGTTATTATTGGAGAACTAAGATCAAATGCATGAATAAATTAGAAGAACACTACAGTTTAGATTATATAAAAGTTAATATGCTAAGGAACCGAATTATAACTCAAAATATAATAATCATTATAATAGCTTTTAGAGTTATAACGACCACCTTTATTATTAGACGGAAGACAATCGTAGTTTATTGATAATAGAGAACATCTATCAGGTTGACTTGAGTGCGAGACGCAAGTATGCAGATCAGTCTTATTACCCATTGATATAACTCTAATAAAAGTTCTACATGATTAGAAGGCACGAAGATGTGTCTTGTTAGAGACCTCGAAGAGTTATCAGGACCAAAGGGGGAGCAAGGTTAGAAACGGGAGGGTTTGGTCGGTTGTGACGTATTATGGAAGGATAGCTATCTGAATTAGGCCAAAGTTCATTATGCATTTGTGATAAAGAAAGAAGCATTGAGCATTTTACGAAGGTTTTTAGATCGTATGTATTTCGTTATTTCGTTTAGTGAAGCCCCAAAACTCAATTCCTTAAGCACAAATAGTTCATAACATAGTCATAGGTCACAGTATTATTTTTTATTGGAAGGTTTGACATTTTCGTAAGTGTTTTTTCCCTTTTTTTTAGGTAAACCGTATATCTATAAAGAATATGTTAAGTAAGTAAATGTATGTACGTAATCTTGTTTGAAAAATTTGGAAAAAGTCAGTAAAGTATTTTAAGTCGTCTGTAGTGGATCTTTCATTTTAACTTGTAATTCTTCTGCCAAAGGTAAACATAGCGTAAATGTAATATGTTTCAATTTATCGTGTTTTAGCCTAATTTTCAAAAATTTGTTCCAGTTGTAACTTTAGTGAGAATTGTGTAGGTTCTTGATATTTTTTGATATTTGTTGATAATAATGTTTGTTAAAATCTTTTTAACAACTTTTTATCTTTACGTATAACCTTTTATTATTATATTTCGAAAATGAAATATGTTCTACAGACGAAGATTACAATACAATTTTGAAACAAAGCGGGATTGTTAGTTGCGACAGACATTGAAGACATTTCTTCCATTTTGTGTCGATATATTGACGCGGAGGAGCTATTAATCAAAGGCTTTTCTTCTCTTAGCGCACATTGAGCTCCCCCCACCCCACCCCCACCCTATTCCCTCGACCATAACATCACTATTTTCTTCAGCCTATGTAAAACTGCCCTTCCAGCCCTAAAGGCCTCTCGTGATTTACGATAGTACCTTTATAGTGGGAACACTCACCTGGCTAGGAATTATGTAGAGCAGCTCCGCAAGAGACCCTTTGGTAAAGAGAAAAAAATATATTTCATTGGCGAATTTTCGTAGATAAAACTCTTTTGTGATGTTTATGAAAGCCTGTATTTTGTATAAACTTGAACTAAAAAAAAAAAAAGTTGACCTGGACTAAAGACTGCCTAAAATGAAAATGATTTCTTTTTATTACTCTGAGAGTATTGTTCCTTTAGAAGAAATTATAGATACAGAGAAAATGCCAGTGCGGCAATACATTAAATTATATATTTACAAAATAATATATCATTAAATATAATAATAAAGGAACGAAAAAAAAACAAAGTAAAGCATACAGATACAGATATATATATAGAATAAACATAGGAAAATAAAATTGGATTGTGAAAGAAGTAGGTGCTTTTTATTTATTTATTTACTTATATGATATTTAGAACTGTATACAAAAAATACATCTGGTAAATTCGCACATGGATATAATGACATGAAACACATGTTGAGAAACTACCCTTTGATAGCACTCTAATGATATGACTACATTAGGAGATCACGAGGCCATCTTATTTTCAGACGCCTCGGACGGTTATCAGGAATTGAATAGGAAGCAAGGTTAGAAGCAAGAGGGTTGGGATGGTTATGAAGTTTATCATGGAAGGACAGATATCTAGATTGGGCCAAATCTGATACTTAAGGAACATTAAGGTCATTATGGATGATTTTATTTGTAACAAAGTACGGAGCATTGAGGATTTTTTGAAGGATTTTGGATTGTAAGGATTGGATGCGAGAGGAATTTGAAGGTTTGATGGAGCCCCATAGCTCAACTCCGTAAGTCCAAATAAGTCTTATTATAGTCATGTAAATGAGTCATTTATAATTAATTGGGAGGTTAGAGCGTTTGTCTATTAAGTGTTGAAGTAGTCGGAAACGTCCAGCTGTTTCTTGCCGTTTCAGTCTGGTATGAGGATTCCAAGTTAGACGTTTGTCCAGATGGAGTCCTAGGTAAGTAGGTGCTTAAAAAGAAGAGTTTAAAATGAGGAAACTTATTGTGCATATCGGGTATCGGTAAGGATAGTATTCTAAAGGAGATGGCTTGAATTACAAAGGGTTTGTCAATCGCAGCAGTTCGGTGAGAAGGAGGATGGAGATCGGAAGTACGAGATCTAGTGGGTCGAAATCGAATGGAATATTTAAATTAATTTAAAAATCTACTAAATGTCGACCCTTGAACAAGTATATTACTAAAACCAAGCTATAAAAAACTAGAAAGGTCATATTTCAAAATAACATAACTAATCACTAAATACGGACAAATTAAATATTATTTCAAATGTTTCCACTTTAAAAATTTGTTCTTAATCACAGAAATACTTGGTTTTGGCGGACAAATCCCATAAACATTCCAACATGTTCTATTCGAAGGCTACATACATAAGCATAATAGAGAGCGCCTAATGAAGACAACCTTGATGCAGGAGTACAGTAGGCCACATAAAGAGAACATTATGTTTTACAAATATAAGGAGTTGCTCTAATTTGCCGAAGCAACAAACTTGCAACGGTGAATTGCTGAAACAAACAAATACTGAAATAGAACAAGAACATGTACAATCTATCTAATAAATCCTTTCTTTCATGTTTTAATTTAATATGTTTATTCTTTTTTTTCTCGCTTTAATTTGTTCTGTTTCTATTTGTAGTTAAATATCTGTCTCTCTGTATCTTTCTTTAATAGTGGTTCTCATGTATCTTTTTTATATTTACTTCAAATTATGTTACTTTCATACCTCAAAACACGTATTGTAAAAACATTTCATATAAATAATATGACAAATGAAATCGGTAAAACGTTAGATATATACGACACTCCCGTCGGGTTACAATTGAAGGGAAAAAAAAAACAATAATTAAATTTATAAAAACTTTGAGAGTGAAATAAACAAGCTGAACCGTCTCAGATAAAAAAGCTATTATCTAACAAAATATATATATTGAAATATTTTCAACGGTTTTGTTCTATTTCAAGAGACTTTTGAGTTGTGACTCTTAAAACTATGAAAAAATAAAAGAAATTCACTTCTCTGTTCTAGAAATAAAATAATTAATTTCAAATTAGTTCATTTAAATAAGGCTGGTGAAAATACCTAAATGCTGCTAGAAAAAAAATAAACAATTTTTTAAGATTTAATCTGCTTCCAAGAATTTCGTTAGTTTATTGCAAAAAAATCATTAACATAAGTTAGTCTCACATTATGATCTTAATGATCTTTACAAAAACAAAGTGAACCAATATTACATTATTTTTTTTTTACTTTTTAAATACAGTTACACTAAATGTACAGTTTTCTGATTTCGCGAACTACTCATCTAATTGCTTAGAGATTTAATTTCAAGAAATTAAACACAATTTTTTAAGATTTAATCTTCTTTCAAGCGTTTCGTTAGTTTATTGCAAAAAAATCATTAACATAAGTCAGTCTCACATTATTTCGATCTTAATGATCTTTACAAAAACAAAGTGAACCAATATTACATTATTTTTTTTTTACTTTTTTACTTTTAAAATTCAGTTACACTAAATGTACAGTTTTATAATTTCACGAACTACTCATCTAATTGCTTAGAGATTTAATTTCAAGAAATTAAACACAATTTTTTAAGATTTAATCTTCTTTCAAGCGTTTCGTTAGTTTATTGAAAAAAAATCATTAACATAAGTTAGTCTCACATTATTTCGGTCTTAATGATATATACAAAAACAAAGTGAACCAATATTACATTTTTTTTTTTTACTTTTCAAATACAGTTACACTAAATGTACAATTTTCTAATTTCTCGAAGTACTCATCTAATTACTTAGAGATTTAATTTAATGAAATGCTATTTAATGACTTTTTGTAATATAATAATAATAATAATACTTGGATATAATGTGGAAAAGTAGATCGCTTAGAGGGCGCCATCGAACCTGAGGTTGCCTAGATACATGGTTTACATGTTAGAAGAAGTCTTATTAGTCATTTAGCTATTTCAGCATTGAAGAATTAAATAAAATGATCTACGCGGTTATAAGACAAAGAAATTTTATATTACAAAGGAAAAAATAAAACTACACAGTTTCAAAGACAATAACAGATCGGTCTAGTTTCACGGACTATGATTTCTGAGGGTCAAAGGTTCACCACTACTAATATTTCTTTCCTCGGAGTCGTTACTGACATCTTAAAAAAGTACATCACTATTCATAATTAAAGGTACTCAGAATTGAGTTGTTATTCCTACGCCCATTCACTATGAATCTGACGGATCTCATGTACCCGTGTTTTTCAAATGAATTTTAGGTTGCTTGATTATGCCTTGTGAGTAGTCATTCATCCAAGTACTTACGACGCCCGGCTTTGCTTAATTTCGATTGCAAGCAGCATTGCTTGAGATTTTCTGTCTTCTCTTTAATGATTGATAATAAATTCAAAGATGGATAGTATTAAAGTTCAATCAGGATTGTAAAATGTTTTTGTTAGATATAAATGATAATTAAGTATGAAAAATGGGCTAAGCATTGAAATTCCGAAGAAATATTTTTGGAATGCTGGATTCCCTGCAGTTCAACTTCTTGGGCGCAGCTCTTATCGGATGACTCTAAGAGCTCTCCCCCTATTCGTTTATCATAAAGCAAGTTCCCTTGTTCGGTTAATTGTGGCAAGGAGGCTGTTAAAAGTTTCTCTCCTTCTTCCCAGAAACACTTTTGCCACTAATTTAACGTAAATTATCGTAATCGAGAAGGAAACCTTCAATCCGCCGCAATCTTCCCTTATTAACCCGCGTCATTAACTTACCATTATCCTTCAAACTTTCTTGTTTATAACACAACTCATCCCCTAACTCCTTACAATGTAAGTTAGTGAAACGGGAGAAATAATTTTCCAATCTCCTAGAGTGTGTTTCAGAAAATAATTATTATTCTTTGTGTATAGTGTTGCCGAAAATCGGTCTTGTTCTTGCACTTTGCAAGACTAAGACTAAGGCCGCCTAACTGTTGCAAGGCCAAGACCAGAACTGGTAAAAACAAATCGATTTTTTTAATAAAAATTAAGGCAACGTAGTTACTAATACTTGACAATCTTAGTTACTATATGTCAATAATCGGTGTAACCAATATACTCTTGCATTTAATTCTTCTATTTTTTCATTCGAGCTTAGTAAGGTTTCTCCCATCTAAAAAATTACAGTAATATCTCTATAGTAATAAGCTAATAAGTAATTGCAAGACTGTTGCGAGACTCTTGCGCAAGACCAAGACTCGTCTCGGTCTCGCATTTGGGCAACACTATTTGTATAGGGTTTTACTCCTAAGTACAATTTAGCGTCGTATAGCCATCTAGTCCTTCTTCAGTCAATGAATTTGGAAAATAATTTTTTTTTCAAAAGTGGCATTGTTAAACTCTGAATTAGAGGTACAATTTTTTCTTTATTTTATTTTTTTTTTTTTTGTAATTTACTATCGCAAATTTATTTAAGTGTTCTATGATAGATTCTGAAATTTGTTGTCCTTTGCAATTAATACACTTGGAACCTGGCTGTCGATACTGCAAGAAAACTGAACGAGTTTACTTCTAGGGCAATGATAGATTTGAAATATACACTTTTTTAAAAGAATTTTTGGTAAAAATTATTTTGTTTTATAAATATCAATATTATTCGTGCATGTTATAAATTATTGTGATGATTCTATACTTCTACTGAAGTTAGACAAACACATCTCATATTTATCAAAATTTGTTTATATATATTTAATTATTATGGAAATATTAGTATAATTTACTTAAGAAATTAAAATTAACGGCGTTAGATGAGAGATCTCCTTCAGTAAAGGGGTGTGTACTGCCTTTTCACATGCCTGACATGTCATTATTTCTCTTATTTAAACCATTTGCTGATTTTCGACACAAGTTGGGAGGTGCACGTAAATATTTAAAGCCAAAAAAATTAACATAATTAAAATTTTGTTATAAATTAGTAACAAAACAATCTATAGACAGAACATAAACGTTAGATGAAAATTTTAAACATTCCAAAACACACAGCCTTGTCTCTGAAATTCAGGCAAAAAAAAATCCGCCAACGTTTCGCCAACTCAAGCCAATATTAATAAATAAATAAACAATTTTTAAAAAAATAATGAAGTAAAAAGATATAATGAAAAAAAAAATTATACATATATAAAAAAGCAACGTCAAAACAAGGTTTTCATAAAAAAAGCACTAAGTACTAAACACTGACTAGACGGAGATAAAATACGAGAACAAAGCTTCTTTTTTTAGACCTATCTAAGATTCTCAACGTTCCCGAACAAAAGTTATTCAAGTTTCTACTGTCTGTTCTGTAATTTACAACTTTATCTAGGTTCTGTCCAATATGCACAGCCTCAAACATCTTTCTCTTTGAACTATTCTTCTCTTTCTGTAGCACTCGGATATTACTAAAATCAAATTCATTCTTACTGTCTTATTGATGCTAATTATACTATGTACAATTCGGAAATTTTCACCAATATGAAATTTCACCTTTCCGGCAAATTGCTAGTTTAACAGTCATGGAGTATTATGAAGGCCGATTGATTGTATTGACTATATTGAAAATACTTTGTTGTATATACAAACAAACATTTTTTTTTTGCTGATGCTGGTTTCACTTCGAATGAATAAAGATAGTGAGGTTTCTCACGGCAGCATATTAGTTGTGATAATTGCAATAAGGTGACAACAATGAATGAATATACAACAAATATCTTGAACACTCTTAAGCAGAATACGATCGATTCCTTTGAAGGCCTCTCAATAGCGGCCACTCGACTTGGCAAACCGATGTTCGCCTCGACTTGACGTCCTCGACTCCAAGGAGGTGGACAGATTTGGCTGCCATCGACCACCCGAGGGTAATGCCTCAGCTAAGGAGGCCTGGATATTGTCGAGAGCACGGAAGGCACCGCCGGGCCATCAGGTTCCCATATCAGCCAAGATAATCGCGCCTCACCCCCACTCCTCCCATGCAAACTTCGAATTTGAAGCCGATCCTGGAAGCGCTGGAATTATGATTAATGTGTCCTTGTTTCAATTTCCATTAGGAAGCTGACGGACGGGAACCGGAAGTATCTGTCTTGGCCCCCTCGTTACTCAGGAGGGACCCCCTGCATTTGTCTTCCCTTCCTGTCTGGCTCCCTTTAGCTTCCGTCCTAGTCGAATCTTTTCACCTAATCGAGATTATCCTTTTGTATTAAAAACGTTTATTTATATACACACATTACTCTTTTTTTTTTCTTCTTTTTTTTTCTTTTGCATAATAATTCTGTGCAGAAGGAGTTTATATCCTCCTTGCGAATTTGGGTATTATATGGATGAAGTTTAAAAACAAAATCCATTAGAAAACAACCGAAGTGCACATATACGAATGTGTTTAAGAAAAATCTTTTTTATTATTATTATTTTTTGTCTTTTAATATCTATAGTTATTTCTATATTATTTTTATATACTGTATGAATGGACACTTTTGCACTCTGAAACAGGCAGATTGTATTATTATTCAATAAAAATATACATATATACCACAGGAAACAAACTAAGCAAAAAGTAAATACTTAAAGCTACAATCCTTGGTTTAAAGAAATATAAGAGAATGTCAATCAGCATATGCAGTTATTTATATTGCTTGCCGACTTTTTGGCCCAAACATTTGGGTCATCATCATATTTAGCTGCAAAAACGATTTAAATTATATCGACCTAGAACTTTTACCGTTGACAGTGTAAAACAATTTATGTATGTTAATTTTTATGTACAAAATTGTTATTCTTAAGGGACTTTGTCCCAGAATAAAGTTGATTCTTTTATTCTATTCTATTCTATTCTATTTAGGGTCTTAGATAATTAAAAAAAAAACAAAATTAAAAATGAAATCAGAGCTATATTAAAGATGGGGGATGCTTTAAATTTTTTTATTGTGAACGTATTATTATACTCAGATGGTTCTTTACGGGAGCGAATTGCGACCTCTTGTATATAGAGATCCGTATTGCTTTAATATCTTTTTAAAATAAGGAGTTATTTAAAACATTTGTACCAAAGAAGACTGAATCAATCGGAGAATTTAGACGGCTACACTGTTCCGAATGGCGCGAAATTCTTTTTCCCATTTCGTCTCTGCCTAGCTATTTCTGGCTCATTTGATTTTTGTTTCTTTTTCGTTGAGGTACAACCAAGTCTATTCTTACCAGATTGGAGGGATCAATATTTATTTCAAATAAATTTCAACCCGAGCAGTTAGATTCCGTTTGTTAAGGCCACAACGACTCAAGATAATCTGTCGTCGGATTGAGTGAACTTTACACTCAATAAATACAGTTGATTTGGTTATATTGAGATGAATAGGATGGACATAAAAATTGTTGGATTTAGAGATGAACAAATCCTTAAAATATTAATATGCGATGTGCCGACTGAGGAGTGTCTGAGCGAAGGTGGGAGGATTGTGAACCTATGGAATTAGTACTATCGAACATTTGATTTCGCTAATCCTTATTATGACTGTAGAACCATTCTGTAAATAAATTAATATACAATTTTTATCAGTGACTCTTTTCTATTGAATAACAGTTAGCATTAATGATTTGTGATTTTTGCGATCCTAGAAAAAAAATGAAATAAAAAGGGTTATATATTTTCCTTATTTATAAAATACTTTTCCTATAAGTTTACTAAAGGATCTTATTTCCTTTATGAAAATGAATGAATACTAAAATAAATACATAAATAAAATCACTATAGGTAACGAAAATAAAATTTTCTCTTTCAGATATTCCTGAAATTGGCTCTTAAAAGCTACGGGATGTACTCTTCCAGACGATAATGGACACGGATCAAAGAGATCTGGAATTATTTCAAGTGCTCCCCTTCCCGTAATTCTCCTTCTCCTCCCCTCTCCTCCCCCCCTCCATCTCGTACTTCAAAACCTTTTCAAAGACGCCTCGAGGGCCTAGGGCACTTAAAAATTCAATAAAACTTTCTAAACACGATATCTGAATAATCTTCAAACAACCTCTTTTTATTCCCGTATTAGAAACAATATAATCCATGGGCATTGAACGAAGTTTTCTTCCATCTCCGCTTTGATCCCTCCTTTCTCCTTAGCCAATTTAATTTTCATCTTCCTGATAAGAGACGACATTACGAATACACCGAATGAATAAAAGAAAGCAATGTAGAAAGGTTGGACTTGGACAACGTGGAAGATTGAAATTTTGACATTTACCATAAAACAAAATAATTTTAAATTTCTTGTCATTTAATGAAATTATTAACTAATCTTGTATTTAAACAAAATTCACATTTTGTATATTTTTTTTAACAAGATAATATATGTAAGATGATATATGAGGATTAAAGCCTTACAAATCGAAATCGTTAACATTCTTTTGGAGTATGTTTTCCTGTTAACACAAAGAATGGTACACAGAAATAAAGGATCCTACAAAATTTAAAAGAAGGAAGAAATTTGATCAAGACATAGACCGAACAACGGTTGAAAAAAACTTTTTTTTTTAATTAGATCACTGTGAAATAGATTTTTTTTTTTTAAACTAGAAACCAATAATTTTACATTCCTTTACACTGATGATAAGAATGAAGTAAGAATAGTTAATTTTTAATTATGAATTCCAGATATTTCTTTCATTGATTCCATGAGGCTAGTAGATAATGGCGCTATATAAGAAAGAAACTCTATGGACTTTAGAAGACATATAACAAATCCAAGATGACAGTGATCATTGTATCTTTTAAATATCGAGGGTTTATTACAAAATGTCATTAAGTAACATTGCATAAAATGAAACCACTGAGTTTTTGTTTAATTTCTGTGAAATGAGAATATTGTAGACTTAAGTATAATTTTGAGTAACAATTCTTGATTTATAAAAGGGGTTGTGTACCTTTGATATTGTTACTGTATTTTCGCATCTAAAAATAATATCAAAATTCATAAAAACTAACTTAAAAGTTTAGTAACATGAAAAATGTACTCGACGACTTCGTGCAATAACCTTCGCGCGATAAATTGTTGATTTATAAAAGGGGTTGTGTACCTTTGATATGGTTACTGTATTTTCGCATCTAAAAATAATATCAAAATTCATAAAAACTAACTTAAAAGTTTAGTACCATGAAAAATGTACTCGACGACTTCGTGCGATAACCTTCGCGCGATAAATTGTTGATTTATAAAAGGGGTTGTGTACCTTTGATATGGTTACTGTATTTTCGCATCTAAAAATAATATCAAAATTCATAAAAACTAACTTAAAAGTTTAGTACCATGAAAAATGTACTCGACGACTTCGTGCGATAACCTTCGCGCGATAAATTGTTGATTTATAAAAGGGGTTGTGTACCTTTGATATGGTTACTGTATTTTCGCATCTAAAAATAATATCAAAATTCATAAAAACTAACTTAAAAGTTTAGTACCATGAAAAATGTACTCGACGACTTCGTGCGATAACCTTCGCGCGATAAATTGTTGATTTATAAAAGGGGTTGTGTACCTTTGATATGGTTACTGTATTTTCGCATCTAAAAATAATATCAAAATTCATAAAAACTAACTTAAAAGTTTAGTACCATGAAAAATGTACTCGACGACTTCGTGCGATAACCTTCGCGCGATAAATTGTTGATTTATAAAAGGGGTTGTGTACCTTTGATATGGTTACTGTATTTTCGCATCTAAAAATAATATCAAAATTCATAAAAACTAACTTAAAAGTTTAGTACCATGAAAAATGTACTCGACGACTTCGTGCGATAACCTTCGCGCGATAAATTGTTGATTTATAAAAGGGGTTGTGTACCTTTGATATGGTTACTGTATTTTCGCATCTAAAAATAATATCAAAATTCATAAAAACTAACTTAAAAGTTTAGTACCATGAAAAATGTACTCGACGACTTCGTGCGATAACCTTCGCGCGATAAATTGTTGATTTATAAAAGGGGTTGTGTACCTTTGATATGGTTACTGTATTTTCGCATCTAAAAATAATATCAAAATTCATAAAAACTAACTTAAAAGTTTAGTACCATGAAAAATGTACTCGACGACTTCGTGCGATAACCTTCGCGCGATAAATTGTTGATTTATAAAAGGGGTTGTGTACCTTTGATATGGTTACTGTATTTTCGCATCTAAAAATAATATCAAAATTCATAAAAACTAACTTAAAAGTTTAGTACCATGAAAAATGTACTCGACGACTTCGTGCGATAACCTTCGCGCGATAAATTGTTGATTTATAAAAGGGGTTGTGTACCTTTGATATGGTTACTGTATTTTCGCATCTAAAAATAATATCAAAATTCATAAAAACTAACTTAAAAGTTTAGTACCATGAAAAATGTACTCGACGACTTCGTGCGATAACCTTCGCGCGATAAATTGTTGATTTATAAAAGGGGTTGTGTACCTTTGATATGGTTACTGTATTTTCGCATCTAAAAATAATATCAAAATTCATAAAAACTAACTTAAAAGTTTAGTACCATGAAAAATGTACTCGACGACTTCGTGCGATAACCTTCGCGCGATAAATTGTTGATTTATAAAAGGGGTTGTGTACCTTTGATATGGTTACTGTATTTTCGCATCTAAAAATAATATCAAAATTCATAAAAACTAACTTAAAAGTTTAGTACCATGAAAAATGTACTCGACGACTTCGTGCGATAACCTTCGCGCGATAAATTGTTGATTTATAAAAGGGGTTGTGTACCTTTGATATGGTTACTGTATTTTCGCATCTAAAAATAATATCAAAATTCATAAAAACTAACTTAAAAGTTTAGTACCATGAAAAATGTACTCGACGACTTCGTGCGATAACCTTCGCGCGATAAATTGTTGATTTATAAAAGGGGTTGTGTACCTTTGATATGGTTACTGTATTTTCGCATCTAAAAATAATATCAAAATTCATAAAAACTAACTTAAAAGTTTAGTACCATGAAAAATGTACTCGACGACTTCGTGCGATAACCTTCGCGCGATAAATTGTTGATTTATAAAAGGGGTTGTGTACCTTTGATATGGTTACTGTATTTTCGCATCTAAAAATAATATCAAAATTCATAAAAACTAACTTAAAAGTTTAGTACCATGAAAAATGTACTCGACGACTTCGTGCGATAACCTTCGCGCGATAAATTGTTGATTTATAAAAGGGGTTGTGTACCTTTGATATGGTTACTGTATTTTCGCATCTAAAAATAATATCAAAATTCATAAAAACTAACTTAAAAGTTTAGTACCATGAAAAATGTACTCGACGACTTCGTGCGATAACCTTCGCGCGATAAATTGTTGATTTATAAAAGGGGTTGTGTACCTTTGATATGGTTACTGTATTTTCGCATCTAAAAATAATATCAAAATTCATAAAAACTAACTTAAAAGTTTAGTACCATGAAAAATGTACTCGACGACTTCGTGCGATAACCTTCGCGCGATAAATTGTTGATTTATAAAAGGGGTTGTGTACCTTTGATATGGTTACTGTATTTTCGCATCTAAAAATAATATCAAAATTCATAAAAACTAACTTAAAAGTTTAGTACCATGAAAAATGTACTCGACGACTTCGTGCGATAACCTTCGCGCGATAAATTGTTGATTTATAAAAGGGGTTGTGTACCTTTGATATGGTTACTGTATTTTCGCATCTAAAAATAATATCAAAATTCATAAAAACTAACTTAAAAGTTTAGTACCATGAAAAATGTACTCGACGACTTCGTGCGATAACCTTCGCGCGATAAATTGTTGATTTATAAAAGGGGTTGTGTACCTTTGATATGGTTACTGTATTTTCGCATCTAAAAATAATATCAAAATTCATAAAAACTAACTTAAAAGTTTAGTACCATGAAAAATGTACTCGACGACTTCGTGCGATAACCTTCGCGCGATAAATTGTTGATTTATAAAAGGGGTTGTGTACCTTTGATATGGTTACTGTATTTTCGCATCTAAAAATAATATCAAAATTCATAAAAACTAACTTAAAAGTTTAGTACCATGAAAAATGTACTCGACGACTTCGTGCGATAACCTTCGCGCGATAAATTGTTGATTTATAAAAGGGGTTGTGTACCTTTGATATGGTTACTGTATTTTCGCATCTAAAAATAATATCAAAATTCATAAAAACTAACTTAAAAGTTTAGTACCATGAAAAATGTACTCGACGACTTCGTGCGATAACCTTCGCGCGATAAATTGTTGATTTATAAAAGGGGTTGTGTACCTTTGATATGGTTACTGTATTTTCGCATCTAAAAATAATATCAAAATTCATAAAAACTAACTTAAAAGTTTAGTACCATGAAAAATGTACTCGACGACTTCGTGCGATAACCTTCGCGCGATAAATTGTTGATTTATAAAAGGGGTTGTGTACCTTTGATATGGTTACTGTATTTTCGCATCTAAAAATAATATCAAAATTCATAAAAACTAACTTAAAAGTTTAGTACCATGAAAAATGTACTCGACGACTTCGTGCGATAACCTTCGCGCGATAAATTGTTGATTTATAAAAGGGGTTGTGTACCTTTGATATGGTTACTGTATTTTCGCATCTAAAAATAATATCAAAATTCATAAAAACTAACTTAAAAGTTTAGTACCATGAAAAATGTACTCGACGACTTCGTGCGATAACCTTCGCGCGATAAATTGTTGATTTATAAAAGGGGTTGTGTACCTTTGATATGGTTACTGTATTTTCGCATCTAAAAATAATATCAAAATTCATAAAAACTAACTTAAAAGTTTAGTACCATGAAAAATGTACTCGACGACTTCGTGCGATAACCTTCGCGCGATAAATTGTTGATTTATAAAAGGGGTTGTGTACCTTTGATATGGTTACTGTATTTTCGCATCTAAAAATAATATCAAAATTCATAAAAACTAACTTAAAAGTTTAGTACCATGAAAAATGTACTCGACGACTTCGTGCGATAACCTTCGCGCGATAAATTGTTGATTTATAAAAGGGGTTGTGTACCTTTGATATGGTTACTGTATTTTCGCATCTAAAAATAATATCAAAATTCATAAAAACTAACTTAAAAGTTTAGTACCATGAAAAATGTACTCGACGACTTCGTGCGATAACCTTCGCGCGATAAATTGTTGATTTATAAAAGGGGTTGTGTACCTTTGATATGGTTACTGTATTTTCGCATCTAAAAATAATATCAAAATTCATAAAAACTAACTTAAAAGTTTAGTACCATGAAAAATGTACTCGACGACTTCGTGCGATAACCTTCGCGCGATAAATTGTTGATTTATAAAAGGGGTTGTGTACCTTTGATATGGTTACTGTATTTTCGCATCTAAAAATAATATCAAAATTCATAAAAACTAACTTAAAAGTTTAGTACCATGAAAAATGTACTCGACGACTTCGTGCGATAACCTTCGCGCGATAAATTGTTGATTTATAAAAGGGGTTGTGTACCTTTGATATGGTTACTGTATTTTCGCATCTAAAAATAATATCAAAATTCATAAAAACTAACTTAAAAGTTTAGTACCATGAAAAATGTACTCGACGACTTCGTGCGATAACCTTCGCGCGATAAATTGTTGATTTATAAAAGGGGTTGTGTACCTTTGATATGGTTACTGTATTTTCGCATCTAAAAATAATATCAAAATTCATAAAAACTAACTTAAAAGTTTAGTACCATGAAAAATGTACTCGACGACTTCGTGCGATAACCTTCGCGCGATAAATTGTTGATTTATAAAAGGGGTTGTGTACCTTTGATATGGTTACTGTATTTTCGCATCTAAAAATAATATCAAAATTCATAAAAACTAACTTAAAAGTTTAGTACCATGAAAAATGTACTCGACGACTTCGTGCGATAACCTTCGCGCGATAAATTGTTGATTTATAAAAGGGGTTGTGTACCTTTGATATGGTTACTGTATTTTCGCATCTAAAAATAATATCAAAATTCATAAAAACTAACTTAAAAGTTTAGTACCATGAAAAATGTACTCGACGACTTCGTGCGATAACCTTCGCGCGATAAATTGTTGATTTATAAAAGGGGTTGTGTACCTTTGATATGGTTACTGTATTTTCGCATCTAAAAATAATATCAAAATTCATAAAAACTAACTTAAAAGTTTAGTACCATGAAAAATGTACTCGACGACTTCGTGCGATAACCTTCGCGCGATAAATTGTTGATTTATAAAAGGGGTTGTGTACCTTTGATATGGTTACTGTATTTTCGCATCTAAAAATAATATCAAAATTCATAAAAACTAACTTAAAAGTTTAGTACCATGAAAAATGTACTCGACGACTTCGTGCGATAACCTTCGCGCGATAAATTGTTGATTTATAAAAGGGGTTGTGTACCTTTGATATGGTTACTGTATTTTCGCATCTAAAAATAATATCAAAATTCATAAAAACTAACTTAAAAGTTTAGTACCATGAAAAATGTACTCGACGACTTCGTGCGATAACCTTCGCGCGATAAATTGTTGATTTATAAAAGGGGTTGTGTACCTTTGATATGGTTACTGTATTTTCGCATCTAAAAATAATATCAAAATTCATAAAAACTAACTTAAAAGTTTAGTACCATGAAAAATGTACTCGACGACTTCGTGCGATAACCTTCGCGCGATAAATTGTTGATTTATAAAAGGGGTTGTGTACCTTTGATATGGTTACTGTATTTTCGCATCTAAAAATAATATCAAAATTCATAAAAACTAACTTAAAAGTTTAGTACCATGAAAAATGTACTCGACGACTTCGTGCGATAACCTTCGCGCGATAAATTGTTGATTTATAAAAGGGGTTGTGTACCTTTGATATGGTTACTGTATTTTCGCATCTAAAAATAATATCAAAATTCATAAAAACTAACTTAAAAGTTTAGTACCATGAAAAATGTACTCGACGACTTCGTGCGATAACCTTCGCGCGATAAATTGTTGATTTATAAAAGGGGTTGTGTACCTTTGATATGGTTACTGTATTTTCGCATCTAAAAATAATATCAAAATTCATAAAAACTAACTTAAAAGTTTAGTACCATGAAAAATGTACTCGACGACTTCGTGCGATAACCTTCGCGCGATAAATTGTTGATTTATAAAAGGGGTTGTGTACCTTTGATATGGTTACTGTATTTTCGCATCTAAAAATAATATCAAAATTCATAAAAACTAACTTAAAAGTTTAGTACCATGAAAAATGTACTCGACGACTTCGTGCGATAACCTTCGCGCGATAAATTGTTGATTTATAAAAGGGGTTGTGTACCTTTGATATGGTTACTGTATTTTCGCATCTAAAAATAATATCAAAATTCATAAAAACTAACTTAAAAGTTTAGTACCATGAAAAATGTACTCGACGACTTCGTGCGATAACCTTCGCGCGATAAATTGTTGATTTATAAAAGGGGTTGTGTACCTTTGATATGGTTACTGTATTTTCGCATCTAAAAATAATATCAAAATTCATAAAAACTAACTTAAAAGTTTAGTACCATGAAAAATGTACTCGACGACTTCGTGCGATAACCTTCGCGCGATAAATTGTTGATTTATAAAAGGGGTTGTGTACCTTTGATATGGTTACTGTATTTTCGCATCTAAAAATAATATCAAAATTCATAAAAACTAACTTAAAAGTTTAGTACCATGAAAAATGTACTCGACGACTTCGTGCGATAACCTTCGCGCGATAAATTGTTGATTTATAAAAGGGGTTGTGTACCTTTGATATGGTTACTGTATTTTCGCATCTAAAAATAATATCAAAATTCATAAAAACTAACTTAAAAGTTTAGTACCATGAAAAATGTACTCGACGACTTCGTGCGATAACCTTCGCGCGATAAATTGTTGATTTATAAAAGGGGTTGTGTACCTTTGATATGGTTACTGTATTTTCGCATCTAAAAATAATATCAAAATTCATAAAAACTAACTTAAAAGTTTAGTACCATGAAAAATGTACTCGACGACTTCGTGCGATAACCTTCGCGCGATAAATTGTTGATTTATAAAAGGGGTTGTGTACCTTTGATATGGTTACTGTATTTTCGCATCTAAAAATAATATCAAAATTCATAAAAACTAACTTAAAAGTTTAGTACCATGAAAAATGTACTCGACGACTTCGTGCGATAACCTTCGCGCGATAAATTGTTGATTTATAAAAGGGGTTGTGTACCTTTGATATGGTTACTGTATTTTCGCATCTAAAAATAATATCAAAATTCATAAAAACTAACTTAAAAGTTTAGTAACATGAAAAATGTACTCGACGACTTCGTGCGATAACCGACTTAGTTTAAACTTATCCTTTTTTTTACTTTCATTTACTTATCCATGCATGAAATATACTTAGACATACTGAACAGAATGTTTTCCAAAAAATGAAGTAATATTACAAGACAGACCTTGAAATATATTTTTTTATTTTAATGAAATTTACAACTGTAGTATTACATGGAATAAACAACAAGTAAATGTGACATTGGTAACATGACATGTACCAACATGAAGAGAAACCACCTATAGGTAGAACTCAAATTAAAGTTTTATATTAGAAAGTCCCGAGGCCATCTTCTTTTCAGACGCCTCGGAGTGTTATCAGGGATCTAGGAGGAAGCAAGGTTTGAAACAAGCGGATTCGAATGGTTCTGCAGATTGTTATGGAAGGATAGGTATCTGGATTGGTCCAAATTGGAAACATTAAGGTCTTTATGGGTGATTTTATTTGTGACAAAAAAAGGAGCGTTGAGGATTTTACGAAGGATTTTGGATTGTAAGGATTGGATGTGTGAGAAATTCGATGGTTTAGTGGAGCCCCAAAGCTCAATTCCAAATCCAAATAGGTCTTATTATTGTCATATATATGAGTCGTTTATAATTGATTGAAAGCTTAGAGCGTTTGTCTAGTAAGTGCTGGAGTAGTCGAAAACGTGGGGCGGTTTCTAGTCGTATTAGTCTGGTATGGGGGTCACCTTGAAATAAAATTGTATTTTCATTTTTTTTTTCTGTTACATCAGGACAAGACCATTTGTTTTTAAAATACTTTTGTATACAAGTTATGTTGATTTCACCATACGCTCAATCTAAAAAAATAATTTTATTCTTAGCTACTCAAACAAATGACACCATAATCAAGTAATTTCTTTAAGATAACTTATAACCCTAATCCAATAACCTATAACCTAAGTCCAACTACTGTTAATTTCTCATTATTTAAGTTATGTTGTGCGATGTATTTATATTTATAAATTATATAAAACTGCCTATATACTTTGTATAATCCACCGCCACCTCCTCTTCCCCAATCAGAATGGAAAATCTGCGGCTATGGTAAAAGGTGCTTTTAAAATTACTTACTTCGAATAGGCTGAACAGGAAAGGTTACTTAGACTATAAAAACCCTTCATGGCTGATAGAACCCGCTGAGTGAAAACTGATAAAGCCAAGAAAAATAGAAGAGAAAAAGAGAAAAGAGACGAAAGAAAATGAAGAAACTTAAATATGCTCCTTTATCAATCCGATGGTTAGGGGTGAGTGGAGTGGGGGAGAGACAGCCAACGTCATACTAATTTCCGCCGCTCCTTATCAAGGATTCACGCGATGAATACTAAACTTTTTTTTCTTCTTTTTTTACTGAATTTCCAGAAGGGGATGCCGAGGGAAGGAAATCACGCACATAATATAAAACATGGCTGTAATTAAACTCGTAATTCCCAACGGAAAGGGGGAACTTTAAGTAAATTAAAAGGAGGACTTAGACCGTAAAAATCTGGCCTTTCCCCTTCCGCATTGAGGGGAGGGGGCTTCCTCGGAGCTGTCCCTCCCCTGATTTATGAATGTCCTCTTCCAGTTTACCCTTCTCGTCCTTGGCTCTAGATGTCATTTAGGATTGGAACGGAGGGAAGGGGGGGGACGTCGAGTTGGAATTTAAGGAAAACCAGGACATTGGCAATCCTTTTTTTACTATTTGTTACACTCTATTGTAAAATATTTTATTTTCAAAAAAGCCATAAGGGAATTTGCATTTTTCTCTGAGTCCTGTAAGATGTCTCGAATAGTTTTGCTAATTTTCATCCTTATGACCGCGTATTATTTACAGTCCACAAGTACGTACGTACTGTTCTCGGGACACCACATCTAACCGTGAGTTAACGATTCGGAGGCAGTGAAGACTTTATAAGTAATGCTTTTATTCATTATGTCTGTTACAAATGGCATATAAAATGCAGAGTAATATACTATGCATATATGAGTTGACTACATGAGTTCACTCCAGGTCTCCTACAGTGAAGAGTGTGACTTCAAGAATGTAACTACATGAGTGCTTAGTCCAGAGGAGCATAGGGTTTATATGCCCAAGATTAGTAAGTGGGTGAAGGGACTTCGGAAGAGGACGGCAATGGAAGTTATCGATAGTTAATATGCTTAAGATGAGGTCTGCGAGGAAGTGCCCTTTGGCTGAAATCGGTTATTGTTCCCTAAGTCTTGATAATGGATCTTCTGTCCAGTCGGCACATTCTAGATAACTATTTCTAAGCTGTAAGAGATAGCTTGACCTGGCATACATGATTCACCAATTGACATATTTAACAAACTCAATCATTAAAATAAAAGTTAAATTAATATTATTATTTGTTACGGATTTAGTCCATTCCGTAACTGTGGAATAGGTAAACGAAAGAAAATTCGCAGTGACGGATTCTGAGGTGGCACAGAATTATTTCCTCTCTTCTTGATTTTCTGTGTCTCTGGAAACCATTTAATACTATTGGATTTGCCTGTACAAGTCGTTGGGGGTTTTATTTTTATTTTAATGTAATCCGCGGTAAATACCCCTTTTTATCAATCCGAGATCTTGAGTGAATGATTTTTTTTTCGTTCTCTTTTTTTTTAGTTATTGTATGAAAGCATGTAGGTATTTGCATTAGCTTAGTTTCGATTTTTTTTAGTTTAGTTTATATACATTTATTTTTAAGGTTATTATTTTGCTGTATTATTATTATTTTTATTTATTGTGAATGGAGTGTGAATGTGCTCCTTGAACACTATTATAAATGTCCTTAATTGTGACAGTTTGTAATATCTCTCAATAAATATGTTTAAAAAAAGTATTATTTTTTATATTATTATTATTAAAACACTTTATTCAGAAATATTACAATTTGTCACAGTTAAGGACACTTATAATAGAGTTCAGAGATTGCATTCATACCGTATATACAAAAATATAAATAAATAAAGTAATAACAAAAGAATAAGAAGAAAGAACAAAAGAGTAAAGAAAAAAAATAATATATATACACATAAGTAAATAAAAATAGAAATAAAAGTAAAACAAACACCTTATATAAAACATACATTATTTACAATTTGCCAGGTGATCTCCGAACCAATCCTGTCCCCTCCACATGTGGAGGGAAAAGGGAGGCCTAGGAGATCCCTACGCTTCTCCCTCAGCCACTTCACTGGTATTTTAAACCAGCGGAGGATGAGTAAGAGCGCTACAGCCACAGACACTCATGACTTGAGTGGAGAATCTGGCCATTGCTAGAACTCCAAAATATCCATATTTACAAAAGGTCTCGTGGCCACTGCCGCTTTAACCTACGAAGGGGATTGTAGGGATGGGTGGTGCTTGATAGGGATTGTACAACGGGATTTGGGTGATGAGAAAGGTTCTGGTGAAATTTGGAAAATTTGGCTGGGATAAGATCAAGAATAAATGGGATATTAAGGTCATGATGTAGGGTTTTATTGGTTACATAGAAGGGAGCATTGACTATTGTACGGAGGACTTTAGACTGAAAGGATTGAATGCGTTTGATGTTAGAAAATTTGGCTGTTCCCCATAGTTCTAGTCCGTAAGTCCAGATGGGTTTCAGTATTGTCTTGTAGATCAGTAATTTGTTTTCACCAGAAAGTTTAGATTTTCTATTCAGTAGTCTATATAGCTGGCCATATCGTCTGTTAAGTTCCTGTCTTTTAAGTCGAGTATGTGGATTCCATGTTAGTCGTCTGTCTAAGAGAAAGCCAAGATACCGGACTGTATCTGAGAAAGGAAGCTGGATGGAGTTAAAATAAACTGGTGGGCAGGTATTACGCCGAAGGGTGAAGGTAATGTGTTTACATTTAGATTCGTTTACCTTAATGCGCCATTTCTTACACCAGTGTTCAATCAGGAAGAGGTGCCTTTGTAAGTTTGCGGACGCTGTTTCAGGATCTGAGTTGGAAGAAAGGATAGCAGTGTCATCAGCGAAAGTTGCCAGGAGGGTATCGGGATGGACAGGAATATCAGCGGTAAAGAGAATGTAAAGGATGGGGCCCAAGACGCTGCCTTGAGGAACGCCAGCCTCAATTGAGTAACAGTCGGAGAATTCGGTGCCACAGCGAACTCGGAAGGAGCGGTCGGAAAGATAGGATCGGAGTACTAGGTATAAGGACTGTGGTAGATGGATTTTAAGCTTGAAGAGTAATCCGGCGTGCCATACCCGGTCAAAAGCTTGCGCTATGTCCAGAAATGCACCCGAGCAATACTGCTTGCTTTCTAGGGTTGAGGATATATGGTCAACAACTCGGAGTCCTTGCTGGACAGTGGAATGTTGGGAACGAAATCCGAATTGATGAGTAGGAAGGTTATAGGATTCAATTATAGGTAGGATTCGTTTCAGTAGGATCTTTTCAAAAATTTTTGAGAGGATTGGGAGTAGGCTAATTGGTCTATAGGATGCTGTATTGTTGGAAGGTTTGCCTGGTTTCAAGAAGAGGACGATGGTGGAATGTTTCCATAAAAGAGGGAAGTGGGTAGTTCGTAGGATGCAATTGTATATATATGTAAGAAATGTGATGGCTTTAGATGGAAGTTGTCGAAGGATCTGTGGGGTTAGAAGGTCATATCCAGGAGATTTGCGAGGTGTGATTTTCCGTAAAAGGTATTTGACCTCAGAGGGATTAACAGCTTTAGGTGGTAAGGAGAGTGGGATAGGTATTGAGAGGGATTCTTCTACTTTTACTGTGTGGCTGGGATGGGATTCTGGATGAGGAGCGAAAGTATAGGAAAGGTGTTTGGCAAATTCCTCGGCTTTATCTTCATCAGATGCTGCCCAGGAGCCATCATCTCGTCGAAGAGGGTGGGAAATATGATGGGATTTGAGGATTTTTCTGGTGATATTCCAAAGGGAATTATCATGAGCAGAGAGTGTGGTGAGGTAGGAATTGAATGATTGGGATCTGAAGGTGGCTAATTCTTTTTTTAATTTTTTACAGTGATAATTGTAGGAGTGGCGGTCGGCTGGATGTCTGGTACGTTGCCATAATAATCTGGCACGGCGTTTTATGTGGATTAGGTCAAGGAGGTGTTGAGGTAAATTATGTTTCTTAAGGATTTTTGAGGAGTGATCAGGGGAGGAAGCAGTCCAGACTGCTTCTTGAATTTTGGTAGTGAAGGAATGTACTGCATTGTCCAGGTCTTCAGAGGTTTTCAGGGTTACTCTGAGGTCAATTTTATCGGAGAGGATTTGATGAAAGAGTTTCCAGTTAACTGGGCCTCTGATGAAGGACGGAGGAGAGGGTTTAGGAATAGGAGCTAGTGATACTTGGAGTATTAATGGGCTGTGGTCTGAGGAAAGCTCGTCAAGACGGGCAACGGAATGGTTGAGAGCACCTAAACCATTATGGATAAAGAAATCGAGGATATCGGGATTACGGTTAGGATCAGTGGGCCAGTAGGTAGGTGAGTTGGGTGGAAGAAGGGTAAAATTTTGGGAATTGAGTACAGACAGCAATGTTCGACCACGAGAATTCGTGGTTCTTGAACCCCATTGTTGATGTTTGGCGTTTAAGTCTGCACCCAAGATGAAATGATGTCCTAAGGAAATGAGGAAGGAACTAAATTGGATATTGGAGATGGATTGGTTTGGAGGGCAATACGCTGATGCAACGGTAATAGGAAAGGAGAAGGTTTTGATTACGACTGCGGTGGATTGTAGGAAATCGTGTGTAGGCAGTGGGAGTAGGTGATGGGAGAGGGATTGGTGCACAATGACTGCAGTACCGGCATGTGCTCTACCGTCAGGATGGTCGGTACGGTAAGTTATGTATTGTGGTATTTTTAGGAGCTGTTTTTTAGTCAGTCGAGTTTCCGTTATTAGGGCTACGTCTACGTTCTTGTCTTGTAGTAAGGCTGTTAGTTCGTGTATGTGATTTCTAACACCATTCGCATTCCAAAGGAGAATGGATATGGGTTTGATGGAAGTCATTTAAGGATTTTTTAAAGGAGGGATAAGGTGAGATACTAGGTTAGTGAGAAGTGATATCAGTGGGGTAACAAGGGATTTAAATTCTGAAAGAAAGGATGTCAATAAGCTGGTTAGATCTGTAGCATTAGGCGGTGGAGGAACATATTGGATTTGATGTTGGTGAGGTTGTTGTTGATTAGGTACATTAGGTGGGATAGGATATTGAGATTGGGGTTGAGTTTGTTCTTGCGGCAGGGCCTCACATACATTAGTCGGGTCTCTACCCCCAAGTAGCTTGGCAAAAGAAACCTTAGAGTTCACAATTTTAGCGGGTCCTCTTCTTGGTTTAGGTGTATCATCAGGGTCCCTGGGTTTCATATATCTCGCTTTAAGATTTTTATAAATTTGGCAGCCTTTGTAGTTGGCTGGATGGCCTTCCAGGCATAGGGCACAGACTGCTGGTTCTGTAATTGGTTTATTACACTCGCCAGACTTGTGTGTTTTACCACATTTCACGCAGCGTGGTAAGTGGTGGCAATAAGACTTGGTGTGGCCATATGCTTGGCAATTATGGCACTGGATGAACTCTCTTTTTGGGTACGGTTTTTCGACCTTTACGCTGGTGTAGAAAATTCTATTCACATCGTATATTTTTTCGATCCCAGGCGATGGCTCTAGATCGACGAAAAATAAGGGCAATGGGATTTTATTCTTTACACCTGGTTGTTCTTTATTTTCTTTTAAAACATTGGTTATCTGACGTATTTTGAACCCTAACGCCGTTAACTCTTCTTTAATCACTTCTATTGGGGTTGAGGAGTGTAAATTTCTTATTACAACTCGTAGTGCTCTTTCCTGTTTCAACTGGTATGTGTGAAAGTCCGCATTTGTGTCTGTTAAATATTTTACGATTTTTCGGTACGCTTCAGGTGTGGCCGGTATTATTTTTGTATCGTTTATTCTGTTTAGGCATGTATAGCTACCTGGGCAGATTTTATTAAGTTGAGTACACAACAACTGGAAATTTCTCAAATTTTTGACAAAGATAGGAGGTGGGCGTGGTTCTCGAGGTATAGGTGCATCTTCCATTTCTTCCCTGTCATTTTCAAGCACCTGGTATGGATTAGGTGTAAAAAATGGAGATTCCATTTCTTGTGAAGACGTACTTGGCAGTGGTTGAGACACAGATTCTTGAGTGTTCGCTGGAGGAGTTCCGGGGGGTGTTAATCGCTTACTACGACGTGTTTTCTGTTTAGGCGGTGAATTACGTGGGGTAGAGCCAACTGAATGGGACCTCTTAGTTGACATTACTTGGTGATAATATCGCATAAAAAAAAAAAAGAAAGGGAAAAAAAATAAATAAATAAATAAAACTACGTCTGCGTGTTATTACAATGGATGAACCACCGGCTGAGAAACAGCCAGTTACGTGGCAGAGCCACAACTGGAGAGGGGAGCCGTCAGCTGTTATGGCTATAGAGATTAAGCCTATAGACGCTAAATCACTAAATTCACTGTCTGTAATAGTACACAGTAAATAACAACACTACTCACTGTGGTGTTAGTCCATTGTTGTTGTTTTGATGTCTGCTTAACTAGTTTTTTTTTAAAAAAAGTAAAACTGAGCACTTATTCTACTAAAAAATAGTAAAACTGTGGGACACGACGTGAAATGTGGGTATTCAAATCAAGCGCATGCGCAGAACTCAAAAAAAGTATTATTAAAAGGAATTATTATTAAATTACAGGTATTATCTCTATAACATGTCATTTGTCCCTAAAAATACTTCTGCACTTATATTGCTTCATAAATTAATAAATCAAAACCATTTGAAAGTAAAAAAAAAATATTAATAATTTTGGATAATGTTTTAGGAAAAATGTCCACTTTTGTTGTCAAGTTAATTTATTTTATTTTGTTTAGTTGCCAAGTTTTATTTTTTTGAGTAATGTTCTTTTTATGTGTTATTTTTTTTATGACCACCTTTGAAATTCTCCTAAAACTTCATGAATGGCTCCATCTTATTGTAACTTACAAATTTTTGAAGTGAAAGCTTCTTTCGGCGCATTTTGCACTTTCTTTGGTGGAGAGAGAATTAGATTGAGCTGTCAAATTTCCAATGTGTAACGCCGAGATAAAATCGGTTGGAGTCGACTAATCGAAGTGTTTTTGCATAAGGATTAAAATATTTCAAAAAATAAAAATCGGAGCTGCATACTGTAAGTGAGATAATTGTTCAGCATTTTATTCTCTCAGTAATGGGCTGTTATTCAAATTTCTATTTTATAGCGAAGCCTCGTTAAAGAGCGCGAAAAACGAAAAAAAAAAATAAGGGTCGAAAACCAAATTATAACGAGTTTTGTTGAAGATATTTATTAAAATATCTCAGAAACTAAATACCGGACTTGAATACTGTAAGCAAGGGAATTTGTTCACCATTTCATCCTCTTTGTAATGAGGTATTGTTCAAATTTCTATCTTAACGCGACGCCTTGTTAAAGAGCCAAAAAGGAAAACTAAATGATATCAGTTTTATGGATAATATAGATATGCATTAAGATTTGAAGAGATGGATTAAAATATCTCGAAAACTAAAAATCGGATCTATATATTGTAAGCGAGAAAGGTGTTCAGCATTTCATCCTCTTTATAATGAGCAATAATTTTATAATTTTTATTTCGTTTTATTAATCTCTTTTTCTTGATGTTTTCGCTTCTATCGTCTGGTATGAAGCACACACTTAAGTTATTTTGTTTTTTTATCTACAAAAATTCTCATAAATATTGTATTTTCTCTTTAAATTAATTAATTTATTGAGTTAATAAAAACTCATAAATACTCATTTGTTTTCCACTTATATAAACATCCACTTATATGACACTCCTGAATTATAAGATAATTTGATCACAAAATTGAGAGGGAAAAGGCACCCTTTAATAATATTAAGCCGATTTGTCTATGTAACCTCCTAATTTTGACATTTTGAGCGTGGAAATCAAGCTAAACGGGACATTATTTATGTAGGTCACCTTATATCTCGATTTTATGATTCAAGTGGAAATCAAATGGGTATTTATGAATTTTTAGTACTTAATTAATTAGAAAAAGTTTGCCAATCTTTAGATTAAAAACGTCCCAATTTTGAGAATTTTTTTAAATAAAAATGTTTTATGTCACGATGAGATGAAGCTATTCACAAAGTTTTAGGCGAATATTAATAATTTGATAAAAAGTAATCCGTACCATGAATTACTAGGCTTCATTCCATGGCAATCTAGTATTTGAAATTTTAGTTAACTCACCCAATCCTCTTGAGAAACACAATCTATGGATTTTACTTTATTATTATCGTCCGTTTGAGTCGTTAGGGATGCAATTTCTGCCTGTTCATTTTGCCCAATACACCACCATGAAAAGTAGCCCAAAAGAAACACTCCTTAGCTCAGTTTAGAAAAAAAAAGCTTTTTTAAAAATTATTTTGCACTCTTCATCCCACTCCTAAAGTTTGGACCGTTCCTCCCGTCTTCATTAAACTGACCTTTACTAATTTTCTCTCCTTAAATCTATAAAACTTTATCATTATAATTTTACCAATTATTATAATTACCATACATAATATACCTAAAATATAAAATATTATTTATATAATACTTTAGAAATTATAATTTATCGTCTTCTCCTGTTGCTATCATAAACTGCGGTACAATAATACAATCATTTTCCTATTTGAAACCTCTCCGACAGTTGGGAAACGCCTTTGGAGTGAACTATGTTCAATCGAGCGAGAGTCATGATTTGGTAGTCAAATTTAGGGATTAATTGAGAAATCATGCTTTGCAGGTAAGCTAATGCATCCGTTATCATTTGCTCGACATGACAAGTGGAAATGCTGTTGATAAGATGGTGCATAAGCGCAAGCGAAACTTGTTGCATCGATGATTCTTGAGTAAAGAAATTAATATGAGTACCTGCTACTTTCATTAATTTATGAATCGTTGTGTTACTTACATGACATGATGCATCTCTGCCATGAAGTTGTCTATAAAAACAAATTTAACATAAACAACCAAAATTCAATTCCTTAAAAATATTTTTCTCTATATTAGGTAAAAAAAATGGCACTTCCAGTTAGCCGATTTTAACGAAAAAGTTGCTGTCACATCCGGCCCATATACAAACCTTAAATACTTAATATCAGTTTCGTACTACTTTTCGTTTATGAGCTAGACTGTTAACACACAAACACAGACCATTTCGCGACACTTGGTTATTTGAACTCAGGAGACCTCAAAACATGTATTTCCGTTGAAAACTGAGATTCCAAAATTTTCTTACCCTTACTAAATTTTACATATATACGTAAGTGGAAGTAAAAAATTTAGAAATGATGTTTATTGTTGTATAATGAAATATCTCTGATATTGCTAAGAACCTGTACCACTACAACCCATGAAGGGCCTTGGGCTCAGTAATATTTAGGGAAAGTACTGTTTCAAGGCCAACGGTTGTGCAGGGAGGGGATCGGGCCATTATCACGCTCAACCACTAGGTTACTTGCACCGATAAATGGGACGAAATCTATTTGCCTGAAGTTATTGAAAGAACCCATCTATAACAACAAGGTTAAATATTCGTAGATGTCAATTTCCGTATCAATGTACCAAGATGTTTAAGTAGATATGGAAGTACACTATTTCACGGTGGATTGAAATTCCCAATTTCTGTAGTCGGTTATTTTTTTTTAATTTAAATATTTTTTTCACTTTATTTATTATTATATGAAAAAGCTTTAGGAACGTTACAATGCTACGAAGGCCGTCTTCCTTCCCCCGTGTTTAATCTAAACAAATACGTTATATATCTAAAAAAAAAAAGTAATTCTAAAACTTTAAGATTGACATTTATTTTCATCGTATGGAAATGAAATATTTTCTTGAACGGGTATAGAATATATTTTAAGAATAAGGAAATAATTCTTTCTATTTATTATTTATTTCGATTAAATAAAGAAAAATAAATAAAAGGCTAAGGGAGGGTTAAAGCGGCATTGGAGCATGGAAGCTATTAGAATTTGTCCATTATGCAGTGGTTCCAAACAAGTCTATTACACACCGACCACATTTCCTATGCAAACCGTTCCAAATCCCTTAATTTTAAACATCGATTTCCACACATTTCTCCATTTCGTTGTTCTTCTTGACCCTATTTCATACGAATTCAGTTTGAATTGCTTTAAAATTAGTTTCTATCGTTATTTGATAATTCAAATCAGGCTAATACTATTGGAATTAACTGGTATAAACTTTGTGTCTATATAAGAATTTAAATTTTAAAAATTGCCTATCTTGGAGTCTTGCCTTGTCCTCTACACGTGGGAGAAAAGGCCCGACTCGGAGCTCCCTCGGCTGGCTGTAAATAAGTTTGAATGTGTTTTTATTTATTATTTTTTATTTTATTTTATTTTTTTATTTTAGTTTTTATTTAATGTTATATCAGTTTGATTTATTCTGTGACTCCAAGTTTTATTTTATTTTATTTTCTTATAATCTTGTTGTTATTTTATTGTATATATGGTATGATTGTACTACATTCATCATAAATACTCAATAACCTTAATTGAGGCAAAATGTATTTTTTTTTTCTCAATAAAAAAAAATTGCCTATAATGATTTGAATTGTTTGATGATCGTAAAAGGATCAGGATTTCAGTACCACCCACTGATTCAAGGCATGATCACAACCACCATGCCCGATGGCACCCATAGGAGGCTCAAGAGAAGCTGGCTGAGGGATCTCCTCTACTAACGGTAAAAAAAAATCAAGTTAGGAAGGGAAGCAACGGAGCACTCCTTTCTCTCACCCCTACTAGCGTCTTAATTCGTATACTTCTTCCTAACCTCACGTTCCCTGGTTGTTGGTATTCACAACAGGTGTGAATTTAAAAGGGGATGGAATGGCCGAATGGGCTAACGTGTGTGGACAGTACCGCGAGTTACCCGGCAACCAGATAACCAAGTTTTAAGATTGAAAAAAAAAATACGAGTTCGCGTCCCGGTGTCATAGGGGATTTTAAATTCCGCGCCCTCATCCTCCGACCCGGGAAAATCCCATATAGCCTAAAATGCGAGGTAGGGAAGAACAGACAAAAAAAAAAGGTGTGAATTTAAAAATAAAGTTAAAAAAAGAAATTTAATTCTACATTAAATATTCTTTCATATTTGATAATTAATCCGTAAAATTAGTTATTTGACAGTTTCAAACAAGTAAATAAAAAATAAGAATTCGGAAATTAAAATTTAATAATTCAAGATGAAATTACACATAGTCCGAGCCACCAGATATTTATCCTTTCATGACAAACTCCAGTCCTATCCAAATCCCCTTGTTTCCACCCTTGCTTCTTCCTCGATTCCTGATTATCTTCCTAGGCGTCTGAAAAGAAGATGGCCTCATGATCTTCTTACCTAGAATTATTTAGGGAGTGCTACCAATGGGTAGTATCTCTTCAAGACTTTTCATGTCACTATTTCTAATTTGTGCATATTTACTAGTTAGTTAGTATACAGTTGTAAATTTCATTAGATAAACAACAACAACAAAATAAATTACCGATTACAATATATTTTTTTTTTTAATTTTTGTTGCTCAACTGGCTTTAGCATCGGTGACGCGGTTGAGAGATTAGCGCAGGGAGTCCTGCTTTTCCTTCTATAGTTGGAAGGAGAAGCCTGGCTTGGGGTTCCCTGCTAGATTGTATATATTGTGTATAGGTATGACTGTGTTTTTATATTTTTAATTCACTTATCTTTAGGTTATTATATTTTTATTGTACATATTTTTTTATTATTATTATTTTATTATTATTATTATTTAGTTATTACTGTATAAGATTTTGTCATAGGAACTTCATAAAAATATTTAAAGTAAAATAATCTATATTACGTATCGTATCTTAAAAAGACTTTAGTGGCCCCATTGAATAACATTAGCATTATTAAAATATAAAATGTTATATAATATAGGTCGTCTCATAAGTAATTTCAGTATATGTGATATAATACGTTTAATCTAAAACCTATTTACCATCTTGTTCTATATCAGTTTTTTTTTATTTAGGAAAATATTGAAAGAAATTGAAGGCGTTTCGTAATTCCTGGTAGTTATATAACTATATTACATAAAACACCGTTGTTATATTTTAATGTTGTTGATGTTATTTAAAAGCGCTAAATAGGGTGCTGGACACCGAAAGGAAAGGTTTTCAAGACAATAAATAAAATAAATAGATGTAATGAGATCGTCGTATCTGACCTGAATAACAAAAAGACATTATTATAGCAACTATTAGATGGCATAATTTATTCTCAGATCACTTGGAGTTTTTAATGAAGTTTAAGTTGTGCAAGAGGCGGGAGGAAGGTTGGAAATTAAAACAACACTTCTATTTATGGAAATAGCTAATTGTTCAACTTTTGTATTCTCATTAGAAATCTACTTATCATAAATTAAATTTAATACTGTTGAATATTGATTTATAATTCTTACAGCCAATAACTTTGACTTAAGTTGTAATCTATTTGGGAGAAAGTTTTAAGAACCATCTTTTTGTCAAACTTTTTTTTTTTAATCGGCTGAATTTTATATCAACCTATTTTGTTTATGTTAAGTGTATATGTATGCATAAATATATATGCGGCAAACTAATTTTCAAGCTCAAAAAATCACCAGAATCGGTTTTAATTGTAGTTCGATTAAAAACTTTGTTTTGCTAATTTTTTTTAAAATGGCAGAAATCCATCATGTGATGTGAGCTTACTGAAGTAAACTCTTGATATCTCAAAGTCAAAAATTCGGAATAATGGCCTTTGGCTAAAAAATATCAATCAGGAATACAATCATTAGGAATGATACTTTTTCGAAACATCAAATGTAGAACAAGAAGAGATATAGTTAGAAACACCACGAATCAATCAAAATGATTTTAAATAGACTTTACAACCAGAAAAGTTGGGAATAATCGAGCAAAAGTAGGGATGGTTAGGAAATAGAAGAAAAATAATACCTAGAAATACCGGAAAAAAACGGAGTAAGGCAGACTTAATACTATTTGTTTTAAATTATTGGAAAAGTAAAAATAAATAAACAAACTCTGATTGCAATAGACATAAAAAAAAGAAAACCGATGAAGTGGCTGATTAAAAAAAAAAGAAAGAATTGAATAAAATCACGTTTCCGAGAACCATTTATTCCAAGGCGGGCTCAGACATCTGTGCTCCATATTTAGCCTGACAGAAAAAAAAAATGTGAAGAAAATGTTTGTACACTCAACGTGACCTCGAGAAAAAGGTTTCATAACAAGCAATACACAGTAATAATAAGCTATGCACAGTAAAGATATTAACTGATATATATATATATATATATATATATATATATATATATATATATATATATATATATATATATATATATATATATATATGTATATATTATAAAAGAATCAGAAGTTTTTAAGAATATGATCTAATTAAAAATGAAACTTACTTTTGGCATTTAAGACAAATATTTATTTACATGAAGTTTCGTATGTAATATAAATATGATGAGCTTATATATGGCAATAATAATTATTTTATGATAACTTGAATTAGTTTAATTCTTTCATATTATCTGGTTATTTAAAAAAAATCAGAATAAATAAAATATTTTTAATCTAATATTTTAATGAGACTTTAATTGTTTTTTTTTCTAAAATAATTATAAAAGTATAGTATTATTATTTTATTTATTTAATAAAATTATATATTATTTCATAATATAAATAAAATTATAAAGTATTTTAGTATAATTTGTCATCATGTTTATTAATTTATTGAACTAGTTGTTATTAAATTTGTTTTTAGTATACCTTATTCAAACCTTCAAACCTTCAATTAAATTGACAATATGTTTGTTTTACAGGTAATTCAATCCATTATTATCTTCGATACATTCCAGTAGCCCTCCACACCATCTGGTATGTAAATAAATAGATTTGATATTAATTTCCTAATATTTGTGATTTTAAAATAACGCTTTACTTATTTCATCATGTTTTTAACTATAAACATTTGATGTGAGATAAGTTGCTTGGGTCTTTCGTAACCATTATATAACTAATTCCTCAGAAAAAGAAAGTTTAAATGAAGTGCCGTCAAGCGTCAGACTGGTTTTTGGGGCATATATTGTATTATCGAAATACGAAATATTTTTAAAATATTAAAAAAAAATCGATATATAGATAATATATACCGATATATCATAGGTGAGATTGATGGGGCCAATTGTTGTTTATCTTTGAAGAGATTTAGGAGGTAAATATCGAACAAAATTAGCGTTATCAAATAACACATTTCGATATTTCGCCTTTTGATATTTTTAATTTTAAAAAAATAAAGAAAACCGGATTAACATTGAATTTTATTTTAGATTTTTAATAGCTAATTATATAAAATTTAAGTTAAATATTTATTATAACATTAAATGTTTAATTTTTCGATATTTTCCCATTATCTTTATATAGGAATAATTATGCCTTGAAGTGTAGTTTTGATGAATTTAACACTATATTAATATTTTAAGCTCATTTAAAACATTTAATTTAGTGTGTCTTTTCTTTAAATAAAGATATAAGTATAATTTTAGCCTGAAGTAATGTCCTTTGTACCTCTAGCTAACGCCGAAATAAACTCATGAACATGTATCTCATCGTTATATGTTATAGTTTTTTCTGATATAATCTCATTTTGATGTTTCTTTTATGGAATAAATTTAGAACTATATTAAAATAAAGGTAGATCTAATAAATGTGAAACAGAGAAATATAGTGAGTGACTTGAAAAGACTTGTGGCGAAACTATCCATTGGTAACACAATCTTTTCATACTCCTCAGAGAGTGGTATAAGGAATCGAAGAGGATTCTAAGCTAGAAAGAAGATCTCCTTATGGTTCTGAAATATATTATGGAAGGATAGGTATCCGGATTGGGACAAACCTGTGGAGGAACCTTAAGGTCGTTATGGATGATTTTATTTGCGAAAAAGAAAATTTTACTAGGAATTATGGTTTGGAAGTTTCCTTGAGAGGAATTAGATGGTTTAGTGGAGTTCCGAAGCTCAACTCCTTATGTCCAAATATACTTTATTATAGTAATTTACACGAGTCAGGGATCAGCGATAACTGGGATGAGTACTTATCAGGGATAAGTGGGATATTATTAGAGGATACTGTAGGACAATAAGTCATAATTTTTAGTGTGAGTACTAATGTTGATAACGTTGATTTGTTTTTTTTTAAATTATGTTAAAGCTCAAATAGAGGTTACATATTTTAAAAATTAATATAATCCCACAAAAAATTTAGAAAGTACAAAGCGCGTATGGTATCGATTCCCGGCAGGTAACTGGGTCATATCGTATGTTTTCCATCGTTAATATTTTAGCGTATCTGCATTTTGAGCCAGAGGCTAAGTATTGTCGATCAAATCTACTTATTTATGATGTGCGTGAGTTGGGCACCATGCTTTCCAAAATTAATCACGCTGACAACGGATGGGTCATGTTTAATGTTGAAAATCCGTAGTTACACAAACAGAGTTATTATCTAATTTATTTCTGTCTTATAACAACGGAATTTTAGCGAATTAATTAAGTGTGAATTATAGCAATGTCGGTTGATTTATAAATTTGTGGTTATAACATTTAAGAGCTATTTGCTAAAATGTTCAAATCTTAAATTGCAATCATATTAAAGAAACTCCTACTGTTATAATATATATATATATATATATATATATATATATATATATATATATATATATATATATATATATATATATATATATATATATATATATATATGTTCAAACATTGCATTTTGATTGAAATAAGATAATTGAGGGGAAGGAGGCGATAAATGCGTAGAGTTTTTCCTCATTTTAAAAATTTCTGCTGTTTTTAATTATTCTATTGTATTCTATAGTTTAAAGAGTTTCAATGCGTTATGTAGTTTTTTTTTTCCAAACTTTAGCAACGCCTTTTTTTTTTTTCATTTTCGACCCATTTTTCAAATGAAACGAATAATATATCTTAACGAAATAGTTAGTTTCGTATTATTGTAAACAAAAATTTTAAAAACAATACTGTACAATACATATTAATGTTAAATAATAAACTTAAGTGATTCGCCGACTAGTATAAACATTAGAACAGCATGTGGCTGAGGCAAGTTAGTAAATAAAAACCAGACGTGAAATTATTTCAGAGACGGGAGACACTGCGAGGGATCATGAAAATTTCAACATCAATTTTTTCTCTGTTTTTCTGCGAAAAATCTTCTACTGTATATCTACTACCTACTTTCTAAGGCATTGAAATTAATTTCGTTATTTTTTATTTTTTTGTATTTATTAAATTATCGTATGTTATTAACATTACTTAGTAGAGGATAGTTGATATTTGTTTTGTTTTTTTCCACAGTTCTTTATTAGATAACATTGCATTTTATCACATTTGAGAACATTAGTAATAGTAATAGAGTGAGCCATTCACACTCTATGTACAATAAATAAAAATAAATTTAACAGCAAAATAATAATACTCAAAGTGAATGTATATGAACAAGAAGAAAATAAACTAATCAAAATAATAACTTAAATACAGTCATAATTTTATGCAATATTTACGAAATTCATTCACTCAGAAGAACTCCTGGCTGGGCACCACTCGTGGAAGGAAAGGCTGGACTCTAGGGAATCCCGGCGCCTCAGCCGCATTAATCTAGGTATTTATTAAAAGAAATAAAAATTAAAATTAAAAAAGAAAAAACAATAGCTTTTTCGATTATATTAAGCACTATAAATAAGCAACATAAAATTAGTTTAATTCTATTTATTTTTACTTTTGATTCCTCACTACCGAAGGTTAAGAAGTTTTATATTAGTTCGGGAGATTAAATATGTTTTTGGTCCTCAGATCGATAATTTCGATTCGTGTTTTTCTTTTTAAACATCCTGGAGCAAATTTGGTTCCGTGTCTGTCTGTTTGTAGTAGAACTATAGGTCTGTAGGTATCAATGACAGGCTATCAACTATTGACTTAATTAATTCGATTTTGATGAGACTTCTAGGAATAGTAGGTTGGATTGGTACCTACACGATCGCGTATCAATATTATCAAATCGCACCCATTATTGCCGCTTGCAAGTAACGTATTAAACATGAAAACGTTTTATGATACCCCTGTATATTAAAGATGGGTCCTTAGTTTGGATTCATATGGCTGAAAGTTGAAGGAATTTTTTTTTTTTTTTTAATCTGTTTATTGAATAATAATACAATCAGCCACTGCTGGAGGGCTATAAGCATTAGGGCTAAAAGTTCTCATTCACATAATATATACAAATAATAAAGAAATAAATATAAATATAAGAAGTAAATAAATAATACTGATGAAGATTTGGAGGAAAATTAGCGATTTGTGAAAAAAAAATGTCATAAATCCATTTGATTAAAGGTCTTTTTTGTCTTCAAGGTTAAAAATGTTCACTCGTGTTTTACGTTTTAGACATACAGGAAAAAATTTGGTTCCGCGAGTGTCCGTCTGTAGTAAAATATCCTTCTGACATTCATATCTATCTAAATGTTCTCTTATCTATTTTGTAAGATTCCACCCACTACTTTCAAGAGTGAATGTGTTTCCATATACACACAAATATTTTAAAAGCTTTGATTCCTCTTTGGAGAAATGTTGTATACTAGTAAAAAAAAATGATGATATATCAATTGTACTGAATTCTATCCTCAACTTTCTCTTACAGACGCGCAAATTTACTTCCCTTTAGTAAATTTTATTTCAATAATCATAACAATAAAAGTTGGAAAAACGTCCGAAATTGATGAATAAATGATCGAAATTAATTTTATTAACCTTCTTTTTCTTGAAGGATTTTATTCTAAAAGCATCTCGTTCGATTTTGTTTGTAAAAATTTGGGTAACAGAGTACATATAGTCCAGTATCAGTTTCATCATCAAGAATAATTTATCGTGAATTACTTTAATTAGTATTCTAATCTTTATTTATTTTTAATATCTTATCTTTGGACCGATTAAACCGACTTATGCCGTATAATTGTAAAGAGTATACAATTTTACTCCTATCTTTCTTCAATATAAGAGTTCGTAACTATGGCCTGTTTTTTTTTATGCCATTCGATATAAAGAGGTACTATTTCCTTTCAGAGCAGTTGACGAATGCTTGTATGGTGGAAGATATATCTACGCGGGCTTGATGGGAAGATATCAGTCGCGCCTGAGGGCGGTGTGAGGACAGCATTTGTTTATGGGCCCCAACAGGAATAATATATCAAGTTGAGGGATAAGGAATTGGCTCCGAGATCTCCACGGGTTTGTCAGCTATTCCTCGAGGTGACTGGCAAATTGAAGTCGTGATCCTGTTCCGTAGTTGTGACATTACAGCTGATCACGTTTATTTGTCCTTTTATCCATTATTTTTTTCATCTTGCTTACTATTTGATTTAATATTTAATATGTCATTTATGCAGGAAAAAACTCGAATTTTATATAAAATGCAATAATACAACTAAAACATTCAAATAAACCAGTATTCCTACTATAAGAAACTAAAATAGAAATTGTTGCAAAGATTAAAAATTAAACCGAAATAATATTTTTTTTCTTTCATAAATCAAAATAATTAAAAAATAATGTGACTGATAAAAAATGTTAAATAGAAATATATTTCTTGGAAAATTACTAAAAAAGCCCGTTTACCACATGATGAAAATAAATTATTCTGTAGGAATATGTTTTGTAATAAAATTATGTAATCCCAAAAATATTCTCAACCCCAATTATTAACCCCGAAAACCGTATGCATCATCCAAATCTCCTTGCACAATTCCTATCTAGCCCCACCCATCCCTGTAATCCTCTATGAAGGTTAAAACGGCAATGGCCCCGCGATGTTTTGTAGTATGTATGAATTGGAGTTCTGGCAATGACCAGATTCTCCACTCAAGACATGACTCTCGCTCAATTTCCACTGGCTTTAGCATCCGTGAAGCTGTTAAAAAGAGTGGCGCAGGGATATACTGGAGTCATGATTTTTCTTCTATATGTGGAGGAACGGGTCCGGCATGGAGACCTCTCGCATGATTGCAAATTATGCATGAATATTAAATTACTCAATAAATATATATTTTTTTAAATTGTTAACAAATTTCTAATTTGTTTAATCCACAAATAAGAAATAAATTGATAATCCACAGATGTAATGGGGACAATTTTATATTCAAATTAAACTATTGACTTTTTTGAGTAGTCTTTTTTATCTGGATTAATACACGATGCACTTACTTTTGGTAAAGAAAAAAAAATCTACTATTAAAACTGAGTGTAATGTTTATAAGTTTAAAAGGGATAAAAATAATAAATGACAAAGGGGAAAATTAACAAAAATCCATATTCTATGAAGTCAATAATTGAAGATAGCGTTATTTAATTGATTAGCTGTTGATTGTTGATTGAAAATGAACCTACGAAAGTAATCTGTAATTTCATCTACAATTCGCAATTATAATTTTTTTTACATGATTAAATGATTAAATCTGGGCAATATTAAATTCGATTAATTTCATAGTTAAATACATCTTCATATACTAATTCGTAAAGAAATTTGTTCTGATGTTTAAAAACAGCATACGAACAAAATACGTAACTGTATAAAAACCCATCCTTGGTCATAATACTAACAAAAAATTTACCTCAAAACCCATATGGCTCGAAAGTACTGAATTAAGGAATAAAATAAATGCTAAAGTATAAGTTAATTGAGGCGATTAAATTAAAGGGGAATAAATGAATGTTTTTCCTCTTAACTTAAAGAAAAACAAAAAAGCAGACCTTGGTCAGTATGATCGAGTTTCCCTTTGTTTTAATGTGAAAAAAATATTAAAATGTTTCATTAATGCTTACTTGCATTAAAGGCTTTATCAAGAAAGATAATGATTGGGCTTCATCTTGGAATAGTAGATTTACAGAGTAAAGACAATCTATACTATGCCACCTATTATTTAAATAACAAATCTGGTATTTCCATTCACATAACTTTCCTGCCGATTTTAAACAATTTCTTCTATTTCAAATATGTTCATTAAAAATAACACTATTGAATTTGTGAGTAATAAATATTCAGAACGCAGTCATTATAAGGTATTTATTAGTGCCGATGTTTCAACCAGACATGTGGGTCATCATCAGGTCATGGTTCGAGCACTGAAGATATTCAAGTACTACTTGAACACACAAAGTACTTGAATACAAAGTACTAATAAAAACCTTATATTGACTGCGTCCTGAATATTTATCACCCATGATAGGTAGAACAGTCGACTAACTTCCTTCAACCATTGAATTTAATTAATTTTTCTCATAACTGATCAGATCATTACAGTATGATTTCTTTAATGAAAAAAGCACTGTAACGTTTCTAAAATTGGTCTGATTTTGACGATTGTTATTATAATTATGTCGGAAATATGTAGTAGCAAATACTATAGTGATATTACTGTCTTTTTTCAGAAGTAAGAAACCTGAATAAAACCCGAATGAACAATTAAAAGAGTTAAATGCAAAAGTATATTGGCTCTGCCTATTCTTCAAATGTCGTAAATTAAATTATCTAGTATTAGTAACTATTTTGTTTTAATTTTTATTCATAAAATCGCTTTTTTTTTCTTCGTCGTGCAACAACTAGACGGTTTTAGTCTTGGTTTTTCAAATTGCAAGACCAAGACCAATTTTTGGAAACATTTGTGTTGAAACACGCACTAAAATATTTTTAAAATAAAATAATATTTTAAATAAAATAAAAGTGTCTTCTTGAGAATTGTGTCGTATGATATCCTAAAACCTACGATGAAAAAAAATATCACGGAATCCCCAAAGTCCTGGGCCCCTGGTTAATTAAAGCTATCCAAGTTGTCCCGTCCCAAATGCTAATCAGATCGGTCAAAATTAGCTTTGAAATCAGGACTTTGTAAAGTTAAAGCCAAGTACCTGATGTACTTAACAATTGACCGATAAAACTTCAATAGTACTTCATCTCAAAGCAGTCTCTCAATAATACATTTGACAATATTAACCATCCATATTCAAATAGACTTTTTTTTATTTCATTTGTTATTATCAATACTGGGCGTAAATTTATATAGATTAAAATAAAAATTGAATTATTCTTAACCACTTTTGTTTAACGGATATAGTAATTAAATTTTGCCATTTCTGATTTTTGTTTTCAATATTTTCCAGTCTATTTAGTGTTCTCATTATGGTGGTATGTTTTAAATCTTCCAAAACATAGGATAAGTTCCTAAACTAATCGATACCATCATATCTGGCTTTAATATACCAATACTAAATACATTATAATGTATTGTTTTGTTGTTCAGCCTTAACTAATTTTTTTTTTAAATATTTATATAAATTTGAAACTGTAAAATTCATACAATATAGATAATGTGATGTAAGAGTAAAAAATAAAAATATGATACAACTCGTGAAAGAACTTCCCATTGGAAGAACTTTAATAACTACTCTAAGATAAAGGATCTCTTGGCCATCTTTTTTTCTGGCGCCACGGAATGGTCACCTGGTATTGATTGGGATAACACACCTTTAAAATATATGTTTGTTGGTACAAGGTATAATTTGATTGAATGAAAAAAAAAATAATGTGATTGTTTTTAAGAGTGCACACTAGCACACTTTTTCATTATTGCTTACTGTCTACTGAAGAGAGAGAAGAATTTCGTTCGTGCGTAAGGTTAAACAAATGTCTTAGACGTACGAGCTAATCTATGTGACAAGCGTATCTCATACTATTAATTAGATTTTCATGATATTGTGCAAGCTGGTGTCTTAGTGATCCTATATTAATTTTATCAAATTACATCTAATGCTTTTGCTTAAACCAGCATTAGTGCATTTTAAGATATGCCTGTATTCAGAAACCGCATGTTCGCCCTGACTTAAAGTTAAAAGAAAAGGTGGGCATTGGTAAAAAAAATGAAGCTCTATCAATTTTAATAAATTCCATTTACTTCCTCTTACTTATGAGTAAAAGTACTGTACTTGAAACGTATATACTCGTGGATATAAATCCCACGAATGGAAGATATCATTCTCAAAAGAAACATTATAGATCTTTAAATATAAGTGGTATTTTAACGATTGAAAATTGTGAGGAAGTTATACTGCCCTTACTTGGCGGAAGTTTTGTAGTTTAAATAAACTTGTAAATTAATAGTTTTAAAGTGTTTTATATTTTCCTTCATTTTTTTTTTTCCGTTTGCATTACAAACCATGTAGATCTTCCACCGCCTTAACAGGTCTGCTCCATCTCTGCCTATTTTTTTTCCATTTATCTGCACGCTGCTCTGTTGTATCTTTGTTAAATCTATCTACACATCTGCTTTTTGGCCTTCCTCGTTGTACTCTGCCTTCTATTGAGGCATTCATTGTTATGTAGAGGCTTTCAGATGGATTGCTACGAGCTACATTCCCTGCCTTCTAAACCTCCGAGCCTTCATATCATGGGATATTGATTGATACGTTTCTGTAAGCAGTTCTTCATTGGCCTTTCTTCTCTATGTGTTATTACTCTAATCCCAGATCTCTCCGGTTATCGTGCGGAGGAATTTCATTTCAAATCTTTTAATATTTTTTTCTATGGTTTTAGTTACTGTCCAGGTATCACAGCCTTATATATGGCTGACTTTATCATAGCATTGTACACCCTTAGTTTGAGATTTTTTGGAATTTCAATACCTTTGAGAGAGAGAGAAGAATGCTGTGTTTGCGCTGGTTATACACTGTTCTATGGGCTAGTAAACATTATTAAGTTAAACATGTTGTTTTCGTTAATTTTTGTTAGATGGTTTGAGGTTTTTTATTTTACGATTCAAAGCTTATTATTGCAAGATAATTATCATTATTGTACACTAGCCGTCTTATTGTCTTTATTGTATGAACGGTTTCATGAGCACTGGGATGAACTTATTACTAAAGATTGGCCAACTTAATGATGATTCGCTCCGAACCAGATTGATTCCCGCATAGAACTCTTTACAACTCATTATAGGATTGTAAAGAGCGATTAGACAGAGGTTTCGTGCCTGTGGTTCCATGCCTTATCCTCATCCATTACTCTTATCGGACTGAATATCTCCATTCGCCCTCGTCTTCTTATACTTAAGCCGCTTCTACATACTTTAGTAATTCCAGGATCCATTATGTTTGTCTTAATGTGAATAACGAATGTAGTTATTTCCCCGAAAAGCTTATCTATAAACTGTTCATTCTATAATCTTTTTTTTTTTCGTTTCTTCGATTAGAATTGACCGGGGCTGGTTGATTTGTGGGGTAAGTTGACTTAGGAGTGGCACCTTCTCACCACATGACATTCTAATCTACAGGTACAGTACAACAGAGTTGTGTGAGTTTTTTATTTGAATTATTTTCGATTTTTTTTTCACCTCTGAAAGTAAATTTTCTCTCTACCAAACAACTTTAATTTGATTCTCTATATATTTTTTATTTTATTGATAATAGATTAAGGTTTAAATACTCCCAAAACTGCATCAAATAAAATGATTTATAACTACAAAAATGTTTAATTGGTTTAAATTTCGGCCTTGTTAGCCATTTTTCAAAATTCTAAATTAAAGAAGAAAAAAAAATCTTGAAATACCATATAGCAATACATGCTAAAATACAATTATTTATTTAACGTCCTCTATGAAGTCTACTTATTAAAAAAAAAAAAAAAAAAAAAAAAAAATGTTTAATTGGTTTAAATTTCGGCCTTGTTAGCCATTTTTCAAAATTCTAAATTAAAGAAGAAAAAAAAATCTTGAAATACCATATAGCAATACATGCTAAAATACAATTATTTATTTAACGTCCTCTATGAAGTCTAGTTATTTTAATATTTCCTCTTCATTTTACATTTTCTTAACTAGTTCCTAATGTAGGTAAAAGGCATTCTTGAAATTTATTTGCTTCTTCTTTAGAAGTTAATTTTAAGGAAAATTCATTTTCTTATTGAAGTATTTTACGTATGTAAGCATACATCAATTTACTACATACGGTTTATATATTAATATTCTTTCATTTTTTTTACGTATTATTCACGTATAATGTATTTTGTGATTGTTGTAGTTTGAAACTTCTCGATTTTGGTTTATTATTTTCAATAATGAAGCATTGTGAGTGTACGATAAATTCAAAAACTTGACCCCCTCTCAAAATTTGAGATTTTACGTTTCAGAATACATAGAATTCGAATTTGTTTGTCCATCCGCTGTCCGGGCATTTTTTCCGAAACTACTAGACCGATTTTTTTTCAAATTTGGATTTAAAATTATAGTTCACCCGAGGATGATCCTCCTTCATCGACATTTTTATCCGCCTTTTCCTTTCAATATAGCGACCGATGAAGACTATAGCGTCTAAACGAATTTACCGATTTCAATGAAACTTCGCTAAAGTCATTTTCTTGACACCCTTTAAATTTATCTATATAACATACTTCAACGAGAAGAAGCAGGAAAAAAAGTTATGAGGAATGGTAAAATTAAATTCTGAATAACTCAAAAAGTGTACTCTTTTTTGTCGATATTGTGATAACATAATTCAAAGGTATTTAAATTTCCTAAAAAATGAAGAAAGTTTCATCGAAATCAAAGCGCTATTAGTAAAGATATCGCGATTTTTAAATATTTTTAGTTTATTATTTTCAATAATGAACCATTGTGATCTAACAAAAAATTATGGTTATTTAAAAGTTTACGAAATATCCTAAAAACCTAAAAATAAAACGTTTTTTATATGTTATACTGCAATGGTTATCCTTTGTTTTGGTTTTTGAATTTGTTACTGAAGTAATCCAATTTTTTTTAGCATATTACTAATGATTAAAAAAAAAGTTTTGTCCAATAATTGGAATCACCTTTTATTTATTTCTCTTTGTCACTAGGAAGGTAATGTTACTTGACAAAAGCAGAGCACTGGAGAGTGGTGTTGTGGGCTTAGAGTGGTCAGTCGGTGGTTTCCCGCTCCTTCTGCTCAACCATACCGACATGTCTCTGTCTCTCTCTCCCGTCTTCTTTTCGTTATAATTAGTAATATTATGGTGTTATATCTTACTAAACCAGTTATGTAAATCTATGTTTTATTACAGTGCAAGTAATAAACATTGCAAAGGTAATATTACTAGCATTAATAATATTTAAAAATTACTGTAGAGTATATAATTTAAATCGTCCATGTTTAATAACATATATTTGTAAGCCTAAGATATTATGGTTCATGATATGTAGAACTCTTAAGTAATATTTTTCATGAAAAACTGTTCGACATGGTAATTTTGAACAATATGTCTTTATTACTTCTAGAAATTATTGTCGTAATTGGTTTATTATTTAAAATGAAACTTCAAAAATTGGTCATAAAAAAATTATTTATTCTCTACTATAAAAAACCTTCTTTAGGTTATTGATATTTTATGAGAGATTTTTTAATAATTATTATACTTAATCTATACATGATTATTTTTTTATAAAACCCTTTTTAATCTCACAGTCCTTTATTAAAATTTTAAAACATTATTACAATATTTAAAAACTCGACTACCAGAGCCATTTTCGAAAATTCTCTTTCTTTTAAAAAACAAAACATTAAAAAAACATATTACTTAAAAAAAAAATTCTTAAAAAATATCCTTATATAGAATAATACTCTATGGTAGTATTTGTTTTATTGCATATAAAATGCTTTGTTTAATTTTTAGTTTATTTCGAAAATCCAAAAAAAAAATTTTCCTATTTTTTTAATTTTATCAAACCTTAATCCTGCAATTGAATAGTACTTTTTAATGTAATAATCTAAAAACAAATTTTCTTTTATAAAAAAACACTAATTCATTTTACAAATCTTTTTTTGGGCAAAATTTATTTTATTACTGAAAACATGACAAAAACACAAATTAAAAATGAGAAATAAAAGCTTTTTACTTTAATTTCTTTCATATCTTTGTCATCCTCATTTTAACTTCACTGAGCTCTAGTCTAGACTGACCAAACATTAAAAAATAATATTTTTTTAAATATTCTACTAATGTTTTGAAATTATAATAAAGAATCAGTGGTACAGAACCCTTTTTATGGAATTATTAACATCCGCCTGAAACTTCGTAAATAGCTTCATCTCATCGTAACCTAAAACTATTTATTTATGAAAACTCTTGGAATTGGGGCGTTTTCAATCTGGAGGGGGGCAAACTTTGTCTTTTTAATTAGGTACTAAAAACTCGCAAATACCCATTTGCTTTCTATTTGGATCGTAAGATAAATAGATGACAAAATCGATAAAAAAGGTGGTCAACAAAAATATGGGACCGTTTGTCCTATATAACCTCCTGATTTTGAAAATTTGGGGGTGTAGGTCACGCCAAATGGTTCAATATTTTTTATGACCACCTTTTTCCTCGACTTTGTGATCTAATTATCTTACGTTCTAATTAGAAAACAAATCTGTATTTACGAGTTTTTAGTACCTGATTAAATAGACAACAAAGCTTGCTCCCCTCCACATAGAAAACGGCCCAATCCCAAGATTTTTCGTAAATGATGTAGTTGTAAGTTACGATGAGATGAAACTATTTACGAAGTTTCAGTTAATAATAAGACAAAAAGGAGTCTGTACCAAGGACTAAAAGGACTTTGAGATTAAAAAGGGTTTTATAAAAAAAAAAATAATCATATATAGATTAAATATAATATTTATTCTCTTAAAAGTGCCATTTTCCTCCCATTTGGTTCGGATTATAGATGAAAAATGATTTGTTTTTTTTTATTCTTGATTAAGGGAATTTAATATATTTCAAAATTAATTAAACGACTCAAATTATTTCTAATGTTATCTTTTGGAACATTAAATAAATTTGATTGAAGGGGGAGAGAGGGGGATTAGTGACCCCAAAGGCTCCACAAATTTAATTTACATACAACTTTTCCACTCTCATATTCATTTTGAAGAGATAAGAGGTCGTGATGGACGCGAGTGTTAAGGCGTCAACCTTTGCAACATCGAGTCCAGCGCAACAGGTTCAAATCCGGTAAGGGCAGGTTGAAATCTGGCCATTTCACTGAATGAATTCCGACCTTCTTACTCTCGTTGGTTGGACATACCAGGAAACAATCTCTCGTCACCGTATGCTAGAAGTGACCAGACAAAGAGACAAAAAGAAAAACAAATTAATGAGTCTCGTAAATGCGCAAAACATTAATAACCGATACGTACAATTCGAAATTCTTACAAAATGTTATCATATAGATGCATCAATTGCATTATTTGAAGAAATAGTGCAAGAAAGGAAGGGATGGAAAAGGCTGTTTAAGGCGGCAAAAGATGTATAATGTTGACAGAAAAAAAAATCAGATATGTTGTCGTTGTGTTCTATGGACATACATAACCAATCTTATCTGATCACCTTCGATGCATTGTAAAAGTCCATTTTTCTTGAAAAATACGTCTATAAAGAGTACGTCTATAAAATACGCCTTTTATTAGTTATAGTACAGTATAATATATGTATCTTTTCAATATTGTTTTATTGTATAGACAATTTCTTGTCGGACGTTTTCTTCCGAGGCAACGTGGTGATGGCATCTGAGAACTGAGCGATAAGGCCCGAGCAGATTGGAACTGCCGAGTCGAAATAAATCATTTAACTCGCTCCCCCCCCCCTCTCGATTAATAAATGTTGCCCTGATTTATCCAGGTATTTACTTCAGATACTTGGCTTCCCTCTCTGTTCGTTCCGCTAACGAACTTCCAGAGAGCGGCTATATTTCTTCTCCGTCCGAGAACCTTTGCCAACTTGTTCTTCCAATTTCTCTCCGGCCCCTCGCAGTAGGTCCTGGTGATTGAAATTGTTTTCGCCAATTTGGGAAGGGGGGGGGGCTCCGTCGACAATGGAATTTACATGATAAAGGCCTGGAAGGGCCTGATGAGGCGGATCTCTGGCTGGGCCCTGGTTATTTAGTGGCGTACTCGTATGTGCTGAGTTACGATTGGCTGCTTACAGCGAACATTGTTGTTCACGTCCGCATGCCCTGTTAAATCCCAAGGATACTGAGCGTTGACTAAAGCATTAAATACAATGATGATTAAAGAATGTTATTCTTATGTGAAATATTTCCTATCATTAATTAAACATATAAATAAGCATGTTACAGTTTAATATATGCCTATACTTCAAAAATATAAAGAAAGTATAAATGGATATAAATGGAAAAATCCTAACCGTATAGCTTTTAGTCTTAACATATAGATGATACAAATACTTATGCTTAACAAGTATTTATATCACCTATATTACAAATGCTTATACGCTTAATATATAAGCCGTACAAATACATACTTAAGGAAACGGGAGGTTTCAATAAAAGAAGGTTGTATAACCAGCTGATTAGGAGGGATGAGAGAAAAATAAAATGAAATGTGCTTTCACCGAGAAATTCACCGAGACTGATTCACCGAGACAGCCAAATTCCGTATTATATTAAGCTCGATTTACGTATGGAAGCATGTTCTAATCTTTCGGGCGAGCTCGGGTGCGTTCATATTCCTTTGGTTCTCAAATTACAACTATTCTCCGTTACGATCTCTTATTTCTCCTTTAACTAATTATCAAATTACTTTATATTTCATATTTAACTATCTTTTATATTAGATATTAATGTGAAATGGTCAATTTAAAAAAAAAAAAATTAAAGGTACTTTAGCGGAAGCTAATATTGAAAATTAGCCATTTAAGCTCTGTTAGAGAACATCAACAGAATAAAAACATTTTATTTAGAACTGATTAATTTCACACTGATATGATGAATTTAATCAAAATCGTTAGAGCCGTTTTCGAGAAAATCGTAAAAATGTGTTTAATCCATTATATAAAGTGCCACTTCCAGTTAGCCGATTTTGACGAATAACTTGCTGTAACATCTCTAGCCTATAAAAACCTTAAATATGCAATTTCAATTTCGCACGACTTTTTGTTATTGAGCTAAACTATTAAAACACACACACACGCAAACAAAGATCATTTTGCGGAACTTGGTTATTTGGACTCAGGAGAACTCAAAACGTGTATTTCCGCTTAAAATTAAGATTCGAAAATTATCTTGTTAAAAACTAGTAACAAGCATAATCAAATATAAATAAAATAAAGGTTTTGTCTATACATTGAATAGAATAAACCCGTTTCGTGATATCCCTCCGTTTTCTACATTGCAGACATGAAATCCACTTTTAATTTTTTTTTTCTGTGTCTCCGCATTGTCCGACATTTCTTCGGGAGTGTGCTCAACAATGGCTGATGGTAGACTTTTGAAATGTTGATATTATATTCAGGTTTGGTTGACTTAAAACATAGGCTTTAAATGAAAACAAAATATTGAGTAGAACCAACATTATGAATTCATGAGTAATTTGTCAAAAGATCCCGGTTAGGCAATTACTTACTTCAATTTTCATCCCAACCTACTTTCATACCGCAAACCACTTTTAAAAGTTGTACTATTCAACTGATGGAAAAAAATATCACAACTCCGCGAGAAAAATCCGAAATGCTGAACATCAGTAACGCGTTGTCGCTTAATTACATTGGTAAAAAACAGTCATTTTTTAACGTCGCGTTCAATATGTCATTTGATTCAACTTACCGAGGCTAACAAATGTTTTCGTATACATTTTTAGGATTAACCAAACGGATAAGCCAGAAATCGGATAAAAAATCTTCCAAAAATTTCACCCCACCCGCCACAATATTCAGATCAATTTCTAATTTTACACGGATGTAGGTGACTCAATGTCTAATGTTATTTTGCCAGCGATAAACTCAGCAGAGATTAAAGAAGTGCAGAGACTACAACTCATTCTGGTTATTTCAATCGACTCCACAATCTCCTCGCTTCATCATAAATGAAAATTAAACACAACAAATTTTAATTGTTGGTCGGTTTAGTTTTGTGGCACCTGAAGAAATAGCCGAATAATAAAGTATTTATTATGACAATTGCGAAATCTGAGCTCCATAAGCCTCCCGTAAAATTTTTCAAAACAACTCCACCACCTACTCTTATGAAATTAAATTTGGATTCCCCTCCCCCTCCATAATACAAAATCCATCTCAAAAAAAAAGATTCTCAAATTTTAACTATACACTTATCAACGACGGGTACATCAGCTAGTCTATAAATGAATATATAGCTTAAAAAATCGGTTGCGCTTCTACTTACTTCCACTTTCTTTCACTTACCTATCTCTTACAATATAATAAAATATTAAAAATTTTATTTAAGTTGAGCAGTAATATGTAGTTCATTAATTGATAATTGTCATTTTATTCAATTGGCGTGTACATATTCAATTGGCTTGTTTACCTTCCAACGTTATATATCAGTCTAAATTAAGTAATATTCATTTACATGCGTTATTAATAATAAAACAATAATGAGCTTATTTGGTCCGAGAAACATGAGGTGAGTTGAATTGGAAACAAATGGGAAATTCTCTGTCACAATAATGTCAATTAGTTTGATTTTTGCATATTCCATATTAATTTCGGCCTATCCATGAATGCAGTTACAATTCGTAAAGCTTCATTTATGAATCAAATATCTGAAAATATACAAATTATAATTTATTAATTATATGATATATGATTATATATTATATGATAATTATCAGTGCTAAATATAAAAAGAAAATTACGAACGACTTTACTAATTCAATTATTTATAATTCTTTATCAGTTCTTAGAAATAAATAACCACTGTTTTACAATGTAGTCGTTAAAATTTATTTTATCTTTGATCCGAAAATAATTAATTTTTTATTTTAAAGTCTCTGTAAGTGATCAACTCGTTGTCAAATGCATTTTTAATAAATTATTATTAAAAAACAATAAATTGAACCGTTAGTGTTAATTGATAAAATAAATATTATTTTCACCATAATTTCTATGACTTATTATTGTTGATGTACAATTAATAAAGCGTAATTTATAGATGTGAAAAAGCAAGATCTAGGAGATCTCAGCGTTCTATTTCACACGCCTAGGAGCTGTGGATTAGAACCCACAGAACTGGATTAGAATCCAGTAGAGGTTGAGAAAGTGCACTTAGCTTCTATATGCATATATCTTGAATGTAAAATTAGAATCTTGCCGGAACTGCAATATATACATTTTTACAAAAGCTACATACATATTTACAGATGAAACTATGTACAAAACATATAAAAACTATGAACAAAAAAAACACTTAAAACTATGAACAAATCATTTAAAACTATGGAGAAATCTATATATAATGATTGAACAAAATAAACATACACTTTGAGAAATGAAGAACAAAAAAGAGATAGAAGCAGTTCATTTCATAAAAAAAAACTTTACTTGTACATATATATAAATATATATATATATTTAAACTTAACTATTTAATTGGGAATAAGGTCATTTAATTTTAATAAGGACCTTTAATGGTCCTCAAAGGACGATTAAGGAAAAGTTGTAAATATATATATATATTAAAAAGGTTAGTTATAACCTAAAAAAAAAAAAATATTCGATATTCTCATACGCCCGAGAAAGGTCAGAAATAGTTTTGGTTTAAAGATAATGATCTAAAAATAGAGGATTAGAATGAGTAACGAGTTTGGAATTAAAAGAAAAATATCTTCCGATATCTAAGGAATTTAGACGAAATCTACTGCAAACGGAATATTGAGGTATTTGTCGATAACTTTATTTGTGATATAATAAGGAGCGTTAAGGATTCTACGCAGGATTCTGGATCGTAGGGATCAAATACGGGAAGGATTCGATGATTTAATGGATTTTCAATTGGTCCCGGCGATTTTAATGTGAATGATTTTTTTATGTTGTAGAATATTGGAAGTTTACAGTGTTTATCATGTCAGTGTTGTTGTAATTGGAATCTACGAGTGTAATATCGTTAAACTAAACTGTATAATAAGATGTAGGTTTATGACGAGTGGTAAATGTGATTTGATGGATTTTGTTTGGATATATTTTGATCCTCCTATTTCACCACCATTCTTTAATGGTTGAGATACTCAAATTCAAAGGGAACCCAACTCGGTAATTCGTGAATGAACGTCATAAGAATGGCAAAGATTGCTCGGGATCGCTTTGATCACGAAGACCCCTATACGTTCATTCATTACTGATCATTACTTATCATTGCTAAAGCCATTTTATTTCAGTTGTAAACAAAGAAACAGCATATATATGCTTATTAAGACATTGTCATTTATAGTATTGGACATTAAGAGAAAAATGGACATGAAATAATTACTTCCTAGTGCCAGACCAACGTTAGAAAAATAAAAGCCAACTACTTACAAAAATTTCGGAAACGTATTGCGAAAGTAATTAATTTGTAAGAAAAATGGAAAAACTAATGACAAATAAACACAACGGTTAAAGATTTTGTTTTCTATAAATAAATTGTAAATTTCCACTTTTTTTTCAATTTATTGTCTACTTGACTATTTAAAGAAAAAATAGTTTGAAATGGCTAATAAAAATATAAATTAGGGATATAAACAACTATTTACTTTTATGAAATTATTTACTTAAAAATGAGGCCTATGTAAACTAAACTATCTAGTAGTAAGGTTAGTCTCATAGAGAATCGTTTTGACAAAAGTTAGTAAAATATAAGTCTACTATTTAAAAAAATTAATAAAATGTAATTAAAGAACTGACAAATATACACAACAGTTAAAGATTTTTTTTTTATTAAAATAAATTGTGAATTTTTCACTTTTTTTTTAATTTGTTGCCTACTTGACTATTTAAAAGAAATAGTTGAAGATGGTTTATATAATATAAGTTAGGGATATGGAAAACTATTTAACTATTTACTTTTAATGAAAATCAGAATTTTATATGACCAAAAAAAGGACAAATGAAAAGATAATAAAATAATTTTTAATAAATATAATTTTCCATAGGAATTTTTATTTGTTGGGCGCCTGGCTTAACAGTCTTTCATCTTTAAAGAGATTTAGAAAACAGAAAGTACTTAGCCATTATTTGGCCATCATTACATATTTACTCAACCATGCTAGCTCAGGTGAGAAGGGGTTAGGTTGGATAATTTTTATAAAGCAGCAAAAAGGTTAACAGATCTATTTACAGAAAGAAATATTTGCAGAATTAATACTATGTACAATAAAAAGAAATAAAATACAAGGAAAAAGAGGGAATTCAAACATAATTACTATATACAATTAAAGATAAAAAGGAAGATATTTAAGATAATAAAAATAACAAAAAAAAATTCTTATTTTATATACAATATTATGGCATGCCACATCTAAACATCTAGAAAAGATAGTCAAGATACAATAAGATGTAAGAGTACATGCACATGCTAAAATATCAATTAGTCATCTGCCCAGGAAACAAAAGAGTGTAGAGTTTGTTTTGTTTCCAGTGCTTTCTTAATCTTGGTTACATTTTAATGGTTTGAGGCCTAGCTAAACTAGCCTATCCAGTAGTGTGGTTAGTCTCCACTACTTTTACCTCAGTCCCCCCTCCACTTCTCTTGAATGAATCTTTGATTACGGGATGTTCGGAAACCCGTCAGACACATCCATCAGTACTTCATTCACTACCTTACACGATAATTCGGAACGTCATTAATGCCACGGAATTCCGAATGACCGTGTCGGGTCCCCTTAAGAAAAGAAAAACATTTTGTCCTAGGTACATTAAAATAGATTTCGTAACGAAGCCACGGGATGAATCTCGACCTTTCCACTCTAGTTGAAATAGGTTTGTTTGCTGCTCTAGATCAACCCTTCCCCTTCGTGGTGAGGTAGGGAGTAATAAAACAGCGTTGTTTTTTTATGATGTTATTTAAATAATTTTCAAATATAAGTCTTATTATGTTGTTAAGTAGTGCTTGGAATGTTTTAAAACTATATAAGTATCTTTTAACTTTAGAAATCCAACTTAAAAAAATTGCAACGAATAAGTAAAGGAATGGAAAATATGTTGGAGTGTTTAATTATACTGGGGTTCCATGATTGGTCCTGCGGGCTCATTGCGAGCCATCCAGGCGAAAATTACATCGTCCTCCGCCTTCTCGACAAAAGGAACAACTGGAACCGAAAAAAACTCCCCAGGCCCGGTTTAGATTATGAGATGCGAGGGGAATGGTAAATGTTCCCCCATAAAGGGGATAACTTGGAGAGCTCTGTATAAAGCATCCTTTGCCATAGCCGGTTATTAGGAAGGTTCCTTGTCCCGTTTTAAATTGCGTTTAGCCCGCCTGTTTAACTACTTCAAAGGGGCCTATATCCACACATATACTGCCCAATTCAGTTGCCATATTGCCCCGCTGTATCCCTTCCCAACCTAAATCCGCCTTTAACACCTTATAACATGTATAAAACATACGTGCCGACTTGCCTCCTTACACTTGCTCAATTTATATCGCTCCGCCTTATGAATTTATTAGCTTTGCTCAACACCTCTTATTGCCTTCCCGCCCTCCCGTTATATCTTTTACAGGTGAAATATAGCTATAATAGGTTCCTCTTATTTAGTTTATTGTAATTTATTACAATGTATGATAAAAGTCATGTAATAACTGATATATAACTGAACTTTGTAGCAACATTTAACGTAGACATTCTCAAACTCTGTTATAAATTTACGCCGTTTTATTTATATCTTTAAATCCCGCCCATAAAACATTTAATATTTTTGTTTGCAGAGATTAATTTTTGTGTTTTATGAATTAATTTTAAGGTGAAAAGTCTTTTTTAATATTGAAATAATTTGGACTGTCTTATTTTTCCACCTCATATATATTCATTCAACGATTTGTGTTTACATTCCAACTTCAGGTCAATTGATTTATTTTATTTGATCATTGTTGTATAATTATATTTCAGTATTACTAAAAAAGCTGCTAATTGTCACTACTATGACAGGTGCGGATGAAAAATTGAAGACAAAAAAGATATGAAATTAATTAATTCCAATACAGTTATAACTATTAATAAGGAGGACATTAATGGAAAATTCAAAATCATGAAACCTTGATTTTCTAACATAAATTGAATGATTTTCTATTAGAGGGTCTAATAGCAAATAAAATACTGATTGTTAATAAAGTATTAAAGTATATTTTCCTTTTCACTTCTTCCTTTCCTCTTAGGCTGTCCGATTTTTTTTTTTTTTTTCAGGACATTGAGAGAGGGAGGAGGCTTAATACCGGCATTAAAAGCCCTTCCCTCCGTACCGGTACATGTGATTATTTTATTATTTCAACTTTGGCCTGATAACACGTGTTTACGCTTAAGCCCGCTCGGCCTCCCCGCCCACAAGTATTATGCTACCAAAATACAACGCAGATGTCAGGGATTTCTAAATATTTATACTATAAAAAAAGAGAATCTGGTGCGCGCAACACACAACTTTCACTTACCGCCAAACTTTGAATAGAAATTATTTTCTGGTAATGTTGGGCTATTATACAAATTTCTAAGTGGTTTTTTAACCGAGCTGAAGCTTAAAGCTTACAGATAATAAATCATTAGCTATTAGTTTTAAACATTTGAATAGTTGGATTAAAAAGTAGTAGTTTTTATTTTCATGTACCTATCTATGTATGTAATATATAGTATGGGAAAATATTGCGGTCCTGAAAATATTCAGATCTGAGTCTTCAACGGAAATACTCGTATACTCGTAATAATACTTCTTCTTCTTTGTCTTCCTCACAATGCCATTTCTATCGTCGAGGAGCCTCTATCCAACGCAGCCACCCTTCCCGGTCTCTGCTTAATCGCTTCATTCGGTTGAAGGATTTGCCTCTTCTACCTCCGATCCTCTCCATGAACTCCTGATATGAGACTCTGGGACGCCCTCGTGGCCTCTTCCCTGTGGGCCGAGCCTCTAATATCTTTATAGGGTCAATGCCCTCGTTCATGCGGCAGACATGTCCAAATCACCTTAATTGCCTGTTCTCCAAGGTAGTTTTGAGTTCAGGCACTTCCAGCTGTTCTCTGATAGTTTCATTTCTAATGCGATTCCTCCTAGTTTTGCCCACCGATCTACGTAGGAATCGCATTTCCGCTGCTATTATGCGACTATAATGTTTGTCCAACACAGTCCAACTTTCTCCACCATAGGTGAGAATAGGAAGGTATACAGACTTATAGACATGCCTCCACTTCACGGCAGCTGAGGATACTGCTAGCGATTTGGTGATATACTTGATTCGCCTTAGATATTCTATACGAAATCTCAGCATCTATCTTACCAGCGTTAGTAATTATGGTACCTAAGTGTGTGTACTCCTTTACCACCTCAAGAATTTCTCCGTTGCAAACCAATTGGACGTCTTCCTCTTCTTCTCTCGCCATAATCATCACTTTACTTTTGGATGCATTTATTTGCATACCTTTCCTCAGCAGCTCTTCTTCCTATTCTAACAGTGCTTGCTGTAGTTTCGTCTTGGAATCGTTGATGAGCACAATATCATCCGCATACAAAAAGCTCTGCACGAGGACAAATAAGAGGTCTCTTGATTCCAAATAACCAAGTCCCGCGAAATGTTCTGTGTGAGTATATGAACGAAAGTTTAATTGTATACTTAACGTTTTGATAAGTCCGGAATGTTACAGCAACTTTTTTGTCAATATCCAATAGATTTAACACATTTTTACGATTTTCTCAAAAATAGCCCTAACACGATTTTTATTACATTCATTATGTGAATGTGAAACTAAGCACTTTTTAACACAATATATGTCTTATTCTCATTGATGTTCTCTAACATTGCTTAAATTCCTATTTTTCAAATTGTCTTCATCTAAAGTACGTTTTTTTTTTTTATTTGAAATGTATAACCATTCCTTTCTTTAAGGTCTTTATTTTTAATTCAATGTGTGGGCCGTATATATTTAAGTATCTAATTATAGAATAGTTTATGAAAAATAAACTTAATCTACATGTTCTCCATGTTACATTCATTTCAAGTCAATGACTGATTTTAAAATATCCTTACTGCCTTTTATTTATGTAGAGAAAAGAATTAATAAAGTTTCTTCCAATATTCATGAGAATTTATACAACCTTCCTTACGATATATAGGAAACTTCCTTTTCAATCTAAAAGTTCAATGTAAGGCCGACCAATAAAAACTTCATAACCGTGTTGAAGTATTTTCAACGAAGATAGTTTTAACTTTTATATATGTTTTTTCTTCATTTTTTATGGCCATGTTTCCTTCGTCTGTAGTAACTTATTTCTTTGCAATGCAACGCTGCATATATTATTGGCATTCTGCGAGTCTTTATGTTGAATTAAATTCAGAGTATGGCGGAGTCCATTATTTTGAACTCACAGGGAATCCTGTACAATCACCTCTATTAAATAAGCTTATTGTTTTATGGATCCGGGACACATATTGAGAAGAATGAGGATGAGAAAAGAATAGAAACCACAAATAACATTTTCATACATTAAAATAAAATGAAAGCTATATGGTTGTTATAATATATTTATATATAAATAATCACCTCTGATATGCCCTTCAGGTGATCAGGTTTTGTTATAATTGAACTTCGTATAGAAAATTAGCTGGTCATCAAATTTTGTTGACAGTTGCAAAATCAAATATGAAATAAAAACCTTTTTACTGGAAGGTTTTCCTGCTGGTGACCGGGTCATCAATGACGCATGGCACACGAATGACGCGGGCTTGCATACCGCCAATTCAAAGGCGCTCTTTTTTTTTTTCAATTTACTGTTTACCCTCCCATAACCGGTCCTTCTGTAAACGAACTCTCCCAAATCCGAACAGCCAAATATGTACGTTAGTGTGAAATTGTATTTGAACAAACCAATTTTTTATTTATTTTTTTTAATTTAAAAGTGTTTTTTATTTCCTTGATTGTAAACTGATGAGACCGTGCATATATCGTAGATGTAATAAATATTCAAATCATCATTCATTTCAATTAACAATGAGCCATTGGACCAATCCCTTGTGTTAATGATATTTTGTGCTCTGAATAATGCTATGGTTCATATTTCAGTAATTTGTCATTCATTGCAGTCTTTACTTTTTATTGTTAATCTTTAAAAATTGTATGATACAATAGTTTTTAAATTGAAAGATTCTTTAGGCACGTTTTGGACTTTTTTAGTGGAGAGTTATTTCGATTGAGCCATCAGATATCCGATGTATAACACTCGGAAAAATAATCAATATATTTTTCAATCGTTTAACGTCGATTTTTCAATCAAAATAATAAAAAAGAAATATCAATATATTTTTTTAATAAAGATAACTAATTAAAAAGATCAGTTTTCGATAACCAGTTTTTAACAATTATTCGTTCTTATTAAAGTTTAACATTATAAAATCAACAAAAATAATATAAAACTCATATCTTGGCGAAATAGCTACATGACCGCCGAAAACCGTATATGCTCTTCCTGATTACTAGCTTGTTTTGCATTCTATTCGAAAATCGGGACTTCTTGAAAACGCCGAGGGACGCGTAACAAATTGTTATAAATCGGGACTGTCTCGCCAAAAAACGGGACCTCTGGTCACTTTAACTATATATATATATATATATATATATATATACACTTTACTACTATTATTTTAATAATTCACCTTGCTAAAATAAATTAGATAAGATTTAATTGCTACCATTGGATACTTTTTGCATCTTTATATATTCTTCTCGTGTATAATTAATATTCTCTATATTTAGAATAGGAGACGGAACAATACCTCAATGAGGTAATCCTGTTATTGATTTAAGTCGATCTGAACCTGTTCCAGAGGCAGCATTGTGCCCTCAATGAAAGATGGATGCCGCTGTGATGGTGTGATAATTGCCATAGCAATCTTTTATGACGTCAAATCGTTCTGTCGGTTTATATTAACTTGCACACAGTACTCTCTCACCTGAATGTGACACAGTATGGAATCTCTTCATTGCATATACATATGCACTATACGTTGTGTATATATGAGGTGTACATATGTCATAATTAATAATAATATATGGAAGTATATCAATGTATGGAATTTATCAATATACATTTCGGTAAATATATCCAACTCATGATAAATATTACAGTTTCTTTCATTACAAATAAATCAAATCATTCTTAAGCTTCAAATGATTCATTGTTTTAACTTGTCCTATTTTAAAATTTCAATTTCTATTATTAATCATTCATGAAAATTATCCAAATAGAATTGTAAGGAAATTAGTATTACTTGCACAAGAACTATACTGATGAAAAAGTAAAATTTAATTACGAACATGTGTAGCGTGTATAGTAATATCAAATTATGGAATGAAAAGTACAAAATTTTGTACGTCTTTTTTGCTGAATCGTAAATCTATCATACTTTAAAGGCATATGTTCATATGGATTTATATAAGTATACATAGAATGGAAATATCTCTAATCCAGCTTCCTTTCATTCGCCTTGTGATTGGCATGTTATCCATGGCTATCTCATTTATAATTCCATTGTTGTGTCGGTATAGTTTGTCCTAAAAATTTAATTCACGACACTGATGAACTCGGCAATGTGAGCATTTAGAGTTGATTTTAGCGACTAAAACCTATTACAAGCATTTAAATTTATCGACAGTATGTAAATTTCGATAAGTATCTAAAGTAAAATACATTTTGGGCCAATTGAAGAAGAAAAAAAACGGTTCATAGTCGTTAAAATTCTAATTCGTCCTTCTTATTTCTTTTATCTTTGTTCAAATGATGTGGACAAATTGACTTCGCAGAATTGCCTTTAGTTCAGATATGCATATTTTAGTCAATTATATTAGCGATAAAAATACTACTCTGTTGTCCTAACTCTTCGTATTATCTCAAGTAAACAATCTTCGAAATTAACAAATAAATGAATAAATACAAAACCAGCTTAACTCCTCTACTGTCCGCCGTTATTCCTCATCCGCAAAAAAATCCTATTTCGATATATATATATATATATATATATATATATATATATATATATATATACATATATTTTTTTTCAGATTATAATTTGATGTAATATTCCGCCAAATGCTTGGTTCATTTCTAAGAAAACTCTGGAACCTTAATATTTTAACTACATACAATGATACCGTTACGGGATTTGCAAATATTAAATAACTCAAGTGAATGTAGTCATGGATGAATTTACATCTAATTTTTTTTTCTCTTCAAATTTTAATCTATACCTGTCATGAATTTGACAATAAGCAGATGTGTTGTAGTGAATTCGGAAAGTGACATTTAATGTATGAGAAAATATATTACATAACAGCGCCTCTTCTTGTTGTTTATTTGCTTTGTTAACTCGAGAAAGGATGTATTTCATCCAGCTCCTTTTCAGTCGCCTTCTGATAGGCACTTCAGTTGTGGCCAAGCCGTTTATTAATCTATTGTTGTTTCTACCGGATGAACCGAGAGTAAAGAATTCGTATTTGTTGGTCGATAGTTAATTATCGTAAGTCTGTCTTTAGAGTTTTTTACCAGACAGCTGCTGTTATTAGTATTAAAATTTTGGATGATATGATTGTAGTTTTTGTAAGTGCCTCTTATTTGCTGAACCGAAAATTTGCGAGGCAAATGTCTATATGGGTTAGAGTAGGTATTTTCTAACGAATTCGAAGACTGAAATGATGAATATGACATATTGAATATTTAATAGTTGACCGTTGCATTATAAAGGAAGGAGATGGTCCAGGGTGGCGATCATAAATAGGCTAAATTGTGGCAAAATTATTTTATTAAAAGTCAACGTTTCAACCCGATTTGCAAATCTTCTACAGGGCTAGAACGGACAAGTACAAATAGGTAATTGTGGAAGTTAGATAAGATTTAGACAAAAAATTATAAACAATGTGAATAAGCTTATTAAAATTATAAACAGTAAGCACATTAAAATAAAAACAGAAATCCTATGCAACAAGATCCTAAACTGAAGTAAATAGATGGTAACAATTGTTGTAGAGTAACATATAATAAATGCAAATGTGAATATACTTCTACAGATCTACAGGAGAGATTGAAAGAAAAAGAAAAAGGATATAATATGAAATAATAGACATAAAGGAATGTGGAGAAAGAAAAGAAAACCAAAAAATTAAATAAATAAGTAAATAAAATTAGAAGAATAAAATTAGGGACTTACAGGTATGTTCTGTTAGGAGTTCCACTTAGAACTGGAAAACCAGGGTAAGGGCAGGTATTGGTGAATTTGCTGACTTGTTTGGGTAATGGGGAAAAACCTAGAAAATTACAGTATCTAAAATTTGAAGATATGGATGGATACAATAATAAAGAAACATGGTTAAAAAGTAAAATGAATACAAAGTGAAAAATGATGATCAAACATTGATGTAGAATGTAAATATAACATTAAAATAAAATAAGAGAGATCATATAAAGCAGAAATACTTAGAATAATGAACAATTTAATTAAATTAATCAATAAAAATTGAAAGTAGATAAAAATAAAAATAATATAATGTAATATATAAGTTATTTTTCACTCATAAGATTTAAAATGTGTCTATATGTTAAAGAAATATAGTTTTTATCTACTTTATGATTAACAGGATTCTGTTCTATGTGAATGTGGATGGATTCGGTTGGTATGTGAAATTTTATTGTTGACGAACCAAGGAGCTGATGTTATTAATCTTAAAGTAAGTGCGTCTATTTTGTTAAACTGTGAATCTATGAGACGTATGTTCATATGGGCATGAGTAGACATGTTTACAAATTTAGTTTTTGCTGATTTTCAATTTTGATTTGAAAAAAAAATTAGTATAATTAGTATTTTAAGTGTTAAGTCCAAGCTAACGTAAAATGTTCGTCTGAGGATTTGGTTACGCTGATATGGGCGAGAATATTCCCCTGCGTCATCTTTTACTAAGCTTGGTTTCATGTCATGAGGTATATTAAAATTTGGTATAATTTCTCGGTTGATTATATGTGAAGATGTAATACACATGTATGTTAAGCAAGTGACCAACCTGTCGTTAAACGATAAACCAAAGTGGAACATAAATTGTATATTCAAAGCTTTGGACAGTTCCCACGACCCCTGGTTATCTCAATGGCGTGCGGAGCAATTACACATTTAGGCTAGCACGCTATCCCCAACAGCTCCAATCAGCGCTGGGTCCATCAGGCTGTCGGGTCCCAGGTCTCTCTCTAACACCTCAACGCAATACAATACACTATACTCTCATTTAAACTCTAAGATGTAAATGGATTTACAAAAAAATATCTTTTGGGTGCTCAGTTGACAATGTTCACTAACATTTCTTACCTGTAGTCCGATTTAAGAATTATTTCTTCGCTAATATTAGTCTGCTTTCTCTTAAAATCCACCATATCTCCTTCCTTATTTTCCCTCACTTTAGTTATATGATTACCTGTTATATGATGGACTGTCTACTAGACACGAGACGAGACTGAAGAGTCTAATTATTTATTTAATACAAATGTTAGTATTTTTTTTTGTCTATAAAAATGTACTTGCGGTTGTCAACTTATTGTTGACAATCAGCAAATGTGATGGCGGTACATGAAATAATGACTTGACAGGTATGGGGAAGGAAAGTACTCAACAGTACCTCTTCCCTAACTTGTTCCAATTACTTAGGTTGTTTAAGGAAGGATATCTCTCATCCTACGCCGTTTTAGTCTCCTCCTCATGTTCTGAGGTATGTCAGCTGTGGCCATGTCTCTTATTAGTCTGTTATTATGCCCGTTTAAACTAGTGTAAAATCGTTGATAAAGGGTCGTTATATGTTGGTCAACTGTTAGAAGGTGGAGGTCAGTATGTAAAGTTTTGTTAGTCACGTACCAAGGTGCCTTTGTTATGATTCGCAATAATTTTGATTGGAACGTTTGAAATTTTTGTAGGTAGGTTGTTAGTATTTAAATTAATATAATTTTATATGTACCTATTATGCTACGTTGATTTTGTTTGGAAAATGTATAATGTACCAATTAGTACCAAGAAGCACCTCTTCCTGTCTCTTTTCTTTTTTTTTTTTTTTTTTTTTTTTTTTACTTAATTTAGGAAAGGAGATATTTTATCTAAATTAATTTCATTCCGCTTCTGACAGTCACTTCAGCCCCGGTCATGTCGTTTTAAGCCTGTTGTGTTCATGTAGTTTAATATTAAATCGGGAGTTATTTTTTTTTTAAATTTCTTTATTGAGTATTATAACAATCTGTCTGTTGGACATTGGTTATAGTGAGGTAGGATGACATTCACACCATATGTACAAAAAAATAAAATAAATAGAACAAAATAATAATCAAAAGTATATACAATAGACAATAAAATAAAATAACCTAAAAAATAAGAAAATTAAAACTAAGGAAAAAAAAAAAATAACATGCATACCTAAAATCGGGAGTTATAAATACGAATGTGTTGTTATCATACGTCGGTATGTATGAAGTTTAGTTTTTTGTAGTTTTCAAAGTGGAATTTTTCCTAAACCGTAAATCTGTGAGGCGTATTTTCAAATAATTTTCAGTAGGTAAGAATATATACTTAGTTTTGACTAATTTTGATTTAGAGAAAAGAGGGTATAATATATTGAATTTTTATTTTTTTATTTTGGTGTGTAAGTCCCAGTTCATCCTTCTGTCAAATATTAGTCTGAGAGGCAACTTAGTTTGTTTGCCTGAGGAATTAGGTTCTCGCCAATACAATCTAGTAAGAACGTGTCTCGTCGTTGAGTAAATAGTAAGTTTATTGCAAAAACTCATTAAGTGGCATTTTATAACCTTGATGAATTTTCCCTTTGTCATATCAGAAAATTGTGCACTTAATGCATATGATAAATAAAAGGGTTTGTTACATTTTCTTACTCTTACATTCAGTTTTAGATAGATAAATGAGGAATTAAACGAAACAATTAAAAATACTAATTTTTAAACATATAGTATTTTTTGACCGCACCACCCGGTCGACTCCTTCTCAAATAAAAATACAATTTAAAAAATACCAAAATAGCAATTTTATAATTAATTTTTGTTAATTGCAATGCAAAATATGTATTCTCTTTTCTATAATTAATTAAAATACTTAAAATTTACATAACAATGAAAAAAAAATGACTTTTTGTACATAGTTAAGCGAAACACTAACTTACTTGTATAATCTTGTAAGTATATACAGGAGTCATACTTTTGATGGTACAAGTTGCACCCTTAATATTTTTGAGGGGAGCATATAATGAGGGTCTTTTGATTTTTTGAGAGGCGGCCATATTGCAACAGGGTTATACATTTTCGAAATAAAAAGTTTCAGGATAAGGGACAATGGGAAAACATGGCACACACATCATTGTAATTGTGCATGATCTACGGTTTTTTCTAATTATACTTTTCTTTGCTCTGTTTTTAAGAAAAGGTGATTTCTTGGGCGAGGAGGGGAGAGGTAGATTCTTGCGTCATCTACCTGGGGAGGGATGGAGACCCCTGGGTACATAGAATGTGAGTTACACTTACCTCACTTGGTAAGTTTTATTAACCATTTGGAATGAAGTCATTAAGTACCAGATAGTGTCTGCTCTGTACTCAGTAAAACTGTTTTTTTACGTATCATTTGTATTATTTTGTATTGAGCTTAATGAGTTACTGTATCGATAAATATGATCGAAATTAACAACTACGTACCTTCAGGTAAAAATCGACCAAAAGTGTACTTAGTGACGACATCTCAATTTATTTGTATTATATTTGCGAATTTTAATATATCTAACTTGTAATAATAAAGATATAAACGATAGAGTAATGGGGAAAGTAAAACTCGAAACGATAATTAACTATCGGGCTTAAAAAGCTTTTTCATTTTATGATCTTAAGTGTTTTCGCTATAATGGCTACAAACACGTTACAGCAAATTATATACTTTGAATAATATAGCCTACTCCGTTTAGAGCCGCATAAAAACTTTTTAAGAAACTATAAAAAGTAATATTGATAGTTACACCCCCGTTATTCTGGAAGACTAGGAACCCCCTGCGTTACCTTTTATGAGTTACCATATTTTCTCGTTGTTGGAGGCAGTATCTAACTGGGGGTGGAAGTTGGCCCGGTGGAAGCACTAGGGAAGAACCTGTCTCGTTGGCACAAGTTATCGCTTTTGACAAGGCCCAGCATTTACCAGCCCAGCAATAAATTCATTAGGATCCAGAACTTAACAACGGAGCCATACTAGAAAAGTTTTGTCTCTGCTAAAAGCTGTATAATCCAATTTCGCCTATATTTTTATGAAATCATGTAAAAGTAATAGTTGGTTGTGAAAACGGCGCCCAGGAAGGTCAAAATTAGGAACATAATGAACAACATTTTTTACTAAAAGTAACAATATTTTTATTCATTTGATCATCTGCATAGAAGGAAAATAATTTCCGAGAATAGGAAAAAATTGGATACTTCCCCGCCACAATAACTTCAAGGAATGAACAACGGTCAGAAATAATAGACCAGCGTATAAAAAAATCTCAAATTAAGGGTGAATAATTCTATGATAAAGCCAGTTCTAATATATCTGGACACTAATCAGCTCTCTAAAAAAAAAATATCCTCCGCATGTTAACTAGAGCAATTGGGGATCAGGGTACTAACACATTTAAGAGAAAGACCAATAAAGAACTGCTTAGAGAAGCCTCTACTTAACAATGAATGCCTCAATAGAAGGCAGAAGACCACTTGGAGACCGAAAAACAGATAGATAGATAGAATCAACAAAGATGCAATAGAGCTGCTTGCAGATAACTGGAAAGAAATAGCCCAAAACAGGCAATGATGGAGCAGGCTTATAAGGATAGCAAAAGATCTACAAGGTCTCTAATGCCAAAAGACTTTATTTATGTTGTAAAATTCCCCTCAAATGCAACATTTTTAGAATAAATCAAAGAAATTTGGTTACTATCTGTCATTAAAGAAAATTGTATACTGGATAACCAAGCTCCTGGAGCTTTTATAATTTAATTTTTTTCGAAATATTATAATTACTCTAAACAAATATCTTACACCCTATACAGACATCATCAGAAAAGAAAAAACAACATAAGGTTAATCAAAAAAATGAAAGAAAGAAAAAAATACATTAACTAGAGACTAGAACTCACCAAGCCATCCAAATACATACTGAAGAAAATCGAAAGTTGCACAAACACGGAAGAGGAGTGTTATACGAAACAGATGATTAGAAGGGTTGAGAGAAAAAGAAATAAATAAAAAATATAATAATACTAGGGACGTACCTAACGGCGGACCATCCCTCATTTTACAAATGATATCAATATTTATTTAACTGTACTATTCGTTGCTCAAATTGTATAACTTTTATTTAAATGTATTCTGTAGTTCAGACTGTATTATTTTTTATCACATAAAATAAATTGGACGAAACCGCAGTTCAAACAAATTTTTAATTTCTTTAAAGTTCTATATTATACAGAGTACGTTTTTTGACCATTTATATAATTATAATTATTCATTGCTAATTTGTAATCCTAGTATATATTCAACTTGTCCAGCTTCATACAAGCCCAACAATAATTTAAGCATTAATTTAAATATAATATTTTCATTGTTCGTTACTTTAAGGTTAAATGCTACGGATTAAGGTTAAATGCTTCAAAAACTCAGGCCATTGTCATTGGTTCCAAGCCCCTCCTTAGATCCGATTTTCCCATACTAAATCTTGGTGACCAGCCAATCTCCTTCTACTCCTCTGTAAAAAATTTAGGACTATTTATTGATCAAACCCTCTCCTGGAGTCACCATATTTCTCACATCTCCCGACGGACAGTTTCTGACAGTACCCTCAAACTATTCCATTGCTTCCGTCATCTCCTACCTCAACATACGCGTAGACTCCTCGTTTCCTCTCTCATCTTCCCCCACTTTGACTACTGCTGTGTGATGTATGATGGACTCTCGGTGGAGCTCCGCGACAGACTGAAAAGAATAATGAACAGTTGAGATTTGTAATTGGTGCCCCGAGATACTACCATGTCTCTCACCACTACACTGAGTTAGAGTGGCTCTTTCCCTCCATTCGAAGACAATATATCCTAGGTACATTCCTCTATCATATCATCTACAATCATCGTCCTTCCTACGCCTACAACCTTCTCCAATTCAAGTCCACTCTCTCTCCACAAGATCTCGACCTTCCGACCTTTACATTCCTTCTCACAGATCTGCATCGTTCCAAAACTCCTTTATTGCACGTTCTGTTAGTTTCTGGAATTCCCTTTCTATCAAAATTCGACATTCTTCATCCTTATCTACATTCAAAACCCTCCTATTCCAATTCCTGTCCCAAAAACAGTCAGGCACCAGCTAACCTTTTATGTAAAATTACATATTATCTATAAGACCATATTCACATATAGCTCATATTTGATTCGACTTTCTTTTTTTTTTTTTCAACAGAAACAGATTTTACTGTTAAGAAGAATATACATTTATTTTTTCTGTATTTTTTATTTTTTCTAAAAGGGTTTATTTATATTTTAACATTGTACATAGTTTTAAGTATCTTAGTATGGTTTCAAGAGTTTTTTATATAGATTTTTTTATTTTATTTTGTATATAGTATGAATAACTAATATTTTTTCTTTCCTTTTTTTTAATGACCTATCTTTATTTTAATTTGTTATGTTTGTTTTTATCTGGGCAGATGTAAAATTTTAATTTCTGTACTTTTTTGTTATTCTAAAGGGACTTCGTCCCAGAATAAAATTATTTTTCTATTCTATTATGCTTCCGTTTCCCATGTCATAATAATTATAATTATATCATAATATAATATAAATGTAATTATATATTATATATTACATAATAATTAATAGTCAAGGGTACTAAATCAAACTTTTACCTCCAGAAGAATAAATACCATCTCCTCTCCCGTACAAATTTTTAGTCTAAAATCTTTATTTTGTATAAGGAGAGTATTAGGGAATAGGAGCTCACACACATGTACATATATGCTTAAATAATTCTATTAAATGTGTTTATATTTTATTTATATTTTATTTAATTAGTTTTTACTAAATTATATAAAATGAACTAAAACCAGAATTTATTCCAGACATAAACCGTCGCATCGGGTCCAGTTGGAATACAAAGAGAACTCCTGCCCCAGAGGCTAGACGGTTTTATATTAGTAGACGTTAATTTAAACACCTCGCACGTGGGCTCTGCTATCCGTTAAATTTAGAACTCCTTTTGCTACTGTCGCTAAATATATTGCCAAATTCCTTTTTGCGATCCTAGCAAAAAGAGGATCATTAAAAAAGAGAAAGACATTCTCCCCTTTGAAACTCAGCACCCTTTATTAGATTACCAAACTCTGGAATAAAAAAAAATTTCCAGTCTACCGAAAATTTCGACGAGTGTATGTGTAAAATATCTGAAAAAAAGTTAATGTATTTAAAATTATTTTTATGTATACAATATTATTGTTTTTAGTAATAAATAGCATGAAAAATACCATTATTTCTAAATCAAAATTTTTATATATTTATTACTTTTTTTTTTCTCATTTTCAAAGCTTTATTAGTAGAGTACCACGAATTCAAAATGAGAGTAATTCATTTAGGTTAACCGCATTTAGGTATTTAACTATGTTTTGTTTTGAGATTTCTTTTCTTGCGATCGGCAATTTTTTATCTACAAAATAAATCTCTGTAATATTTCGAGATATATATATAGTTTCCAAATTATTCGAAAAAAAATTAAACTTTTGTAAAAGGTCGAATCTTTGCAAATATTAGTTAAATATGTTCAATGTTTTTTGTGAAAATTTAATTATTTTATTCGTGATCACAATCAATTTTAAATTATATTTATAGTTTTGGGGTTACACGTAAGTAATAAAATGACTTTTCTTAAAAAAAATTTTCCCTCCGAGGATGTCTTGATGATGACCAAAAAAAAAACTTAAAAACTAGCTGTGTCCTGGCCCATAATATATATGAGAACACAGGAATGCAGCAACGGAAAAACTGAAGGCTAGCTTCATCAGAATTTTTACTAAACAGTCTTCAGATGATTTCGATTTTCGGTTATTTTGTGCCAGTTGCTTGGGAGGGTAGGTATTTTACCCTACATAACAAAAAAGAAAAATATACGAAAAAAAAATAATTAAGTTTGATGGTTCAAATTTTCCTGTGGAATCCCATAAGTGTTTTGAAGTAATATAAGATCAAAATGTTAAAAAAATATGTTATAATCTAATATTTTAAGAATACTCAAATTTTAGTTGGTTTCAAAAAATCATATCACATATGAGAAAATTCTTGATCATCTAAGTTATCTACACATGAAAATTAAAAATCAAAAATTGGTAAATGAAAAAGGTATTTTCGTAAAATCTGACGAAATACAGATCTCCGTACCGAGGGGCTTGTACTTTAACACATTCGTAGATTGTTAAGTTGATGTCTATGAATATTTAAACAATGAAGTAATTTGGAGCCTCCCATTACACATACTTTTCCTTAATCATTTTAAGCATTCGAGTCTAAATTTTCGTTGGTGGTTGGAAGATACACCAAGGTACATTAAGAAATATTTCTTCAAGATGAAAACTTCATTAACAAGATACTAATGTATTTAAGTAAATATGCTAGTATATTGCCTTTTGGGAACTTTTGGACTCAACCTGACAAAGAAGTTTTGTTAAATATTAGTTTTAATCGTGAATTATATGATCTATTTTAGAAAATAAAATCGCACATTCCTTATTCTTACTATCTTCTGTTTCAATCTTTTTCACTTGACAGGTTATCCTGTATTTCTGTTGATTCCACTATTTCTCCCTTCTTTCCTCAACTTGCCGGCCTATCACAAGGTAGTATTTTATTCAAGCTCCCTTTTCTTTTCCCTTTACATATCTGACATCCCTAATCGCCTTAGCACCACTCTTTATAGCTTCGCTTACGGTACTGCAATTTTTCCTTCGCAAAAAACTCTAACAAATATCCTTCAAAGCCATCTCTACGACCTATAAAAATGGTTTAAAAAAAGAAAAATTCAAATAAATTGCAGAAAGTTGTCACCTTTGTTTTATGAAAGGTTTGTGTCCTGCAATAACATTAGACAACAACCCAGTTCCCTCAAAAATTCAAGTACGGTATCTCCGACTATACTTGGATAGAATACTCACCTGGAACATACACACCAAACAAAAAACAAAACAAGAACTGACCAAACGTTTCAAACAACTGTCACATCTTTTGGACTACAGATCTCCACCAAACTTGGAAAACTAGCGACTAATCAACTCCACCATAGTAAACCTGTTTGGACATACGCAGCAGAACTTTGGGTTATCGCGTCACTAAATTCAAATCACACTTCGTAAAATCCTAAATGCTCCTTGTTTTTTTTTTTTGTTTTTTTTTCAAATCACACCATACACGAAGAGACATGAACGTACCAAAATTAAAATCCTACATACCATATGAAGAAAAGAAATTATATATAAAATATCTGTGAAAAAAAGAACTACGTTGTGGGCTTTAGACCTCAGGATAGAAGGGAAAATATCAACAAGTCGAGGTTAATAACATGAAATATAAATTCTCCTCAAAGAAAGGATGATATGATGTACATTTCCCTCCCTTACACTATGCAGGTACGATTTTTATTTTATGAGATATTTCAATCTATATATTCCATAAAATTCGTTGTTATTTGGTCTTCGACAATATTTTTTTCACAGTGGAACGAGTTAGGGAAAACTCGCGAGATCGGCTAAATCTTTTTTTTTTTTTTCAATTGAACTATTCAATGAAAATAGTGAAAAATGTATATTCTACCAACTTATTCTCAGAAACTCCACGAACACAATAAGGTATCAATAAACAGTTCTTTTTAGTGATAAACAGCAACAGTTCTTAAAAGTAACAGTAGCAGTAACAGTTCTTTTTAGCAATAAACAGTAATTTTTGGAGTTCTAAAAAAATAAGATAGATTTATATAGATGTCGCGAGATCTCCCTTACTCGGCCCACTGTGCGGCATCGCGTTAAGATACTGGATTTGGAATAATAGCCCATTACATCGAGGATGAAATGCTGAACAATTTCCTTACTTACAGTATGCAGGTCCGATTTTCAGTTTCTGAGATATTTTAATCAGTATTTTCAGCAAAGCTTTTATAATTTGGTTTTAACAAGGCGTCGCGTTACAAGTTACAGTTTTAAATTATTGCCTATTACAGAGAGGATGAAATGTTTGACAATTTCCTTGCTTATAGTATGTAGGATTAATTTATAGTTTCTGTGATATTTTAATCCATATGTTAAAAAAATTCAAGTCAACTTTACCCGAATCATTAACACTCCGGAAATCTGACGGATCTATTTAATTCACACTTCACAAAAAAAAACAAGCCTATAGAAGTTTTCACTTCAAAAAGTTTTTAAAAAAATATTACTTTATATTATAAAATAAGTATGATTGTATAATGTAATAAATATAATGTACAGTATAATATACTTAAAAATGGACTATATTTGGACCATATAATTAAGTGAAAGATATGAAGTCTGGAAGGTTTTTTTTTTTTCTAACATTTCACAATTAGTATATTTTGAAATGCTTAACAAATTAAAAATATTATATACAAGATAGTTACATAAAGTTTTATTAGCTTGATTTTGTATTTAAACTGAAAATTATTTTTGAGCAGTGTTCCATTTAATATTAATTTAATTTATATACCTAGAAAAATATATACATACACTTGTTTTCGCATTATAATAAAATTATGTAAAATTGCCACCTTGTCATATAATTTTCTGATAAATATTTTCTTTTGTAGCAGCTACGCTACTTAATTTACTTACTAATCCAAGCACTTTACTTCACTAGGGTTCTTTCGCGTAATATCATGTAAGGTGTTTCCAAGGAATAAATTACCCTTTGACTCCCTCCATTTATTAATGTCATTAACAGCGTTTCAAACACATTAGCTGCTTCTCAAGATCTACAAGTTTTCACAATCTTACTAACATTGTCCAGCAATGAAAAGACAAATCTTATCTTTAACATTTTATTTCTATTTCATCAAATGCAATAAGACGACAATGGGCATTAATAAGAAAAAAATACTGAATAATTAGTCCGGTTCTATTTTAATTTTACGAAAAGGGGTCCTAACATGATTATAGAATTGAAACGTTGGTAATGACATGAATAAATAAAATAATTCAGAGATAATTTGTTCCTTAGAAACAACTTATATGCTACCTATTTTTTTTTTCAAACACATTATTGGGTTCTTATGATTGCTTAGGAGCACAAAATCTGCTTAATCTTTTTTTTTCTTCTCTAAGTACTACTAAAAAGGTCCAATTGAGAGAAGAAGCTGCTGGAAGAAATAAACTTGGCGATTATAAAGTACAGGCGAACATAAAGTACAGCTCGCCCCTGCTGTGTGATTAGAAGAGAGATACCCATGTGACAAGATAGACCCGGGGATGGTCTCTAGACTTCTGTACCAGGGCAATAAAACGTGTCGTAAAAGAACTCTGGGTTTCTCTTTCTACTTTAACACACTCCGACTGTGTAAAATGTTTGTAATTTGTCTTGCTTTTTTTTTTTTTTATAAATAAATTATTATTACAAACTATTATTATTACTATTCCGTACCCTTTAATTATTTAAAACTTAGTATAGCCCATTCCAAATCCTCACATTGGGCTTTTATCCTTGAAATATTTAGGAACTTAAGAATCAGTTATCTTATCAAACCTTCCGTATAATCTGCAGACTCTACTAATTTCAGATAATATAGTTTGATTTATAGTCGTTATCTGAACGATAGCTTGGATAGATTGCCAGGAATCAGAAACTAACTAATATCCCTAAAAAATAACGGAATTTCTTCTTCACCTATATTTATATCTGCTTACATGAGATGATGTCAAATAGATAATGTTATTTCTAAGCTCAGTTCTACTTGTTAAAAAAAATTAAAATACGGATATAGATTCAAAATTGATCGACCATTAGTAGAAGTACTAAGTTATATCTACATATAATAATCATAGGTTATGAGAGAAAAATTAAACGCTTGGTAAAATTTCACCTAAGGCGCCTACACTCATGAGACGAGTCTGCTTGCTAACTGTTTCCGCTAATTAATTTTAGATAACTATTACCTGTTCATGTTCGATAACTATTTACATAACGTAACTCCATTTATATCTTATGCAGTAAATGAAATTTTGTTTGTGTGCTTCTTTTATTTTTCATTATCAAACATCCTACCTGCTCTAAAAAAACAAAAAACTTTATTAAATTAAGAAAAAAAAAGGCTAATGATATATTATAAAAATTAATACCATTATAGTAAAAAATATATACATACGGACTGATATATGTAACCTTATGTTTTTTTAAAAAATAGTAATTCTAATATGTAGGAATTACAATGTACGGAAATCTTTTGATGATTACAATACTTTTTTGTAAGAGTTATACATGCATTATAATTTTTTACAAATATCTCGGTATTGATTTAACCTATCTAAATTGTTTATCATATCTCAGTTTGGGCAGCTGAGTTGCTCAGTAAGTAAGGAACGGAGCTCGTATTCTAAAGGACATGGGTTCGCGTCTGGCCGAGGTAGATAATTATTTATTTTGTCCAGTCAGCCGAGACCCTACTGTGGGAAATCCAGCCTCTGTGGAAATCCTAAATTAATTAATTGATTATGGGGAAAAACATGGTGATTGAGCATGATCCCGGTGAAATCATAACTCTGCACAATCGTTGACCAAAAAAGAATACTTTCTTACAAAGTTCTGATTCCTTGGGAACGCTTGAAACGATTTTTTATTTAACTGATTAATTATTTTTTTATTATTCATTTATAGTTTATAGTGCTAGTTTATTAATTTAGCATACTTTGTATATTTTGTATCTAAACCAATGCTTTTCTGTTATTACTTTTTGCCTTTTTGTTATCTTATTATATTATTGTTTTATTTATCTAATTTTATTTATCCAGGCTATACTTTTTGTCTCTCTGTGTACCAATATGAGTATGTGTAGTTCATTTTTGGCCATTACACTACAAGTAATCCTTCGTTTTATTTTATTTCTCTTAGTGTTTGCATATTATTATATAAATCACTGTTGATATTATTACATTTTGTATTAAGTTGTATGCATAAATATGTATTTTTTTTTTCGTTTTTTCATCACAGTAATAAGCAATTTTGAGAACATGTTATGTTCATTTAATATTTTTTGTGTTTTTTTCTGTTTATTTTTTAGTGATTGCATACTATTTTTAAATAATGTGTATAATGATAGAATTTGTTAGAAGTTAGTTTTTTGGCTAGATTTGTATTTTCTTTTGTATTAATTCATCATTGTTATTCTAAGGGGACTTTGTTCCAGAATAAAGTTCAATTTTCTATTCTATTTTACTGTTATTGATCCTTCATGGATTGTAGTACAGGTTTTGTTTTTCTTTTTATTACTAATATTTCAAAGTCAATGACTTATCGTTTGCAAACATAAACTGTGTTAAAAACTGTTCTTGATATTTAAGCTTGTCCCGGAAAATTCATTAAAGTAAGCTTAAGCAATAGAAGTTACAGGAATTTGATTCAATTTATACTTGAGCATTTGTACGTTAACCCCCAACAACTTTCGTTTTAGAATGGGCAAAACGGAGCACCTTTTTATGAATGTGGCTGTGTTAAGAGATATGGGTATGCGCAAGCGAAAGTATTTCTGAAATTTTCATTAAAATCTGGTATTATTCTCTTTACAAGGACTACAATCACACACCTTTGTGCATGAATACTATGCCTCTCAGAATTCAATGATTTGTGAATAAAAATTTACTATTTGAGGGATTTATTGTTAAAACTGGAATCAACTTGTATTGTTTCAAATTTTGTATACATCCACAAACATACCTCTCTTCAATGGACGTAGGTGTTTGTTCTCGATCCATCAAATGCCGGTGGTCCAAAGGATAATGAATATTTACTCTCGGGCGGACAAGAACTAGCCATGTGGAGGTGCAGCTGACGTCGAGATCTAAACAGTTTACAAATAAGCCTTCATTAAACAGGGCCCAGTGTTTGTATCTGTAGTGATGTGTTGATTCGGCCCATTGAGGGCTCGGATGCTCGGGTTATTTCGTCCACGTCGCCATGGAGTTATCATTAGCTGTGTTCTGGCGTGGGATAGAAATAAAATGGCTTATTCTAATTTCGTCGTAGAATCGTGCTTTGAAACCAAAGTTTCCGTAGTTATGAATAAAAACTAGAAAGTTACCCTTAGATGTTGATAGAAATCCATGAATTGAAGCTGATAGAAATCCATGACTTTCTAAGAAAAAAAGCTATGGCCTTGCTGGCTAAAAGAAAATCAAAGTAAGCGACTTCAAGCGTGGTTACTACGTGTATGGGATACTGCTCGGCTTGGGAAACCGTCCACCAGGGACGCCTCGCCCAAGATCCCACTCAGGGAGGCCTGTCAGCCTGCAAGCGGTAACTCTTACCGACCGGTGTAAGAGTGATGACTCTAGCTGTGTACTGTAATGGGCAATCTATGTGATTTTTCAGGATGTCTGTAAACTCCTAGTGGTTTATTCCTTGAGCGATCTGTTGCAGGGAAAGAAATATATGTCCTCGTACGCCCGTTTGCCTGTTCCCGCCAATTTAAGTTTTATTTATGATTGACTAAGTCAATTTAAACTAACTCTCACGTTTAAGAGATTAGTTGATTAGATCGTCGTAATGATATTACCATGACTAATCCGTCGTCCTCATCTCCACAGGCATAAAATCACGATTAAACTCCACAGTGTATCTGAGCCTGACTCTGGACCGACTCCTTCGCCTGACAACTCACATCCACAAAAAGACAAGTTCTTTAAGAACACGGTTCTAGCGTCTGCACCATCTGCTCCTCACATCTTCAGCCCTCTCGCTCAGACTCAACCTACTGGTGTGCAAGGCTATACTAAGACCAGTACAGCATGTGGAAGAACGAAAAATCTCCCAACTTCTAAAAATCTTCGGAAAAATCCGAACGATCTCGGAAATAATAAGGAAGAGGCACTTTAAGTTCCTGGACTCACTTAAATACTTCCCTAACCCATTGTTCTCAACTCTAACACCGGCACCTTCGCCAGTGTGATGGAAAAATACACCACAAGAAAATGACTCAGACTTTCATGATTGTATATAGTCTATACAGTGGAATATTAGTCATGTATTAGTTTAATTTTAAATCAGAAAAAAAACGAACCCAATGCTTTTTAACATACTTGCAAATTAAGACTGCCAGAAAATCCAATCACAAAATACTTTAATGTACTACATAATATACTTCCTAATATATAATTAAATTGGGGATTGAAAACAAAATAAATAAATAAGAGGCGAGAAAACAAAAGGCGAAGGAGTGAAAAATTACAGTTTTTAAAAAGAAATGTATATATTATTTACGAATTAAAAATAATAAGGTGTACACCTATAAATGCCATTATGATAAATGTGTTGAACGAAAGATTAATTTACTTACTTTGTTTAATTAAAAGGAGAAAATGAAGCACCTTTAGACCGCATTCAACAACTGCGGAATCGACTCCAACTCAAATTACTATTTGGTGTCGGAATGAAATAATCATTCATCATTTAATAGGTTACCTACCTCAAGTAAAGAATTTTCCAATGAATTGAGATTCCTAAAAATACTAATTCAAATTAGTAAATCTAATTGATTTTATGTATTTTGATTTGTTTTTTCGAGACTTGGGTTAGGAAGAGTGAGTGAAAGAAATTTCATATTTTTCTTATATCTAGTGTTTTTGAGAATTGTTCTTCTAATAATTCTTTTATTCATGAAAATAGTTGTGTTAAGTCCATGACCTGAAAAGCTATAAAAGTAAGGGAGCTAATGTTCGTTCTTCCTCCTCGCTCTTCACACAACCACGCGGGTACTCCCTACATTGCAAGCTTGAACAAGGAGAATTGCGGTCCAGATGATCTGAGGATTAACAGAAGCCTGTGTAATTGCCGTAGGGTGTACGAGCTACAACCTGCTGTTTAATCTCTGCTTAATGAGCTCTAATGATTCCATTGGATGGGGCTTTGCGAGGTGACTAAGCTGCATCGTTCTCCCTAATATATATGTTCTCTGTGTCATACGCATTACCGTAAATAACACCAATGTAACTAAGGCGATGCTTTTAGGGTGTCAATTGATCTAAATTTAAAAATAATAATAATAATATACATAATTCATGTTGTAGATAAATACCAAAAAAAAAAATCTACTACATATATATATATATATATATATATATATATATATATATATATATATATATATATATATATATATATATATATATAAACAGTTTATTAAATGATAATACAATCTACCACTATAAAGGGCAACAAATATTTGGGCTTCAAGCGTTCATTCGTACTATATATACAAAAAAGAGGAAAATAACTATAAATAATTAAAAAAGAAAAAATATTTATAAATAAATAAAAGTAATCTTCTTATACACATTCATACCTATATACAATATTAACGTTGGTCCAGGAAACTCCGATCCAAGCGTGTGGAAAACAAAGCATGACACAGAAGGAACTACAATCGCTTTAATAGAAATTCCATCACCCAGTAAAAATTTTAATCAATTTTATTTTATTTACCAATTGCTACTGCAAGATCACCGAATATTTCTTTGCCAGTTATCAAACGATATTCTAAAAATAATTTCACCATTAAGCGGTAATATTGTTTTTTTTTTTTTGTTTTTTTAATGCTATGACTATCGTTGGTTGATGGTACCCAGTCCTCGTTAATGTTTCCCGTGAAAATTCCTTTACTTTATGTAATCTCACAATTTTATTGTTTTTTTTTTTATGCATGTCATAATCACAGCTTCTGTCCTGGAATTGTTTAAAATTCAACTGAGAAATATTGTTCAAGTTTTCTTGTAACATTAATAAGTCAAAGAAAAAAAATCTGGTGTGTCCACTCTCACGACTTTCCTACCTATTTATACCTTTAACTATTAAGAAAACAAAATTGAATTAGATTTATTTTCTGAAAATTTATCAAAGAAAAAATGTGTTTTCGATTTATCATCGCGACGCAAGAGTCATAACTTTGAAGATTTCCCTTCTCCTTCGGGTGAAAAAATAGTCACATAACCCCGAGATTCCATAAAAAAAGTAATGAAGAAAAGTCATCTGGTGATTTTATCTTTTTTTTTTTCAACTTGAGTGATCTTCTTATTCAACAATAGTGCTATACTCGTGCAATACCTTTATTAGCTTCATGTTTCCAATAATTTCCTATACCTTTATTTTATTTTGTGTACTGTATTGTAATTATATTTCACCTAGACCTGGGCAGAATTTATTTGAAAAATATTCCCGGAATAAATCCCTAAATAAACCTCGATAGTTATTTCCGAAATAATTTATTTCATGAAATAACCTGACCATTATTTCCGAAATGATTATTTCGGGAATAAATTATTTCAGGAATAACGATATTTGAAATGATTATTTCAGGAATAATGTGAAATCTGAAATAATCATTCCGATCGACTTTTAGATATAATCAATATCCGGGTCGACTGTTATGTTTTCGGGGTAGCTTATTATGAAAATACGGTCGAATTTGAGATTGCGCCACCCCCTCCCCCCCCCCATCGACTTTTTGTAACTTTTCAGATATAATCGATATCAGGGTCGACTATTATGTCTTCGGGGGCGCTAATTATAAAAATAATGTCGAATTCGATATTGCACCACCCCTCCCCACCCCCCATCAACTTTTTGTAACTTGTCTGATATAATCGATATCAGGGTCGAATATTATGTCTTCGGGGGCGCTAATTATAAAAATAATGTCGAATTCGATATTGCGTCACCCCCTCCCCACCCCCATCGACTTTTTGTAACTTTTCTGATATAATCGATATCAGGGTCGAATATTATGTCTTCGGGGGCGCTAATTATAAAAATAATGTCGAATTCGATATTGCACCACCCCCTCCCCCCCCCCCATCGACTTTTTGTAACTTTTCAGATATAATCGATATCAGGGTCGACTATTATGTCTTCGGGGGCGCTAATTATAAAAATAATGTCGAATTCGATATTGCACCAACCCCTCCCCACCCCCCATCGACTTTTTGTAACTTTTCAGATATAATCGATATCAGGGTCGAATATTATGTCTTCGGGGCGCTAATTATAAAAATAATGTCGAATTCGATATTGCACCACCCCCTCCCCACCCCCCATCGACTTTTTGTAACTTTTCTGATATAATCGATATCAGGGTCGAATATTATGTCTTCGGGGCGCTAATTATAAAAATATTATCGAATTCGATATTGCACCACTCCCTCCCCACCCTCCATCGACTTTTTGTAACTTTTCAGATATAATCGATATCAGGGTCGAATATTATGTCTTCGGGGGCGCTAATTATAAAAATAATGTCGAATTCGATATTGCACCACCCCTCCCCACCCCCCATCGACTTTTTGTAACTTTTCAGATATAATCGATATCAGGGTCGAATATTATGTCTTCGGGGGCGCTAATTATAAAAATAATGTCGAATTCGATATTGCACCACCCCCTCCCCACCCCCATCGACTTTTTGTAACTTTTCAGATATAATCGATATCAGGGTCGAATATTATGTCTTCGGGGGCGCTAATTATAAAAATAATGTCGAATTCGATATTGCACCACCCCCTCCCCACCCCCCATCGACTTTTTGTAACTTTTCAGATATAATCGATATCAGGGTCGAATATTATGTCTTCGGGGGCGCTAATTATAAAAATAATGTCGAATTCGATATTGCACCACCCCCTCCCCACCCCCCATCGACTTTTTGTAACTTTTCTGATATAATCGATATCAGGGTCGAATATTATGTCTTCGGGGGCGCTAATTATAAAAATAATGTCGAATTCGATATTGCACCACCCCCTCCCCACCCCCATCGACTTTTTGTAACTTTTCAGATATAATCGATATCAGGGTCGAATATTATGTCTTCGGGGGCGCTAATTATAAAAATAATGTCGAATTCGATATTGCACCACCCCCTCCCCACCCCCCATCGACTTTTTGTAACTTTTCTGATATAATCGATATCAGGGTCGAATATTATGTCTTCGGGGGCGCTAATTATAAAAATAATGTCGAATTCGATATTGCACCACCCCCTCCCCACCCCCATCGACTTTTTGTAACTTTTCAGATATAATCGATATCAGGGTCGAATATTATGTCTTCGGGGCGCTAATTATAAAAATAATGTCGAATTCGATATTGCACCACCCCTCCCCACCCCCCATCGACTTTTTGTAACTTTTCTGAAATAATCGATATCAGGGTCGAATATTATGTCTTCGGGGGCGCTAATTATAAAAATAATGTCGAATTCGATATTGCACCACCCCCTCCCCACCCCCCATCGACTTTTTGTAACTTTTCTGAAACTAATATGATTTCGGGGTAATTAAGAAAATACGGTAGAATTTGAAAAAGATATCCCAAAAACATAAAAGTCGACCCTGATATCGATTATATCTGAGAAGTCACTAAAAGTCGATTGGGGGGGGGGAGGCGCAATCTCAAATTCGACCGATATTTTCATAATAAGCTACCCCGAAAACATAATAGTCGACCCTGATATCGATTATACCTGAAAAGTTACAAAAAGTCGATGGGGGTGGGGAGGGGGTGGTGCAATATCAAATTCGACAGTATTTTCATAAAAAGCGCCCCCGAAAACATAAAAGTCGACCCTGATATCGATTATATCTGAAAAGTTACAAAAAGTCGATGGGGGTGGGGAGGGGGTGGTGCAATATCAAATTCGACAGTATTTTCATAAAAAGCGCCCCCGAAAACATAAAAGTCGACCCTGATATCGATTATATCTGAAAAGTTACAAAAAGTCGATGGGGGGTGGGGAGGGGGTGGTGCAATATCAAATTCGACCAGTATTTTCATAAAAAGCGCCCCCGAAAACATAAAAGTCGACCCTGATATCGATTATATCTGAAAAGTTACAAAAAGTCGATGGGGGTGGGGAGGGGTGGTGCAATATCAAATTCGACAGTATTTTCATAAAAAGCGCCCCCGAAAACATAAAAGTCGACCCTGATATCGATTATATCTGAAAAGTTACAAAAAGTCGATGGGGGTGGGGAGGGGGTGGTGCAATATCAAATTCGACAGTATTTTCATAAAAAGCGCCCCCGAAAACATAAAAGTCGACCCTGATATCGGGTATATCTGAAAAGTTACAAAAAGTCGATGGGGGGTGGGGAGGGGGTGGTGCAATATCAAATTCGACAGTATTTTCATAAAAAGCGCCCCCGAAAACATAAAAGTCGACCCTGATATCGATTATATCTGAAAAGTTACAAAAAGTCGATGGGGGGTGGGGAGGGGGTGGTGCAATATCTAATTCGACATTATTTTTATAATTAGCTCCCCCGATTACATAATATTCGACCCTGATATCGATTATTTCATAAAAGTTACAAATTGTTGATGTGAGAGGGTGGGGGGGGGGCGCAATCTCAAATTCGACCGTATTTTCATAAAAAGCGCCCCCGAAAACATAATAGTCGACCCTGATATGGATTAAATCCGAAAAGTTACAAAAAGTTGATGGGGGGTGGGGAGGGGGTGGCGCAATCTCAAATTCGACAGTATTTTCATAAAAAGCGCCCCGAAAACATGGTGCATATTGGTAATTTTTTTATGTTATTTCAGAACAATGTTATTTCTGAAATATTTATTTCTTGATTTTATGCAATAATTTATTTATGAAATAAATAATCCTGAAATAATAGTTATGAAATAATTTATTTCAGAAATAACTCATTTCGAAATAATTTAAATTATTCCAAAGAATGTTGAAATAGTGAAATAATTATTTCAGAAATAAATTCAGAGTTATTCCATCGAGATTATTTCGTTGACTGTTTGAAATATTATTTCAGAAATAACCGTTATTCCCGAAATAATTCATTCGTGGAATAACCATGTGAATTATTTCAGAAATAAATTATTTCAAGAGTGCCCAGGTCTAATTTCACCTCCTTCAGACTTTGGAGATGTTTTAAAAATATAAAATAAATAGGATAGAAATGGAAAGGTTATTTACCTCAAAGTGAACGCCTCTGTCTCCTAGTCGGAGGAAGGAATTTTTTTTTGTTACCAAAGGGCCAACCAAAACCGACACAGCTGCTGGTTTTTTTTTATGAAGGGTGTAAACATTGAGAATCTTCAAACAGTTCTTAGTATTTTCGTTTGTTTGGTTGAGGATTAACGTGAAGCAATGTTTATCCACGTTGCGAAAGAGTCGAAAAAAACATGAAGGTAGACTCAATATCAAATTCAGTGCAAATAAAAATAAAACGCTGCAAATTATTTCATAATGGTTTATTATTTCCAAACAATTATACATCTAAAATAACATTACCTTCCTAATTACAAAGAAAAATAAATAAAAGGTGATTTCAATTATTGGACTAAACTTTTTTTTCTAATCATTGGTAATATGCTAAAAAAAATATCATTACTTCAGTGACATTCAAAATTTAAAAACTAAAACAAAAGATATAACATTTGTAGTAGAACATATAAAAAAACTAGTGACCATATCTTTCCTCCTAACTGTCCGATTTTAACGAGTATTTTTTTGTTTGTTTTTTTTGTTTAAGTATGTTATATAGATAAATTTAAAGGGCGTCGAGAAAATTACTTTGGCGAAGTTTCATTGAAATCGGTACATTCGTTTAGGCGCTACAGTCTATAGCAACACAGGTTTTTTGGGTCACCATTTTGAAAGTATGAGGCGGATATTAATATCGATGAAGGAGGATCATCCTCGAGTGACCTCTAATTTTATATCCAAATTTGAAAAAAAATCGGTTCAGTACATTCTGAGAAAATGCGCGGACGGCGGACGGACAAAAAAATTTTTATTCGTTTTTCGATTTCTACGTATCCTTAAACGTGAAACCTCAAATTTTGAGAGAGGGTTAAGTTTTTGAATTTTTTGGTCGATCACAGTGGTTCATTATTGAAAATATTAAACCAAAATAAATTATTTTACTTTTGAATATTGCTATTAATGAAATTTTCATTTCCATGGAGTATTACACCTTTTGTTAATAATTTGAGATTGATAATATTAAGAAGTTGAGATTTGACTAATGCTAGATAAACCTTGATTCTATTACTGCATATGTAAATTTCGCAATACAGAATAAAGGAGTAATGGTTGTAATTATTTTTCATATTTTATTTACGTGTTTATTTATATTTATGTTATCACTACCCAATGTAGTAAAATCTTTTATTTCATGTATCAAATTTGTTGGAAATACGAGGTTTAGTTATAAAAGTAAGAATACTGGCTCTGAAACAGAAGAAATACGTATGTTTCAAACGCCAGCTGCCTTACGCGACGGATCATGTATCTTGCACCTTCTGTGTTTTTTCTAAAGCGGACTCTACACGGTCATTCGGAATTGCACTAATGACGTTCCGAATTATCGTGTAAGACAGTGAATGAAGTACTGATGGTGGTGCGCTGCGGATTTCCGAACATCCGGAAATCAAAGGTTCATTCACGAGAAGTGGAGGGGGGACTGAGGTAAAAGTAGTGGGGAGACTAACTATACTGCTGGATAGGTTAGTTTACCTAGGCCTCACTACCCTTATAAATTTCTGATTTTCATTATATGTAAATAGTTAAATAATTATTCATATCCCTTGTTTATATTTCATAAATCATCTTCAACTATTTCTTTTAAATAGTCAAGTGGGCAACAAATTAAAAAAAAAATGAGGAAACTTCACAATTTACTTTAAGAAAAAAAAAACTTTAACGTTGTGTATATTTATCAGTCCTTTTCCCATTTTCCTCAACAAATTTATAATTTTCGCAATACCTTTCCTTAATTTTTGTAAGTAGTAGACTTATATTTTGCTAACTTTTGTCAAAACGATTTTCTATGAGACTAACCTTACTACTAGATAGGTTAGTTTACCTAGGTCTCGTTATTAAGTAAATAATTTCATAAAAGTAAATAGTTGTTTATATCCCTAGTCTATATTATTATTAACCATTTTCAACTATTTTTTCTTTAAATAGTCAAGTAGGCAATAAATTGAAGAGAAAAAAAAGTGGAAACTTCACAATTTACTTATAGAAAAAAAATCATTAACTGTTGTGTTTATTTGCCATTAATTTTTCCATTTTTCTTAACAAATTGATTATTTTCGCAATACTTTTCCTAGATTTTTGTATGTAGTTGACTTATATTTTTCTAACTTTGGTCTAAACGATTTTCAGGCACTAGGAAGTAATTATTATATCTCCGTTTTTCTCTTGATGCCCAATATTATAAATGACAATGTCCAAATAAGCATATCTATGCTGTTTCTTTGTTTACAACTGAGCTAAATTGGTATCAGCAACGATAAGTAATGATCAGTAATGATTGAACGTGTAAGGGTCTTCATGATCAAAGCGATCCCGAGCAATCTTGGCACTTCTTGTGACGTTCATTCATGAATTACCGTGTAGGGTCCGCTTAAGGTAGAATCTCCTCATGGGACAAGATTTGGATTCGTTGAAGCTGTGAAAGAGAAAACGGCGTCCTGAAGGGCTGACAACATTGAATCAGTCAATGGAAGATCTAGATAGAGCATTTTAGGGATAGAGGAGGCATTAATAATTAATTATGTATAAAAACAAAATAAAATTATTAACAGTATCAGCCTCGTTATTTAATAGCCAAACATCTTAATACATATATATGGCACTTCAAATTGAAGTTAATAGTATTTGTTATTAATATTTCGGATTTTAAAGTAATTTTTATTAAAGTTTTATGTTTAGTTTGGGGTTATTAATTTCTACTAAGCTCTAGTAAGTTAGCCTGAAGCTACCTGTTGTCAAGTTGCCCTTGTATCCCTTCGAAAGGGGACTTAACTGATGACATAATCATCGCAAACTGGATTATAATCGCAGTTTGAGGGTCATTGAAGAACAAAGTCCCCTGCTAACTAATCTGCCTAGGCCCTTGGAGGCATAACTCACTCAGCAAGTTATGGTTGGACTTAAGCGGCCATGAATCAGCCTCAAGCACAAGTTCCTCCGCCTCCAATAGACCTGGCAACATCTTTATTGTACTCCCACTTCCAGTTCCAGATCTCTTTCTGATTGATCCTCTCCAGCTGTTGTGTCTCTCATCTTGGATCTATTGATATTGTAATGGACTCGGTTAAAGTCTCGAGCCTAGAATATGGTCTCTTATTATTTTTCTTTTCTTTTGTATTTATGTTTCCAGGTGCAGAGATAAACAAGTCACTGAATCTTCTTTAGATCCAAATATTTACTGATGACACCATTTTAGAATGTAATTTATATTATTACACAACAGAGAAATGTTTTTAAAAATATTTATTTTATGACCCAAAAAAGGATGAATAAAGGATAATAAAATAATTTGTATTAAAAATAATTTTCCATAGTAATTTTTATTTGTTGAACTCCTGGCTTATCAGCCTTTCATCTCTAACAAAAAAATATAGAGAATATAAGTTACTTACCCATTATTTGGCCATGATTAATCATTTATCCTAAAATGCTAGCTCAGGTGAGAAGAGGTTAGGTTGGATATTTTTAAAAAGCAGCAAGAAGGTTAACAGATCTATTTACAGAAAGAAATATTTACAGAATTAATGCTATGTACAATAAAAAGAAATAAAATACAAGGAAAAAGAGAGAATTTAAACATAATTACTATATACAATTAAAGATAAATAGGAAGATATTTAAGACAATACAAATAACAAAAAAATATATATACTTATTCTATATACAATAGTATGGCATGCCACATCTAAACATCAAGAAAATATAGTCAAGATACAAGAGATATAAGATGTAAGTGCACATGCACATGCTAAAATATGAATTAGTCATCAGGCACAGGAAACAAAAGAGTGAAGAGTTCTATTTTTTTTCAGTGCTTTACCAATATTAAGATATTGGTTACAATTAATAGCACATATTTCCGAAAATCTTTGATTGTTATACTGTTTTATATTCTTTGAATTTTTTACCAGCGACAGTCTTTGTATAAGTTATTTTATTTTACACCTCAATACGTGTTGGGTAACTTAAGTTATATATTTCCCTAATAAAGACCGTGCTGTTGAGCAATATAGAAAAATAGTGCCTGGCGAAGATGAGATGTCAGTAAAATAATTTTATTTCATTATTTAAAAAGTTTAACCTCATCAATTTTATAGACGAAGACGAGAGGAAGAACAATGTTCAAATAAGTTATTTTTTTATCAGAAAAACTTAATTTATTTTTTTATTATATCTTAATTGTATTTACAACTGTATTAAAGAAATACGTTTAGTAAATTTGAGCATATGGATATAATGACACGAAAACACTTGTTGAGTAACTACCTAATGGTAGCACTCTAATGATATGTTTACATTAGGAGATCAAATGACCATCTTCTTTTCAGACGCCTCGGAGGGTTATCAGGAATTGAAGAGGAAGCAAGGTTAGAAACGAGAGGGTTGGGATGATTCTGAAGTTTATTATGGAAGGATAGGTATCTGGATTGGGCCAGATCTGAAACATAAGAGATATTAAGGTAATTATGGATGGTTTTATTTGTAACAAAGTAGAGAGTATGGAGAATTTTACGAAGGATTTTGGATTGTAAATATTGGATACGAGAGGAGTTAGATCGTTTAGTGGAGCCCCATAGCTCAACTCTAAAATCCAAATAGGTATTAGTATAGTCAAGTGCTGAAGTAATCGGAAACGTCGAGCGGTTTCTTGTCGTTTCAGTCTGGTATGAATCAGAAAAACTTAAAATGGAATATACGGCACGATGTTAGTTATCATGTCAATTTAAAAAAAAATTAATAAACATAAATTATTAGTGTTTACTATTAATGTTATTTTGTAATTATACAGATAAATATGGTGCAGGTACACCAAAAGCTTCTTTAATTTCGTTGATAAAGAACCTGATCTACCAAAATTATTCTTAAAACTGTTGCTTACTTCGATTTTTTACTGTCAAATTATTGAAGCTTTCCTTTATATAAATAAAACAAAATTATTATAAGTAATTGGGAATATTATTTGTAATAAATTAAATACCTAATGTTAGTTGTTACAAATGCCCATAATAAAAAAATCGGTATAAATTCTTATTTAAAAGAAATAAATCGAAATCATATATTAAAAAAAAACTGGATGAATATTAAAAATAACGGATCGATTCTCGCCTGAAACCACTGGAAGGTAACTTATGAATAAGTTAGATAAATAAAACAGCTGTCCGGTGAGCCGTCAGCGAAGCGGCCACTGAGTCACGTTGAATTAATCACTCGCCCTGAGACAGAAGTCACTGAAGACGGAACCGACGCACTCAGCGGTTTTCCGCCCCCGCAGCACGCAGCACGCAAATGCGTCACTATCTTTACGCACCCCAACTCTTCAGTGACTGCAATTCGCCCCCTGATATTCCCCCGGATACCTGGATATCGACCTGTAGCCTCTTACTCATTCTGACAGCTGCACGAATGTTATGTCCTATATGTTAATATCTGAGGTCGTCATTGCCCTTTTTTTTTTAGATAACTTCATTTTTTTTTTTTTTTTAGTTACTTCATATGGTACCGATCGTGGAAACAAAATGAGAGCATAAGATTGTAAAATTATCCAAATTACGTATAATAAGGTAGGATTCTGACTAATGAAGTATCGAAAGAAAGCTAATCCCTTAGTATGTTAATTGTTACTTCAAAAGTCATGGTTACTATGACTATATATATATATATATATATATATATATATATATATATATATATATATATATATATATATATATATATTTGTCTATAAAAATGTATTTGCGCTTGTCAACTTATTGTTGACAGCAGTTGACAGCAAATGTGGTGGCGCTACATGAAATAATGACATGAAAGGCATGGGGAAGTGAAGTACTTAGCAGAACCTCTTCCCTAACTTGTTCCAATTACTTAGGTTGTTTAAGGAAGGAGATCTCTCATCCAACGCCAATTTAGTCTCCTCCTCATGTTCTGAGGTATGTCAGCTGTGGCCATGTCTCTTATTAGTCTGTTATTATGTCCGTTTAAATTTGTGTAAAATCGTTGATAAAGGATGTTGGTCAACTGTTGGAAAGTGGAGGTCAGTATGTAGAGTTTTGTTAGTCACGTACCAATGTACTTTTGTTATGAGTCGCAATAATTTTGATTGGAAAGTTTTTGTAGGTGGGTCTTTTTAGCGATGCCGTATATTTGTGATGAGTACGTCCATACTTAAGTAGGTATGTATATGCATTCAGTTTCTGTTTTAGTTTTAGTTTTGACGATTATGCCTATGTCGATAATATTATATCCTATAGACATAAAAACGTTTCGTCTATGTCTTTTATACGTCGTAATTCGACCTAGTCTAATAATAAAATCTATTTTCTATTATAACAACCGATAAGAATATAAAACTTATCATAAGATATAGAAGTTGTTTTTCCAGTTATCCGAAAAATAGAACTTGTATATATTTATTTTATAAGAATTTTAATATAATTTCTTCTTTACTTTATACTGCTTCTGCCAAAAAAGTGACAATCATCAGATTTTATGTTGTTGATAATAAAAATACTATAGGCATTAGTACCCTGGTCTTTGCATACTACCTTAAATTAGGATAGGAGATCTTTCATTCAGCTACTTTTCTTTCGCCATAGGTATGTCACCATTAACCATGTTATTTTAAATCTGTTGTTGTGTCGATGGTGTTTAATGTGAATCCGTGAGTAATGAGTGCGTATGTGTAGGTCGATAGTTCGAATGAAAATCGTTATGTAAAATTTTATTGTCTGTGAGGCGTATATATTTGAATTACTTCAAACATACTTACGTATGTGAATATATTTAGTTTTTGTTTGATTTAGAAAAAAGAGAATATAGTATTCCAATCGCTTATTTTAAATCATTCATTTTATTATGAAGTGTGGGTCTCAGCTTATCCTTCTCTTGAATATTAGTCTGTGATAACGTACTATTTTCGTCGAGGATTTTGGTTCTCGCCGATATAAACTGGTGGCCAAGTGCCTTGTTGACAATTGCTGTATCGTGAGAGTAGGTAATAGTCAATGTTCCGGAGTTGCTAGGTGTGTCATAGGTAATATATAATTAGAAATAATAAAATTAAAAAACTGGTAGGAAATACTGTCTCATTGCCAATGGTTGTGCAGAGAGGTGAATGGGTCATTGTGACGCTCAACTGCCAGGTTTTCCCTTTTAATGCTATATATTATTTCTAAAAGGTATTTTTTTGTCGGTACGGCATAACTTCGTCAATTCTTCGTAAAATCCAATGATTGACCACTCATTTTGAAGATATTCTTCTCCTTCACATGCGAAAAATAGTCCCATCCCCACGAAATTTCTGGAAAAAAAGTTATGGAGGAAAAGAAACTTTATTTACGAATAACTCAAAAAGTAATTAGAAAGATTACTAAATTACCTACAAAACAAACAAAAAATCGGACAATTATTAACAAAGATACAGTTCATTAGTTTTGGTATACTTAATAATGTCTTCCTGTTTAAAGATATTGCGTTTAGGAGTAGAATAGTCTACTACATTTTTTTTCCTGGCTTTTCTATTAACTTAATTATTTTTTGAAGACATTTGGTTGTTCTTACATTTTATTTTTTTTAATAATTTAGAATATCCTATGATCGGGTCATTATTTTGTCTTTATTACTTTTATTATCTTTCCAGCCAGCTTTTAAAAATAGGTTCTTGCAAAGCAATTTGTATAAATATTTTGGTCTATTATGTTTAATGGAATATTGTAACCATATATAATATTGTTAAGTAAATATTGTTGACTAAGGAAAAAATATTAATTCCTTCCTTACATAATACATTGGAACTACTTATTTCCATATTGTTTTGCTATTTCTTCACTAATCAAAATTTTCTGCGAATTTTTCGCACAGGCCTACTAGTTAATTATTTAATTAAGAATACCCACTTTACAGAGGCTTAGTGTGCCCCAGGAGGCACTATATATTTATAATATATAATTTAAATATTTGTTAAAAAAAATATAATCAATGTAGATATTATACTAACTAATTAAGGTGTAGGGTGACTAAGGTATAGACCCGGTGACGTAGGAGCCTCTCACTGACTCAGAGCATGTGGCCGGTAGGTACGCGGCACCCTCCCTCCATTTCGAGTCGTGCCACCCCCGCACCATGTCCTCTTCTATCTTCTCCTTCCCCTGTTCTTGAGTACCTGTTCACACCACCGAGTGCCTTCAGGATTGTGTGTTAGTGTTTTATTTTGTGTTGTATTATGTTGTGTTATAGACTCAGTGCCGGTGAGTATTATATTTACCTAAACATATATATTTAAAAAAAAAAAATAATTTTTTAAGGATTTTTTTGCATTTACAATGTTGGTAAGTTATTTCTAAAGTCCAATTTAAATAATTAAACAAATGGTACTTTTCTTTGTATTATTATTTTTATCATAATTGGTAAATGGTTGACTGTCGTGGATAATGAAGAGAAGAATAGTTGGGGTGGTCAGTCAAAAAAGAAGGCAAAAACAAATGATAATATTTATTTTTACATATGCCGACATTTCGACCTGAACTTCAGGCCTTCATCAGGGCTACGAAAATAACCAGATAACAAGGTATCAGAAACATAAGTAGTTATGGTAAAATAAAATAAAGAAAAAAATAAATAAAGAAAAAAAAATAAGGTAAAATGAAATTGTTAGAATAATGACAATAGTAAGAACTAAGAGATAAATAATAATAACCGTTACAAAGTGTGGAATGATGAAGTAACCATAATCAAAAAGGGTGACATAAGTGTTGTTGTTATCTGGATATTTTCTTAGCCCTGATGAAGGCCTGAACTTCAGGTCGAAACGTCGGCATATGTAAAAATAAATATTATCATTTATTTTTGCCTTCTTTTTTGACTGACCACCCCAACTGTTCTTCTCTTCATTATTTTTATCATAATGTTGCTTTTTAAATGTGACAAAATCATATTGAGAGTGATGTTAATTTTTAAACATCTGATGAGAGTCATTAAACTACTTTAATTGAGAATTAATTTTTATAAAATTAATCATCCTAAATAATACTATTTTATTTTATAAATACAAACTTAAGACAGTTACAATAAATAATCAGGATGAAAAGTTGTCCGGACGTACAGTAAAACAATTATGTTTATTCCGTTTGCCGACGTTTCGACACCTACACACGAGTCATCATCAGGGTTAAACATTTAAAAATACAAAATCAGAAAAAATTATAAATATTTTAATTTTTTTAAAATTTATTTATTGAGTATTACAACAATTTGTCACATGGACAATAGTTATAGTGAGCTACGATAACATGCACACTATATGTGCAAAAAATAGAAGCAAAATGACAATAAATAATAATCAAAAAGTATATACAATAAATAAAATAAAATAACCTAAAAATAAGATAATTAAAACTAAGCAACTAAAACATATGCATACCTATTTACAATCAGGCGAGGGAACTCCAGAAGAACCCTGCGCTACTCTCTCAACCGCCTCACTGTTACTAAAGCCAACGGAGATTGGTCGAGAGCACTTTAGCCACATAAACTCATGTCTAGAGAGGAGAATCTGGCTACTGCATACATATACGTTAAAAAAATAATCTTAGTTAACTTTTACGCTCCTACTAACATATAATTTTCTTATAAAAAATAGAATTAGTGTTACTGGAAATTGGTCTTGGTCTTGCACTTTGCAAAACCAAGACCACGACCGCCTAACTGTTGAAAAACCATGACCAAAACAAGTAAAAAAAAATCGATTTTTTGAATAAAAATTAAGGCAAAATATTTACTAAAATTTTAGTTACTATATGTAAATAATTGGTATAACCAATATACTTTTGCATTTAACTCTTCTTATTTTTCATTCGGGCTTAGTCAGGTTTCTCCTATCTAAAAATTATTGTAATATCTATATAGCAATAAGCTAATAGATAACTGCAAGACTCTTGCGCAAGACCCACACCAAGAGGAATACGGAGTGCGCAAGCCCAAGAAAAACTCGTCTTGGTCTCGCATTTCGACAACACTAAATAGAATGTTGATGATATTATCACTTTAATTTATCTATAACATAAATTTAAAACATGACAAAGGAGCACATCAGACTTTAGCCATGAATAGATAAGAAAACATGGGATTGTAAGTTCTGAAGATGGGAGTAAATTTCACGAAACGTCAACATGTAAATGCAACAAATAAATCAATTCCTGTATATTTGGAAGTTATAACTGCCAAAAACAGAGAATAAGAAAACCCTTTTATCACATTTCTCTCCATCTAAATATTATTATACACCATAATAAATTTATTTTGCGATCAGAAAAAAAATGATTAAAATTATACGTATTTTCATTATATAAAAAAGTAGGGACTGAGAATTTTTTCAACACTAATGAAAAAATTACAATTTTTTTCTAAATATTCTGCTTTACAAAAAAAATTAAATAATAATTTTATTCTTTGAAAGCTATAATGAATGTTTTTTTTTAAAGGAAATTATTTTTCTTTCTTCATTTAATAATGTTTTTTATTTAACATTTCATTGACGATTCCTGTAAATTCAGAATTTAAAAAAAAATGTTCTGAAAGAACTGGTATGATATGAAAAATATATTTGATTTTTTTTTCATATATGGAAATTTTCCTCCTCTGTTGATTTGCAAACAAATGTATATCATTCATTTTATTTAATTGTTTCCATTAATGTTAACTAGTAAAAACTCACCTATAGACACCGAAACCGATGTTAACCGTTTATGTATTACATTACAGATGAATTTTTGATTCTTACAAAATGCGAAAAAAACACCTTTATTAAGAAAAAAATATATTGGAGACTGTGCATACCTCACAGAAGTTAAATAATACTGCTCATTATACGAATAACTTTAGTTCTGAAACGTTGAACATCTTGGATTAGTCTTGTGTGTTCAGCTGTTTTTAGTGATAACCTTCTTTAGGTTTGAGTTTTCATTTTATTGTTATTAGTTTATTCTTATTTTTTGTGGGTTATTTATGAATTATGGTTGGTTATTATGTTATGCATCGGTCTTTTTTTTTTTATATTCTTTTTTACTGATCAGCTGTTTTATTATATAACCTTCTTCTGCTGTGTTACCTCATCTTTCTTTGAGTATACCATTGAATGTTTTAGAGTGATGATGGTTGTTGTTATTAATCCTGATGATTTCTGAATTGGTTATACGTTGAAAGGTTATTTTATTCTTTACTTGAATTTTAGACACATAAAACTGTGTGATTGGCATTTTTTCTATTATGATTAACTTTTTTTTTCTGACTATAAGTTTAATATTTATCGCAATAATAATATTTTAAAAACTAATAGATCTTTGAAAGTCGAATATATAACTAATTATTAAAAAAAAAAAATAGATTACCGTTCAACTGAAATCAACTTTGCTGATTTACCTGCTTGGGATTCGGAATAAGCGAACTTCAAATATGCAATACATTTTCTGAAACATGTTCCATGAATGTGTCAAATGTCAACGTAATTCAATTTACATACTTACAATTAGTGTATGAGCTGTCTATAAACTCTCCATGCCTTTTCCTTGTTAGTGACATCCGGATGACGGGTCCATTGTGTAATTGCTCCATGTCGATCTCTGAAGTTTTCTGAGGAATGGAGTGTTTTTTAAATGGAAAACCATCTAGTGACTACAAGAAAAATGATATCATTCTTACCACTTCGAAAACCTCATAATTTTGTATGAATGTGATTTATATTATTTATATTAATCGTTATAAAAATACATTGATACTTCATCAATTCTCTTTTTATATATTACTACTCCCAAGTCACATTAGTCCGTGGTACTGATCCCTTCGTGAAATATTCATCTAATCGTAAACTTAAATATTTTATTTACAAAATTCTCGGAATTGGGACGTTTTCAATCTGAAGATCGGCAAACTTTGTCTATTCAATCAGGTACTAAATACTCATGAATATCCTCTTGCTTTCCACTTGAATCGTAAGATAATATGATCATAAAGTCGAGAAAAAATAAAGTGGGCTTCAAAAATATTGGTCCGTTTTTTGTGTGACCTCTAGTCCCAAAATGTCAAAATAAGGAGGTTATACGGGCCAAACGGCCCAATATTTCTGTAGGAAACCTTTTTTCTATTTTGTGATCTGAGTTTCTGGTACCTAATAAAATAGACAAAGTTTGCCCAGATTGAAAACGCCCCTATTCCGAGAATTATTGTATATAAAATATTTGTAGGTTATGATTACATTTTTAGGAATATGTTACTAATTTGATAAAAAGGGGTTTATACAAAGGACTATATTCATTATTTTCTAATTTAAATTAAGTTTTTTTTTTCAATAGAAATGCAACTTTTTCCAGGACAAATTAAATCTGTTCGAAACAAAATTTCAGCTTTCCCATTTTCGTTCAAATTCAACTTTCGATTGAAAAAAAAAGTCATCAATTAAAATAAATATAATTTTAACACTTTAAATGGGAGATTTTCATTTTTAAAATTAAAAGATAAATAAACATGATCCACAATGGTAAATAATAATCTACGATAGATATCATTGGATAAATAATAGTGCTTTGTGTTGAAGTGGACTTAGGAATGAAGTTGTGCTCCATTAAGTCCTACCATTGATGCTCTGATTACAAATAATGCTTACAACTGAAAAATATTGCTGTTTGGTTCATTATACCTCTTGTGTTAAGTGTTACGTTATGTATATTTTTTTATAATACCATATTTTTTTCGTTATATATTGTTTTGCTTAATGAATACTATTCATTTTATTTTTTAAATATATTATGTATATTTTCATCAAGACGGATATTTAATTGTAAAATTTATTAGTGTTAGTCATCGAGAAGCAAATTGCGAGGAAAAACAACATATATATATATATATTAAGAAATGTATAGTAATACATTGAAATAGTATTTCAGTATTTCTCTCTCCGTTCCACTTAGTCTTAATGAACTGGTCCATTGATTAAAGTCTTTCTCAATCTAAGTTCTGTTAAACGAAGATAGATTTTTTCGAATCGAGCCGGTACTTTCTAAAATTAGGGCAATAATAATACGAATTTTGTTCACAATTTAGTAGTCCGTGGTACAGACCCCTTTTATCGAATTATTAACATGAAACTTTGTAAATAATGACATCTCATCGTAACCTACAACTATTTTATTTACGAAAACTCATGGACATGGGGCGTTTTCAATCTGGAGTGTAGCAAACTTTGTCAATTTAATCAGGTACTAAAAACTGTGCCCTACAAAAATATTGGACCGTTTGTCCAATATAACCTCGTTATTTTGAAAATTTGGGGGTGTAGATCACGCCAAACGGCTCAATATTTTTTAAAGCCAACTTTTTTTTTCTCTTTAGATTAAATTATCTTAGAATCCAACTAGAAAGCAAGTGATTATTTACGAGTTTTTAGTACCTAATTAAATAGAAAAAGTTTGTCCCCCTCGAGATTGAAAACACCGCAATTCCAAGAATTTTCGTAAATAAAATAGTTATAGATTACGATGAGATGAAACTATTTACAAAGTTTCAGGCGGATGTTAATAATTCGATAAAAAGGGGTCTGTACCATCGAGTATTGGGTCTCTTAAGAATTTTTTTTTTTTCAAAAATAACTATTTATTTTGAAGAGAAGAATAGTTGGGGTGCTCAGTCAAAAAAGGAAGGCAAAAATAAATTATAATATTTATTTTTTACATCTGCCGACGTTTCGACCTGAAGTTCAGGCCATCATCAGGGCTTTCTCCTAAAATGTCAAAGTGAGAATGAGAAATTGATTCTCACTTTGACATTTTAGGAGAAAGCCCTGATGATGGCCTGAACTTCAGGTCGAAACGTCGGCAGATGTAAAAAATAAATATTATAATTTATTTTTGCCTTCCTTTTTTGACTGACCACCCCAACTATTCTTCTCTTCATTATCCACGACAGTCAACCATTTATCAATTAGGAACTATTTATTTTATTTGTACATATTTATTAGGAAAAAATTATGGGCAGCATTATTATATATTATAATATAGTAAACTATTTTGTACTTAGATTCATAATCTCCAGGTACGTCAGTATAAAAAGATTTTTTTTTATCTGTATGTCAGAGGGCGGCAGGTAGAAAGATAATTAAAATAAACAGAAATGTGTCACGGATTAGTGAAAGGAAACTAGAGTCATCCAGCTAATGAGTAACTCCGGGAGCATAAAAAGGAATAAAAAAAAAAAAGGAATGGGTGTCTAGTTTTTAGTAAAGCTACCGTCAGAGGGGAAAAGGCATGGGAAAGCCACTCTTGGATGACAAAAGAAATGGAAATAGATAAAAAAAAAAACGGATGAGGATAAAAACTTACTTAACACGTGTGGTTATTTAACGCATTCCTCTCACAATAATTAAATTACTAGTGTTTGTCTGCTATTTTAATTTCTTTATTAATTAAATTTATTTCTTAGGATCGTTATATTCAAGAAGCTCAGTTATAAATCTTTACAATATCTAAAAGATAATTAAATATAATGATGTGGAGATGGTTGATTATAATATAAGAAAGAGTTGGTCGGGAGGTGCTGTCAAATAAATATTATATATTAAAATAGTATTTTATTCTGCGACGCTTCGACCCACTTTGTAGGTCTTTTTCAGGGCCAAAAAAGATACTAATATAAAAGGTACATACTGAGAATAAAATAAATGAATTATTAGCAGATATTAAATAAGAAACAGTTGTCTAATAAAGAAATAATAAGATTACATCAGTTAAAATATCAAGTATCACATAAATAAAAGATTCAAACAAAAATAGAAAACAAGTGTGAAAAAAAAAAGAAAAAACAAAGGTGAATATAGAGAGTAAGTTCAAAGTAAACAAATTGTGATAAAAAGATAATATATCAGTGGATAACTAATTAGTAAAGGTTAGATCTGATAACTTTATTTTATATAATTATTAACTTTATTAACTTTTTTTTATAGTCCTATATATATATATAATAAATCTATCCTAACGATATTACAACTCACTAAATCTCTTATGTTATCTTATTATCTTTTTAATTTCCTTATTTGTTAACCTTTAGTTTCATTATCTGTTTACTTACATTTAACGAGAGTAACGTCCACTAGCCTGTTATGATAGCTTATTGTTATGTTATCTTATTCTTATTTTACCTTTATAGTACGTTCATAAGAATTTCCGTTTTTGATATGAACAGTTCTAGTTCCTGGCACAGACCCGTTTTTATCGAATCATTAACATCCGCCTGAAACTTCGAAAATAGTTTCGTTTCATCGTAATCTACAACTATTTTATTTACGAATACTCTTAGAATTGGGGTGTTTTCAATCTGGACGGGGAGTAAACTTTGTATATTTAATTAGGTACTAAAAACTCATAAATAATCGCTTTCTACTTGGATCGTCAGATAATTTGATAACAAAATCGAGAAAAAAATATTGAGCCATTCAGCGTTACCTACATCCCCAAAATTTCAAAATGACGAAGTTATATAGGACAAATGGCGCAATATTTTTGTAAGCCACCTTTTTTTATCTATTTTGGGATCAAATTATCTTACGATCCAATTAGAAAGCAAATGTGTATACACGAGTTTTTAGTGCCTAATTATATAGACAGAGTTTGCCCTCCTTCAGATTGAAAACGCCCCAATTCGAAGAGTTTTCGTAAATAAAATAGTTGTAGGTTACGATGAGATGAAATTATTTACGAAGTTTCAGGCGGATGTTATTAATTCGATAAAAAAGAGTCTGTACCACGGACTATTACTAGTTCATTGCTTATTCGTTTTTCAATTTCTTTATTTGTTAACCCTCATTTTCTTTATCTGTTAACCTGCAGTTATCAAATGTAACCTTTACTAGTTTGTTATCCACTCATATCTTACACTTTTAACTTACTCGCTATATTCACCTTTGTTTTCTCTTTTTATTCACTCTTGTTTTCTATTTTTTTTTCTATCTAGTTTCTATCTCTACCACCCACTATATCACTGAGGTCATCTTATTATTTTTTTATCGTGCAGCTGTTTCTTATTTAATATCTACTAATAATTCACAATAAATAAAATTAAAGTAATTATTTTATTCTCACTATGTACCTTTTATATTAGTATCTTTTGTTGCCCTGAAGACCTACAAAGTGAGTAGAAGCGTCGGCGAAACGTCGCAGAATAAAATACTATTTTAATATATAATATTTATTTGACCGCACTCCCCGACCAACTCCTTCTCATAATTAAATATAATAAATTATGTTGATGTAAGCATATAATTTAATTTTTTTTCTCTTTAAAATTAAAAAATAAATAAATAAAAATTAAAGCAATATATTTTAACATTAACCATCTGATCAATTGTTTTAATTAATAAAACATTCCATCTCATCTAGAAAAAATGCTCATTTTTTAAGCATAAAAGTTAGATGTTTTAGAAACTTTACAATATATGTATTCGGGTAAAAAATATTGCTGAATTATTATTATAGATGATAATTATTTGGAAAAGCAGCATTTTTAAATTTCATTTTTTAACAAATAAAAGTAATTTTTTGATTACGTTACCATAATGCATGCCAAGTAATGGAAGAAAAAATAAATTTGTCTTGTTTTCTGTCGAACAATTGTTAAAAATCATGAAATTCTTAAAAAAACAAAATTTTAATTTCCGAAAAAATTTCTCCCTACTTACGAGACACCTTGTGTATTTGATATCTTCATTCTCTTAAGTTCCTTACTTTATCCCATTTAAATCAACTTATTATTGCATACAATGGCTGGCGCGTTTCTTTATTGTTATTATTTTTTTTTCTCTTCTATTATATTAGGAGTCTTACATAGTGGATTACAATTAAATGATGATGAAATAAATGTATATAATAGTAAGCCGAAATGTGTACAATATCCTGTAAAATATGACTCAGTTAACACTCATAGCTCTTCCCGTGAAAATAAAAATAAATGCTTGGATGATATTATGTCAATTTTTGCTACAAAATCAGTCCCCAATTCTTAAAATGCCCTCGGGCAGTGGAAGGACCTTGTTCTTTGTGTATATTTGTATTTGTTATACTTATATATGTAATTTTAATTATTTTTGTTTTGGGGGGGAGGACAGAAAGAAAAACCAAATTTTCTTAAAAAAATAATTTTAATGATACCATTTTATTTGCCTAATAAAAAGTTTAATAAGTAATAAAACAATGAAAAGAAGAGACAAAGTATTACGTTTAGGAGAAGAGAGGGGTTAAAAGAAAATATAAACAAAAGATAAACTGTACTAATGATGATCCTGAGGCAGGCTGCTCATCCGAAATCGGCTTTGGCTCAACAGATAAACAAACTTGTTTAAACCCCCGCGCTCCTTCCCGTTCCACTCTCTTCCAAAGGATTCCTTTAAGGATAACTTGACATTCGCAATTATATATATATTGACGAATGGTTAACTATATTATTTAATTTTTAATAACTCATTAATTTTTAGTTCATTTTTGTTATTTATTCCAACTAGTATTCGCCGAATGAACGAAATTCTACACTAATCATTACTGACTATTTGGGTAAAACATGAATTTTATTTTTTCTGGGAAGTTGTTTATTTATTTTAGTTATTTGGCAATAATAACTTCCAATTGGTAACAATTGAGCATATTTCTATTATCAACGTTACATGTTAACAAGTTAGTTGACGTTTCCGGATATTTATTCCCATCTTCGGAACTGCAATCCCAATGCTCTTGTGGATGCAAGAAACCAGAGGGCAATTTTTTCACTATGGCAGATACCTAATTATTGGTCATAAGCAGGATGTTGCTTTAGATGATACATTTTAGAACATGAATTAGAAATTTGACGATGGAACACATTATTATTAAATTTAAGGTAATTACAAGTTTATTGTATCAACAAAATTCAAACATGTAATGTAACAAGCACAATATTATAACTCAAAAAATGTTAAGCCTTGCATCCAAAAGAGTATTGGGATTGCAGTTCCGAAGATAGGAATAATGTAACGTTGATAATAGAAATATACTCAATCGTTACCAATTGGAAGTTATTATTGCCAAATAACTAAAATGAATTTTATGAATTTGCATGTTTCCACGATTTTTTTTCTACTTTAATACATTCTTTGGTACTAGTTCACAAGAGTTCCGCACGGATTTCGCGTGGTTCACAATCACTTCGATCACACTTGTTCCTGGAATCCCGAATGCGTTCGTGTTTCTCCGAAACAGGACGAAGGCGACCGATCTCTTGGGCCAGTTACTATTAACTTTACCGCCATTTAAGTACTTTAACCTTAACCACGTTAAGTAATATATAACAGGAGCAGGTTTACATTCTAAATTTAGGCTACACATCACGAAACCTGATTTGAGTTTGTACATATATTATAGATCTGTAAAAAAGAAATAGTAATACATAAAAATCTTTGATTATTACATCTCTGGCTGCTATTTCACGATATTATTTTTCTTATAGATGATTTCCAATATTCATTATCTTGGAATTATTACATATTCTTCGTCAGGTGTTTTCCAAATACGTTAATTCCTTTCTCGAAAATAAATACTTTTTTTTGTACCATAGCCTACAATAATACCTTTTTTCGTATTACCAAGAAAAATAAATAGGAATAACAATAATTACACATCATAATTACAAATCAGACAGTATATGCATACAAAGCGGCCCCCTCCACTAGAAAATAGCCCCTCGTATTATTAGAAATCTAAAAAAATACATAAACTAGATAGACGATTGCGCAATTCTAAAAAAGGCTTGCTAAAATAAATTCTAAATTCAATTATTCCAACTTCTATTGAAAAACTCGAATAACAAAAAAAAAGATAATAGATAACTTAAAATTATTTATTATCCAAATGATAAAAAATCGTTTATGCACAGTTATAAAAGATAATATACAGTATATGCGTATTTACAGCCACTACATGTAAGCATGTGTCAATAAAAATGTTATTACTAAAACCTTCTTTTTTTTTAATAGGGCTTGAAGAAACTACTCAAACATTATTTTATGTATTTTTTTCTTTTTCTTTCAATGTAATAACCGTTATAATAAAAATTAATAATTAACTAATTAGTAAATATACAATTTTTTAATAAGGAAGTTCCATAAAGGGAATACGTTGTATTTTTTTCAAAAATGCATTAAAAGGGATTGTATTATGGGGCAATAGCTGACGTCATAAAAGACGACAACATTCGGCTGTTTTCGGGATTCCATGAACAAGTGTGATCGGATTGATTGTGAACCACGCGTAATCCGTGCGGAACTCTTGTGAACTAGTACCCATTCTTTCATTGTTTATATCAGTGCTTACACTTTTATATATACTTACAATACAAAACAATTAATACTGGAGTACAAACCATCGTAATTTTTAAGAGTACTCTATATAAAACAAGGTGTATCACTACAATAAACACAACTCTTCGACATCAGGTCTTCAGTACCTTTCCACCACTGGCAAAGATAAGTCTTGACATAGTTTGGTGTTTAAATTAAAGTGTGTGTTTCTTGGAATCAAAACATTACTCACTCGGATTCGTAATCTTTATAAATATTTATGAAACTGGATGATGTTAGCGATATTGAAGACTCTGTTGGCGAACTTGCTTATAACTTATTCACAGACGATGTAATTTTCAAAGGAAGTGAAGAGGAACAGTTTGAAATTCCAGAAGCAAACGTTGTTTTTGGCGAAAATAACATTGAAATTTCTAGTCCTAAACAATGTGTAAAACAATTACCCTTCTTCAGCTACAAATAGCTGTTGATACAGAACTGCTGGAGAATAAAAACGAATATATTATTTTCCGAAAAAATCACAACGTTATATTTTTCATCAAATTCAAACCCCAGCCAGCGGGTTTGAAGTCAAAAACAATTCTAGTCCAATTGAGGAATTTTCAATATTTTTAAATGAAATTATGATGGAATATACAGGGTGTCTCGTAAGCAGAGGCCAATTTTTGATAGGAGTGATAGCAGATCTCAAAAGCTAGAAAAAGTTCGTATAAACAACGGGCCAATTTTCAGAAGAAAAGTAGCAAAGCCAAGTTTTGTGATTTTTTAAGTGAGTGAGCCTTGTATTGAATCGAAAGCAATAACTAAAGAAATATTTAATTTGAGTAATTAATAATTGATTCATTGTAAACAAGACGTAATTTACTTTAAATGAACTTAGAGTTTATTATTGTTAAAACCATTTACAGAGGACTTTTGAGCGGCTAAACTAAACTAAGTTTTGTTTTTAGAAAAATAATAAATAATTCACCAATTCTTTTATCATCATCTAAATATATTACCATTTCCCCACTTTTACAAAAACTTCTTCGTTTAATAAACATTAAAAAAATATTTTAAAAAAATCATGAAGTGTCTTGGGTTCAGTACTATTTAGGGAAAGCAATGTTTCTTGGTCTACGGTTGTGCAAGAATGTGATTTGATAGTGACCACGCTCAACCGCCAGATTTTTCCCCTTTATTAATTATTTTAATTAAGATTACCCACTTTGTAGAGGCTAGGTGTGCCCCAGGAATGTCTACCTACCCAGGGTCGCCTCACCTGGGACATTTAGTATTGAAGCTCAGTACCTCACCACTGAGCTACCCCACTCCCCTTAATAAGCATTATGATCTTATTAATTAAGTTGAGGTTTGTTAGGAAAACAATTAGATTCGGCTCAAGTTTTGTAAAAAAAAAAAAATAATAACCAATAAATAATAGGCAATTGGGTTTATTAACATACATCCCAGGTCATGGAAAAACAATAAATCAAAGCTTTGCAACAATCAATTGTAGTTACTTTTGCTGAAAACAGGGCTAATTTTACTTGACTTTAATATTTTACGACAATGCTGGAAAAGAATCTTACTACTCTGTGTGGAATAAAAATTGTATCCATTAAGAAAATACAGTAAAGAAAACTGAAAGATGCGAAGGCGTTCATTCATGTGTACGGGTTTCATGGATTTCACCAAACTTCATGTCCTGCTTATCTTAACCTCCTTACCTTCTTATCATGAAATATTGATTAACGAGTTTCTCAATACAGTTCTGTGTTACTAAAACTATTGAATTGAGAAGGAACAATAATATTCTCAGTTCATTTGTATACTGATCCCAGTTCACTCCGGCTATATTGCGAATGATTTTATTCTCAAATCTTTTGATAATTCTTTCTAGGGTGCTCTATAGTGAAAAATTCTCTCTTTTGTAGACTAGAACTGGTGTTATCATAACATTTTACATCCTTAATTTGAGATTCCAAGAGGAATGAGGTTTTAATACATTTGAAAGATATAGATTTTTTGATCTCTACGATTTCCCCCTTCTATACAGATATTGTTGTTAGTATGCGATTTTTGGTTTAGTCTCGTGTATTTTGTTATATCATCTGCATATCCGAGGATTCTATGATTCTTTCTTTGTAAATAATTATCACCCATTCTGTCCTTTAGACCGCTCTAGACACCTAAATGAGACAAAACCAGTCAAACAAGACTTATTTTAAAGAACAAATTACTTCCGAATAAATTGAGCCAATGTTAAATATATCAATGTTAAGATGAATGAAAAGAAAACCAATCGAGGTGTACATTTAACAAACAGCAACCCTCTTAACTTGCCATGAATATAACATGAGTTATCGATTCCTCTTGCATTGTCTGCACCCCATGTCCTGATCTACAAGAGTTTTCTTGTACATGTTTTCTTATTCAGTAAATATATATGTTATATGTTCATATATCTATACAGCTTAAAATATAATTCATTTTCATTAAAACATAGTATCACAACATAAATATGTTTACATAATAATATGCTTATTATGTTTCAGTAGAAATATTAATTATGTTACTCAATTTCTACATTAAGAGGCATTTTTAAGCAATGATAATAATTATCAAAATAATAATTTCTATTCTTTACAGAACTGCAAATCTCTCCCAAGTAAGAAACTGCTGTATATAAATAAATAAGTTAATGAAATATCTTTGGATAACAACTTATTAATTAAACAATACTTAATAATGTGCAAAAACTTTAAAAGCAGAATTTAAATGGTCTATTCACTTAAATATAAAACTTTTTCATACATATATTTATACATTAATGCTTCAATGTATGTTTTAACAGTTATTTATTTTTTCAGGTAAATTGAAACTTCTCTATGTTCGCTGATCGTAAGTTTTTTTTTTATAGATTTTTTTCATCTCAAAATGTTATTGTAAATTTTACATGTCAAGTTACTTTATATTTAATTTGAAATTAATATAACAAAGATGACTGTTAATATTTTTATAATTAATAGTAATTATTGTGAGGTTATAATTGGCAAAATTCCACACAGCCTTATGTTTCGAAAATGCAGGAAAAGAAAAAAACCTCAACGTTTCGCCAATTCAGGCATCATTGGATGCCATGGAGTGATGTTCGATTAGCTGTTCTTTTCCTGTCCTAAAGATTTGCGAAACGTTGGCGAATTTTGTTTCTTCGCCTGCATTTTGGAGATGGAGACATAAGATTGCGTGGTTTGGAATGTAGTTCTCTTGTTTAGTTGTCACAACTAGTAATGGAGCTGAATGAGAAGGGCTGGGATCTCCTAGTGTCCTGCCTTTCCTTCCACGAGTGGAGGGAAAAGGCTTGGCTGGGAGATCTTGAGTGAATGAATTTTGTAAATACTCTATAAAAGTACGTGTGTATTTAATTAGTTATTTTGATTAATTTAGTTTCTTTTTGTTTACTATAGTTTTATTTTTAGTTAGTATACATTTAAATTTAATATTATTATTTTGCTGTTTATTTATTTTTAACGAAAACCGTGATCTGGTTTAAAAAAAAAATCATAAATGTTAGGCGAAAAATCGAACTATGGTTAATACAGCCTTTTTTTAGCTCTCAGTAGATATCTATTATGGTAGATATATAATTGGTTCTATGTAAATATAAAAATAGGTTTTTGAATAATAAAATATAAGAAAATTACCTAATACTGAGAACTAATTTTTTTTAAATTTCTTTATTGCATTATATTACATTTTGTTACACCTGAGAAGATTATTAATAGTGATACAAGAATTCATTCACACCATATGCACAATAAATAAAAATAAAATCTTTTGAACAATTGAAAAATGATAATAATAAAAATAAATAAATATATTTATAAATAATAAACTTGTAAAATTACAACTTAAATACTTGCATACTTTTATATATAATATTATTTATAAATATTCATTTATATTTACAAGAACTCCGAGCCATACCTTTCCTCCTACATGTAAAAGGAAAAAAAGGACACTAGGAGATCCGATATCTCATTATATAAATCTCGCTTAGCGTGTCACTGGAGCTGAACGAAGTCAATATACCTACAACTCAGTATTGAAAACCTTTAAAAGATAATAGATAGCGTTGCAAATGTTTTTTTTTTTTTTGTTTTTTTTTTAGAGGTTCTGTGTTGCTTAATGAGTTTCAGTTAGCTTAGTTCATTAACTATCTGAGATCTCGTTACCTGTACGGTTTCAAGTTCCTGTCACAATAGGAGAGCTCCCCTTGAACGAATTCTTTCCCTAAGCTAACAAGCCGACAGTTTACATTTACCCTAGAACGAATCGACAGAGCCCTAGGCCGCTGCTGAAGAGCTACTCCTAAAAGAAAGAATGCGAGAGCGGATGGAAGTGACGAGCATGAAATCAGTTCCCTAACGCTGGAGGGTAAAAAGACCCAGAGGAGGGCTTGCCGCTCTCTGGTCCCGCAGCTTTTTGCTCCTATTGAATGCCTAATAAGCCCTGTTTTTAGTTGCTGTAGTAGTAGTCCCCTGTCCAGTCCTCCAAGCCCCGCCCGGCCCTACAGGGGGATTATGCATGTTGGGGTAGTGAATGCCCGACTGATTTACCTTACTACATTGCCATTATTTAACATTGTGTAATATGTTTTTTTTAAACAATTTTTCTATTATTTTTAGTCCACTAAACTTTTAATTTTTTAGACTAGAAAACCCCAATGAGAAATCTCACATTAGATAGCTATCCTTCTCCCTAAGGCATATAAGCTATATGTATTGCGTTGTCCGGAAAATAATGCAGGATTTTGCTTTATAACTGTTTTATTTAACTAAAGCAGTCTATATACATTTATGTCAACGTGTTTGCAACTTTTCCATTTCCTCAAAATAGAATTTCCCGTCTTTAGCATCGATAAACTCCAAAAAAAACATTTTCTAATTCCCTGTGTCCAATAATTTTATTTTCACGTAAGTAGTGGTGTATCTAAAAAAAAATTATAATCTGCAAGGCAAGGCGAGAGGTCCGGAGAGCAGGACAGATGTAGCAGAGTTTCATATCCAAGCTCCAACAGTTTATGTGACATCACAAGTGAGACATGTGGCCGGCCGTTTACATGCAACAAAATGGGTCCCTTCCTATTGACCAAAGATGACTTCATTATTATATGATGCATTAATGGTTTCTCAAGGATTTAAGAAGGTTTAATATATCAAAATTTAAAAGTTTTTAATGATATTTACAACTGTATTAAAGAAATATACTTAGTAAATTAGAATATATGGATATAATGACGGGAAAACACTTCTTGAGAAACTACCCAATAGTAGCACTCTAATAAAATATGTATATTAGGATATCACGGGGCCATCTTCTTTTCAGGCGCCTCGTGGGGTTATCAGGAATTGAAGAGGAAGCAAGGTTAGAAACGAGAAGGTTACGATGATTCTGAAGTTTATTATGGAACGATAGGTATCTGGATTAAGGTCATTATGGATGGTTTTATTTGTAACAAAGTAGGGAGAATTGATGAGAATTTTACGAAGGATTTTGGATTGTAAGGATTAGTTGTACGAGAGGAATTCGATGGTTTAGTGGAGCCCCATAGCTCAACTCCGTAAGTCCAAATAGGCCTTATTACAGTCATGTATAAGTTTTTTGTAATTAATTAGAAGTTTAGAGCGTTTGTCTGTCAAGTGCTGAAGTAATCGGAAACTTCGAGCGGTTTCTTGTCGTTTCAGTCCGGTATGAGGATTCCAAGTTAGACGTTAGTCCAAGTGGAGTCCAAGGTAGCGGATTTGTTCAACAGGTATAACTGGGGTATTATTAAGTAATACTGTAGAACAGGATGTCATAGGTTTACGGCGAAGGGTAAAGGTGATTTGATGGAATTTATTATAATACTTCAGTTATGACAACATTCTTCAAGATTTGTGATGTATGATTGAAGCGTTTAGGATGCAATGGTTGGGTAATTATTAACAGAAAGGACACATGTATCATCGGCATATGTAGTAATGACAGTGTTAGGATGGGTTGGGATATCAGCTGTATAAACTGTGTAAAGGATAGGACCTAGAATAATACCTTGAGAAACAATAGCGGACTGAGAAAAGGGAGATGAATAAGCATTATTGTGATTTACTATCTATCTGGTATTATCTATCAAGTATGTATCAGTTAGGAAGGAACTGATAATGAGGAAGTAATCGGAATTTAAGGATGAAATTCCTTGACTTCTTCTGGAAATTCGCTTTTGTCTCCTTAATCAAAATGCATCTAACCTAACAGAAACACACATATAGAACATATTGAAATATTTGGTTATTTCAATTTAGTGGATTTTAATTCATGTATTTTCGTTAAAACTCGGGTTAACATTTTTCCTCGTAATATTTCGTCAGTACCATCCATAACAAATCATAAAAATATTAATTTTATCCCCATTTTTACAATTGAGCTTATTAAATGTGCCAATAACTGAGGGGAGTAGCTAAGAGATCTGTGAGGCCTAGGCTGAGATCTCTAGGACGCTATAAACCCAAAACCGTCCGTTGAGAACTCCATTCTGCTCTTGACTAAATACGGCGGATCTAGACCGGAAGATCGATTTACATTCCTGATGGAGGACATCAACAACCACCAGTACTGACTTGAAGCCGAAAACGGTATTAGCAGGCTGTTCAGGTTCCATGTTCAGATATCATCAGACGAAGCTTAAGAACTGCGATGGAACAAGCACTTAAAGATGCTGCTGGAGTCGGATGTGACTGACCGAAATGTGCCAAGTGGTCTCCAAATATTTTTCATCATTATCTCAAGCGATCTCCCGAAGGCGAAGGCCCGAACTGTGGGTCGAAACGTCGTCAAATGTTAAAATAAATATTATTATTTATTTTTGCCATTTTTATTTTGAATGATCACCCCGACTATCCTTCTCTTCATTATTCACTACAGCCATCAGCCCACAATTCTTCATCATGATTCGGAAAACGACTTACCACGAAATACTTTCCAAATATGGCTCAATGACAGCCTGAATAGCAAGAACGAAGAATAAGAAGAATGTATTGACAATTCCCTTAATCCACAGGACTAATTGTCTCAAAGCACTCGCAGAACACAATAGAATACTATATATACCTAATAAATATAACCAATATCTTACATGAGTGAACATCAAATGTTTAAATGAAACAAAAACCTATGGACTACAATCTTGCATACATTTTGAAAATTATCCGTTAAAGTGAAATAATTGCTAACATTGTTCGCATCGCTAATGTTGAACAGAGTTCCAGGGTGGACCCTTTTAAAATATTCGTTTGTTTGTGGCGGAAATCGAAACCGGTCCCACTCAGGCCACAACTAAATTTAATTGTGGGTCTCCTTTCCAGCTGTAAAGGGGTTTCTTTATTTATTTACGTCATGTTTTCCCTGGCCGGAGTCGATAGTACCAAACTGGGAAAATTTCAGGTCTGAGAGAGAAAATTCGAGTTCATTCCGGTGTAAACAACCTGACGAGACTGGCGGGGCCTTATTACCCTTTGGCTAAGGACAGGACTCGAAAAATAGGACATCATCAAAGGATCTCCAGCCCTTCTCTTCAGGACCGGAATCAATAGGACTCCTTTCTTTGTCCTCTTTTGAATAAGTTCCGTTTACATTTATTTATCTTGTACAATTCGTGGTAGCATTATAATGAGCTGGCTAACTATTTCTCAGGTCATCGATAAGCAATATTCATACAGGCGTGAAACTTTGATTAATTTTTAAAATACTGCATTTTTATTAATAAAAGATTTAAAATATTTTCCTCATTGAATATATTTTATATATCACATAATAAAAAATACCAAGTAATGATAACATAATCCATAAAAATTAATTATAATTCTGTTTTGATGTCTATATTCAAATCAGCATTATTCCAAACTACGGCCCTGCAACACGTTTAATCCGACGGCCGACGGACCTTCGTTTGGACACCTAATAGAATATTTTGATATACTAAATACAAGGCAAAAGTAAAAAATATTTTTATTATATAAACAAAGCAGCGTTACTTAAGCAATATTACAAACACTAAAAGTGATTCTTCGAATATTAAATTCTACAATATTACAATTAAAATGTTGTAGAATTTTTAAAATATTAAATTTAATATATCACCCAAGAACAAGATACTACATTTAGTTTTTTTGTTCTCTTAGAAAGTCCATCCACAACTGAAATGCCATATATGGAAATAAATATTTTTGACAAATTTGATAAATATGAGCTTTTGTTGACCGAGGTTTTCGGTCATACCAATTAACTTGAACCAAGTACTTTTTAGGGTCTTTCGAGTCCAATAATAGAGAATCACAAAATATTTCTATGAACTGTCTGGATCAAAAATGGAAGTCGTACCAAACTAAAATCATCTATTTATGGTAGGTATATAACAAGGATATTGCAACAACTTTTTCATTGAAATAAACTAACCCAAAATTAAATAGTGTTCAGTGCTAATTAGATCGGATATTGAACGAAGTAGATGGCTGGTTATATTTTAAGCAATTTTCTTTTCATTAATGTATTAATTTGACCCCTACACACACAATAACTAATTATTATTTAATTGTATTCATTCCTTTGCGGCGCGCACATGTTTACAAAAAAGTTTTAATTTATTTAATTAAAACTTCATTAATTGCAAATGACTGCTCAAGTTTGTGTTTGTAAATATTTTGTTTGTTTGAATAAAAATTATTTCAAAATACATTTTAAAACAAAATATTTATCTTAATTATTTAATATATTTATAGAAGAAATATTTCAACATGAATGTAAAAAATCGTAAAGAATTTTACTGTCCCCAAGGTGAGGATGCGAAGTTTTAGTTTTATTCGATGGTATTTCGAATTATAAATACATCTTTTAGTTGTCTCAATTACTTTGATTTTAAGGAAAACTTATTTGTCTCCAAAATTTGGAGGAAAGCGTCCGTTTAATATGACGAAAAATAGTTTTAAAAATCTATTTTTGGGGCCACCTATCAGTCCATGTATAATCTGGAGACATAAATAGCTGACTGGGAACTATACATTTGTTGTGGCGTAGGAATCATTTAAAAATAATTGTGCCGAGAATTAAAAATTTTCAATTCTGCTTACGTTACAAACATCGAGGAAACAATTTGGTTCTATGGACTGCCTGTAATCATATTAGCCTATATTTTAAAAATGGGCTGTTCTATTTTGCTCGAAGTTGGAGGAAATTTGAGGAATATCGTACAAATAGTATTGTTGTCTTGTGTCATCAAATTACAATTAACAATCGAATTTAACTAGTTGGCTCCTACGAATAATTTTCGTAATATATTGTTCAGTGAACAAATGATATATGTGTTATCATGTCAATAATACTCTAATAATACTCTAATAACTAATAAAATAGTTTCATTTAAAAAAATAAATAATGCGTATGTAACCGAATACAGTCCAGTATGAGAAGGAAGAAATTAACTTATTTTTTTCCATGGTCGATTAGAGTGGTTCATTTAAAATTTAAAAAGCAAAACATGAGTAATAATTAATTTTTAAAAAAATAATATCGAAAATATTAAATTTGTACTGGTGTATCACTAAATATAGGATAGAGGAGTGCTTATTTTTTAAAACTGAAAAAAGAAACAATCTTGAGAATGATGTCTCATTGTTTGGATTTCAAGTAGAATTTGTGGAGATATGGTGTACTTACAAAAATAATGAATAAAGATTAAAATAAATCAAGATAAATTTCCTAAGCACCAAATATATTGATATCAATCTAAATTGTTAATCATATATCTTATATTAACATTTCATGTCTCTTAAGAGAATTCACAATTCATTATTTTGAAATATTATGAGAACTCGGCCTCATAACCATCCATCACGGCTCATTTGTCAGCCTTTAATTAATCTACGTTCAGGAATGATTTATTCACTTATGCACGTACATTTCTTAAATCATAAAGTTTTGTTATTCATGCATGTATTTTACTTTCACTTACACCAATCTATATATAAGATAGTAAACTTTAGAAAATATCCAAATTACCTAAAATAAGGTAGGATTCTAACTAATGAAGTAGCGAAGGAAAGCTAATCACTTAGTATGTTAATTTTTACTTCATGGTTACTATGACTATCTCTCTCTCTCTCTCTCTATATATATATATATATATATATATATATATATATATATATATATTTTTTTTTTTTTTTTTTTTTTGTCTATAAAAATGTATTTCCACCTGTCAACTTATTGTTGACAATCAGCAAATGTGAAGGCAATACATGAAATGATGGACATGACAGGCATGAGGAAGGAAAGTACTCAGCAGTACCTCTTCCCTAACTTGTTCCAATTACTTAGGTGGTTTAAGGAAGGAGATCTCTCATCCAACGCCTTTTTAGTCTCCTCCTCGTGTTCTAGGGTATTTCAGCTGTGGCCATGTCTTCTATTAGTCTGTTATTATGTCCATTTAAATTTGTGTAAAATCGTTAATAAAGAGTCGTTATATGTCGGTCAACTGTTGGAAAGTGCAGGTCAGTATGTCGAGTTTTGTTAGTCACGTACAAGGGTGCTTTTGTAATTTGTATAATTTTGATTGGAACGTTTGAAGTTTTTGAAGATGGGTCTTTTTAGCGATGCCGTATATTTGTGATGAGTACGTCCATATGGGCTTAAGTAAGTATGTATATGCATTCAGTTTCTGTTTTAGTTTTAGTTTTGAAGATTTAGAAAAAAGTAGAGTAAAGTAGTTTGAGTCGTTATAATTAAAAACGAGTATTTGAGTCAAATACTTAAACAATCACAATACATCGTTTAATTATTTATCTTAGGTCACTCACAGAATCAAATATGGACTAACGAAAAAAAGCAAAACACTTTTACTTTCGATTACTTATACATGAAATATATAGTAAGAGACAGTATTGCGATCGTGAAAATTTTCGAATCTATTATTCAACGGAAATACACGTTTTGAGGTCTCCTGAATCCAAATAATCAAGTCCCGCAAAATGGTCGGTGTGTATGTATTAACAGTCTAGCTCAAAAACGAAAAGTCATACGGAAGTGAAATTGCATATTTAAGGTTTTTATATGCCTTAGAATAGGGTGGTAAGTGAAAGTCGGGTGATGCGCCCAACAGATTTTTTTTTCATTTGGGAGGGTCATAAGTCCAAAGGCCTCTTTTCCTCTCTCCCCCCCTACTTGGATCCATCAAGGAAAACCGGTGGTGCTTAGTATCGATATGAACCCTTCACGATCGATCGCCGATTACTCCTTCTATGCTAATAACAATTATTAGTGGCCTATCGAGAAGGCCACATTTTAACAAGGAAATTAGCCTCTAGATAGAAGCCGTAAGAACGGCAGTCGCAGTCGAAGGCACCGACATCAGCATAGGTTTACACTTGCAAATCTGCCCCACACTCGCGCTACAGCCTATATTTACATTAATTAGTTGCCTTCTGCTCCTCTGTGTGTGTCTATCTACACTCGTCGGTGGTTTCCTATGGCAGTTGTCAAATTACATTTCAATATCACTATCATCTTTCTATAATCAGCAGTATATTTATAGTTAGTCATGGCGCAAGTTAAGACAGCAGCTTGGCGAACGGATGTAACAAAGGAAGGAATAATATAGGGCATTGTAATTATTTAGAATGTGAAGAGTGATCCTGCGGCTATGAACGAAAGTTGACTGAGTACCTCTGTGTTGTTAATTTAACATATTCAAATGGGTGGGATTACTGATTTTTTTTATCGATTCATTCCGATGATGTGGAAGACGGGATTATTAACTCATTACTCCATAAAAAAAAGAGGAAGTAGTTACTTCAATAAACGAAAGACGCATGGAAAATTCGCTATGAAAAATTACTATAAAGTAGCCATAAAACAATTGCCTGAATTTATTTAGGAAACTATGGCTGCTGAAGGATGTAATCCAACCAGTTCTATTGAATATGAAGAAAAAAATTCTGTATTTTTAAGCCGAGAAGTTTATCCAATTACTGTAAGGTATGCATACGGTATTGAGCTTTGGGGCTCTACAAAAACATCAAATTCTTCTCGTATCCAATCTTTACAATCCAAAATCCTCCGTGAAATCCTAAATGTTTCTTATTATGTAACAAATAAAATTATCCATAAATACCTCAACATTCCTCTTGTGGAAGACTCGGCACGAACTAGATATACCTGTTTTCTCTAGTTTTTAACCTTTCATCCAACACAATTTCTGACAACTCTCCGAGGCGCCTGAAAAGAAGATGGCCAAGGGACTTCCTAAATTAATTTATCATTGAAGTGTTACCAAAGTGTAGCTTCCTAACAACTACCTTCATGTTATATATTCCTATAGCAGATTTACTGGTTGTATATATGTTTACTGTTGTAAATTTCAATAAAATAATAAAAATAAAAAAATACTTTAAATCACCTTCCAAATATCTAGAAAGTAATAGCTTTGTTTGTGCAAGAATAAATGATTGATTTATAAACTTAGCAGATTTCAGACCGATTTCTTTGGCAACTTTTTCTAAATCTGCGATTTCAATTTTACTTTTAATTAGTCACCAAGTGTCTTACAATATTTTCTCCTTCTAATTACTTCAATTAATTTTTCCTCTTAATTGTGTAAATTTGGTCTTACCTTACTACAATCATTGTCCGAATGACAGAATATTATATTATTCAACAAATAAATAATAACTTTTTCACCTTTTCTTTCAACTTTTTCCATCATTTACTTCACCTGTGGCAGACACAGATCCCCAGCTCTCGGAGTTTGATCTTAATCCGGTCCTCGCCCTGCTGCCCAACGTGTCCTGATCCATTCCATTCTACGTTTCACAGAATCTCACCGTGAATGGAATCGAATCCGCTCACCAAGGTGTGGCTCAACTTGCGCCCGGTCTAAAACATAGCATTCGCCTCTGAGAACTCAACAGTTTTGTTATATCTATCTGTTTATTGAGTAATAATACATTTTGCCACACTTAAGGGCACTGAGTACTAGGGCTGAGTAAGGCACATTCATACCATATATACAATACATAAAAAAAAATAAAAAAATTAAAAAAAATAAAAAAATTAAAAAAATAAATAAATAAAAAATATAAAAATCTATATAACAAAGACAAAAACTTTAATAAACCAGGGAAATGTAACTTAGAGTTAAAATTAAATGAAATACAGAAATTCGTAGCAAAATTAAATAAATTATAAGTAATAAAAATAAATAGAAAAACATTCATACTTAAATACAATATTTACAATTAGGTAAGAGATCTCCGAGTCCAGCCCTTTCCCCCACGTGTGAAGGACAAAGCGAGACTCTAAGCGCCTCTGAGAACTAAAGATACATAGTGGTTTGCTCAGTAATGACATAGTAGTTTGTTTTATTAAATTCGAGGGTATTAGTTAAGAATTCATGTCTTGAATATGTTTGTATTAGGGAACTCCGAGGCAGGCTTGTCCCTCTAACTATAGAGGAAAAGCAGAACTCCAGAAGATTGTATGAGTTAGAAAATTTTGTTGTCCTCTATAGTTCCAGTCCTTAAGACCAAATAGGTATTGTCTTGTAGATCAGTAATGTATTTTCAATGGAAAGTAATTATTTATTTTTTTTAAATAGTCTCTTAAAAGTGGAGTACTAAGAAAAATTCTTATACTCATCCACCTGATGTTTTCAGACTTTTACCATGCTAATCATGACAAGTAATATTATTTAATTATTTTATATGATTCTCTGATGAGTTTTGTAAAATTCTCTTAATTGAAATTATGATTATACTTTAATTTAAAGACCTGTTGTCGACGAGTAGCGGAAGGTTACTCCATAATTCAGGAGGCGGAGAAAGGTCTATTAGGTAACGAATTGTGGCGCGGAAAGGGGAAGAAAATAAAAATTTAGATAAAGATTGTGGTGGAGTGGGGGTGAAGGGAAGGCCCATTGTAATTAAATTACATTTCCGAAGAGGGTCGAGGTAGGGATGGTGAAAGGGGGGAGGGGGTATAAAAGAAGGTACACCTATTTCATTTTGAATTAATTAGTCAAGTACTAAAGCAACAGGTCCCAAATACCTGCTTCAGCATCTCCGGTCCCTCGGTTCCGGGACCTTCAAGTTTAACGTTGTTTTCTCTCATGATTAACGAAGCAAATAAAGATGAATAAATCATCAATTTGACCCGTGTATAGGGTAAATGCACCTATAGCTGACATGCCTAAGGAAATTTTATTATACTTTTAGATATAAAAAATTAACTATTAATGTTATTGTATTTTACCTGGATTAATCTTGTGCAACTAATATTGAGATTAAAAATAATGAGATGACTCAACCATTGCATCCCTAACTCTTCAATAACACACATCAAAGATCTTGAAGAATGGTGTCGAAACCTATGACCTCCTGTCCTACAGTATCCTTTAATAATACCCCACTTATCCCTGTTGAACAAATCCGATACCTTGGACTCCACTTAGACAAGCGTCTAACTTGGAATCTTCATACCAGACTAAAACGACAAGAAATCCGACTGCTCCAACACTTACTAGACAAACGCTCAAAGCTTCCAGTTAATTACAAAAGACTTAGCAACATGACTACAATGAGACCTATTTGGACTTACGAATTTGAGGTTTGGGGCTCCACTAAGCCATCGAATTCCTCTCGTATCCAATCCTTTCAATCCAAAATCCTTCGGAAAATCCTCGATGCTCCTTACTTTGTCACCAATAAACTAATCCATAACGACCTTAATGTTCCTTATGTTTCCGATTTGGCCCAATCCAGAAACCAATCCTTCCATATTAGACTTCAGAACCATCCGAATCCTCTTGTCTCTAACCTTGCTTCCTCTTCTAATCCTGATAACCTTCCGAGGTATCTGAAAAGAAGATGGCCACGAGATCTCCTATTGTAAATACATTTTTTTTTTATAGTGCTACCAGCGGGTAGTTTCTCAACAAGCGATTTCATGTTATTGTTTTCTGTTATCAAATTTACTAAATTTATTTTGTTAATTAATACAGTTGTAAATATCATAAATCCAAGTTTTGCATTAGTCTTCGAACGAACTAAAAATCTATTGAAAAGGTAGACGGAAGAGAACAGCTCCATGATCTTTTGAGCCTCTCAGATAATATAAAAAGAAACTTTATACATATTTAATAAATAAATAATAATGATTGGCTTCTATACTCTTAGTAATGTACTTGTAAACAACTTATTGAGAGAACTGCAAACCAAGGTTTTTTTTAACCATACAAATAGCTCTGCACTGAATACAATAATGGATTAGTATATGTTGAGGGAAAACTGCATATTATTTATTATTCTTATTGCTGACTTATTAATCTGGAGAGGTGCTTTCCAATGGAACACAGGGGAGATCTACGGGGGGGAGAGGGGGCTTTCGGGCTCAAGCCCCCCCCCCACAAAATGGTAAATATAACCATGTTTTACAGAAAAAAAAGTTCAAAAAACTATCTCTTAAAGTACTCTTGTTCTTGTAATTAGGACTTCAAGAACCACTTAAACACCATTTCATATAGGTAGTTAATTTCTTTCTTTTTTTCAAATTAATTATCGTTTTATATATATATCTATATATGAAAAAAAAGCTTTCGGGCTGAAGCTCCCCCCCTCCCAAAAATTAAATGCTGGATCCGCTAGTGCAGTGGAACAAACTAATCATTTAATAATTAAAATTTTACTTTAATAGTCGTGGTAAAGGACGATGCTCCGCCGATTGTGTATGTGTTGAACTGACTATCTTGAAGAATTTTTTTTTTAGGAAGTAAACTTTATTCTGGGACGAGGTCCCTTATGAATAACAGATATGAACAAAAAATAAAATAAAAACTACATCTGGCCAAAAATTACATTAGTCAGTATTAAAGAATATATACAGTTTCTTCAGTGAAATTATATTAAAACAAGTAAAAATAACACCATTTTGATAAACAACAAAATAAAAAAAACATTATTTAAATGAAAATAAAACAAAATAAAATAAGCATGGGTTGATTTTTAAAATTAAAACTCAATTAATTTTAACAACCATTCACATCAGTCAACGTTATTTTGGGATGTGAGAAGGAATTGGTAAAGATGATATTTAAATGAAGACAAGGAAGAAAGATATATGTGAGATTTCTCACATAGAAATACAAATTTTACAACTAGGTTCTGAGGCTCTGTTCGCAAATTTATGAATAAAGTTTTAATTGCCAATTGAGAAACAAAGAAAGAACTGTTTGCTTCGAGGAATTCGAAATAAAAAAAATACCGTTTCTCATTGGCCATAGTGTATAATTAATTAAAGGGTCCGGGAGCAACAGGTCGGAAGAGGTTCCAATTTGAGTTGGTAGGGGGCAGCATTATCGAGGGAGCCCTAGAGAAATGAAGGGGTTGCGGGGGGGAGAGAAGGGGTGAAATTACCCCAGTGGGCTCGGCCAGGTAGCGAATATTAGATGACGAGGCCCCTGAGAATTTGCTCGGCCAACTAGAGTAAGGTCTATCTTTGAATTAAAGCCGCAACTGTTCTCTTCCCAATATCATTCCACAATTCTTAACTTCTCTCTTTTATTGTAGCCGAACAACTGGCCTTTCATATCTCATGGGATGGAATTTATTGGCCTTCTAGAAGTCTCATTACCTGCCATCAAAATCACAAAACTAATTGGTTCCAACTAGCCTAAAGGTACCCACTCTATAGGTACGAAGAATGTCACGCGAACAAGCAGAAAAAGGCATGGATGAAAATATATATTGAACTTATTAATAATAAACTGAAGAAACGCTTTATACAATTAATAACGATAAAAGCCTTCTGTGTTAAACAGGAATTATAAGGAGAGGTACTTGTTACAATGTTGGCGACTGATTTCAAGATCCTTCAACGCACTGTAGTTGGAATCCCGAATGAACACGACTGTTACGGAAAGTAGACGTAAACTACCGTTGAAGCGTAAACTTTTTTCCAGGAAACAAATATAAGTATAAACATAATTTTTATTTTTGACAGATGATAATCAAGATCTTCTTTATTATTTTTGGGAAAAATGTAAAATTATAACTATCAATATTGAAACACTATTGCAGTCAAAATTATTTTTTCTCTGCATTTATCCATATTCTACACCGTATAATTAATATTTTTTTTGTATTATTTGCGAATTTAATGAGAATAAATACAATCTACCGTAAAATTTCAATACTCTAAGCCTGGACTGGGTCCTTTGAAATGTTGTCGACAACCACAAAAACTGTGATAACTTTAAAGGATCCACCTATCTACACTAAAATTATTAAGGATTTAGGCCTCTGTATGCTACACGAAATGATATAAATCCGACCTTCCTTAACAAATTAGAGTTAAAGATATAAAAAAGAAGAAGTTTAGAATGTTTCCTTGATTTCTAGTTTTAAAAGAAATAGAATTCAAAAGTTATTAAGATCAGCAATTCAGTTTTCCAGCGGTTATATTAAAGCAGAATTTGAGGAAAATCCTGAGAAGTTATTAATTTTATAGTTAACGGCTGGAAAAAAAAATCATCTAATAAAACTAAAGGTTTTATTTTTCAATTTATATAAAAATTCGTATTTAAGATATTTGAAGGACTCTTAAAACGAATCTATATCACTTTTTCATAACAAAAAAATTTGCTTGACCTATTTTACCCTCCATCAGCCACTACTGGCTTACAATACCAGCGGCTGGAAGAGAAGCACTGGGATCTCCTGGCGTCCTGCTTTGGCTTCCACAATTGGGGGACAGAGCTTCATTCAGAGTCCTCTGGGTCAATGTAAATATTGTACATAGATGTAGATGTGTTTTATTTACTTTATTGTCATTCGGCTTTAATCTGTTATTTTATTTATCTTGTATATTACTTTATATTTTTATTTATATATGTATATATTCTTACTTGGTTGTTTTTATTTATTTTCCTTTCTTATGTACATATTGTGTGAATGAATACTATAGCCCTAGGACCAATGCCCTTCAGTGCAGTAGACTTGATTAATGCTCAATAAAATAAAAAAAACTTGAATTATTTAACTGTAAGCGCCTTTTGATTTTTGGAATTTATGATACATTATAACTCATTTAATACAATAGTCAATTTTTTTTCACAAAAAAATAAATCGATCAATATAAATTTATCTAAAAATCAGGGCAAAGCAGAGGCAAAAATTATATAAAACATTTTGACATATTAATGTAGTATCACCAAAAAAAAAAATTAGTAGAAATCAGTAACACACTGAATTTAAGCTCCACTTATAAGTAAGAGGACTACAATCCAAGGCACTTTAGCATCAAACAAATTGGTCTTGAGGGCTTACAATAATGGATTACTACAAGTTCTGGAATAGAGCTGAGTCTTATTTTCTGACTATTAAACTAGAGGGATATTTCCCAATGGGACAGCTTGATCACTCATTAAGTAAATTGTTACTTCAACAGTCCTTGTAAAGTATGAAGTTTCGTCAATTATATTTGTTGAATAGAATAATAATATTATATTGTATATACGAATAAAAATGTTTCGCTGATATCAATTATACGTCGAATTAGTGAGAAGTACAGTGTGATGTGTGATTTCTCGTTTTGATAGACTAGTATTTTATTGTTTTTAATAATATTGTTTTGAATTTATCATTTATTTTCTACTTGTATGGATATTTTTGTGCCGTTCTAACGAGAAAATACTTCTTCTGTAGGATCTCCTTTTCGGGAGGGTAGTATAAAGTGGGGCGCGTGTCAGTTACTCGGTTCTGTTGGTAATATATTACGCATAGCACGTGGCGGAAATGCGTTTACTGATCCTAGGCCCCCTTGGAAGTAGGGACTAAATAAGGGAACTGAGGTTGTAAAAGATGAAATACTTTTTTTGAGGAGGCCTGAGTCGGCAAGTCGTCCGCCATCGATTGATGATATCGCTGCCAGTCGTCAGCTTATTTCGTCCCGCTCCAAGCTTTCGGTGTAATATCAAGGGGAGTTACGTGCTTTCCGACTTTGACGACGAAATTGAGGTTGAGTGATATATTGTAACCTAGCGGACTGTTCAACAACCATTTTAAACTCAATTAGACCGAACTCCAGTAAAATTAAGTATAACCAATCTATTTAGGTCGTTACCTTATAACAGATAACTATGGATACAACTCTTACTGAATATTAATCGAATACAATGTTGTAACTGAGGCTTCAATCCAGCGATCTTATTTTACATTTAAAATTTAATAACCATAGCAAACATTTATATCGCATTATTTCATGAGCTGATACCAGCTGATAAAATAAGGCCCCTTAACTATATTCTAAGATGCCTACGTTTCGCTCACACTGTGGAAGCGTTGGTTGGCACTCGTGTTCTACCAAAGAGCTGTTCTATTTGAGACTCTAAAACACCTGGAGACAATCCAGACTATTCTCTCAGTCTCTCTCAAATATACCTATAGAGCTCTCCTATAGTAAATGATTTATATAGCCCAAGTTATTCATACATTTTTTTTTGTAATGTTATTTATTTATTTATTATTTATACATATTCCTGGCTCACAATAAATTTTCCATCCGTATCGGTATGCAGCAAATATGATATCAAGGACAAGAAATGATAGCAAAGAAAAAAAATAATAGTAATAACAAAACAAAAAGAACAAAAAAAAAAAGAACAGTAGTAAAATAACACATAACACATACATATTAACAGAATAACACAGCAGCAAGTAGCTCAATGCAATAAGTCTCTTGGTCAGCGCCTCAGCAGTCTTCTGGGCGGATTATATGGATTTGTGGCACTAGATAGAGCTTGAGTAAGTGGATTGGAATTAAGAGTCAGTCTGTCATGAAAATTATTATGAAGGTACTCCAGCTTTTATTTGTTTGATGGTAGAAACCTCAGTCCCCATTTTCACACGAAAAAATCTGTCTTTTAGATATGATAGTAAAATTAAGTAAAACGTCGGAGGAATAATCGTTTTTAATTTATGTTACAAACCATCGTGCCTGACTCATGTCTAGAAAAACGCCCGGACAGTACAATTTTGATTCTAGCGAGAAAGATATGTAATCTATAAGGCGATAACATTGCTGAATAGTCGAATGATGCAGTTTGAACCCGTAAGGGAAATTTGGACTGACATCAAATAGTCTAAGTGAATTTAAACGCCGAAACAGAATGTATGTAACTTTACGATTCAAAAGTCACAAAAAATAATTTTTAAAAAGATAATCTTAATATTTATTACAAGAAATTTCACTAAAGTTATTTTTGCAAATATATATTGAACTTTCATTTATTAATCCGTACCTGCACATTACAACAATTGACAATCAACAGATGAGTTGGCTTAATCATGAGAAAAAAATAATAACAATAAAAAAATATCTATATACATGGGCGGTACGCCCCCCCCCCTCAAGACTTTTATTTACTAAAAAATATATAAGTAGATTTTATTAGCTGGTTGAAGTAAGTTAACTGGATTGGATCGACAAATGGAATCGTTTTTCGAAGTGTGTTCATTCGCCGTCGCCATGTATAAGTCTGTGTGTAAAGTTTTGTTATTCACATACCAAGGTGCTTTGGTAATTAGTCGTTGTATCTTAGACAAAAAAGTTTGAAATCATTATATGTGTGTTCGTTTTTTAATGCCATATATTATTAGTTCGTAAGTCCTGAGAGGTTTCAATAGATATGTATAAATACTTCGTTTCCGTCTTGCTTTTAATTTTGAATGTCTTAATAAAGAGTGAAACAGTTCAATAATGCATTTTTTTTTTGTTTATTATTTTCAATAATGAACAATTGTAATCGAACGAAATATTCAAAAATTTAACCCCCTCTCAAAATTTGAAGTTTTACTTTTCAGAATACGTAGAAAAAAAATTTTGTCAGGCCTCCGTCCGCACATTTTTTCCGAAACTACTGGACTGATTTTTTTAAAATTTTGGATTCTAAATCAGAGGTCACCTGAATATGATCTTCCTTCAACGACATTACTATCCTTCTTTTACCTTCAAAATGACGTCCGAAAATCCTTCGTTGCAATAGACTATAGAGCCTAAACGAATGTACCGATTTCAATCAAACTTGGCTAAAGTCTTCTTCTTGATGCCCTTTAAATTTATCTATGTAACATAATTCAACGAAAAATAGCTGGAAAAAAAGTTACGAGGGATGATAAAATTAGATTCCGAATAACTCAAAAAGTATATGTTTTTTGTCGATATTGTGATAAGATGTTTCAAAGAAATTTAATTTTTTTTAAAAACGAGGAAAGTTTCATCGAAATCAGAAAACTATAAGTGGAATATTTTTTTAAAGTTTTCGAAATTTCCTAAAAAAACAAAAACAAAAAATAATCGTTTAAATCGGACAATTAGGAGCAAAGATATGTTATCTAGATGTTTTTTATGTTCTATTGCAAATCCTTTGTTTTGGATTTTGATTTTTGAAGGTGTCACTGAAGTATTGCTATTTTTTTTTAGCAAATGACTAATGATGAAAAAAAAATGTAGGCAAATAATTGGAATTAACTTTTTATTTATTTTAGTTTAGTTTAGTTTTAGTGACTGGAAAGGTAATGTGTTTTTTTTTTTTTTGTTTTTTTTTTGGTCCTCCCCTTCCTCGCCTTTAAGGCTATACGGGGTTCTCCCGGGCCAGGGAGTGTGGGCGGGGATTTAAAAGACTCCCCCGGCACCGGGATGCGAACTCGGAACTATTTTTTTTCGTTGTCTCCTATGTCAGGTTGCCGGGCAACGGCTATGCTGTGCACACTCGTTAGCCCATTCGGCCACCCCGCCCACTGAAAGGTAATGTTACTTTAGATGTATAATTGTTGAGAAATCATAAACCATTGCGAAATAATTTGCAGCGTTTTAACATGAAGACGTCATATCATTCTCCCATCGAACATCATTCGTACGTATTTTAATATGTCTGTTTAAGTATACAGGATGGTTTGCTTCTATTCTTAGAGTATACGTGAAGTGTGTGACTTTTGGTAATTTATTTGAGTTTCCTAAACTTTACAACATTCGTGAATTTTTGTAAGTGATGGGTACAGTACTGGGACTAGGATTGATCTCAGAACTTAACAAATTGCCAAATCTGAACACCAAATAGTGTTCATCTTTTTATACGTTCAAACTAATTAATTAATCATTACTTAGCATTTCATAAAATTTATAATGTATTAACAGTAACTTTCAAATAAATATTTTAAAGTAATGTTGAATATAGGAGACAATAGTACTGAAGTGGAGTTGCTGAGAGAGAGTTTTAATAGATCCGAGGGTATGGTAATAAGGTCCAGGGATGGCCCCGTTGTGTAATTCTGCCCTTTGGTGTCCCTACAGAGGCAGTAAGCCTAGGTTTACCCTTTGTCTATTATTACCTGCATTTCCCTTTCGATTCTCTTTGAAGAATGGCTGTTTATTTATAAGCAAGCTATAGCTTTCCTTCTTAATAAACAAGATCAATGTATTGTTAAGTTTATTCTAAAAATCTATTTATATAGGTTATTGCTTGATCAAAGATCCTTACAATCATTAAAAATACAGTCCGGATAAATAAATAAAACATCCTGTATACATGACCGAATTAACAATGAAAGTTAATATATTTCAGTGCCATACCAGAAATAATAAAAAACCTTAATTTATAAACAGAATATATATACATGAAATAAACAAGAAAAAATTTAAAATAATCTATCTGGCCTTAAATGGAATTTTCACGAACTATTGCAGCAAATCAACTATTTTCTTACCCTTCCAGAACGTGGTTAAACTTTTCTTAACAGCGTCCGAACTGGCGCGAGCTCTGAAAGAGGCCATACACCAAGATTGGCAGACACTATGGAACAACAGAGAGAAAGTTGTCCTTTCGCGACTAAGGATAGGTCATACCAGACTTACTCATCTTCAGTTAATTACAAAAGAAAACCCGACCATTTGTCGGAAGTATGAAGAGAGAATGACAGTGGTCCATATCTTCGAGAGTTGTTCCTTTTACATCAGAGAATTAAACAAAAGAATATTACCAGCAAAAAATCGGCTGATTTGAGAAATGATGAAAAAATCTTGAGCAAAATCATTTGTTTTATCTCTGAAGAAGGAATCTTTTAAAATCTCTGAACCTATCACGCAGCACTCCCAACTTTTTTTTTTTTACCAGACGCGCTAACTTTAAATAACTAAACTTTAATAACCATGTACAAATTATTAACATTAACGTGCATTTACATGTTTTTAATTTTATTATTTTTTAATTATTTACTACCACGAGATATAATAATATATATAATTTTAATTAACGGCCAACAGGTACGCTTTTACAACACAACGACCAACCAACTATTTTCGGCTTTACTATTGTTGCATATAAATTGAACGTATATCCGTCCTCATCGATGTCTAGAAGATAAAAGAACATGTCCGAAAATCCAAGAACAAACCCAGAACATTGAAGAATATGTCAGAAAATGCATGAATATCCAAGGAACTAAAAATATTTAATTATATGTACATCTGTAATATAACCTTTTGTGAATAATCAAAAATAATTTGGAGTGTTAATAAAAAAATAATTCCTCACTGGTACGATATTGTCGGTTTGAGAGTTTTATCTAATCATTTCAATGTAATTGGGCTGATATTTCACTCAAACGCCATTTTTATTCTTAATTAATGATTGAAATAATAATAGTCACTTTAGATATGATAGATAAGGTCCATGAGGGTACACTGATACAAGTTTCGAAAAAGGGCTCATGTTAAAAAATAAATAATTACTTACTACTGCCGGATTCGAACCGGGGACCACGAGCATTGGAAGTAAGTGCCTTATTTACTCACCTACTGAACTCGTGATTAGCATATTTTTTATTGCATAATATAATAATCTATTACAATATGGACATTGATTATAATAATGAAAGTGTATATTCATCCATTGTATAATAAATAAATTACTAAAAGAATTTTTTTTATGTTTCCGCATTATTTCCTGTTCCTTTTTTTCAAGTTTAAAAATAAAAATGAATTATTAAAATGAATAATTCATTTTTCTTGTTATATTATATTTTAATGAAAGATGTTAATTAATTAATTTGTACTTTCTTTTTTAATTTAAAATGGCTGAATTCTCTTGACCTCGCTCCCTTCCTCCTCCCTCGGGGTGCATACTTTATTTAATTGGGCGTGTGCCTCTGTGCCACGAGGCACTCCCTGGATTGTTTAATTTCAGACGGGTCTTTAAAATCAGCAAATTGAGCAATTGAACTGACCCGTGAATTATTGAGTAGTAATTGAGCCTTAGGGGAAGAGAGTGGGGGAAGGTAGACCCTGTGTAATCGCGGTCTGGGTTCGATGAATTATTCGTCTTTATAAGGCACCGGAAGCTAAAATACGCGATGGTACTTTCCCATGGTATCTGCTTGGAATATTAATGTGACAGGAAATTCCGAAAGACTTCGGCATCTTGTTGGGGATCGTAAAACTTCGGGACCTTTATATTCTATCATGTTTACATCAAAGTATAAGCGCGTCCACCAATAATATATTAGTGGGATGTGAACGTTAGTGTAACATGATAACAGTGTTCAATTAATGGGAGAATAAGAAGAAACAGAACGCCACACGTAAAAGAACTATCCAGTAATCAGTTTACTATCTGCTTGATAATATAATATACAAATATACACCAGTGAGGATTTTGAAATTAAACAGCTATTGTCCGTACTGCATTATATATATATATATATATATATATGAGCCTTTCAGTTGACAGAATGGCTAACTCTAATTAAAAAACGCAGCAAATTATTTCACAATGGTTTATTATTTACAAACAATTATACATCTAAAGTAACATTACCTTCCTAGTTCTTGTATGAAATAATACAGTCGATTTAATTTGTTCATGGTATCTATTTTCAGTATCTCCTCTACACTAACATCTTGCCTGGATTCAGTGATAAATGTTTTCAATTACTTATTTCTTGCTTCGTTAAATTTGATTTTTTGATTTGCATTTTATCAAAAATTGAGTCACAGGTTCAGTTACAAGGTAGCTGCATGGACCACATACTTCACTAGATTTAATAGTCAAAGTAGCATCTTAAGAAAATCCTTACTTACAACTCTGAGGGGCTCTTAATTAGTCCTATTAAGTATTAGTCAGGTAGTATTAAACGAGCAGATTTTTCTGTATCTTGGGTTTGATTTAAACTTTAACACTCTGTCGATGTCCTTGGATGGATGATGATTTTTCATTTTTTCAATGTTTTCTTTGAACCTTATTAGACCTTGGGCTAAAACACAAGAACACACTTCCCGATATCCCAGTTCCGCCACAATCATCTTTACTTGGGTAATCCAGTTATAAATTGAATCAGGTTTTCCAATGGATGAGCTCTAAGCACTTAAGATTTTATTTATATCTTGTGGTATAAAACACAGCTCAGTTTTTTTTATAGTTATCAAGTCCAATTGAACAAAAAACGCGACTTAATTTTTTAAAAAATCACAAAATTCGAATTTCTTAATTTTCTGTGGAAAATCGGACCACAGCTTATACGAACTTGTTAGTAGCTCTAATACTATCTCTTTAAACATTTCCCTGTAGTTACGGGATTTTTTTTTTAAATTAAGGTTTCAACCATTTGTTTCATTATCGCCTTATTTTCAATAATAATTAAATTCCATTTTCAAGTTTTGAACATTTCAGAAAATAAAAGAGTTTGACAACTTCATTCGTACTGTCCTGTAAAATGGCGTGTAAATCGTTTATCAAGTCACAAGATAGTCCAAGTGTTTCTTCATAGGCTGGGTGATCTGTAAAAAAGTGTTTTACTGTCAGAGAAGTCCTACAATTTAAGTGGGACATCTTGTAAAAATGATTAAGAAAGTTGCAATCTTGAACAGTAGACGTGGATATGAGCACGTCATCAGACAGGGATGAGACACATCCAGTGGAAGGCGGGGCATTTAAAGAAGGATGACACCTTTGTAGCTATTTTGGAGCATGGACCCTCGTCGCCCCCGCTCCATTCCTTCTCCCCCCCCCCTAATCCTATTCATAACTGAATAATTCCAGGGCTCACCCTCCGTCCTGGCCGGTTATCCTATTTCAATGTCTTGTATCTCCTCCGTTTCCGGTATTTCCTCTGTCTGGTTCCGTTACAGTATTAGACCTCTCGCACTTCACAGAAAACTCGAGCTGTTGAACATAAAAGGAACTAACTACTAAGATAAATGTACCTGTAATAGAATTTTTTTTAATCTAAGATATTTAAAAGTGTATTAATAAATAAAATACATTTAGTAAATTTGATAACAGAAAATAATAACTTGTAGAGAAATTAACAACTGGTAGCACTCTGAAATAAAAATATATTTATAATAGGTGATCTCGAGGGCATCTTCTTTTCAGACGCCTTGGAGAGTTATCAGGGACAGAAGAGGAAGCAAGGTTAGAGACGATAGGATTCGGATGGTTCTGAAGTTTATTATGGAAAGATAGGTATCTGGATTGGGCCGAATCCGAAACATGAGGAACATTAAGGTCGTTATGGATTATTTTATTGGTGATAAAGTAAGGAGCATTGAGGATTTTCCGAAGGATTTTGGATTGTAAGGATTGGATACGAGAGGAATTCGATGGTTTAGTGGAGCTCCAAAGCTCAAATTCCGCAAGTCCAAATAGGTCTTATTGTAGTCATGTATATGAGTCTTTTGTAATTGACTGGAAGCTTAGAGCATTTGTCTAGTAAGTGGTGGAGCAGTCAGAAACGTCGAGCGATTTCTTGTCGTTTCGGTCTGGTATGAGGATTCCAAGTTAGATGTTTGTCCAAGTGGAGTCCAAGGTATCGGATTTGTTCAACAAGGATAAGTGGGGTACTGTAGGACAGGAGGTCATAGGTTTACAGCGAAGGATAAAGGTGATTTGATGGGATTTATTAGAATTTATTTTAATCTTCCAGTTTCGACACTATTCTTCAAGGTTTGTGATTGGAGAGTTTGGAATGCAATAGAAAATTTTAAACTCATCAACAGAAATAAGCTTAATGTACTGAAAAGAAAGTGTAAATATAAGTAAATGTTCACCTAGAACACTTAATTGGCTGAACTAATATCTGAATCAATTGATTTGGCGCAATAGCCGATTCTCTGTTGTTTTTTAATAGAGTAAGGCTAGAGTTTGTTTAAGGGAAGATTACTTAACATTTTTGTTTACAAGATAAATTAGAAATTACGATTCATTCATCTGTAGTTCGCCATTTTTAAGTTTAAAACTGTTCAGAATTATATAAAAAACCTATTGACTCCCAAAACCTGAGTGTCTATTACTGATGTAAGAATATATACTGTCAGAATTTTCTAGGTTTATCATGAATTATTAATAAATTGACTGTATAGAAAAAAAAATCGATGAAAAACTAAATTTGCTATTTATTAAACTCATCCACCTAACTCTAACTAACGCTGAGGTTTGACATTAATGTTGAAAATGTCTCTTAAAGTTTCTGTTACGGTTTTATTTACCTTGTATAGTTTTAAAGCAAAGAAAATTTTCTTCATCTAATGATATGAAGAGATGTCGTCATGAAGAACGTTAGAATAAATAAATGTCCCACTGGTCAGGCAAAAAATAAAGATCGGTTAAAAAAAATCAGGTGCGATACGCACTTCTATTTCCGATAGAAATGGGTTTTTTCATTCATAGAGAAGTGAAAATAAAAATTAATAGATATATATATACAGACATTAATACCTAGACAGTGCAGCATATTAAAAATAATTAATTACTATATATATTTCCCACACATCTAATCTAAGTGTTTTTTTTTTTGTTTTGTTTTTTTGAGTAATGAAAGAAATTTAGTTATCTTTTTATTAGTAAATAATACATTTTGCCATACTTAAGGGCACTAAGTACTATAGCTGTGTGAGGCTCATTCATACTTCATACTTCATTCATATGAAATACAAAAAAAAATTTTAAAAAATGTCTACATAACAAGGCAAAAACTATAAAAATAAAATAAAAAACAAGGAAATGTAACTTGAAGATAGAATTAAATAAAATACAGAAAGTCGTAGCAAAAAATATATATATATATATATATATATATATATATATATATATATATATATATATATATATATATATATACATAAGTAATAGAAATAGATAAATAAAAAAATAAATTAATAAGGAAAACATGCATACTAATATCTAATCTATTATTTTTTTTTAACCCACCATTTCCTACTACAAGTTAATATTTTTATTATTCATTCAATTGTAACAGATAATTAAATATCAAGGAAGGAGATGGTCCGGGGTTGCGGTCATAAAAAGGCTAAATAGTGGTAAAACTATTTTATTGAAAGCCAACGTTTCGACCCGACTTTGCAGGTCTTCATCAGGGCTAGAACGGACAAGATACAAAAGATAGAGAATTGTGGAAATTACATAATATTTAGACATAATTTATAAACAATGTGAATAAGCTTATTAGAACTATAAACAGTAAGTACAATACAATATGGACTAAGTAAGCTAAGTAACAAGATCCTAAAATAAAGTAAATAGATGCTAACAATTGTTGTAGTGTAATATATAACAAATGAAAATGTGAGTATAATTCTAGAAAAAATACAGGAGAAAAAATAAATAAATAAATAAAATAAATAAATAAAATAAAATAAGATTAGAGACTTACAGGTGTGTTCCTCTAGGAGTTTCACTTAGAACTGGAAAGGCAGCGGTAAGGATTGCAGGTATAGGGGGGGGTTAACATGTGTTAACTAATTGCAGGTATAGATGGAGTTAACATGTGTTAACTAATTAAAGATTGAAAAACCCAGGAATGTATAGTACCTAGGAATTTTTGAAGATATGGATGGATATAATGGAAAAATACTATATCAATAAATATTAAAATTATAAATATGTAAATATACAAGTAAAATAGAGTTGAGAGATGTGAGAGGTATTTCATGATTCTAGATCAGAGTACTTTATTTTAGGATCTTGTTACTTAGCTTACTTAGTCCATATTGTATTGTACTTACTGTTTATAATTCTAATAAGCTTATTCACATTGTTTATAAATTATGTCTAAATATTATGTAATTTCCACAATTCTCTATCTTTTGTATCTTGTCCGTTCTAGCCCTGATGAAGACCTGCAAAGTCGGATCGAAACGTTGGCTTTCAATAAAATAGTTTTACCACTATTTAGCCTTTTTATGACCGCAACCCCGGACCATCTCCTTCCTTTATAATGCAACGGTCAACCATTAAATATTCAATAATTAAATATCACAAATCTGTCTTATTACGTCAAGGATGTAAGTGATAAAGTAAACGGTTATATCTATTTTTATTTCATTATAGGTATTTTATTTGTCAAGGCTATCCAGAGGTTTCACTGTAGTATGTTTGTAGAAACATCTTTAGCAACATACAATTCCTTTGGTAAGATGAATCCATGTTTTTAGCAATATCTGTAGCAATATGTTTGGAAACGAAGTCCAAGACGACGTAAACATCTCAATAGATTATTATAACCCTTCTCAAATGTCTCGTGCAGTTAGAGGACTACTACAGCCCATCCCGAAGATAAAGGAAAGTTTTCCTGAAAAATAAGGCAGGCCATTGGAGCCATCCCAGATATTAATAGGCCACTCCGAAAGTTGTGCCGTCTCCCCCAGGGCAAACCAGCCGAAAGAGGACTTAATTCGGATTTCCTAATAAATGGGGCTTTGGCTTTTTGTAATTCGGATCTAAGTAACCGGAGAGTGGCTTACACCCTCATTGCCTCCTAATATCAACAAAGGATCTCAAGTCCGTTCAATTAAAGTCTTAGCCATTTTAACCCACGATTCAACAAGTTGTTAGGAGATGTAGACTTAACCTAATTGATTTTTTTTTTTTTTTTTGCTCTTTATATTTGGCTATTAATTTTCTCTATAAAGTCAGATTTGTTTTTTACTTTAACTGGATCGATAATCTAGCACCATTATAGGTGAAACTTTCTGAAAGTAATCACACACTATCACACTAATTTCAGTGTTTATGTAAATATTTAAAAAAAAAATTCGATACATGCATTACCAATTTTTCCAAATTAAAAAAAATATAAATATAACATATCGGTCTTTCCATTATTGCAAAGAAATGACTGAGAGGGGACATTGAAATGAAGTATTAAATTTTTAATAGCTTTATTATAAACATTTACTATCAAATAAGTGTATTACTAGAAAAAGATTAAAAAAGCGATTATTTTTTAAATATAAAAATATTTTAAAAATGAAAATAATGTTATTTGTCTCGGGGATCTAAGACTTATAAACATTTAAAAACATCAAAACAGGGAAAAGAAATTTATTGCTCAACATTTTTTTCAATTTTCTTGAACCAATATTTCGCTGCTACTTTATTTAAAACAACTCTCACTGGAAAGGTGGCGTTTAGGTTTTCGGCAATCAAATTTTAATACCAATAGGTCTGTATATCGATATAAAACTATCAGGCAAAGTATCGATATATTCTTTTTAAAAAAATTTCCTTAATTTGATATTATAAACAGAGAATCTTCTGAAATCACAATGTGGAGAAATAGATGACTGTAAATATTATGGATGGGATTCAAAATGGGAGTAGAAAACATATATAAAAAATACTTATTATTCTCAATGTGACTGCAATCACAAACTAACTTATCTAGATGTACATTAGCAGATTCTCAATATTACACATGATTTTTTTTTTTAAAATAGTATAAAACAGACATATAACTGTTAAAGTAATTTAAATTGGCGGAAATTGGAATTGATCGGGCATTCTCGACTATTTCTGATTTACCATTTCTAGACTCAAGTCTATAGGTGCTCGGTCCCTAATTTCTCCTTTTATTAATTATCAAAATCTTTCATAGTTTTTATTAAACCATTTTTGTATTATACTATATAGAATTTTGATAATTCCGTATTTAAGCTCTGACAGATCATTTCAATGAGGATGAAATCAATCTGATACTAACCACACTTGATTTTATGTTGATATAACGAGTCTAATTTTAAAGCGTTATGATTATTTTTTAGAAAACTATAAAATGCGTAAATTCGACAATACTGTTTTATTTATTTATAAAATAATATTGCATTTTATCACTTGGACAATGGTTAAAATCACATTCACACTATATATACAATAAAATATAAAATAAACAAAAGCAAAATAAAAACTAAATAATAATCAAAAAGTATATGCAATAAATAAAAATAAAATTAATTAAAAACCACGTACATGTCTATTCAAAATCAGGCGGGGAAACACATGTAATCCTTGTTCTCCAACTATGGAAGAAAAATTAGGCTCTCTACGCTACTTTTTCAACCACGTCACTGGTACTAAAGCCAGTGGAGATTAATTGAGAGCGCTTTAGCCATATACCTATACACTCATGTCTTGAGTGGAGAATCTGGCCATTGCCAGAACTCCAATAGATACAAATTACAAAAGGTCACTAGATAGGGATTGTGCAAGGGGATTTAGATGATACGTAAGGTTTTGTTGAAATTTGGAGAAATTTCCTAGAATGAGATCTAGGACAAAGGAGATGTCATGGTCTTGATCATGGTGTAGAGTTTCATTGGTTACATAGAACGGAGCTTCGACTATTGTTCGAAGGACTTTGAACTGAAAGGATTGGATGCGTTTGATCTTGAACAATTTTGTTGTCCATCACAGTTCGAGTTTGTAGTTCCAAATAGATTTCAGGATGGTGTTGTAATTCAGTATGGCTTCTCGACCTCTTGGTCGATTTAAGTAAAAAAGTTGCTATAACATCCAAGGTATACTTATCTTAAATAAGTAGTTTCAGTTTCATAGGACTTGTCATTTTTGAGCCAGATGGTTCACTTGAACATAAATAATTTTGTTGAGGCTTTTTTTTTTAGTGGACTACCTTGCCTTTTTGGCTGTACGGGTTTTTTACTGGCCAGGGGATATGAGGGGAGGAGGGAGCCTGCACCGAGACTCGAACATGTAATCTTCGGTTTATCAGTTTGACGGGCCATGCGTATTTAGTCCACTAGTAGCCCGCTCGGCTACCCCTCCCCTAACAGTGTATTTATGTTTAAAACTCGGATTCGAAATTTCAGGATCGTAATACTTCACTTTAATGTATTCTTCATTTATAGATAGATAGATAGATAGAAAGTAAACTTTATTCTGGAACAAGGTCCCTTATGAATAACAGATATGAACAAAAAAATTAAAACTACATCTGGCCAAAAATTACATTAATCAATATTAAAGAATATATACAGTATCTTCAGTGAAATTAAATTAAAACAAGTAAAAATAAAATAAAATTTTGAGAAAAAACGAAATAAAAAAATCAACATTATTTAAATGAAAATAAAAATAAAATAAAATAAGCATGGGTTGATTTTTAAAATTAAGACAATAAATTTTATCAATCATTCACCTCAGTCAAAATCTGTTTCACAATATTTATTTTATTGTATAACGTCATTTTGGGATGTGAGAAGGAATTGGTAAAGATGATATTTAAATGAGGACAAGGAAGAGGCATGACGGATTTCAGATGGCAAGGAATTCCAGAACGCTGTGGATCGGGAAATAAAGGAATATTCAAACGTCTTAGTTCTATGGGAAGGGATATAAAGGTCGGAAACACGGGATCTTGTTTTCTGGGGGTGGACCACGGGTTTAAACTGTAGGAGACTGTAGATGTAAGAAGGGTGTCTGGTGTTGATCGTTTGGAATAGGAAAGATCCGAGGAAATATTGTCTGCGGAAAGAAGGGAAGAGCCACTTTAACTCGTCGTAAAGGTGGGACACATGAGATCGCTTTGATGTACCGAAGACAAATCTTAAGCACGTATTCATGAGTCGCTTCAATCTATCCTCGAGTACCATCGGGATGCCTCCGTACACCACACAGCCGTAGTCAAAGTGGGGGAAAATGAGAGAGGATACAAGGAGCTTGCGGATGGGTTGTGGGAGTAGGTGGCGGGAGCGATGTATATGTATGTAAGTATTATATGTATATGTAAGTAAAAGTAAAAATTGGTACATCAGGTTCAATGTTCAAAAGCATGTTTTATATGACAACAGTTGGTATCGCTCGCACTGTGATCTTATCAGTATGATCTCATACGATGTCAGCTGGCACTCGACTTGCCTTGGGCGAGTACATTTCCTACGTCACACTAGGGGAAGCCGAGGGACCCGCGAGTAAATTTAGACTAGTCAGTGCCTCGTCGTGAAGCAGGCTGGGTCCTCTCTCAGAGCTGTCGATTATAAGTCGGATCCGATCACGAAAGTTTCATTTATCAAAAAGAAGCAAAACTATAAGACTCTGATTTTTTATTTTAGCCAATCAGTTCAAACTTCGTTAAATCTATATATATAATTTTTTTTTTTTTTTACGTGGTTAAAATCTAAAGTGTTCATAAAGTATTAGCTGTTCCAGAACTACGTATAATATCCCGAGATGTACAATTTTGTAAGGTTAGAATAAATATATTTTTTTTTATTAACCATTAATAGTACATGAATAACTATGAACTTTTATTAAATCCTTTATTAAACAACATAAAATAATTTAAATTAATATATCTATTGAAACTTACTTCTTAGAAAACGATTTGGAAAAAAATTAAATTTAATTAGATGTACTTATAATTATTCTGTTAAATTCCTATGAACTATGTGTACTTTGACCCCGAGGTTCTATTTCACATTTTTGTCATGGTTGCCAAAATTTCAGCCGGCAACTCGGTGCCTATATGATGAAACCAGTGAAAATATTTGGAATATATATATTTGTTTATTTTATTCATATTCAGTGCTTGTTCAACGTAACTATCAATATATATAAATTAAAAAAATTATTTCATGATAACTACAATTTTTTATCTTAATAATAACTATAACAACTGTAATTATTTCTTAGTTATTATATATTTTCTAATAACCAAATGAAGGTTTTAGTCAGTTTTTAAACAAACTAATTTATTTTTATTTTCATATTAATTTTAATATTTTTTTTACCAACCGCATATTTTTCTGTTCGTTTTTTTATGTTCCTTAATAAACAGAAATTATCTTCACATTTAATGGTTTTATTTTTATGAACCATGTCCTTTATATTATATGAAAAACAAAATTAAACTCAACTTAAAATGAAAACTTCACTCCCTGTTAAAGGATTCTAAGAATCTCACTCTCTTGGATACCATATTTACTTTATCTAAAACAAGATCTCCGAATAACATTCTTTGTGAAAAAGTTAAATACGTTTTATTTATCTTCTTTAATTGTTATTCATTCTAATGTACATAAACTAAAGGCTCTTTTTATGTTTTATGTCCAAAGGAAACAGATAATTTCTAAAAACTTCAATTCATAGCTTGTGTCATTATTGTGTGCAAAAAACCTTAGTCTATTTATTTCTGGAAGAAATGGTCGTCCATTAACAGTTAGAGCTTTGAAAATGTTATTACCGCATCTGTCCCTAATAAGATATCATTAATTTCATTTATATCCAGTCTGTTTTTAACTAATGTATTGTCACCTTTTGACTTAATTTTAAAAACTGAACAACTGTTTACAGTTTTTATGATGTATTTTATAGTTGCTAGTTTATATCTACTGAGCGCTTTAAAAAAAAAATCTTAACAAGACCTTGTTCGTGTATTCGTTACTATAACCAAAATGATTACTTGATGGAAAAAAGTTGAAAAAGAGAAATTATCATTTTAAAAAAAGGTTCGATTAATTCTGCAATCCTCGTTGAAGATTGAAATTTAAAAAAAACTTCTTAAACCTGGTTCGTACATTTTTATTAGTCATTACCGTGACTCGTTGCTGTGATTAGTCTTAATAATTGTTTACCTCTTTTAATATATTTTTAAAACTGTTTATTTCTTCGAGGTTAAAGAAAAAAATTAATTACAATAAAATTATAGATTAAATTAGTAAGACTGGTTTTTCGTTATAACAAAAAAATCGTATTAAAAAAAATTAATAAAATCTTAAATTACTCATTTGAAAATTTTATTCGATATATTTTTTATTTTAAATATATATATTTTTTTTTAATTCAAGATTCTTAAACAAGTTATATACAGATTTTCTATATGCAATATCGACTAAAAATTATTTTCAAAATCAAAACAATTATCATACACCTGTACGGTTCAGTACTACGTAAGCTTTTTTATATATATTTTATTGAATATGAATACAATCAGCCACATTGAAGTGCATTAGTATTAGGGCTACAGTAATCATTCACACAATATGTATATATGAAAGGAAAATACATATAAATATCTAAAATGGACAAAAAGGAGTAAAGTAAGAAAATTAATATGTACATATCTACAGAAAATAAAATAACAGATAGAAGATATGTAAAAACCAAATTGGATATTAAGGTCATTGTGAAGTTTTTTATTGGTTACATAGAAGTGAACATCGACTATTGTTCTGAGGACTTAAGAGTGAAAGGATTGAATAATTTTGTTCTTAGAAAGTTTTGCTTTCAGGATTGTCAGGTAAATTAGTACTTAGTTGTCGACTGAAAGTTAAGTAAGATTTTATATTCAATAGTATATGTAGCTGTCCATATCGTCTGTTAAGTTGTTTTATTTTAAGTCAGGTCCACGTTAGTCTTTTATCTAGTAGAAAACCAAGATACTTGACTGTGACGTAGAGAGGAAGTGGAACGGAGTTGAAATAGACTGCTGGACAGGACTTGCGCCGATGGTTAAAAGTGATATGTTTGGATTTTGATTCATTTACTTGGATGCACCACTTATTACACCAGTGTTTAATAAGAGAGAAGTAATTTTGTAGGTTTAAGGATGCTGTTTCAGGACCTGAAAATTGGATGGCAGTGTCATCTGCGAATGTTGCCAAAAGGGTTTCGGGATGAGTAGAAATTTAGAGATAAACTACTATTTAAGTACTATTTCTTGGTCAACGGTTGTGCAAGGAGGTGATTTGACCAACATCATGCTCAACCGCTAGATTTTTCTCTTCCCTCCCCATATTCGTATCAACGACTGATAAAACAAGAATAAATAATCACCTGCCATCAACCGGATTCGAACTCCTTGATTGGAAATCAAGCTTTGAGATTTGGAAGTCAATGCCCTATCCACTGAGATCCATTTATATCCATTGAGTTCCTATAGTTTGTATTACAATGTACAATTCATAATTATTCAAATCTTTCTTGTGTAAGTTGATACAGGATTTTTGTGGATTTCATATGAAGGATGGAGTTATGTGGTTTTCTTTGCCTCACATCGATGCATAAGGTATCCAGAAACTCAATAAATTATTTTTTTTTAAACAATAAAAATAATTAGTCATAGTTCTAATTAGATAACTCTAGTATATTACAATTCTTTATTATTATTACATAATTTAGGCTCAATAAACTTATAGGTTACTTCCACTCTTAAATTCTTGTGAGTACAAATGCTTTGGCAGTTCATTCTCTGCTCTGGTTATAGTCCAGTCCTATAAATACATAACAAGTTGGTTAATTTAAGCAGGGCGCAACGGTCTGTGGTTATTATTATCTCTAAAGTTCAATTGTCCCTTGACTTGGTATAAATAAACTTAGCTAGAAGTTTTTCCTTTGTTATCTGGCGTGTTGTATTTTTATCTAGTATCTGTTTTATATGCGCCATTCAACGTGTCCATCCACATACAGCTATTTGTAAAAAAATAAAATTATAAAAAAATTACACTAATTACCTATTTACTTTTCTTATTAAATTTTGGTAGTCAGTGTTTCTTGACAAAATTTCCAACAAAAGGTTTATTCATTACTAACTGTAAAAATACAAAAAACATAAACACAACAGCTTTAGAACACCACTGCATAAAATAACAACATAAATTCAACTTCAATAAATCACAGATATTCGGCACAGAACCAAAAAACAACAATAGAAAATTACTTGATGCCATACACATGACAAAAAACAATAGAACCACAGTAAATTACAAAACAGACTCCAAACATTTGGGAACACATTATGCCGATATATTAAATAAAATTAAAATTTAGTAAAAACGAAATTACAGCTACATAAAAAATAAACATTTGACAACAATAGTAAAAAATAAATAGTCATATCCAAAGTCAATTGTATTCACCATGGAAGAAACCCGATAATTGATCTGAAGGCATGGTGATGCTCTGGATATTATATACTATAATTTGTTATAACCTAACACATAAAATTAATTTAATAATTCAATTGTATCATGTATTGTTACATGCATTATATTTAACTCATTTTTAGCCGTGAATCAACAAAGATACATGGGATTGTAGTTCTAAAGATGGGAATAAATATCCCGAAACGTAAACATGTAAATCTGGAAATACAACAAATAAATCAATTGTTTAATTGTAAGTTATTATTGCCAATAACAAACAACTTCCCAGCAAAAAGAAAAAATGAAGAATTCCCAAGGTGTGTATTTTATCAGTGGGCCGATTCTGAATGAAAAAGGAGTTAAGTTCAATTTTGAGTTTTTCTTAAGGTGGCCACGTTTTTTATTTTAAAAAATTGCTCAAAAAATGTTAAGATAATTAAATTCGAACTACACCATCGTAAAGCAAACAACACTTTTTTGTGAAAGCAGTGACCTTATTTAATTTAATTACTTTTTTTTTCAAAAAAATTATGTCTACTTTATAATGGTGTACTTAAAATTTAATCATCTTGTACATTTTTTGAGTAATTCCTACTTATACAATAAAAACCGTGACTACCTTGTGTTTTTAGAAAAACACAAAATTGGTCTTTTCCATTCGGAATCGGCCCATTCATAAAATGAAATGTTTTTTGGAAATTTTGTCTAGAATTATCCACCAGAATTTGACCATTAAGGACTGAGGACACCCTGTATACTTATATCGCCATCGCAAGGAAGAACTAAAAATATCGTACTAGTGGATTCAGAGGAGGAGCGCGTGGGATGGTTATATTTCACAAGAGTGGGATGGTTCATTTCTTGAGGCCACCGAACAAATATAAACCGAACCAGGTGGTAATCGAACCCACAAAAATGGGAACCAAGCAATCTAAAACTCACGCCTAATCCTATCAATTACACTCGACGTTACCTTAGGACAGATTTTAGAAGGGAAGATATTTTTGTTTTAAATAATTTTTTATTACGCAATCATATTACATTCTTTACTTAGGAATAATTCTCACGCCTACTCTCTCAATGTCTAAACACCTGGCAAAAAAACTGGAGAAAGCCAAGGTGAGTTTGAATTTAATTTGGTACCAGTTTATGGAAAACAAAGACATAGAATCCATCCAAAAAATTACAAGTATTTAATTCCGTTAGTAGGGCAATGATGTACTATGGATCACAAATCTGGGGCGGGGTAAGTTATGAAGCCGTGGAAAGACTACTAAGATTCTTTCTTAAAAAAAATATTTAAGTTACCAAAATATACTCCAACACACTTTATTCACTTTGAGACTAAAATAGATCCGTTATTTATCTTCACAATTAAACTTCATTTTGATTATATTATACAAATTTTGAATCATCCACCCCATAGATATCCAAAAATATTAGCACTACAGATAATTAAAAAAGAAATCGCATGGTTTAGGGACTTACTTAATCTGATTTAACTGCATGGATTCAATTTCAACTTAAATTGATCTAACTGTGATAATGTTAAACTATAGAGAGCTAATTTATATTTACTAAGAACTCAAATTCAGAAAGACATATGTAATCAATATGTAATTTAAGTTCAGAATTCTAAAACTTTCACTTTTTATCCTCATTTAACTTCAGTAAATCATATTGATGACAAAAGTTCATTGAAGGTGATCAGATGGGTAATTAGAATTAGAGCTGATGTTTTGAACTTAAATTATAAACACTTCCAGCAAACAAATAATAATTGTACAAACGAAACAGGAGATCTCTATCTTTTCCTGGCTACTTGTCCAATACTCTCTGAATTTAGAATTAAATGGTTAAAGGCTAGAAATTTATCTCAGGATCAAGTAATTGATTTATTAAATGGAAACAATTGGATAGCATTGGTAAATTACTGCAAGTCTGCTTTCTCCTATAGAATAATCCTCACCAGAGAATTTAATGATTAATAAATTGGAGAATTTTGGTACCACTGTTTTTGTAATTAAAATATTTGTATTACTTTTACATTGTAAATATAATTGTTCTTATTTTCCTATTAATTATTTATATATAAATAGACTGAAATATAATTTTGTTATGAAACACAGACTCATCTGACGGTCAACAAACCATATAACATGTCTGATTTTCGGTTTTAAATCAAAAAATATTATTTTTTATTGTTTTGTAATTTATATTTTGTAATTTTGATAAATAAAAAGACTGTATCTTCTTCTTCTTCTTCTCTATTACATTCTTGTACTCATATATAGTCGCTTCACTGAAAAAAGTACATTTTGTATCAATCTGAACTTTTAAGAACATAACACCTATCACCTATTAATCGATGTAAAAACATGATGAATGCTCTTGAAGGATACTAATTTTATTGTATATCAAATATATTTTTCTGATTTCAATAGAGAAAAATACACAAAAGTAATTAGTGATTTAAGGTTATGAAATGTCACATAATGACATTTTGTAATAAATGATCGATAGTTTTGTGAATAATTGATAAATGCGAGTAAGGATCCTCGGTCTTCTAAATTTGTAAATAATTATTGTTTCTCGAAAATCCTCCCGAGTAAAATAAATATGACACTTCTGCAAAATACTCAATTCGAATATTTATACCGTTCCAAGAAGTATCGCTTGCTAACAACCATTTAATATGTTATTGTTGGCCCAGAAAACGGCCTGTTCTGATGGGAAATCCCGAGAAAACATCGATTGTAACTTCTATCAAGCGGGACAAAGCATCATTGACCCAATGACCTTGTACAAACGTTTCGAGGAAGTATGTATTCAATATTTTAGCGGGTTCGGGAGAAATTATTTCGTATGCTTGGTGTTTTTAAGGATTTAAAATTGAAGAACGCTGAAACTTTCCTAATTATATAAACGTGATTTACCTGACAGAAACGACTTAAGATTTTATTAATCATATAACTGCATGTGTGTGTTTATGTATATATATATATATATATATATATATATATATATATATATATATATATATATATATATATATATATATATATATATATGTATGTGTGTGTATGTATACAGTGGCTCACAGTCAATATGATACACCTTGATATTGATAAAAATTATTGAATAAACAAATGTTTCAATTTATATAATGCATTAAAAGCAATCATTATTTTAATCCATAAATATCCTAGTAAAATTACCTAGGTAATATAACCTTATAAAATAACCTTATTACGCTATCTTATTATCAATAAGTGTCTATTGTTATTTTATTCTATCAATCTTTTTATTTATTTTTTTTATTCTTATTTTTTGTACCAAGCATCCAAACAGTATATAAGTGGTATTTCGTTGATCAGGCGCTGATGACCTGGATGTTTTTTCGCATAGACATCCAAACAAACAAACCTAGTAAAATGTTATTTTCTTATGCTCCTTTTGTTGTCCTTATGTTCTGGTATATTTTATGTTATGTTTCTTGGTATTGGTATATATGGCGGCTTCTGGTATAGCAAATCTTCACATTATGGTGGAGATATTCACATGTTATAGTGAATAAACATGTTAGCATAGACATTTGGAGAAGAAACTTGAAAGAAATTGTGCAAAACTCGGGCTAAATAAAACTATTCGGGCTTTGTTCTGCTGTTTTCGACGAATCTATACGTTTCAGAGCCCCCCGAGTTCCAAAAAACACCTTTTAGTCTCCGTTTTTTTTAAAGGTAATGAAATTCTCTACGAAGCTATGCAAAATAGTTTTTTAAGGTTGAATGAGAGAAAAAATATAACTAAGTGAAAGTAGAAAATCTGTGCCCGCACACACAAGCTTTACTATGTCCGCTACTTTTAACAGAATTGATTGTTTGACAAAATTAGGCTATGGCAAAAAGTTTTTTATGCCATGAGTAATGGCAACATATCAAATATATTTTATTCAAAATATGTACCATTTTTACTTAGTCCAAATAACCATTCTGAACCATTTATTCTGAATGATGTTCTCTAACAGAGCTTAAATGGCTTATTTTCAATATGAGCTTCCTCTAAAGTACTTTAATTTTTTTTTTAACTGAAACAATTGATCATTTCCCATTAATCTCTAATATAAAATATGAAAGAATTTAATAATTAACTAAAGGAGAAATTAAAAAAATCGTAACGGAAAATATTTGTAATTGACCGCACTGAAATATTATAACAGGCTTCCGTACGTAACATGATCTTAATATAATTCGTACTCCGACAATATTATATAAATATACATATGGGGTTTTAATAAATGCTGTTGTTGGTATTATTTAATATTTAATTGTATAGATAACAACGTTATAAATATTAAAAATTTGTATATATAAGGTTACTTATACAAATAAAAATATCCACAATAAAATATAAATAATTATAGCGTCTATAATTTTTATTTTCACTTCTCCTTTGTCTGTAAATACTTATTTCAGCTAAGAGGGTGGTAAGTGAAAGATGTGTGATGCGTGCACCGCACCTGATTTTTTTTTCAATACACTTTTGCAAACGACTAACCAAGTTTTCTATTTGAGAAATGAATGAGTTCGAGTCACAAGTAGATTTAAAGTAAAAAAATTAATTTAATTTTTGAATCATTTTTAAACAATCTTCCTCGCATAAAGATCAGCAATATTAGAGGGTATTGACATTTTTACACTGATCTACCTTAAGCCGGTTTACGTTGCTTTAGTTTATCAAATAAATCGTACTCAAATGTTTTCTTTGATGAATTTTCAGGAAAATAAATGTAATTCAATATTTTTTTGTTTCTTGTAAAGATGTAAATACTTTTCTGAAATAGGTAGGAAAGTCGTGTGAGTTGGACACACTAGATTTTTTACCATCAATAAGAATTCAAAGCATTCCTACTGTCAGCAATGAGAAGGCAAAAACATAACAGTATTATATTAAAATGAAAAGCACAAAAATCGTTTTGCTCGTGATATTTCTATTTGTAGTATAGCTACAAGGAATTTTTATGCTTCTCTAAGCAAACTTTTGTGCGATTGTGAAGAGATGAGCTGAGATACTTTTCCATTCTAAGTGGGGCTTTCCCATGGCATTATTATTGAAGAGGAGGTCTTTATACAGCTGATCCCTTCCTCACAGAGGTAATAATAGGAATTAACTCGTTTAAAAGCTCCTGCTCGCTTGCCGATTTAATCTAAAACCATTATGTAATAATACATCCCTTTAGTTGGATTAAGTTTATCAGGGACCTCTCGTCCGCGGCGTGGACAATGCGTTTTAAACACGCACTTCATAATGTATCAGCAAATTATATTTTAACTATATATATAACTTTAAAATTAGATTTTCATGTGAACCCAATTATTTATGCTAAAAATACAAACACACACATATATATATATATATATATAGCTTAAATTTTGAGAAAAAAAAAATGATAATGATATAAAATAAATAATTTTTTTTTTTAAACATATTTATTGAGAGTTATTACAATCTGTCACAATTAGGGACATTTACAATAGTGTTCAGAGAGCACATTCACACTCTCAATATAATAATACAGCGAAATAATGAAACTAAAAGCAAATGTATATAACATAAACTAAACATAAATAAACTCTAAGCTAAACAAAAATAAACTAACCTAATCAAAATCAAAAATTCTTTCACTCAAGATCTCTGAGCCAAACCTTTATTCCCACTCGTGGAAGCAAAGGCAGGACTCTAAAAGATCCCCCTCTCACTCAGCCGCAATACTGGCGATAATTAAATTAGAATAAATAAACAAATAAATATTAATAAATGTAAATTTATTTACAAATGATTTTACTAGTATTAATTCAACTACTACTAATACTCAAATAACGAAATTACAGATAACAAACACAATTTTACAATTACTTACCTTAAATTTAAGATGTTAAAAAATAGTTACAGTTAATACAGTTTGCATTAAATTAAAGTTAAAAAGTTATTAGTACAAGTGCGATTAAAAATTAAATGTAGCTTAAATAAAACAGGTTAAATTTTAAATTAATGATTACTAGAATAGAATTTAAAAAATACAATATAAAACTTAAAATTTAAAGTTATAAGTAAAAAAGTTAATAAAACTAATTACAATTAAGAACAAGATTAGAAATTAATAACAATATGAGTAGCATATTCACTATATTATTATTTAAAATGATGTAGAGTTGGTTGACCGTTGATATGATATGAGAAGGAATTAGTCGAGGGTGCGGTCAAAAAAAAATAAAAAAAATTAAAATATATAAATAATTTTAATTTTTGCCTTGTAAATAAAAATAATAAATAAAATAATAATAAATAATAAAATAATAATAATAATAATAATAATAATAATAATAATAATAATAATAATAATAAAATAATAAATTAAAATTATTTATATATTTTAATTTTTTTTATTTTTTTTGACCGCACCCTCGACTAATTCCTTCTCATATTATTATTTAGTATAATATGTAGTTGATTATTATTTTATCAACTTTGAATACAATTTAGTCACAAGTTTTATATATATATATATATATATATATATATATATATATATATATATATATATATATATATATATATATAAGAAAAAAATATGATAAAAAAAATATTAGATTGAAGAATCATTTTTCAGGACAAAATACTTAAATGCATTACTTTCGATCAGGTTATATATTTTTTTTTATTGATTATTTGAAGAGAAAAAAAATTCTACCTCTAAAGCTTTTTGGGAAAATAATGTTTAATTGAAGGAAATTGTACTTCACTGCATTACAACTGAAACTACGGCTAGCTTTCCACGAGTTACGAATTTAGGGTACGCCCGGTAAATTTTTTATTTTCCCTAGGACATCTGAAAAGCTCTGGTTGAGCGTTGAGCGCTGTTCTAATGTTTCGATCGTGAAAATGTTAATAGCAGGTTCAGTGTTCCAGTAACATGATAAATATTTAAAAACTTACTGACCCTTTTTTTTTTTTTTTTTTTCTTTGGTTCCAAAGTAACCTATTAAAAGCACCGTTTCATATTATGCAACTCAAATATAACTTACTGACCTTTTAAATAAAAAATTTAAATGTGATTTCTATTATTTATCTGTGAGTGTAAACGATCATTACAATCCAAATTTCCCCATTCTTCGTTACCGTAATACTATATTAACTTTTACGAGATACTACTCTTGAGTACCATTATTATACTCGAAAATTATTAAGGAAACGTAGACCGATAGTTATGAAATATTTGTGTATAAATATGAAATCTACATTAGATGTAAAATTTCTGTACGTCTGAGATCGGTTAATCCCGTTTTTAGCCAATTTTGAGAAAATTTGAGAAAAAAATATCCGTTTTATCAAATTTCATTTAATGATTTAATTTAATATAGCTAGTTGATAAGGATACGATGATAAAATGAAGTGAGCGATTGAAAAGGAAAGTGATATGAATTAGGCACATAAAATATGTAAATTAAAATCTTATTGAATAATATAAGTAAAATATTATCTTCGTTTTAAAATATTTATCAACCTTTTAAAAAGACAGCTAATATGGTTCCTGACGTGGCATGAACTACTGAAACAAAAGATGTGTTTGGCAGTTTGATTGCGTTGAGGGAGGAGATAACGGCTTAACAAACGATCTATTAGAGCAATCTAAAGGGTTAAACTATTGCTTTAGTAGTTGTGCTCTAAACCGATGCAAATAGGGTTCAAACTTGGTCAATATACCCTCTAATCTTATGAATCCCCGGATAAGTAAACACAGTTTAATAATAATGAATCCGTTTGTTTAATACCCCGTCTCTGGGCCATTATAATCTCGCTGCCGTTTGTCATAAAATTTATGTCAACTTGATACTGTCTGGAATTCAAATTCGTTTTAATAACTATATCAATTTCATTACTGACAATAAGTCTATACAGTATAGCTAGCGAAGTATATAGGGTGATTCCACGCCAATAGACGAATATATTCTTCTGTTATGTTGTATTCAGGAACTCGATCTTGTCTTAGGGTTGAAAACCTAATACAGCATAATAAAAGTTATAATAATTCCAAAAATCATTACTCTAAATGGATTGATATATGGAAGAGTACAAAGGGAGGTACCGATCGTTATCTTTACTTAGGAAATCAATACGAAAAATTGTTGCGTTGAAAAAATATCTGGTTTGTCCACTCACACGACTTTCCTACCTATTTCAGAAAAGCTTTCATACCTTTACATATGTTCATGAAGAAACAAAAAAGAATTGAACTAGATTTATTTGATAAACTAAAGCAATGTAAACAGGCTTAAGGTGGGTCAGTGTATAAATTTCAATACTCACTAATGTTGCTGATTAAAAACTTTTTGCCATAGCTTACTATAGTCAAACAATAATTTCTGTTAAAAGTAGAGGAAATAGTGAAGAATGTGTGATGCGGGCAACAGATGTTCTTACTTTCACTTAATCATCTCTATTCTCTCATTCACCTCTTTTTGACTCCAGGATATGAACCCGTAATCTTATATTGGAAATTGAATAGCGGTAACTTCGTTAATAGTTGTCCAAAATGAACGATTTTTATATGGATTTGTAGGGAATTTTATTACCTTTCAAACGACAGACCAATGGCTATGTGAGGTTCTTGTGTGACCACAAGCAAATGTGTTTTTTCGGACTCAGAAGGCTCTGAAACGTATAGATCCGTCGAAATCCGCATGTCGGAAATTTGACCCGATTGCAATACTTTCCTTACCTAGCTCAGGTAGGAAAGTAATAAGCTTACAATCCTTTGAATATATATCCGGGACGTACATGTTATTTTAGAATAACAAATACGCCCCTTTCTGTATGCTAATAATATAGAAATTATAAAATCATCATATAGGGCAAAGGTAAATATAATTTCATTGCAATGAAATAAAAGATAGGCTCATCTAAGAAGGTACAATATTTAAGCTGATTAAACTTATATCATATAGTTAGAGTAGAGACGAACAAGATAAATTAGGTTTTGTTACTGATGTCCTTAAAAATGAAGCAATAAAACAAAATGTTTATAAAAGAAAAACTTATACTTAGCCTGAGAAAAGCTGCGTGCCGTAAGATGACAGATCACGATTACTTATTAATATCTTACATACAAGATAGAAGGATAAGATAAGCGTGGAAATATGTTTAACGTATTTGAAACCATTCAGTAATTATTGGAAACATTTCATTCCAGTAAACACCAAAAGCTTAATTGAACTTGAACAAGCTAATCTCGCTCTTTTCCAATCACCCTAATAGCTCATCTAAAAAGAAACACACCAAGACCCCTCTGGAACTTTTCCTTGCCGCTCCCTCTTTCCTCTTCTCCCCCACGAAATATTTCTCGATCGAGGACATCCTCTTGTGGGGCCGCCGGTATTCATGAGTTCCGGGATGAAGAAAGGTTCTCCTCGGATGATATACCGCCGACGGCACTACGGGGGTGTTTTAGGAAGAGGAAATATTCCCTGTTCATAATTTTCCACTTTTTGAACGGAATTTATGGAAAACCTCCTTTCCGAATTTTTTTAATCGAACGAATGATATACCGTTATAAATGAGTTAAATTCTTCGAGTTCTTTATTCTCATTCGAAAAAAAAACGCTCACTAAAAACTTGAAATGAATTTAATATATTAGCCAATTTGATTTAATTACAAATAAACAAGAAAATGTTTTAATATTATTTTTATTAGTAAAAATCGAAGTATGAATTTAATAAAGTACGTCCTATCTCAGATATAGTTCGGTATGTTGGATTCCTTTTAGACAAAAGACTAACATGGAACCCACATATCAGAATTAAAAGACAAGAACTTAACTCACTATTTGACCAGTAATATAGACTACTTAACAGAAAATCTAACTCTCAATTGAAAACGAACTATTAATATACGAGACCATACTGAAACCCATCAGGAACTACTGTCTTGAACTGTGCGGGACAACTAAATTTTTGAACATCAAACGCATCCAATCCTTTCAGTCTAAAGTCCTCTAACAAAAACCTTACATCATGACATTAACATGCCTTATGTCCTTGACGTTATTCCATCCAGATTTTCAAACTTTCATCAGAACCTAATCCATCATTCTAATCCCTTAGCACAATCCTTATCCAGCTCCAGCCATCCCTACAATCCACCTCGAAGATTGAAGCGGCAGTGGACTCGATATCTTTTATAAATACGTCACTGGAGTCCTGGCAATGGCCAGCTTCTCCACACAAGTCATGAGCGTATGTGGCTTTAGTGCCTTCTCTTGGTCTCTAGTGTTGCGTCTGAGAGAGAAGTGCTGGGATCTCTTGGAGTCTCGCTTTGTCCTTTACAAGTGGAGGAAAGGGCTGGATCCGGAGCTCCCTTGGCTGATTGTATATATTGTTATTAAGTATGATTTTTTTTTCTTTTTTTATCTATTTATTTGTTTTATACTACTATACTATTATTTGTTTTATACTTTTTATTTTTATTAAGAATTTATTTTCGAATACTATATATATATATATATATATATATATATATATATATATATGTATATACCCTACACCATAGTGATGGATAGTGATTTAGCACTATAATAACACAAACAAAGTATTGTCGAATATGTGTTCTAATCGATCCGTCAAAAGATATGCTGGGAGGTTTTGAGCGAACGGCTGGACCTATTTTTAATTTTGATGGGCTACATTTCGCTGTGAAATCCCGTGAATTTAGGCTCAAATTACTGTATAAAATGTACTTAACCGATCGATTAAAAGTAGGGACTCATTGTGTGAATGGCTCCATCGATTTTTAAATTAAATGTTTCAAATGACTCAGTGAGTTGTTTGTGTATCTAAGCAATTTGAGCATTTTGAAAATGTCTTTGGCCTCATATCATATCATGTAAAAAATCGTTTGTCGCATATAAGTAACGTACCAGTTTTCGAGAGGTTTAGGACTTGATGAGATTGCAAGGAGATTGATTGATACTAGAGCAGAGAGGGAACAAGTGACGGAACACAAACTACACACGACGGCTCTGCTAATAACCGCCTTTTGTCTGAGGAAGGACAATGGAACCTCATTCCTCCTCAGCGAGGGCTAATTCTACCTGGCTCATCGCCGCTCTCGATCCACTCTTCGCTCTTCTCCTTAGTTCGCTAACCGCTCTCGCTAAATCATCTCTAACAGCTCCTGAGGTATGGGAGAGGGGGGAGGTCTACGTGCTCTTCGAGCTGACACAGTGTCTTTTAATCAAAGCGATGGGTTCGATTTTCGCGCATGAAATGAAAGTTTTTATAAACAGGAAATAAGTTTTAAAAAATGACAACACATCAAATATATTTTATTCAAAATATGCACCATTTTTACTTAGTCCAAATAACCATTCTGAACCATTTATTCTGAATGATGTTCTCTAACAGAGCTTAATTGGCTAATTTTCAATATTAGCTTCCTCTAAAGTACCTTAATTTTTTTTTATCTGAAACAATTGATCAATTCCCATTAATGTCTAATATAAAAGATAGTTTAAATATAAAATATAAAAGGATTTGATAATTAACTAAAGGAAAAATAAAAAAAATCGTAACGGAAAATAGTTGTAATTGACCGCACCGAAAGATTATAACAGGCCTCCATACGTAACATGATCTTAATATAATACGGACTCATAAAAATATCCACAATAAAATATAAATAATTATAGCGTCTATAATTTTTATCTTCACTTCTCCTTTGTCTGTTAATACTTATTTCAGCTAAGAGAGTGGTAAGTGAATGATGTGTGATGCGCGCACCGCACCCGATTTTTTGAATTTTTGAATCATTTTTAAACAATCTTCCTCGCATAAAGTTGTCCATGTTAAACTCAAACATTACTACATGTACCATAAAAGTCATCACAATAAAATGCATTTGAAAAAATAGGTTTCAAAAAGTATGAATTCAAAAGTCAACGGGGCGAGAAGGAATATATATTTTTTTTAGTGTCAACGGGTACATCATCATGGAGAGTAAACTTCCATTTTTACGTGAAGATTTTATTATATTTCCGGCGTCACACTTAAAGCATCGGAGAACTGAGAATTCATCTCTGCTTAAAAACTTTTAAATAAAAATTAGAATATGTAATACATTCAATTGCTTTGTATTAATTTGAAATATACCGATACAAAAAAAAAATAAAAACTAATATTTAACAGATATATAAATTGATTTTTATTTATAGTATTATATTGTCCGTTTTAGAATAATTGTGTTCATTATCAATCATAATTTCTATAAATAATATAAATTCAGGACAATTTTTTTTTTGGGCGAAGAGGAGGGAATCCATCGTCTCCCCAACCAGAATGAAAAATCTACGCCTATGATCGGATCATATTTAGCAAAGGTGCTGATTGTAATTGGTAATCGTATTCAGGAGGCGGGGTGGCTGAGCGGGCTAACTTGTGTACACAGTACCGTGCATTGCCTGGCAACTTGATAACCAAAGTTGGAGACGATAAATATACGAGTTCTAGTCCCGGTGCCTGGAGAGCTTTTAAGTTCTCTGTCCTCATCCCTGGGTCGGGAAAAACCTCGTATTGCCTAAAAAGGCAAGGAAGAGAAGAAAAAAAAAACGATACTCTTATTCGGTCAACTATTTTTTAACAAAATAAATAAAATTGCTCCTTTCCTAAAACAAATACATTTCAGTTACTTATTTTCATATTATATTACTTTTGTTAACCGATCAATATAATATGAGAATTATTCGCACGGAATATTCTACTATACAACTACTATATATATTATTATAGTTAATTGAGGGTTAATTATGGATATTTATTTATTCAATTTTAACTAATCTTATCTTTTTATCTCTGTTCATAGGATTATGTTGCTTGATGTATGTGAATTCTAATTTTGGCATTCGAATATCTTTTTTTTTTTCTATAAATTTCTTAGATTGTTTTGTATCCGTTTTACCGAAATATATATATATTGTATAATAGTGATTATTTTGGTATAGCATAGTATTAATATTACATGTGATGAGTGATATGGAAAATAATTTGAAAATATATATAAATGTGTGATTCAAGTATAATTAAGTGATATGTCCAAAAAAAAAAAAAAAAAGAATTGATGAGTATGCTGTGTACCGAGCAACCCTATATAGTAGGGCACCTCTACTTTAAATTTTATTTATTTAGAAATATAATAATCTATCACGTGGACAATAATTATAGTAAGAGTCGGTAAATAAAGTATTTCTCTCTCTCTCTCTCTCTGTTTTTTTTCTCAACATATTTATTTGATCAGTTACTCTCTTAAGAGATGTTTAAGTACTTTCCGAAACTAACTACTTGACATACTCACTAAATATGTATCAAGGAGGTAATAAAATGGCGGATCTTAAGTTGAGGTTAAGTTGCCATCTGAGGATACAAACTCCATTCAAAAGACGATCAGGACTGGAGAAGACATCCTGCGCTTAGCACGCACGGTCCTGCCCCTTATCTCCAAACTTGGCCCTCAGGCCCAACTCCTATGTTAAATCTGTATTCTGTCCTCCTCGCTATGTCTTACCTCCCTCCTCCTCTCTGTTCCTCCACGGCCTGTCATCTTGGGATGTTTTATGTCTTTCAATTAAATGTGGAATAAGCTATCAATTAGACCTACCCCTACTAATTAGTAATAAAACCTATAAATCACAATTATTATTCTTACATATATTATTACACTAAGGCTTGAAATCGGTTTTGTGCCCAATAGAAACTCCTGCTTTGCTCTAATGCCATGAATAAGATATCGTTGGATCCAAAATTTCACGGAGATTAGCGATTTGTACTCTCCGCTTAATTTTTTTCTTTTAAAATTAAATAAAGTCGATATGAAAATTTCGCTAGGCGTCAGTACTGAGATAGTAGTACGTCGATGGATCGAGTCGGATTTGAAGATTTTATAGATCCTTGGGAACTGCCAAACTTTTTTGAGCCGAAAACGGTTGTACCATTTTTGAGATGATGCAAAGCAAACTGTAGTGCTGCTATAGGATTTATATCTCGTTTCATCGACTTGATGTCTCTATGTTCTAATGAAGAGTTAATATTATTTATCGGAGGTGTTTTTTTGTCATATGGATTGAAATATCTCTGGATTGAAAATATAAATCGGATCTGCATTCTTAAGTGAGTATTTCATAATCTTTATAATGAACTATAAATCATGATTCTATTTTGACGTGACGCTGAATCAGAGAGTCAAAACGGGGAAACGATAGCGCTAAATAACCAAATAATAACTGTTTTGAATATTTGGACTAAAACATCTCAAAATTTAAGCACCATGGAGTATTTATAAACCAATTTGCTAAAGTTAATGCACATATTTTTTTAAATTAGTCATAAAAATAATTATGTGTTTCTATTTGATTTGCCATAACATTTATTGCACTTATAGACGTTATAGATGCTTATGCAAACACATTTCATGTTCACATGCATAAAATGTTATGCAAACAGATTTCAATCAAAAGTATTCATTTCATATTTTAGTTATTACTAACGTATTGTATCATTTTTAAAGTATGATTCAAATGAGACTCAGTCAGATCAAAGTTTACTAGAGTAGCTTATACACATTTTATTACTTTGCGAATATAGAACAGAAAAATATATATATTCTGTATTATTAATATTATTATATCCTTGCTGAAGTTTCCACTATCATGTGATTTAAAGCATACATAGTTATTTTTTTTTTTATTCATTTATATGTATATACATATATATATATTCCTCCTCTTCCTCGCATTTTAGGTTCAAGTTCAAGATACGCTGAGCTGTGCCCTCGCGTTAGCTCGATATTTTTGTTATGTTATATGGTTAAAAAATTGTAGTCTGATGATAGAGAGATGACCGTGAAAGTTCAAAATGTAATATAGAATGTGATTAAGACTTCCTAAAAAATTATAATATCAAGATAATTAAAAAATGATATGCACGCAACTGTATAATTAATATATTAAAATTTCTTTATTATAGAAATTGAGGTTATCTCATTATAATCAGAGTCATAAATTTCCCTTATTTCATGTTTTATATTTATCTTATATACGATCTTGTACTATAAGTTATAAATTAATACATTATTGTTATAATTGATAACATAATTTTTTTTTACAGGTGAGTTTCATGAATTTCGAGTTTCAGTTGCATATCTGTAAGTAAATTAATAATATAATTATTTTGTAATGATAAATTTGTACTGAATTCGTGTTATTATCAATTAGCTGTTTTTATACTTTATAAAGATATTTTCTATATTTTCAAATTAATTCCTTTTTCCTTCAATTTTCCTAACTTTGATCAGATCATCCGAAGCTAAAATAATTTGAATATTAATTTCCTTTGGCCCGGGATCAAATGGTTTTTCACTGAGGCAACATCATAGCTATTCAGAGCTTTGTAGGGGTATACCAGTTCTGACATGAATTCAAACCTAAATCGAATGAAATTAGAGAAAAGGTTCGTTCTCTTTTGCCTTTTTGATTTGATAATTCAATTTAATTGAAACAAATCGGAATATTTTCTCTGTATTTATAACATCTATATTTAAAACATTTTCGTGATTATTGTGGATTAGCTCATAATTATCATTAATAATTATTAATATTAAATTAATTTACATTTACATTAGTAAATATTAATTTACTTTTTAGATAAATATAAAATTCATGTTTTAGCTAAAATTTATTTAGTATGTTTTTGAAGGAAACGATTACAAAGCTATATAAGAATTTTGAACAATATTCATTCCAATCTAAATAGTTTTTCTATTCATTTGTCGCTAAGATTGTGGGTGAATTAAAGCTATTTATAAAAGGACAACAATTTTTAAAGTTAACATCATTAATTTATCCATGTTTGGTTAGTTTTAAGTTATTTATTTAGAAGAAAAAATATTTTCTTCAGTGTTTAATCAGGTTGTAAAAATAAAATAGAAATCTGATGGAAAACTGAAATAACCTACAATAATTAAATAAAACAGAGGAGAATATAATGTTTAGAATATGATCGTATCATGTTTGTATTGCAAACTAAAATTTCATATTATATTAGTTGGACTTTTTTTTTTTACAGAATATAACGCAGTCTGTCCCAACTAAGAGCAATTTTCAAATAGGCTAAAGTTAACAATATGTACATAATGAACAGGAATAAATTAATAAATTAAGTTTTTTTTTATTTATTCATTAACATTTTACAGATATAGATAGTTAACTAAGTTTTTTTTAATTTATTTATTTAGACATATAATAATATGTCTCGTGGACAGTAATTAAAGTGATATATGAACACATTCACACTATATATACAGAAAATATAAAATTAACAATGATAAAATAATAACTAAATAATAAAAATAAAAATAATAAAAAAAAATAACCTAAAGATAAGTAAGGTTAAATAATTAGAGCAAAAGAAGTTTACAACAGATAAATTAATTTTAAGTTAAGTATTTTCTTATTAAATACTTACGTTTAAACTTGGTAAAGGAACATTTTTTTTTTTTTTTTGTCATCAAAAAACATCATCTCAACTTTTTGTAATGAAATTTTAGTTGATTATGGTCTTCTATATATATATATATATTTTAAATTCAACAAAAGAAGTGCTTTTTGAGTTTCAGTGGTAATATATAAACTAATCGTAATATAAACTAGTTTAAACCCCATATTTATATAATTTATTTTTATTCAAATTTTAAATAAATAGGCTTGAGGTTTTCCTCTTAAAAGGACCTAATAAAAGTATATCTTTAAAACGCGACAATTTAGCTGGAACCAAGTGACTTTATCGGGTTATGTGACTTGGAAAGCAACTATAAGCAACTGTTTAGATAAAGGATGGGTGTTGGACTCAACTAACATGCCCTATCTACATATATATTTATATTTATATAAGGAAGGGTAAAAAAATTGACCAGTGCCCCCTGAGCTTCCCCTGCCCCCTGAGCGACCCCTGAAATATGGGGATCAGATAAGACCACTGGCAATAAATGACTCCTGATAAGGATGAAGCTGAGTATAAAACACGCTCGGGTTAAAACGTATTTCCATTTTACCATCATAACGCTGTCTCCCTGCCTGCGATAGTTCTACTTGTATCCGCAATTTTGTTCTACTTATAAGAAATCTGAATCTGGTTTATCATCATTTTATCTATTACCACTACAAGTTGTATTATTGATATGGAAAATTATCCATTGAATACATATTATTTTAAATTTTTAATTTTACTTTTTACACTTATTGGAATCCCCATACCAGACTGAAACGACTAGAAACCGCCCGACGGTTTTGACTACTCCACCACTTACTAGACAAACGCTCTAGACTTACAACTATTTCATATATATTGCTATAATCACAAAACATCATCATATATCTCAACTTAATGTAATGAAATTTTAGTTGATTATGGTCTTCTATTTTTTTTTTATTCAACAAAAGAAGTGGTTTTTGAGTTTCAGTGGTAATAAATAAACTAATCGTAATAGAAACTAGTTTAAACTCCATATTCACCAAGACTGTTCAATTACTCTGTATTTTTATTTATGTATCTCTGAGGCTCCTTAGCCCACATTTCTGTCTTCCTGTATTATTCTAAAGGGACTCGTCCCAGAATAAATAAACTATTATTATTATTATTAAGGCCTATTTGGACTTACGGGATTGATCTTTGGGGTTCTATACTAAACCATCGAATTCCTCTCGTATCCAATCCCTACAATCCAAAATCCTTCGTAAAATCCTCAATACCCCTACATCGTCACAAATAAAATTATCCATTACGACCTTAATGTACCATATGTTTCCGAGTTAGCTGAATCCAGATACCTATCCTTCCATAATAAACTTCTGAACCCCTTGTTTCCAACCTTGCTTCCTCTTCTATTCCTGATAACCCTTCGAGGCGTCTGAAAAGAAGATGGCCTAGGGACCTTCTAATATAGAAATATAATTGAAGTGTTATCATTGGACAGTTTCTCTTCATATTTATACAGTTGTAAATTTCAATAATAAAAAAAAAAAATTTATACTCGAGAAAATTGATGGCCATTTTTTCTTGATAATTATTTATATTGTGAACTGGTGATAGCTAAGCCACATCAAGTCTTCGTTGAGGTTCGACAGGTAAAAGGGAAAAAGAAAGAGACAGGAGAAAAGTACTTGGATGATTGAGAGTTGAGACTGGAATGTTGTATGTAGAATTTTACTCTGGGTATGTTCATACGTTATGTATGATGTGATTTGAAATAAACCAAGTTGCATTTACGATTTAATAATTAAATTATATTAATATTATTATTTCTCAAAGGTTTTTATTTTATCTCTATTGTTAATTCTTCATCAAATCCAGTGATTGAGATGTCATTTTAGAGATTTTAAAGATTAAATGCCTTTCATGACATTATTTTTTTTCGAATCCACCTCGCATTCACTGGTTGTCATTATCATTATGACAGGTGTGAATAAAAAAAAAAAAAAAAAAAAAGGATTGTCTTCTTCAATTGAGAAAATTAGTCTCATCCTCCCTAAATTTCGGAGAGGGAAAGCTGATAAGAACAAGATACTTTATTTGTGCATAAATTAAAAAGTTTGCAATTTATTGTGGGTTGCATCTACGATTATTTAAAAAGCTACTAAACTCACTACAAAAAAAAATGGAAATCAGACTACTGTCTATGGTAATTTGATCTCAAATTTTGATTTATCATTTCGACCGAAAACAAGAAAATTAATTCCTATATCTCATAAAACATTGCATTGACTTATTTCTACATTATTTTGCTCTTTGTTCACTAACCAATATAATATCCGAATAATTTGCACGGACTAACTAGTTAATTAATTAATTGATTTTTTTTTTTTTTTTTTTTTTTTTTTTTTTTTTTTTTTTTTTTTTTTTTTTTTTTTTTTTTTTTTTTTTTTTTTTTAGCTTTAATGTTTTATTCACACCTGTCATAATGCTAATGACAACCAGTGAATGTGAGATCGATTGATTAATAGAATTGTCATGAAAGGCATGAGGAGGATCAGTGGCAGCTCACTCGGCGTGATATCCACATTAGGCGAGGAGGTCCCTCAACACTATACTGAGCAGATCTGCACTAAATCAATGTACGATCAATGTTCAGTTGTGCCATCACCTGACACACACTTCCTAATTGATTAATTTAAATCACTGTAAGCATAAATTATCCATGTCATGGCTAGATCATCTAGAACGTAAGCACAAGAAATCGGTTTATCATGTGGTTCGTTGCAGAGCACGAAGTTGTGCACACGCATTAACTCGCTCTGCCACCCAATCCAAATAAAATGTTTGTTGAGGAAGCCTTTAAGTTTTATAAAATCGCGGATTGGAACGGATTAGTAACCACAGAAAACTGAAGGAAATTACTCATAGCCTCTCGTTAATAAGATATCGCTTGTAGTCATTATGATCAAAGTGCAAGAAAAAAATATATTAGCATACTGGAGTCGACGTCAACATTTTTGCCTCAGACAACCATATGTTATTTATTCTAAGTTGTTAATAAAAGTGTTATTTCATATCAATTACACCAAACAGTTCGGTAATTTATTAATAACATACTGTATTTGGAAAAAACTGTAAAAATGTTAGCATGAAATCAACAAACGAAAACATATTCTGCCATGTCGATTTTTAAATAATTATCTACTCAATTTTATATTATTGAATGAGAAATGCTTTATTAAATATGTATAAATTATAAATTTACAAAAATACAAAAGAACATTTATACGCCATGATTACTCGTCTGCCGAAAATGTTATATATTTTACATGTACAGTACAAATAAAGATCTTATAACAACTGCATATACATGAGTGACTAATAAATAATAAAACAACTAACACAATATAAAATAATAAATATTATGAATAATTTATGTCTCAGAAACAATAATAAATCAAAATAATGGAAATAATAAACAATAACAATGAATGAACTGACCAAAAATAAATTAGACGGATCATTGTTTATGCTGGATGTAGAAAATTAAAACGGTGTTTCCACGCATGTCGAGCAAAACCGACAATTTTACGGCAATCGTTTACAGAGGGAGCATTTAGAAGGGAAATGAGGATATCATTTCGAACCGGGCTAGTTCCTAGAAATTCGATACGAATTTGACCAAGCATTCAACACTCAGCCAGAAAATGGAACAGGTCTTCCTTTACTGGTAGGTTACAGAGTGGACAATCCGTGTATTCTCTGTCAAGCCATGGGATCTAATTCAAATAAAGGAGTTCACACCTGAGCTTGAACATCCAACTCAACTCGCGCCCCGTCAAACCCCAACAGCAGCCATCTACGGAATTTCAAAATTTTAAGATCATGACTCAATTCACTATAAAATAGAAATCGATCCGAATTCAATGTCGCTAATTTACACTGCTCCCAATGTTGCTGAGTGATTGCAGACCGTATTGTTGCCAACCGGTCTTTCCATAACGAAAAACATTCCAAAGATCTATCGAACCTGCAAGAGTATCTTTCAGGCAAATTGCACCAATTTTTAAACCAAACAGTATTACGTTTAATCACTTCAATGGCGATAAATCTGGAGAGACGACTTTCAGGAAGGCACAGTAACTTAAGACAATACTTAAAATGCAACTATAAAGTAAATACTCAAGTGGATTTGTGGCTGTTTCTAAATAAACCATATTATTTGGTTTCGTTGGAGGCAACGAAAACAATTTCTTAATGAAAAATCTCTGAAACTTTTGAATTATCGAATGAAATCTTTCATGAAATTACCGAATTCTTCAATCGATCGAATCACATTCAATTGTTTAATTAAAAGAAAAAAAAATGCTGCTAATAAATTAAAAATATAGTTAATATTTTGTTTAAACTTTTATAAAGTTTATAGCTAATGATAAATATTGGTTTATTGAAGCTGTCATTGGATGACAAATCCTGTTTAGCCCAGTGAGCCAGGTGACATGAACAGCTAGAAGGCTTACTGTCATGGTTCATTTGCAACGAGATAATTGGGCTGTTCCATAGTATTTCCTCACAACTGATATATCTCTAATCGTATAACATTATTTGCAGAGAAATTAATTTACATTTTTTTTATTATATATCATTTACTATAAATTGCACTTTAAGGAACTTACTTTTTTATGGCTCCTGTAAAATCTGGTGTTATTGAGATGAAAGTTTTATTCGGACTTCCATCACTATGGTGTAGGGTATATATATATATATATATATATATATATATATATATATATATACCCGTAGCTCCATAGCCGATCCCATAAGCCCCAATCTGGCAATGTCCTTCCCACTGGCTCACTCCGGTTCAAGGACAGTGACAAATCGGTCTGGATCCATGGATTATGGCTGCTCCAAGTCAGCAGGCGCACGAGGACCTTTATTTCTTTAACCGAAACAGACCGTCCATGGATCGAAACTCAGGGGACTATTAACATCCTGGTAAACCACATTCCGATTCCCGATTCAAGTACACGGTGTAGGATCATCAGTCCTATGCCCGGTCAGTGTGAGTTGCCTCCAGTAAAAGCTGACGGGGCTCACATACCCGGGGATAAGGGAAGATACAAGAGCAGCATGGGCTGGGGGACGTTGCTTAATTTTGATTACCTATTGCAAGCGCCTTAGCCCGTTCGGCTACCCCAGCCTCCATATATATATATATATATATATATATATATATATATATATATATATATATATATATATATAATAATGCTAAAGCACGAATATGTAATATATATATATATATATATATATATATATATATATATATATATATATATATATATATATATATATATATAAATAGATGTATTTAAATATGTATGTATACACATAATACACTTTTCATACTTCTTTCGCTTATGCATGAGCATATCTTTTGCGGTAATATTCTTCAAAAAGACTTTGATTTAGGGAGCTATGAACCATTAGACCCACTCTTCTAATGGTCATATAGTTGCCTAAATATATGACCATTAGAAGAGTGAATAAACTATATTTCTCCTATGAATGAAGGTTGTACACTTTACGGGTTATTCATAGGCTTAATGAATGCAGACCTAACGGTATACGCTTCATGTTGACAGGCCGAAAGGGGCGTCTGCGGCGTGTGATTGAGTTCATTATAAGAATCATCGGGGACCTGTTTTCCTTTGGCCCCTCAAGGTTAATTACACAAGGATAATGGCCGTAAGGTCCGGCCTCTTTCAGTTTACCCTAGGCGGCATCAAAGGGCTCGTTAGAGGAAAGGTTGGTTTGAGTAAGGACAAAGGGACTTCTACGAACGCCGCCCTTTTACAATCTAATTTTTCTCTTTGGCTGAAAATACTTGAAGAGTGAGAAAGATTGTGTTGATGACAGGATACATATCAATTGAAACAATCTATAATCATTGACATATCCTACTCTATTCTCCATTTTTTAAGATTTGTTATATATTATTGAGAAGTTTTTGCATTTAAAACTCTGATTTTTTTTTTTAATTTTTTGCATTTAACATTTGTAGCATCGGATCTGAGAGATTCGCCGAGCGATCTAGTTGATATGCTTTTATAACGATTGGGAGAGGAGAAACCTCCCCTCCACGTATTCTTCTAGTTCTTGGAGTCATTAGTTGGTTGGAGCCAGTAATGAGGTGGCTACTTACTTTGAAATATATTCTAGGCTAAAGCACGAATATGTAATGTAGGGAAACGGATTCTTCCTTTAACAAAAATTTCAATGAAATAATTACTCAATAAAATATCAGTTTTCTAATCTACGCTAAGATTTCTGAAATGATGATATCTTGAGATATGTCATGAGGATGCCGACAAAAAATATTACAATTCAAGTGATCTTGACGCATTTAGTTACAAAGACTATAATAAAATAAAAATATCAGAAGAAATTGTTAAACATTCTAGAGAGCTGAGAAATTCGGAATTTCTGAAATCCACCCTAAGATTCCAAAGGGAAGGTATCATGTATTTCGCCAGGTAGCACAGAGCTATTTGAGGTTCAATTTCCTGCTCGCTGTAGCCCTGCGTGTGTCGGTCCGTGCTGTGAATTCTGATGCTGGGACTGCTGGAGCTCTGGAGAATTATTTATTGGAAGCCTTCCAGCCGATATTGGGGCCAATAGTATATTGGGGATCGCTGCACTTCTGCCCGAGGTGCAGTATTTGCAACAACTTGGACAACTAGGTTCAGTTAAGGAATAGAAAAATATGATATGACTCAATAGAATATTTCATTTTATTCTTATAAAAATACTTCATATAACAATAAAAAATCCTGCAAAGAAGGTCAATAAAGCTCCGTCATATTTTATATTGATTAAATTTGAAATAAAATATATTACGCTTTTTAGGGTCTCTGGAGTTTAACGTAAACAATTGTATTTCTTATTTGTCTGTATTTATTAGAAACATAGTTTTTTTTAAACTACTTTATTGAGTAACATTCTACCACAATATTTATAGTGTGAAAAGAGATTATCCACACAATTTTACAGAGAACAAAAAGAAATGTAAGAAAACTAATAACTACATGATAATTAAAGGATAAAAAGTAAAATAAATTAAAATCAAATAAACTTCAAGATAAGTAATAAATATAACACAGACATACATACATACACTATCTTAAATCAGCCCGAGGATTCTGAACCGGGTTCGCCCCTCCACCTACGGAGGGAAAAAGCAGGACTCCAGGCGATCCCTGCGCTACTGTCTCAACCGCATCGATGGTATTTAAATCGAGTGCAGATTGAGTGAGAGAGCCTTAGTCAGTATGAGGTTGTAACATACATAAATTTCTGATAGAAACACCTAAAATAAAATATTAAAAATATGGATACACTTCACTATGATTATAATTTTGTTCAAAAACTAATTAGGATATTCAAATTAAAACTTATAACAAATAAAATTAACTTTAAAAACTTACTTATTTCATATGTGCCCTTCCGACCACACATTATATTGTTAACCATACACAAATTTGAATAATTAAATGAAACTTGTTGGAAAAGATACTAGACTATTTGTACACCATCCCTTAACTTTTTTTTAACTTTGATCTGAATCGAACGAGCCGTTTTTAAAATGTATATAAAGAAATCGATCAAAATGCCTCAGCGCAGCCATAAGCGAAATTAGGAGACGGATTTTATGACAGTAGATGGTCATCTTTCTCTTATTCTCATACTTTTAATCAACGTTCGGCTAAACGAAACGAACTGTTTTTTAAATATTCACCTGTCCATGGAAATACATTTACACATGCGTAAGTGAATGTTATTCATTTAATCTGGTAAAATTGACATGAGGCCATTTGGATTACAACCAGCACAATTCTGTTAAATTATATAGAAGTTGGATCAATATCTGTTGTAAGTCAAATGTATTTGACTACAGACAGTCACTTTACCAAATTTGTTTCTTGATTACTAAAACGTTAAAAGCATGGATACTTTTCATTCTGAATAATTTTTTTTTAAAATCTTCCCCATGAATACAATCTTCCCTATATTTGGTCTGGAGAAAGCAAAGCAAAACAGAAATGACAAATTTAATTTGTGCAGTTATCAGTCTCGGCTTACAGTACCAGAGACGCGGCTGGGAGAGAGGCACTGGGATCTCCTGGAGTCCTGCTTTGGCTTCCACATTTGGGGGACAAAGCTTGACTCAGAGTCCATTGGCCCAATGTAAATATTTACATAGGTGTGAATGTGTTTTATCATCATTCGGCTTTAATCTGTTATTTTACTTATCTTGTATATTAATTTATATTTTTATTTATATACATACATATATATTTTTTTTCTTACTTGGTTATTTTTCTTTATTTTCCTTTCTTATGTACATATTGTGTGAATGAATTCAACATCCCTAGTACCAAGGCCCTTCAGTGTGGCAGACTGTATTAATACTCAATAAAATAAAGAAATAAAAAATAATAATAATTCTTGCTGTAACACTCTGATTAAATTTATTAATTTTAAAGAGATAATATTGCATATATAATTTTTTTTTAATAGATCCTTGGCATTACTACCAAAATAAATAGATATAAAAAAAAAAACACGTATCTCTTCAACTCATAAAGGGTCTTAGGTTCATCAGTAGTTAGTAAGTTAGTACCATTTCTTTGCTAACGGCTGTACAAAGAGATAATTTGACAGACATTACGATCAATTAATTAATTAATAGTACCCACTTTACACAGGCTGGGTATGCCCTAGATAATGACATCAAATATTATGGTCAGAAGCAAAAATAAAATAAAATTTATCATGTCATGTTATTCCATATTTATTAATGTTTGTTTCTTCTTTTTTTTTTTTTTTTTTTGGTTTATTTGTTACTATTTATTTTATGTAAATATTTGATGTTTTTTCTAGATCAGACATGTTTCCTCCTCTTTTAAAATTGTTAAAAAACATTTTTTAAGTGAGGAACCTTTGTAGTAGTTATATTATTCTAAAATATTTAAGAAAATCGTATTTAAATAAATTGAGGCCGTATACGGTAGGTACAAGGAGGATGTACGTATGTAGATATAATAATTATAACGTAATAATTACAGCAGAGCTACAATGTTCAATGGTAACATTATATTATAGAATTCAGTTATTAATTATAATTACAAAGCAATTATCAATACATTGTTATTGCTAAGAATAGAATTATGTAATTTATATGGGATTTAGTTATGTTCTAGATATCAAGTAAACTATTTAATGGTTGCACTGTGGGTTATATTTCCTTGCCAATTAACTGTTTGTTAAAATTTATTAATATTACAAAATAATCTGACACGTAATCTGATAAGCTAGACTCTTTTCCCACAAAATCTATATGTTAAGCATTGACAATCAATTACACTATTTACACGATTTACACTAACACAAAATAAAAAGTAGAGCTCATTTGAGCAGCAATAGGACTTAAGTGATGAAGAAGTATAAAATATTAAGATCCCACATTTTAATTAATGAAAAAAAGGTTCATATTTACATAAAAACTTGAAATAACAATGCGTTTGTAAACTTGAGAGTGCTTGAGTTTAATTCAACTAAAGCTTTTGTAAACGACTGCCAAACACGGTACTTTTAAACTTCTTTCTACACTAGTTTATAAACATGCATTTATATAAGCAAATAAAATACCTTTTAAAATAAATTTTTCTCTTCAGAGACTACAGGGTTAGATATTTCTTAGTTTGAACCCTAAGCAATGACAGTAGTTGCTCATCTGTTTGTCTAGTTCTGTGTGTTTTAGTGTGAGTGAATACTGTGGCACAGTTCAATTTATGATTATCATGGGAGACTCAATAGATTTATTCACTTTTGGAGAACAAACAGACATGTTATTAATTTATGGCGAGATACATAGAAACGGTGCTGCTTCTGTTCGAAGATATCGTGAAACATTTCCTAACCGAAGAATACCAAATCGTAAAATGTTTGAGGCAATTGAAAGACGCCTTAGGGATAATGGCACACTAAAACCTATACGACTAAACGCCGGTCGGCAAAGATTTTGACGAACTGCAAACTTTGAAGAAGAAATACTCGATGCTGTTCAGTTATCTCCTACTACTAGTACCAGAAGATTGCCACGTCGTTTCGATGTTTCCTCTACCAGCGTATGGCGAACTTTATGCGAACAATTGTATCCATTTCACGTATCGAGTAGGCAAGATTTGTTACCAAAAGATTATAACAAGCGCAGACATTTCTCCCAGTGGTTAATTCGACAATGCACACGAGATCCTAACTTCCTGAACTGCATTTTGGTTACTGATGAATCTTGCTTTACAAGAAACGGGATTCTTAATTTTCGAAATACCCATACTTGGGCTGAAGAAAACTCTCAAAAGACTGCTGTTGGACATTACCAACATACCTTTTATTTAAATGTCTGGTGTGATCTTCTAAGCGAAAACATCATCGGCCCCTTCTTTTTGCCACCTAGGCTGTCAGGTATATCTTACTTGCATTTTTTGCTAAATAATCTTCATAAATTCTAGAATATATGAACCGCTAGACATTAGGCTGTGGTTTATGCCTGACGATGCTCCAGCTCACTTTTCGAACAGTGTCACTGATTATTTAAATGCAACTTATGAAGATCGATGGGTTGGTCGAAACGGACCTGTTAAATGGCCATCACAATCTCCGGATTTAACGCCATTAGATTACTTTGTGTGGGGCTTGATGAAGACCATGGTTTATTCTGCGGCAGTTGGCACGCAAGAAAAACTAAGAAATCGGATCGTTGAAGCCGCCGTAACTATCAAACACCATCCTGATGCGAATGCTGCATTCAACAAAACCCTTTGAAAAGTCTCTCTAATGTTGTAATAATAATAAATAAGTAGTAATAGTAAATAATAAATCTTAAACCTTTGATATCTGTATAATAAATGAGTTTGAGATATATGTTAATATGAACTTTTTTGTTTATTCTGTGTTAGTGAACACATACCTAAAATTGTGATGTGCATTGCGAAACATCCTGTATAAAAGAAAAAGCTAGAGAAAAAGTTTGACATATATATTTTTTTCATTTTTAAATTTTGTAATGTGATGTTTATTTTTTTCCGAAGCTTAAAAATTCTTGTTATAAAATGGAAATAATTATTGTAATTATTATAACGCACTGAAGCTTTTCATTTTGACTGCTCAGTTACTTTTGTGTGCTTCATTCTTAAGGCTGCCTACGTGTGTTAGAGAACGGGATGTGTTTTTTCTCTTTAGAAAAAAAAAAACTCGTCTGAGCTATCCCATGTGCTCGCATTTGTTTCATCTGGAACTTTTTTTTTTCACACACTCTAAGAGAGTAAGAAAAACGTTCATTGTACATCCTCAGTGTTTAACCACAGTTAGTTTTCGAATTTTTCTTTCATTCATTCATATAAATTCTGTCATAATCGGTAATTATTCAAACTGATAGAAGTCGTTTTGAGTAGCTGAATCGAATGGTACGTATAAGTTTAAATGATACACTTGTGAACTGCATCTTTACATAGTAAAAATATAAAAAGATGACATAATTTAATTTAAATAACAGACTCTTGAAAAAATTTTCATTACTTCTTTTAATGATTTCTGTAGACAAATTTGTTAGTTTCAGATGTTGAAAACTATAAAGCTTTTTTTTTTTTGTTTTTTTTAATATATACTAATTTATTTTGATTTTTTTAATACTGAATTTACATATCTTATAACTCCTTCAAACTAATAATAATGTTCTACTAATAAATATGAAGTGGTAATTTTAAAACATTTAAAATGTATTTTTAACTTTAACCACAAATAATTTATTTTCCAAAAAACAACTATGGTGTGTGCTTTAGACCTCACGAAAAAATGGGAACATGAACAAGGCGATAATAATATGAAATATATATATATATTTTATATTCACAAAGTATTTTGCATGCATTTAAAATGTTCACAATTATCATTGTGTATAAAGTACTCAAGTTAACTTTAATGTTACTGATAGTAATTTATATCATATTCTAAAAATGATGCTGAAGGTTTATGAAAAATAAAATATTTGATGAATACTTTTGATTGAAACCTGTTTGCTAAATATCTAACAAATAAAACTCCGTTATTTTTTAAATATAAATTCTGTAACAGGGTTCAGTAATTTATTGAAACTCTATCGAGTGCAACAAAAAATGGAATAGAAACACATAAGTTACTATTTACTATTATTTTTATGATTTATTATAAAAAAATGTTTATATTGACTTCCGCAAATCAGTTTATGAATTCTCCATGGTATTAAAATTTTCAGATATTTTAGCTCATATGTTCAAAACAGTTGTTCTTATTTGACTTTTTAACACTATCGTTTTCCCTTTTCTGACTCGACAATTGCTCATTACAAAAATAATGAAATTCTAAACATTTTCCTCTGTTACAGTATGCAGGTTTGAATTTTAGTTTCTAATATCTATTAATCCATATCTTCAGTAATGGTCGTTCTTATTTTATTTTTTGGCGCTATCGATTTCCGACTATCTGACTCCGCGTCGTGTTAAGATACAATTTCGAATAAAAGCTCATTAAAAAGAGAATGAAATGTTGAACATTTTTCGCGCTTACAATTTGCAAGTTCGTTTTTCAGTTTCTAAGATATTTCAAACTATATCTTCAATAAAACTCGTAATAAGTTGATTTTCGACACTAATTTTCCCTTTTCCCTTGCTTACAGTTTGCAAGCCGGATTTTTATTTTTATGAAATATTTTAATCCCTATGCAAATACATTTCAATTAGTCGACTTGAGCCGAATTTACCCGAATGAGAGTTACACATCCGATCTGACTGTTCAGTTTCATTTACTCCCCACAAAAAAATGCAAAACGGGCCTAAACATGCTTTCACTCCAAAACCTGAGTACAGAAATAACACAGAGGGAGAATATAATTGCATATCTGCTTAAACACATTACTAGATTGTTCGTGTGATTGGCGTCTATGATTATTATTTTTTTTTGGTTAATGATATTTACAACTATATTAAAGAAATACATGTAGTAAATTTGAACATATGGAAATACGAACATTGGAATAAGAAACTACCCAATGATAGCACTCTAATAATATGTCTACATTAGAAGATCACGGGGCCATCTACTTTTCAGACGCCGCGGAGAGTTATCAGGAAGCAAGGTTAGAAACGATCGGGTTGGGATGATTCTGAAGTTTATTATGGCAGGATAGGTATCTGGATGGATGGTTTTATTTGTAAAAAAATAGGGAGCATTGAGGATTTTATAATGGATTTTGGATTGTAAGAATTGGATACGAGAGGAATTCTTAGAGCAGATAATTCTACAAACCTGTAGCTTTATTTTATAATATCTGACACAGTTATCTTTTTTATTTTATGAGACACCATCACATTTTCTAAATATCCATAGATGTACACTTGGATTCGTTGTGAACTTCATCAGCTTGAGCCTCTAAAGTGAAGATCATCCATCACGGTTTCAAAAAAGTTTTAGAAAATATCACCATTTTGTATACTTAAAATTTTGATTTACTTATTTTGATATGCAGATTTAAAAATAAATCTAATTTTAAATTTTTAAAAGTTTAATTTTCTAAAGATATATTAGAATGTTAATTAGGGCTTGTAATGGTTGGATTCTGAGAAAATACTCTCAAGGTACTGAATCCTGCTACTTGTTGCTTAGGGTCACAGATGCTGAGGACTTCTGATATCATCTTATCAAGTAGATTCCTGCTTTGAACTCTATCTCGAGTGCTTATATGCGTATCCGATATGGCAAAGCTATATGTAGACAGGTTATTTTGGTATACCTTTAAGTTAAGATCATGGAAAATGATATAAATGCAGCAATAATAATTTATGCGGATTGTTCCCTAGATGGTTCCATATAATTTTTATCAAACACCATTATTTAAAAGACGCCATGTCCAATTCTTCTATGTTATATGAAATTTGGGTACAGGTGTACAAATAGTTTGGTACCAGATTTATCAAATTCTATAAAAAAAAAAAAAAAATTTCTCTGTTTGTTTTAGTTATTTTTTTTTGTTATGTGTGCAATTTTGAAGAATTATTAATGCAAATTTTGAAGAATTTATATTGACCTACGTGGAACTATAAAATATTTGTTGTTTTTTTTTAAATACATTTTGTTTACATTTTATTGTATTTATTTAATATAATAATGTCAATATGGTGGGAGGGTTGAAAATTCCCCGGTGTGGGCTCTTGAGGCTTATCATCTTCACGTGCTATTTCCAGCCAAGAGATTTATTCGCGGAGATAGCGGCTCTAACCTTTATACCCCATCTCCCTCACAGATCGCTTCTATAATACACAATACCTGTTTACAATCCCACATACAAACAAGCATAGCAACTATTGTTCATATATTCTTTTTAATTTCTTTTTTACGCTATATATAAGAAAAATAAATGAATACGTCTTATAAAAAAAAAAAAAAATTCTGATCAACAGAACTACTTCAAAAATTTGATAAATGACTACCTGACTGAGGAAGTCGAAATTTGTCTTTTAAATTTCATCGACATTTTTTATTTTATGATTAGATCCCGAATTTAATTAAGTAAACAGAGGAGGTGGGAGACGAAATTCGAAATACATAGGTTTTTTAAACATCAGATTATCCAAGACTATAATTAAGTACTTGTATAAGGAAGTGATATTTATTGATCAGTTTCTGTAAGCAGTTCCTTATTGGTCCTTTTCCTTCATATGTTGCGGAGGATTTTTCTCTCCAATCATACTATACTATTTCCTCTGCTGGTTATTGTCTAGGTCTCGCAGGATTTATCATATTATTGTACAGTTTAATTTGAAAGTTTTCGGGATTCCAATACCTTTGAAAGAGAAAACTTTTAACTCTGATTAAAAACGTAAATTAAAATAAAATCTATTAGACATTGAAATTTAAATATTCCACTGCTTTATTATCTCTTAATTCGACAAATTTACTAAAAATAAAAACACTAAGGTGTGTTCTGTATACCACACGATTGAAATGAAAACATTAACAAGACGAGATTAATAATATGAAATATAAATTATAAATAATAATCCATTTAAAAGAGGATGAAATGCTGAACATTTCCCTTGCTTATAGTGCGCAGGTCCGTTTTTTAGATATTTTAAACCATATCTTCAATAAAAATCGTTATTATTTGTTTGTCGACACTATTTTCCACCCCTCGCCTCCCTAACACGGCTTTACGTTAAGATCCAATTTTAAATAATAGCACATTACAAAGAGGATGAAATACTGAACATTTCTCTAGCTTACAGTTCGCAGGTCCGATTTTGAACTTTTGAGTTATTTTGAGCCATATGCAAGAACACTTCGATTAATCGACTCCAGCCGACTTTACCCGAGCTTTACACATCGAACTGTGACGTCTCAATCTAATTCACTTTCCACAAAAAAAAAGTGCAAAACACGCCTAAAGAAGTTTTAACTTCAAAAATATGATTTTTTTATCAATATATTTTAATAGGGTTTAATAAATATAAATAATAAGTAGTGTTTTTATTTAATCTTGGTTTTAAAGGGAAGAGCTTCTATAATTTAATAAAACGATTTTTTTTTAATATCAAAAAGTTTCTTTCTATATTGTCCTGAGATCACTTATTTACCTATTCAATTGATTTTTCGGGTAGGTTGTATTTTTTATTGTTTTTTTTTTTTTTTTTTTTTAAAGTTCCATTTTAACAGTTTCCGTGAAACGTTTTAGGAAAAAAGTTTTTAAAATAAAATTTCTGATGATGGTTTTTAAATAAACCTCGAGGTTTGAGTTAAAAATTTAACCTGCATTTATTTAAGTTCTAAAAAAAAGTTCCGTTACATGAAAAACAAACTGCAACTGGGCTTAGATTGGGGATATAATTTGTCTTAAATGAATTATCTGTGATTCTAATATACCGTTTGCTTGAATAGCTAAGAATTAAATTATTTTTTAGATAGACTTTTAATCGAAAACTACAAAACTTTTAAAAATAAAAGTTTTGTAAATCCTGTTCTTAAAAATTAGCAAAGGAAAATTTTCTAATTCCAAAATAACTGAAAAACTATCAGACAGTAAAAATTCCAGTGATGTGATTTTTAAGATACAAGTTTTTTTCCCGTTTTAAGCCCTAATTTTGGTTTATTATTTTCAATAATCAACCAAAAAACTTAACCCCCTCTCAAAATTTCAGGTTACACGTTTCAGAATGCTTAGAATTCGAAAAACGAATAAAATTTTTTTTGTCTGTCAGCCGTCCGCGTAGTTTCTCCGAAACTACTGGACCGATTTTTTTTCAAATTTTGATATAAAATCAGAGGTCACCCGAAGATGATCCTCCTTCATCGACATTACTATCCGCCTTTTACTTTCAAAATGGCGGCCAAAAAACCTGCGTTGCTATAGATTGTAGCTCCTAAACGAATGTACAGATTTCAATGAAACTTCGCTAAAGTCATTTTCTCGATGCCCTTTAAATTTATCTATATAACACACTTCAACGAAAAGAAGCTGGAAAAAAAGTTACGAGGGATGGTAAAATTAAATTCCGAAAAACTCAAAAAGTTTATACTTTTTTTTGACATTGTATTTGTTTTGTTTTTAATTTACGAAATTTTCTTTAAAAAAAAATCGTTAAAATCGCACAATTAGGAGCAAAGATATGGTCTATGGTTTTTTTAATATATTCTACTCCAAATGTTATATGCTTGGTTTATTTTTTAAGTACATTCGTGTTACTGAAGTAATGCTATTTTTTTTAGCATATTACTAATGATTAAAAAAAATCATCTTTTGTTTATTTTTCTTTGTAACTCGGAAGGTAATGTTACTTTAAATGTATAATTGTTTGGAAATAATAAACCATTGTGAAATAATTTGCAGCATTTTTAGTTAATTGAAGACCATTATTAACAGCATAGTTTTAATTTCTAAAACATAAAGAAGATTTGATAACTATCCAATTGCAACTTACAAAGTAGCTTTCAACAAGAATTACAATTTATCTTGAGAACGAGAAACTTCATAGCTTAAAACCCCAGAGTCTGGTAAAGTCACCTTGTTAGAGATTTTAACAAAGTCACATTTAAAACAAAATTATTTTTTAATATTGTTCCTCAAGAATTACTTGTCATCTATTCCTGGGCGTCACTTGCTACCCATCGGTATCACGGTGAAATGCCGAATCCAGGAAGGCGAAGAGTGGGCATAGATCCTCCAGTTTAGCGTTGCATCCAACGGGAACCTTTGTCCGAAATTATTTATTGAACGCGAGAGCTCACGTGGAGTAAGGTTTACGTAGTTTATAGCAGTTTGAGTTATCGCTGGCAGGTGACCGGATCGACCCGCGTCCATTTTTCATCGTCAGGTCAGAACTGGCTGGCTTTTTCCCCATTACGATTAATCACCTGAAGCTGTGGTCGGGGTGGCGGAGGGATAATGAGGGAACTATTGAACAAGGCAACCTATTTCACATATACTCGACAAATTTGACAGAGTGAAATTGGGATTTATAAGGCTAAAAACGCATTAATTATTTTTAAAATGCAAAATATTTATTCTCTCGGAAAGGAGACCTCCACTGAGCACTCTCTGCTTGGAAAACATAAAACTAGATTTCTGATTCGTACGAATACAATGTTTCCTGAACGCGGGCTATATTTTGATCTAAATATGTAACATGCTTGAACAATTTGATCTCGTTACTTTTCAAAATCCGTTTGTACCCTTGCGTTTCTAGATCAAGTAGAGTATATTTAATGCTTGAATCAAAAAAATTAATCTTGCGGACCACTCTGAAGAATTGAGACCGTGGAAACATATATCTCCAGTCTATTTCCAACTGACATCGCTTAACTTTAATTACCCGCATCGCAAGTACCTTAGTCCGGTCAGCTATACCACCCCCGATTTCGGATATCTTAAATCGACAGATGAATCCTCAAATCCAATAATGGAAAGAAAAAAAAAATAATGGCACTCCCACATAGGCATTAAATTGCAACAAATACTCAAGTTATTCAAAGGTCGTTATTATTTAAATATGAGTTTATTCGTTCTTGGTGAACATGTTAAACAGAAAGTAGGGAGCTTACTTTTCTCAATCAAAGGTGTTGAAGTCCCGAAAAATCTCAAATCGTGGTTCTATAATGCTATGATAAAGCTAGTTATAATATATGGCAGTGATACCTAGACAATATTATATCAACCAACGCTCTAGAAAAGATTATTGAAAGATTTGAGAGAATAATCTTTTATATAATATCTGGAGATATCTGGGATCAGTGTACTTATCTTAAGGAGCTGCTTAAAGAAACTGATCAATCGATATTTCATGTTATGAAAACAAGGGTATTAAGATGAGCTGGGCATTTAGGTCGGAGCTATTCATCGGGAAGACTACACGACAATGAATGCCACAGTACTAGGCCAAAGACAAAGACCACAAAACAAATGGATAGACCGAATCAGCAAAGATGCTATTGAGATGCTTACTGATAACTAAAATGAAATAGCCCAAGACAAGATCTGTAATGCCAGAAGATGAAAAAAGTAAATATGTGAATCTTCAAAAATAATTTTGAAATAATATACTCACACTCACATGGCTCATACGTAGTGTTACCCAAATGCGAGACCGAGACGAGTCTTGGTCTTGCACTAGAGTCTCGCAACAGTCTTGCAGAGAATCTATAGAGATATTACTGTATTTTTTTAGATAGGAAAAACCTATATAACTATAGGTAGAATTTTATAAGAAAAACCTATAAAAATCTGTATTTTTTTAGATAGGAAAAGAACAGAAAAGAAGAAACAATTTTAACTCGGCTTAGAATTGGACATGCAGCCTTTACCTACGGACGGCTACCTGAGAGGCCTAGAACCACCATTTTGTAAAGCATGGAACACATCACTTACACTGAAACACATTGTAACAACTTGCAGACTATACTCTGACACCAGAACAAAACATAATATACCTTCCAACATATCTGAAGCACTTTCAGATGACGAAGAAAAGATACAAAAAGTGTTTGAATTTATAAAAGACTATTTGATTACATCTAAAGCCGCTAATGACCCGATCGGGTAGATGCGGAATGTAAAAATAAATAAAATAAAATAAAAACTAGAGGAGTTAAATGCAAAAGTATATTGGTTACACTAATTAATAACATATAGTAACTAAGATTGTCAAGTATTTGTAACTATTTTGCCTTAACTTTTATTTTAAAAAATCGATTTGTTTTACCAGTCCTGGTCTTGGTCTTGCAACAGTAAGACGGCCTTGGTCTTGGTCTTGCAAAGTGCAACACCAATGGGCAACACTACTCATACACCTAAAATCGTGCCCCTTCTACATAACATTTAGGAATATTTTAATCTTCAATGGATTAAATTTTATATAAAAGAAAGTTGATTAAGTGTCGAAACTCTTAATTAGACTCTGTAGAAAAATATTATCACTACCCTATTTTAAAAAATAGGAACATTATGTTTAATCCCATTATCTCATATTCATGATTCAAATTTATATTTTTAAGTTCTTACCTCTAGGTCACTCATGAATAATTTGAATGGGTCGTCTGACTCTCTTTTTTTTAGATAGCTCTTCTTGAGTTGGTCTTTTTTTAAGGATCATCCATACACAGCTAAATAATATATCACTGTCAGTATTAGACTCCCGTTGGAAAGTCCCGGGGTTCATGCTTAATAATAAAACAGTCTCCTACATTTCGTTCCTGTTAATTCAAAATTTTGAATTAATTTTGTATGTGTATTTATAGCATATATCCTGAGAGAGAGAGATTCAAATCATACACAAGCAGGAAAAACTGCGCTTTTATGCTCTGATGATTTTCTAGTTTTCAGTTTAATATCAAATGTACATTTACAGTCGACATTGAACTGTCTATGTTAAAATATGAAACCATTGCCCAATAATTGCCGTGAAACCTTGTTTATACTGTCAAAAATTCTGCCTTGGTAAAATTGTCAATGAAAGAGCCAGACTGTAAACTTGATGATAGTTGGAAAAATAATAGCTGATATTGCGTTTAATTTAGCAAATTCAACTTATTCAATTATATAATGTCTGTCAAGTATACATATATACATATACACATTCATATTACATATTATTATGTATATACACATATTACATATTATCAAAATTATTGCGACTCATAACAAAAGCAGCTTGGTACGTGACTAACAAAACTCTACTGACCTCCACTATCCAACAGTTGACCAACATATAACATCCCTTTATCAAAGATTTTACAAAAATTCAAGTGGACATAATAACAGACTTATAAGAGACATGACACCTCAGAACATGAGGAGGAGACTAAAAAGGCGTTGGATGAGGGATCTCCTTCCTTAGACAACCTAAGTAATTGGAACAAGTTAGGGAAGAGGTACTGCTGAGTACTTTCCTTCCTCATGTCATTACATCATGTATTGCCATCACATTTGCTGATTGTCAACAATAAGTTGACAGGCGCAAATATTCTTTTGATAGAAAAAAAATTCTAATTAATTTCCCAGTTTAATAATCATTAATTAATAAATCCCTTCCCATCTGATTTGCTATCAAAAATAAAAAATTGTATCTTAGAGATATAGCTCAGTTGTCCACGCTTTATTTTCCTACTAATTTCATTTTATGCATTCACTGCAATTTACAGAAATATTCAAGAATAAGTATTATTTCGATAATTTTATCTTAATATTAATAATTTTAATAAAATTAATAAAAAGATTGACTAGAAATTCTTTTCATTTGACTTCGCCATTCGTTCAATACAAAACTGAAAACAAGTTTCCCTTGCCGGGCGAGACGCAATTTATCTTCTTTGTTTCCCGAACCAGTCAAAAACAAACAGAAAACTTTTCAGAAGGCATCGGTGCTTCCTTTCCTCTTCTGTTATTTGATTCTCTTCTAATTGCTTTAGATCCTGAAAAACACGTTCACTTCAAACCATTGAGGTTTTGTTGTTAAAAAAAAAAAGATCTAACACAGATAGTTTTATGCCAATGTCCCTGTTCACCTTCTAACCTGATTGAGGATATAAAAATTATTATTATTTTTTTAATAAAGTAAGATTACTGGTGTAGGGATGTAGATATAGTTATTATAAAAATTATAAGGATGAAAAATAGTCATTTGTGTTGTTTATTAAATCTATTAGACTTTTTACTTTCACTTAGCTATATATGAAATGTATAATAAGGGAAAGTATTGCAATCCTGAGAATTTTTTAATCTGAGTTCTCAACAGAAATACATGTTTTGTGGTCTCCTAAGTCGACATAAGAGAGTCCTGCAAAATGGTTTGTGTGTGTGTTAACAGTCTAGCTCAAAAACAAAAAGTCGTACGAAAGTGAAGCTGCATATTTAAGGTTTTTATACGATTCGGGTTAAGGCAAATTTTTCGTCAAAATCGGCTAATTGTGGATGGCACTTTATATCATGGACTTTTCACGATTTTCTCGAAAACGGCTCTAAAGATTTTCATTAAATTCATTATATCAGTGTAAAATTAAGCAGTTTTAAATAATATGTAGGTTTTATTTTGATTGATGTTCTCTAAGAAAGCTTAAATGGCTAGTTTTCAATATTAGCTTCCCCTAAAGTACGTTTAATTTTTTTTATTTGAAATAATTGACCATTTCAAATTAATCTCTTATATAAAAGATAGTTAAATATAAAATATGAACGAATTTGAAAATTAACTAAAGAATAAATATGAGATCATAACGGAGAATAGTTGTAATTGAGGAACCGAAGGAATACGAGCGCACCCGAGTTCGCCATAAAGATTAGAACATGCTTCCATACGTAACGTGAGCTTAATATAATAAGAACTCCGACAATATTATGTAAATATACATATGCGGTTTGCTTTTAAAATTTGTATATTTAAAGGTACTTATACAAATCAAAATACCCAAAATAAAACATAAATCAATATAGCCTTTATAATTTTTACTTTCACTTCATCTTTGTCTGAAAATACTTATTTCTGTTAAGAAGAGAGTGGAAAGTGAACGTTGTGTGATGCGTGCACCGCACTAGTTTTTCTTTCAATGTTCAACTATTAATTTTAATTGTTTTTGGTAACTTTTCATCTATTTTTTTATAAAATTTAGTTTTAAATTATGGTCATTAACGTTCCTTCTAGTAATTTTAAGTTTGGTTTTCAAATTGTACATGTAGACTTTTATTCTTGCAATCCTTAACTTTTAATTTTTTCCAGTTTTTGTTAAATATTTTTATTTAGTCTCTAACTTTTAATATTAATCTATTCATACTTTATTTCAGATTATTCGAAACAAGGAAAGAATCTGTTAATCTTCATTAACTGAAGATAAATGTATCTTCTGAAGTTTACTGGCCAAAATTTGCTATTTTAAAAACAAATCTGTTTTATCGAAATTTCACTGATCGTTAAGCTTCCATAATTTAGTTTTGACAATATTTGGCCTTGTTATGAGAAGATTCTAACTGCATTTAATATAATTTTAAGAAACAGATCTTCAAAGTAACTCATTGTAGTATAAATATTTTGTATAAAACTCTTTGAAGCAGTGAGCTTATACTTGGGTTCTTTTATGGCTTAATTGTGCCACTTATTAATATCTTTTTGAATAATGATTTATACAATTTTTCAGTTACGATCTTCTCAAACGAATTAGTTGCTAGTTTATCTGTAGTACTATGTCACTGTACTAGTTTCTTTATTTTTCCACTGATGGCACTGAAATTTATTTGAGAGATAAGTTTGTTGTTAGTGATTTCTTATTGAAAATTTAATTTGCTCAATTTTATTGATAAGGACCTTTTCAAACAAATTTCTAAAACTAATCTACTCTTAGAACCTTTAATTTAATTTTATTATACGTTGTATATTTTTTTGTCGGTTAAATGGAGCGAATATTGTATTTGAAAACTTGTTTGTATTTTTAAAATATTTAATTATACTTCACGTGAAGATAATTAGTTTCCTTTTATAGTTTAAGGAAAGTAATGTGTATAATCCAAGTATTCGGAATGAAAATAAAAACGATTTTAATCGAAATGAATTATGTGTTTTATACAGTAGTTATATGGCGCTATGGGATATGGAGATAGCAATTTTAATTGAAGTTGAGTAAGATTTAATTTAGTTGTTGAATAAAATAATACGATTTAAAGTCAGTTAAATATGAGCCTGTCAGTGCTAAACATCTACCAACTCAGATTTCGAGGGATTAGAGTTTCTTACTAATGAAGTGCTTAAAATTTCACTACGAAAACTCATCTTCTCTTAGCCGTGGGCCAGGGAATAATGGAGCAGTTCGGATAACTTCCGAACAGCCATTCGGTAATTGTTTCTTAACGATCAATACATTTAAAAGTAGTAAAAAACAAATCATAATAATTATTTATTTTTTAAAATAAGGATTTGATATATAACCGTACTGTTTATTTTCTTGTTTTTTTTTTTTTTTTTTTAAATCAGTTTCAAAACTGAGTAATATTAGTTCGTAATCCAGATCCCTTTTTATCAAATTATTATCACCAGCCTTAAACTTCGTGTATGGCTTCATCTTTTTGTAATCTACAAAAATTGTATTTACAAAAATTCTTAGAAATTAATTAATTTAGCAAAGTACTAAAAACTAGTAAATACTCATTCGCTTTCCCATTGAATTATAAGATAATTTGAACACAAACTCGAGAAAAAATGTGGCCTTAAAAAGTATTGAACCGTTCGGCGTGACCTACTATCCCAAAATGTGGAAATAACGAGGTTGTATAGGGCAAACGACCCTATATTTTTGTAGTCCTCCTTTTTACTCGATTTTGTGCTCAAATTATCTTACGATCCAAGTAGAAAGCAAATGCGTATATAAGAGATTTTAATACAAACGATCTCCAGATTTAAAACACCCCAATTCCAAGAGTTTTTGTAAATGAAAAAGCTAACTGTTGCAAGTCCAAGACCAGAACTGGTAAAAAAAATCGATTTTTTAAATAAAAATTAATGCAAAATAGTTACTAATACTTGACAATTTTAATTTACCACTACCATTTACCAGTAGTATAAATTTGAAAGAATAATCAATGAAATCGAAGGGAATGCAATTGTAATAATTGATAAAAAAATAATTATTTTAATATATAATAAGAAGAAATATATTTTTCTTCTTAAAATAATAGTCCGTTGTACAGACCTCTTTTTATCAAATTATTAAAATCCGCCTCAAAACTTCGAAAATAGCTTCATCTCATCGTAATCTACAAATATTTTATTTACAAAAATTCTCGAAATTGGAGTGTTTTCAAACTGGAGGTGAGCAAACTTTGTCTATTTAATTAGCTACTAAAACTCGTATATAATCATTTGCCTTCCAATTTAATTGTAAGATAATTTTATCACATACTCGAGAAAAAAAGATGGCCTTCAAAAATTTTGAGCAGTTTGGCCTATAAAACCTCGTTATTATGACATTTGGGGGATATAGGTCACGCCATATATTATAGAATATATTTTACAGGAGGTGGTAAATATTATACTTTTGCATTTAATTGCTCTAATTTTTCATTCGGGCTTAGTAAGGTTTCTCCTATCTTAAATAAGCGAATAAGTAACTGCAAGGCTGTTGCGACACTCTTGCGCAAGACCATAACTGTGTTTGCAAGACCAAGACTCGTCTCCGTATCGAATTTGAGCAACACTAGTTAAGATGAGATGAAACTATCCACGAAGTTTTAGGCTTATGCTAATGATTTGATAATAAAGGGTTCTGTACGACTGACTATATATCCTTTACCAAGAACGATTAATATTTTTTATATTTTTGAAAGTTTAGTTTAAAAATAATTTTTGTTTCTCATACCTAATGACGTTAGGCCTGCATGCATATTCAGACGACCATCGTTGTCTATGCCTACCATTCCTCTTTCTCCATCTAGGACGAATCAAGGAATCAAGGATTCTTTTTTGATCTATCCGATCTACTTTTCCCAGCTCATTATTATTCATACTTTTTTAATGCAGGACACTATGGGTTACCCATATAGGTCTTTAAATTTAGCGTTTATAAAAAAAAATATTATTTTAATTGGAAATTCTTGAGACCAGAAAAATCAATTTACTACTTAATATTTTATATTAATGACTTTTCTGCATCTATGTCACTTTCACTTGATTTGCTGGTTTTCAGGTTCAAAATTAAAAAAAGCTCAAATTTAAATTTAAGTTATTTTTATTTTCTTGAGGTTTTACGTTCTCGGATAATTAGTACTAAAATAAAATACCTAAAATTCGTATGATAATGGAGCCTTTTATGTATAATCAAGTAACTCATTAAAATGCACTTTATTTTTGTTAATGAAAAACTAATAACAGGTACATGAACATAAAAGTTATTTTGAGATCTAATTATGTTATATGTATATTACTAACCATGTACGTACAAAACACAATACTCCTTTCTCGTAAAAGAAAATAATTCCTCAGAAAGGAACATTTGAACCGACACTCAAAACAAAGGAGTCCACACATCAAAGAGAGAAGTTGAATGAAAATTCTTTTAAAAACGATTAAGGGATTGCTTTTGCGTTTTTTTTTTAAGAATTTAATTGTGTGCTGCTTAGATTAAAATGTTCAGGACTTCTTCATAAACAAACAATACATATATATATTGAGAAAAACCCTCAATATAAGAGGGCTGGTAGTTAAGCATACTGGAAAAATATCGATATTCAAATTTGGTTATTGAAAACTATATTTAAAAAAAATCGAATTCAAAAAAAAAGAAACGAAAACAAACTTTTAAAACGTTAATTAATGTTGCTGCCAATAGTTAATTTGCTAAATATTTTCGGCCTTGAAAAGAGATAGCCGTTTTTATATACAGGGTTAAGTGACCAAACTGCAAAAATTAACTAAGGACCTTAAAACAAAACAAATATTTCCTTCCAAACGTTTTGTTTATATATTATGGCTGATCATATGTAAGATAATTAAATTAAAAAGTTTAAAGAAAAAAAAAGGTTCGATACTACCGAAGATATGACATATAATATCTTGCACTGGTTATGTATAGTACCAGATATTTTTTATATAATTTTTTTTTTTAATCTTGATGTTTGGGGACAAATAGTAAATCGGAAAACGGATATTCGGGGTTTTAGAATATCATCTTGTGGCACTTTGCTCAACCGATGTTCTCTATTTTCTTTTCTGTGTTTGACGCATAATTGTGTTCGGTCCGCACCTTAGAAGTTCATAGCAAAAAAAAAAAAAACTCTAAAAATGTCATGTGGAAGTTATGCTTGAAAAAGTGTGGGAAACGTGCGACGGTACCATAATTCTTCTTTAGTTCCTATTAGTACTTGAACTTTACAATAACCCCCGTAAATGATCAACCGTCAGAAATAGACCAGCGAATAACAAGCGCAAAATGCTTACGCATAACTGAGCTATTTCAAAATTTCTTCTGATATAAGGTTGTGAGACCGTATTCTTCGTAGAAACCTAAAATTCTCACAATAGCCGGAGCGATGTGGAATCAAAGCACTAGCACCTGAAGAAGGATCAATATAGAACTGCTTACGGAAACTGCTCAATCAACATCTCGTGATATGAAAGCAAGGAGGTTAAGATAGCTGGGGCATTCTACACAATAATGAATACTTTAATAGTATTCAAGAAATCAGATGGAAGGCCAAAAAAAAAAGATGGCTAGATCCAATCAACAAAAAAGCTGCTTGAAGACAACTAGAAGACATTAGTCCAAAATAGGCTTGAACGGATATGGCTTGTTAAGGCAACAAAAGGTTTACAAAAACTGTAAAGCCAAAAGAAAAAATAATTGCTTGTAATGTTTTATTTTAATTTACTAATGCTAATAATTTGATGCTTTTTGCAATAAACAATATCTATTAATATTGAGAATGTTGGTGGTAAACCTATTGCTAATTTTATTCAGTGTTAATCTTCTTCCTCTTCTTTTAAAGATTATCAATGCTTAAATTCCTATTCTTCAAAGTTTTTTTTTTTTATTTTCTTAAAGACGTTTACAACTGTATTAAATAAATACATCTATTAAATTTAAACATAATGTATATAATGACATGAAAAACACTTGCTGAGTGTTTACCCAATGGTAGCACTCTAATGATATGTTTATTTTAGGAGATCACGGGGCCATCTTCTTTTCAGACGCCTCGGAGGTTTATCAGGAATTGAAGAGGAAGCAAGGTTAGAAACGAGAGGGTTGGGATGATTCTGAAGTTTATTATGGAAGGATAGGTATCTGGATTGGGCCAGATCTGAAACAAAAGAAACATTAAGGTCATTACGGATGGTTTTATTTGTAACAAAGTAGGGAGCATTGAGGATTTTACGAAGGATTTTGGATTGTAAGGATTGGATACGATAGGAATTCGATGGTTTAGTGGAGCCCCATAGCTCAAATCCGTAACTCCCAATAGGCCTTATTATAGTCAAGTATATGAGTCTTTTGTAATTAATTGGAAGTTTAGAGCGTTTGTCTAGTAAGTGCTGATGTAATCGGAAACATCGAGCGGTTTCTTGTCGTTTCAGTCTAGTATGAGGATTCCAAGTTAGTCGTATGTCCAGGTGGAGTGCTAAGTATCGGATTTGCTCAACAGGAATAAGTGGAGTATTGCTAATGGAAACTGTAGGACAGGAAGTCGTTGGTTTACGACGAAGGGTAAAGATAATTTGGTGGGATTTATTGGAGTTTCTTTTAATTCTCCAATTTTGACACCATTCTTCTAGATTTATGATGTGTGATTGAAGCATTTGGGGATGGAATTGTTGGGTTATTATTTACTGACAGGATACATGTGTCATTGGCATATGTGGTGATGACAGTGTTGGGATAGGTAGGGATGTCAGCTGTATAAACTGTATAGAGGATAGGGCCTAGGATACTACCTTGAGGAACACCAGCAGGCTAGGTTCTTCAAAGTTAACATAAAAATATTTCGATATATCCCATTTATATATATATATATATATAGTATGTGATATTATCATTGTGTTGTTGTTTTGTTGCGAATTTCTATTTTTGTACTTAGTGTTTTGTTTTTTTTGTACATTGTACAGGATTATGAAACTACTGTTTGTATCATTGTAAATACTAGGTAATTAATTAAATATAAAAGGCTAACAATATATGTCGGAAAATGGAAATAAATTCCTACTCAGCATAGAGAAGACAAACATCACCTAGTTTTTTTTTGTCCATACTCTACCATACGTCGAACCGACGATTTCCAGTATTGGGATAAGGAAAGCTCTATATGTATGTGGCCAAGGAAGCGACCGCTCCAGGGAAGGCCAGGATAATCTTTTCATTTGGAATTCAAGAGGAACGGAGTTGAGTGGTGGCAGCCTCCAGGACCCGCTCAAGGAATAAGGAATCCGAGGACATCCTCAACGGTCCGCTCTTCAGCCTAAATTCGGTTCCTACTTATTCTGCCCCTAGGATGGGGATGGAGAGGGGGGTACAAAGGACTCTCGGAATCTATTTGGAATCTCTGTGTACAGTTGATTTAGACCAGTTTCTTGATTCAATTTGTGTTTTTTTTTTTCTTTCTCCTTTTTTATTGACTTTACCGTATTGATCTAAACGGATATAAATTGAAATTTGTGTTTGAAGGAAGAATTATATTTGATATTCTGTCTACGATTTCTTCGTTTATCATTATTTTCTGATTACATGCTTGGTTTGTCTAAGAAAAGTCATGTTATTTTCAACGTTATAAGACTCATCTTCAGGATTAGGTTCTCTATTGTGTTGTAGTATATTTTTCATTTATATATCTCACCTACAACCTCAACAATCTCATAATTCGAAAATAAAGATTTTTTAATTAATATAATAGCATTTACAAAAATGTACACTTATAAATTGGGATATTGGAAAATATTCATGTTTTGAAGAAATGGTGATATAAAAATAATATATATCGATATTTTTTACATTTAATTTTAATATTGGTACATTGTATTATCTATAATAAATCAATATATTATTATCAATATTTTACTATCAGGATCAGTGGCTTGGCCTGCACGTTCTCCAAACCTGACACCACTGGATTTTTTAAGTGATGTTAAACAAAGTCCGGTCAATGACTTTAATTCTTTACGAAGAAGGATAATTGAATCTTGTAGAACATTAACACATATCCAGTACCGTTCTGCCATTGTTGCTGTTGAAGAAAGATGCCGATCCTGTCTTAATCCTCAAGGAAATCGCATTGAACAACATTGAAAATGAATGTTATTGTTTACATTCAATTAATAAAGTAGTGTATCTTTAGGTGTGAATATCTTCTATGAAAAGCATTGGCGGACATACCTCCAGAGGGAATGTTTTTCTTGTTTTGAGGTCCTTAGTTCACTTTTGCAGTTTGTCCACTTTACCCTGAAACACCCTCTATAAAAGTATACATGAGTAGAAAAAATTTCTTGAAAATACGTAAATTTATTTATTAGTTTTCCTCAAATTTCAATAATGATTATTTTATCGACCACTAGTTATTACTATTCATTTGAAAATAAATAGATGTAAAATAAAAACATTATAGGAAATCAAAACTGTTTGTGTATATATATATATATATATATATATATATATATATATATATATATATATATATATATATATATATATATATATATATATATATATATATATATATATATATTTAATATATTTAATATTTAATATATAAATCGTTTATTATATTTTATGGTGTTTTTTTTTTCTAATTCAAAGAATTACTGAATGGCTAAAGGAAGGCGGTATTTTCCATTATAATTCATTGTTGGTAAAAGCAGGGCGTGGAAATACACATATTATGTTTTTGTGCTTTTTTCGCTTTTTGTTTTTTGACCGTAATTGAGAGTTTTTTTTTTTATTTGTGGTACGAGAGAGAGGTAGATTGGAATCAAAAGGGAGACCTGACGTTGGGAACTCACCTCCACCGATACCGACATAATCCGTTTATATTGGCAGCCGCACCGGAATCGTCATTACCTCCAGGGCTCCTCTCTCGTTTTGAATCGGAAAAGCAGGAAAATTGGTTAACTCGATATCGGGGATTTCCCCTTTCCTTCATCATCCCTCCGCCCATCCGTGAAAACCATCCCCTCTTTTTCTTTCCTAGGAAAAAAATGAAATCAGCCAGAACACAGTTTCTTTCTTCAAATTGTTCCTAAAACGAGAAAATCTTCAATACAACATAAATACTATTATTTACTTTAATATGTATAAAATATATATTCTTTTGGCCTTTTGTACCAAGTCTAGGTATTTTGAATATTTTTTTTTTTATTTATTATTAATTTTTTTTCATGGCCATAAGAATTTTTTTTTATTTTAATGAAATTTAAAACAGTATTAAATGAAAAATACAACGAGTAAGTGTGACATTAGTAACATGACATGTACAAAATGAAGAGAAACTACCTATTGGTAGAACTCAAATTAAGGTTCTATATTAGAAGGTCCCTAGGCCATCTTCTTTTCAGACGCCTCGGAGGGTTATCAGGGATCGAGGAGGAAGCAAGGTTAGAAACGAGAGGGTTGGGATAATTCTGAAGTTTATTATGGAAGGGTAGGTATCTTGATTGGCCCAAATTGGAAACATATAGAATATTAAGGTCTTTATGGATGATTTTATTTGTGACAAAGTAGAGAGAATTGAGGATTTTACGAAGGATTTTGGATTGTAAGGATTGGATACGAGAGGAATTAGATGGTTTAGTGGAGCCCCAAAGCTCAATTCCGTAAGTCCAAATAGGTCTTATTGTCATATATATGAGTCGTTTGTAATTGATTGAAAGTTTAGAACGTTTGTTGACTTGACAAAGACAAAGACTTGAGGGAACATTACATAGAGAAATAAATTATAGAAGACAACAATTCAATGCTCGGTAATTTGTTAACGATAGAAACCTCACAAAGTTGAACGATATATTTTATTTTACAGTAGGGAGCCTTAAAATAAAGTCATTCATTATGAATGATAAAATGCCAGCAATATTTATGTTTATCACAAGACTTATCTTCGACTAAGAACTTGAGCATATGTATTATTGAAATCTGCTACATTGTATTGTAAGCATATATTATTGTTAGTTTTAAAATTCCTTTAATGTATATTTATTTGATTTTTTTATATATTTTCAAAGTGAATACTTTTTATTTATATTGTTATACAGTTGTTTTTCCTTTATCACAAATTATATATCTAGTTTATCTTATTCATGAAAAAAGAATAATTCAACGATTTATTTCTATATTTGTATAGTACTTTATGTTGATTATTTTTATGTAATAATGTATTTGATTGAGCCAGATACTGTAATTGTATATACTAATTACAAAATACAGATTTTTTCGTACATTCATTCATTCATATTAGTGAAGGAATTCAAACATCCTCGATATTTTGATACCACTGATATTAAATAAAATATTTTTAGAACCTTCACTTATTTTCGCCTTTCTATACAAAAGTATAATAAATTAGAAGATTTTTTAAATCATAGCACCGTCGTATGTGTTTCGTTTGTCGAGTTTTAATATATATTTAATGCATGTTGTAAAATATTCAATTCATTTAATTTATTTTATTTTTAGTCTGTGTGAAAGTTAACATATCCATCTTATAAGAAAAGGAATTATCCTTGTACAAATGGAGGATTGAACAAGTGGCGATAGAAGAGAGAACTATAGGGGGCGGTAATTTGGTGTGGCCCCTCGGGAAGGGGGCAACTGTCCCCATGGGATCGCCGGCCCCAGTCGCTCATTAGAGCAGGGCCCCGCTATACAGCTGATTAGTATCTCACTTCTTCATATGGCAGCTGTTCGCCTGATGGAGTCTATTCCCTCAAGTGACTGCATCCCGGCGGACTACTGGAACAATCTACAGTCAAGGGAACAAGAAAATCAGGAGTTGTGCCTCTTTGTGGGTTTGCTTGATTATTATCGAAAATCGAATCGAACAATCTATCTTTAATTTAAGGAAATCCCAAACATTTTATCTGTTAAAATAACTTATAATTGGAGTCCCCTCTATTACACTTTGAAGTCTTCAGGCACATCTCCAGTTAGTATCCAGAGTTGAAGAGACTAAATCCAGCTTTCCGGCGGCAATATTTCTTAGGTATATTATTTTTCTGAATGATTAAAACGAAAAATCCTTACCCTTTCGATTTGTGTACTGCTCATTTCTCTATCGATTCCATCAAATCGAGATCCCAGCCACGAACCTGTATACTCCTTCTCATCACAAGCGGATTCAGAATTTAGTTTTGGGGAGGGCTTCAGCAACAAAATTTTATATATATATATATATATATATATATATATATAAAGATAGGATGATATAGCTGTCTTCGGGAGTAATCAAGAGGATATTGAGAGACTCGCTCGGACTCTGTTAAAAGAAGCAGAGCGAATCGGACTACAAGTCAATGTAGATAAAACAAAATACATGATAGCAGAAACATCCACCCTAATAACATGATCTGTGTGGACTCTTAAGTCATTCCTGGAAGTAGACAGATTGCCTGGGCTCCAAAATAACCCTAATAAATGATCAACTAACACAGATATACCAGCGAATAACAAGTGCGAACAGATCTTTCTTCTTTCTTTCAACTAAAATTCAGAAAAATCTCCATAAATCTAAAAATAAGGGTGTCGTGATTATTCCAGTTCTGCTATACGGTTGTGAAACCTGGGCTCTAACCGGCACATTAGAAGCCAGAATTGAGAAATTCGAAAGATAAGTTCAACTTAGAATAATAGGACCTATACGAGACCAAAACCTTGATACATGGAGGAGAAGGAACAATAAAAAACTGCTAAAAGAAACGGGTCAGTCAATATCTCATGACATGAAGGCAAGGAGGTTTAGATGGGCGGGGCATGTTGCTCGTAGCAATCCATCAGAACGTCCTTACACGACAATGAATACCAGAGTAGTAGGCAAGATACCACGTGGGAGGCCAAAAACTAGATGAATAGATAGGATAAACAAAGATACGGCTGAGCTTTTTGCCGCGTACTGGAAAGCAGTAGCCCAAGATAGGCAGAGGTGGAGAAGGCTGGTTCAGGCGGCCAAAAATCTACAAGGTCTGTAGAGACAACCGAAAAAAAAAAATTATTATAGCCAACCGATAATTATTTTGGATGGGAAAAAGAAGAAACTAACTGCCTTTATGAAATGGCGTTTAAGTGATTCTTGATGTCCTATAAAATGTAATTACACGAAAAATAATACACTGAGAGATATTTTTTTCATAAGACATAGTTATATTTTACGGTTTTGGTATGAGGAGGGCATCGGTCCGAAATCCCCTCTTCGCCCCTTTAGATCCGGCAGTGCTTCTCATATAAGTGTTACTTTAAACAATTCTTTATGATCCATTCTATCTTTCTTTGAAATCTCTTTAACTTCATTTAAACTCTTTTTTTTTCGTCTCCTCAGCTAACATCTTTAGAATATATGTAAGAAATAATTTAATAAAGAATTAATGGTATAGGAGTACGCTTATTAACATAAAAATGTTTTCTACGTAGTCAACGATAAATATAATATTTTATTCTTAAAAGAATACAAAGGTTGATTTTATTTTCAAGCAAGTTTACAAAATAATGATAATTAAAATCTTCCATGGAATTCCTCTAGTCCGATTAATTATTATTAAAATGAACTGAGAAATAAGAGGTCCTGATCCACCCTAGTTTTATAATTCAGTCGAATATCTAGGTTTTGATGCAATAGAACTTAATTTTAAGGGTTTGCTGAGTATGCGATGTTGTATCATGTATCAAAGGATTCTCATGTTTGTCCTTCTGGGCTAATGTTGAACTTAATTTCTCTATATTCTCCAGTTAATGAGGTTGCTTTGTCGATTCCGGCTATAATATTCACCTCTTCCTGCAAATATTTAATTATACTGTTTAATAAACGGAGTCCTTACCGCCCTTTGTGGATTCCTTAATGTTCAAGCCATGCTAAAGATCTTTATTTGGTAACTACAGGAAATATTATTTAAATTAACTAATTAATTAATATTATTATTTTAGGCTAAGAATGATGCGGTATGTAGTTCGAAGCAATCCATGCACCTCTTAATAAAAAGGAGCGATAAAGATATTGCATGCAGCAAACTTTATAGAAATAGCCTAAGATTGATAATGTTTGTCAAGGCGGCGAAAGATCCATAAAGTTTGTAAAACCAAGAGGAAAAAAAAACTCAAATTAACGGATTTAAAGAAACAATTAAATTAAACTTTTGTTTACAAGTATAAAAGGGCGTTAAAGCACCATAGTTTTTATTTAATTTATAATTTTAAAAGACAAAATTCGCCTTGTTTCAGACGACAAAACGTTTCAGGATACGTAGAATTCGAAAAACTAATAGAATTTTTTTGTCCGTTCGCTGTCCTCACATTTTCCTCGAGACTACTGGACCGATTTTATTCAAATTTGGATTTAAAACTAGAGGTCACCCGAGGATAATCCTCCTTAAAAGACATTTCTATTCGCCTTCTAGTTTCGAGATGGCGACCGAAAAACCTGCGTTGCTATAGACTGTAGCGCCTAAACGAATGATTTCAATGAAACTTCGCTGAAGTATTCTTTTAAATTTATAACATCCTTCAACGAAAAGAAGTTAAAAAAAAAGTTACGAGGCATGGTAATGGTTATTTAAAAGTTTACGGAATTTCCTATAAATTAATAAAAGTACCGTTAAAATTGGACAATTAAGAGCAAAGATATGGTTTCTAGATGTTTTTATATGTTATACTGCAAAGGTTATATATTTTATTTTGGTTTTTGATTTTGGAATGTGTTACTAAAGTATTGCTAATTTTTTTAGCATATCACTAATGATTAAAAAAAAATAGTCCAATAATTAGGATCACCTTTTATTTATTTTTCTTAGTCACTAGGAAGGTAATGTTACTTTTGATGTATACTTTTATGTAAATAATTAACCATTGTGAAATAATGCGGAGCGTTTTATATTTGTTATAGTAAAAAACAAACATGTCAAGTTGGGTCTCCCATTAGTGTTAAATGGAGTATTTACTTGTGGATAAAGAAAGTACCAAATATACTTTGTCGCAGATAAAATCATCCATAACGACCTTACTGATCTATATATTTCTGATTTCGCCCAATCCAAATACCTCCAATTCCATAATAAACTTCATAATCATCCGAATCTTTTAACATTGCTTCCTCATCGGACCCCCATAAGCCTCCTAAGCATCTAAAAAGAAGATGGCGGCGTGATTTCCTAATGTAGAAATCTTAAAAGAATGCTACCAGTGCGTAGTTTCTATACTGCTCTTTTCATTTCATTGTGTTTCTCTGTTCACATTTACTTGACGTAATTTAATTTTAAAACAGTTGTAAATTGTATGGATAAATACAAAAAAAAGGTAATTATTTACAAGTGGTACTCCTCCGGCATCTTGGTTGAATCAAGGTTATCCACACTGTTTCAGATAAGGTTTACAAAATATACCACCAGAATGCGCCACTATTGCGGAGGGGTTGTCTTGTCCCCTCTATCTCACCTCCTTTTTAAGTAAATGTAGAAATTATATCGTTTAGGTTACATATTACCCGCCTTTTTTGAAGTTAGCATTCTTTCCTCACCATTTTCACATCATAGGAAATAAATATCGATTGAACGCCCATTCCAATTTACATCTCATCAACATTATTTATTCTTATAGTTTTTATATATATATTCTGTCAATCAAATAGATTTTCAGTCTCATGGGGTACATACTGTCATAAACAATCTGTTTCATTGAAAGAACTTTAGTAACTTAAATTTTGTTTTAATTGTGACAATCCAAATTTTTAGATACTTGATGGTTGACCATTGTATATTTTAGATTGTATATATTAAAATAAAACTTGACTTAATCAACTTCTTTAATTTAGGATAAGGAAACCAAAAAAGATGGCCGAAGGAGTACCACTTGTGAATAATTACCAAAAAAAGTTTTTGTTGTTTGTTCTGTTTCTTCGGTCATTTCTAAGTTTGCCTCCCACTTCTCCAAACCTGCTCCAGCCCATACTCCTCACTCTTCGGTGCTCCAGATCCAAATCTACCTTAGTGTAATTGATTCGGATCGACGAGAGTTAACCTTCTTTCAGGGTTTAATCAAATAAAGGCTCACGCGACGGGCGGCCGAGGGTAAGGTAAACACACAGCGGCCTCTCTCATGTCTAGCGGCAATAATTCTTTTTGGTCTTTAAGCCCATTCATCATCCCTCGTTGGTAACAAAGAACCTCCCCTGTCCATGCCCGGTCTCTCGCGCTAATCCTACTGATAGCCAATGTTGTTCCTCCTACCATCCTTCGAATATTCTTGCAGTATTGTATTAGAAAAGTTGAATTATGTATCTACGCTGTATATAATGCAGTAGGAAAGGTCCCTTTCGAATTCCGGCTATCGAAAAAGATAGATTTTAACGATTGAGTTTAAAAAAAAAAAAATTCATAGAGAAGTCGCGAATATCAACTACAAAACTGAAAACATTATTTCAAAAACAATAAAAACCTTTAATAAAAAATTGGACGTTTCAAAATTCTGTTGTTTCCAAAAGTTGACGGATCGAAACAGAACAAATTTGAAAGTAAGTTGAAACTAACCACCCTGCGTTTTGAATTCCAAAAATGTGCCATTTTTTTTTTTAGATAAGTCGTAATTTTTGTCGAATATCTTTTATGATATGGTTGCTATGGGATACCTACCGCAGGTTTAGATTTTAAAAATTGGTCTTCGACGAGGTAAAAATCTATTGGAATGATAAATGGAAGAAAATAAATCTTTTTTTTTCTGACGAACTTCGAATAATGTAGAAAGAAACTTTATGATGTTTTTAATCAATTAAAAAGATGGGTCTTTTGCTACTTTTTCATTATATAAACATATGTTAGCAGATTCATTTAGTTAGCAAAATGAACTCCTTTAGGTCATCCTCCAGTTAGAATAAAGAATAGAAGGAAGGCTTTAAATCTTATCTAGAATTATGTGTTTAAGTTATATTATTTTTTCGACTGTTAATAATGTATATTTTCTGTGGATGTTGAGATTCAACAAAAAAAAAAAAACGAATTACTGTTTTATTCACAAATATAATTTATGTATACTTCTATATATCGACGTTTATTGTAAATATACTATAGTAAATATAAAGTGTATTTTTGATATAGATTAACTTTGATATGTTTAGGTTATACTCTAGTTTGAATAACGAAGAGAAGGGAAGCTTTAAGTTTTATCAGGAAATCATATGTTTTCTTTAATCATATAAAATATGATCTGTTAACAGATGTTTTTATAATAGAAGAATATCAAACAAAGTAACTGATACGTTTGTATAACAGTTCCTTTTTGCTATTAAAAAAGTAACTGGCATGGCTAATGTACAGAATACCCAAAAAATATAGAAATAGGTATATTTTCATGGCATCTTAGTATCTTATTTATAATTGAGAAGACTATTTCCTAACTTCAAAACAAACTTTTTTTGCACACCAAATAATTAAGTTTTGAGCAAATATAATAAAGGAGCACTATAAATTCAGGGATATCTGCGTCTTATTGATTATTTATTAAATTAATAGAATATTTTCCAGTGCTACAAGCCAATCAAATATTAAAAAAATTTATTTGTTTAACATGTGCAGCTACTCATGTAATCATATTGAGATTTTCATGTTCTATATAGATTAACTAAATCGTTACTATTTATATATTTCAATATTATTGTTTGGACATAACTTAATTTGTAATGATGAAAACACATGTAGGGAACATGTGTGTTGATAACATTATTAAATACGTAACCTCATTAAAAACATGTGATGTGAAAGGGACCCTGGACTTGCTAGTGGATGATAGCTAAAAACGCTGCAAATTATTTCACATTGGGTTATTATTTCCAAACAATTATACATCTAAAGTAAAATTACCTTCCTAGTGACAAAAAAAAAGAAATAAAAGGTGATTCCAATTTTTTTTTTTAATCATTACTAACATGCTAAAAATATTAGTATTACTTCAGTAACACATTCAAAAATCAAAAACCAAAACAAAGGATATAACCTTTGCGGCATAACATATATAAAACATCTAGAGACCACATCTTTGCTCCAAATTTTAACGATTTTTTTTTTAGGAAATTCCGTGAACTTTTAAATAACCATTACCATCCCTCGTAACTTTTTTTCTAGCTTATTTTCGTTGAAGTATGTTATACAGGTAAATTTAAAGGGCATGGAGAAGAAGACTAGCGAAGTTTTATTTAAATCGATACAATCGTTTAGGCGCTACAGTCTATAGCAACGTAGGTTTTTCGGTCGCCATCTTGAAAGGAAAAGGCGGATAGAAATTTCGACGATAGAGGATCATCCTCGGGTGACCTCTAATTTTAAATCCGAATTTTGTATAAATAAAACTAGTTATACTATGTATGATTTCTTTGGATGTTTTCCATTAGATGGTGATATCCACATTAGATCCAAATATTCTTACTTTATTTTTACTTTACATCCTACGTTTCAGCGGTTAAGCCATTTTTAACCTCATTATAATATAAATATGAAAATAATATAGGCTAAATGGCTTTTGTCACAATACTTACAAAGCTTCGTCAATTGAATTGCTTTGAAAGACTATCTCGATAATATTATATTTTATATAGAAATAAATGTGTTGAGCTGTTATCGCTTATACGTCGAATGGATTATAGGAATGCTATCCAGCAATCTGTTGTGAGGGTTCTCACCAGGTTATTCTGATCCGTATTAATATCTTCAATTGTTTGATCATGTAAATTCATCCTTGTTGTGAATAAGAAAGCACCTGAAACATCGTTCGCGAAGGAGTTCAAACTCCCTTCCTCAAAAAAAAAAGTAACTACGAAAAAGGAAGTGTTGACACTATATATTACATTAATCAGCTGTTGGATTATGATATATCATTATGTCTTGACCAAGGTCGGATGTGGCCTGGTAGCTTCACAACTAATGTTTTTTTTTTTCCGTTACGCTGTGACGACAACCTTAAACATCTCCGTACGTCTAAATACTAAGTTATAGATGACGCTGGAAATATACTGTTTAACTGTGCAATTCTCAAATATTATGATGATAAGAATAACTATAATAATTTTATGATTATTTAAATTACCACTAACGCGAATACTTAGGAAATATTGGAGGAAGGGGACGAGGTGAGAATGACATATTGTAAGAAGCTCATTAGGATTGTATATTGCTCCAGTACAATCAAAATCATAATTCCAAAGCTATGAAATTAAATTGAGCGATTTGGCTATAACAAAACACATCGAAGAATGAAACGCATCAAATTTCAGATAGAAAAAGTAATATAAATCAATATAGAATAATTGAATCAATTTTTAGTGTTATATATATATATATATATATATATATATATATTATATATATATATAATACTTTTTCTGTCTGAAATTTGATGCGTTTCATTCTTCGATGTGTTTGTAATAGCCCCATCGCTATATATATATTAATTTTTATTTTATCTTTCCTGAAATTTATTTTTTAGTTCAGAACATTTTTCTGCTATATTAATGGAGTTGAGTATTTATTTTAGCTGTATCTACATATTTTGTATTATTTGTTGTTGTTTGCAACTATTTTACTGTTTTTATTGCGTTTTATACGGCATGTCCTGGAATATTTTACTGCATAAAAATCCGGACTCTGTTTATAAAAGGATTTGGAATAAAATTTCAACTTTTATTTTTATTCAGTTCGGTATGACTGAAATCTTTATTTTCTCTTATTTTGGAACTAGAACTTTTTCTCTTTCAACTTTTTAAGTAAAGGTTTCACAGGATTTGAAAAAAAAATTATCCAAAATGTCAAAAATTATTTATATTTTTAGTAATAATGTTCTTTTCGCTGCTTCAGAAGAAGTGCGTTATTTGGGACTTTACAAGAGACTGACATGAAGAACTCATACTAGACTGAAAAGAAAACAACTGAACAAACTATTTGGACTGTTAATCAGACTACTTGATAAATTATCATAACTAAATTTACTGTCTACAAATTAATTATGAAACCTTTATGGACTTACAGGATAAAGCTATGGGGTACTGTGAAAAAGAGTAACATCCACAAAATTCATACTTTTCAATCAACAGTTTTGTGAAAAATTGAAGACGCACCTTTCTATGTGACAAACGGCTTGTTACACCAGACATCCGGACGCTTTGAGATAATGCAATAACTATAATACTATAATAACTTCCACCAAAGACTGACTTACAACATGAACCCATTAGGCCAAATATTTAATTCCACTACTAAAGTATTCTTCACACCACGATTAATATTGAGGCAGTGACTAAGAGACCTCCTAACTTAACCTCTACCCGAAAGTTAGAGATTTACTTATTGCAAAAAAAACTTTGCCGATAGCAAATTCAATCATGATATATTAAATACTTATGTTAATACATACATAGATGGCGCTACATCCCGTCACCGAGACTGGACCTCCTCCAAAAACTTTCGCCAGTCGATACTACCAGCTGCAGCAGTTCTCGATCGCTGATGTCACTGAGTCCTCCCATCTAACATTTGGCCTGCCATCCTTTCTTTGTCCATGCAACTTTCCGGACGGAATCGGAGGAGATGAGCCAGGAACCGGTTATTTTGAGTCTGGAACATATAATTTCAAAAAGGTATGCAGCTTTGTCTATCTCGGGTCTGAGATCAACTCCGAAAACGACATCTCTAAAGAAGTCAACAGAAGTATAGCAACGGCAAGACGGTGCTAATTTGGTCTTTCGAAGCAGGTTCCTCTCTAACAGGACCAAGATCACTTTCTACAAAACCTTGGTTCACCCTCTTTTTAACTTATGGATCAGAAGAATGGGCCTTTAAGAAGGAAGATGAAAATAGACTTCTGGTCTTTGAGAGATCAATCTTGAGAAGGGTTTTTGGTCCTGCAGAGAGGGTGGAATTTGGAGAAGATGGAAAAATGCCGAACTTGCTTGCCTTTATAAGGACATAGACTTGGTGAAGTTTATCAAGATAGGACGACTTCGATGGGCCGGGCACGTCGCACGTATGAATGATTCGGCGATATCCAGAAAAATGCTGTCCGGAAAGATGGTAAACTTATGTTAAAAGATGTCAAAGATCTTAAGTTTTCATATATATATATATATATATATATATATATAAGATAAAGACCGGAGACTGGCGGTATCAGCCTTAATACTATCTGGTAATGTAAATAAACAGGCTAAGTGTATATAAGGAGGCTTATGGAACGAATAAAGGAGTGTTATTTCAGAAGTCGTGTATGTTACATCTTTTCCCTTTTCCTTCTTTTTTTTTGTTTTCTAAGTCCGACGACGCTTAACTGGTGCCGAAACCCGGGACAACGTCAGGGAAGTAATTTTTTTTTAAGTAGATATTTTTTTTTTTGGTGTTTAAGGAAAAGGTGAAATGCCGACAGAAGGATTGATTAGACCGGGAGTACTAAGCGTACCGGAAATTCCTCAACCTCAGGATATTCCACAGATCAATCAGGTACCCCAGATCGCGCCTCAGGTACCTCAGATACCTCAAGTCCCTCAGGTAGCACAGATCCCTCAGATCCAGGAGATCCCTCCATTACCAAGGGACACGTTGGCAGAAGCACACGCCAATGCCTTGGAATGGATGAAAATAAGAGCAACAACCACGCAGGACTTACGGAGGGCCATTGCGGACCTGGAACGATTCGGAGGCGAGGTAGGCGAGCTCAACCATTTCTTGAAAGGCGGAGATCGTCTTATGTCAAGAATCGAGGTGAAGGTGGCGGAGGACCTGGTGAACCTAGGGGACGCTGAAGAACTAAAAGCAGCTCTTGTGTGCCGAGTAAGGAGGAACGTCCTGAACCAGATCCAAGCGGACGAGGAGACTCCGTGGCCGGTGATTAAGGAGCGGCTGAAGAAGGCTTTTGGAGGAGGTAGGTGGACACCGGAAGAGGACATATTCCAAATGTTTAGGGAGCGGCGGGCCCAACGACAGTCAAGGGGGCAATATGCGGGAGTACTCGTGGCGAAGTACAATCGCATAACCGAGAAGATGCGGGAAACAATGAGCGTGGGAGAGGTCGAAGCCAGGATGGAGTTTCTGTCGACAATATTGAAAGTCCAGCTGGCTAAAGAAACGGGGAAGAGGGACGGACTGCCCAGAGAGCGATCGTTCCTCGAATGCGCCCAGGAGATGATCGACCTAAGTGCCAGAGAGGAGGAGACACGGATGGATGTGGAAGAACCGGGTTGGACCCGGGTGACGGATAGACGACCATGGACAGCCCCGACAGGTTGGAAGAAGAGGGACACCAGGCAGCCGAGTGGAGAAAAAGCCCCGACGAGGGAAAGAAGATCGGGACAGTCGTCGAGGCCGAGGAATGGGCCCCGGAGGGAAGAGAGAAAATGTCACGGGTGTGGGAAGCCGGGACATTTAGTAGCGCAATGTCCGCGCACCAGATGCTTCGAGTGCGGGACGGAAGGGCACATAGCAAGGCAGTGCCCATACATATTTCACAGGAGGGAGAGACCTCAGGACGAACCCATGGAGGTGAATGTGCAGAGGATGAAGAGACGAGCCAGGGTACATCAGCGGGACGGATCTTCGGAGGAGGCAACCGAGGAGTCAGGAGCGTCGGGAACGGAGACGGACGAACCAGGCAGCAGCGGAGGTGAAGGAGGTAGGCGCAGCCAACGGAGTGAGCAGCGACGAGCGGCGGCAGAAAGGAGGAAGCGGGACGACATCTGAGGAGTGTGTCGGCAGAGAGGCGACCGCACAGCAATATGCAACAACATCCGAGGTAAGCCATGCTGGTTGCCAATTATCGAAGTAGACGGGGGAGTAAAGTGTCTTGTGGACACGGGTAGCTCGAGCACTATTATGACTCGAAGGGCGTTAGGAAAAGGGTGCGGGAGCGAGAGGGTACTCCGGATACAGAAATGTGACTGCCAGCTGATCACTCTGGGTGGTCCCTGTAGTGTAGAGGGTGAGGCGACAATTGGGCTTGATCGGTGGACAGGGAAAGAGGGTGAGCTAACGGTGCATGTGGTAGAGAACATGACTCGGGAATACCAAGTCATAGTAGGGTGCGATTTGTTAGGTCAGGTAGGGGCGAGCATTAGAAACCGTAGAGGAGTCTGGAGCGTTAGGTTAGGAAAGAGGAAGTTCGGATGTATAGGGGTCGCGAGAGAAAGAAGGGTGCGGATAGGAGCGGTGGACAGAGTGGAGGACTGGAGGAAGTTGCTACAAGAGGAGTTTAGGGATATCTTCTTCAGGGAAGGTGAGGTATTAGGAGTAACAGGGAGGACGGTGCACGAAATCCCACTGAAACAGGAGAGGGTAACTTACGTGAAAGAGAGAAGATACCCGCAGGCGTTGAGACAGCATATTCGGGAGGAGCTAGATAGTCTAAAAGAACAGGGAATCATAGTTGATAGCACCTCACCATTCAATAGTCCCCTGTGGGCGGTGAAAAAGAAGGCAGCGCCGGGGGATAATAAGGAAAAATACAGGGTGGTAGTAGACTATCGTAAATTGAACGATAACACGGTAGACGAGAAGTACCCGATCCCGAGATTCGAGGATATACTCGATAGGTTGAGTGGGGCCGTGGTCTTTAGCACGCTGGACCTCAAGGCGGGATACCACCAAATACGGATGCACCCGGAAGACCAACACAAAACAGCGTTCACATTTGAAAGGGGGCATTATGAATTCACCAGGATGCCGTTTGGTCTGAAGAATGCGCCCATAACGTTTCAGCGTCTGATGGACGAATTTTTGAGGGGCATCGATGACTCGGTATGCCAGGTATACATGGATGACCTGCTGATTTTTAGCAGAACGGAAACCGAGCACGTGGAGCATCTGAGGGCAGTATTCGAAAGGCTCCGGCAATTCGGGCTGAAATTGTCAAGCGAGAAGTCTCTGCTGGGACAAACGCGGATCAATTTTTTAGGCCACACTATCTCTAGCGAGGGGGTCAGACCGGATGCGGCAAAGGTGGAAGCAATCACGCGGATGGCGGTACCACGGGACGTCAAGGGGATTCGTAGGCTTCTCGGGACGCTGAATTATTACCGGAGATTCGTACCCGAGATGGCAGAGTATTTGGTACCCATTAACAATTTGTTGAAGAAAGGCGCGAAGATTGTGGTGACACCAGAGATGGAGAATAACATTCGAAAATGTATGAATAGGTTGCTGACGGAGCCGGTGTTAGCGTTTCCGGATTTCGAGAAGCTTTTTAATATAACCACTGATGCGAGTGAATACGCGCTAGGGGCCGTTTTGTCCCAGGGGGGGAGTGAGGGTGAACGACCGATAGCATACGCGAGCCGTCGGCTTACGGGTGCGGAATCAAGGTACAGCGCTTTGGAGAGGGAGCTACTCGCGATAGTATGGGCTATCGACCATTTCAGGCCATACGTATTCGGGAGAAAATTTCGAGTCCATACCGACCACAAACCCCTCCAGTGGGTAGGAAAACTCAAGGAAACCTCAGCTAGGGTCACAAGATGGAAGGAGATCCTAAGCCAATACAACATAGAGGTGGTGTATAAGCCGGGAAAGGAAAACGTGGTGGCAGACTGGCTCTCGAGGGCCATCATGATCAACGCGGTTGAAGAGGACAGGGGAGGACCATCGCAGGACGTGCGCCAATTCTTGAGGGAATGGACTCCCGATGGCGAAGGGGCAAATGACACCGCAGGGATTGAGGACAGGGGAGATTCCCCAGAAGAGGAGAGCTCAGCGGAGGAAAGGGCAGCGGAGATGGAAGAAATAGAGGAGATCGTGAACGACAAACACCGTCAGGTGATTTGGAAGACACGAACAACCGGAATCATGAAGATCGATTTCAGAAGGTACGGGAGAAGTAGGATCCGCGTCATTTGGTCGCAGCCCGGGGTCAGCGAAGAACAAATCTGTACGGCACTGAGGGATGCCTCGGAAGCGGGTAAAACGCACTACCTATACGTAGGAAACAATACGGTATGGGATAAGATCAAGCGAATGTGGAGGTCCGAGCGAATAGGCGTGGACAGGACATTCATCCGGTGTAAGTATGCTGTGGAGACGGTACAGGACGAAGAGCAGCAGCAAGCAATCACAGTAGCATATCACCAGGGGAAAACCAATCACCGAGGCGTTAATGAGACGCTGCAGGCATTGCGTCGGAAGTATTTCTGGTGGGGCATGAAGAGGTCCATCCAGGAAGTCATTGGGAAATGCGAGATATGCATGCGCACAAAATACGATCGACACCCCCCCAGAGGAGTTCAGGAGGAGACACCTACAGGGAATATGCCGCTACAGGACCTTCAGATTGACACGTTTACCTGGAAAGGGTTTAAGTGGGTCACGGTAATCGACATATTCAGCAAGGTGGCGATGGCATACCAAGTGATGGAGAAGTCAGCCAATGCAGTTGCGGAAGCCCTACAAACCTGGGTGCAGTTCTATGGGGTCCCCGAGAGGATTACTTCGGACGGTGGTAGGGAGTTCGACAATGCCGCGATTAGGGAGGAGGTGAAGCGATTGGAAATTGCGTGGCATTATAACACCCCAGGACATCCTAAAGGTAGAGGCGGTATTGAACGGCTGCACAGTACGTTAAGCGACCACGTCCGTGTATATCAGGGTGAAAAAGGGTTGGAGCCGGATGTGGCAATGAGGAAAGCGGTAACAGCCTATAACCACTCGATCCACTCCGTAACGGGGTTTTCACCCATGGAAGTTCTATTCGGGATGCGCAGGCCAAGGCGGGATTATGGGGAAACTACGCTTACCGAACCGTTAGTGGATCAAATTCTCAGCAATAGGGTAGAGGTAGAGAAAACATGGGGAAAGATAACGGCGAGAATTAAGCGGGAAAAGCAGAAGCGGGTGGAAAGGCAGAATGTACAAGTTCGCGACCAAATGGGGGAACTAAAAATAGGAACAATAGTTTACCGGAAATTGGGAACCAACAGAGGGAAACAATTGCTACGGTACGAGGGTCCATTCAGAGTGGTTGTTATTAGGGAGCATAACCTGGTAACTATTGAGAGCGTGAATGAGCCCAGAAAGAGGAGAACCGTTCATATCGAACAATTAAAGCTCCCAATGATAGAGTCGGGACATAGACCTATGGATTCGTAGTACCCTCACCGCTGTAGATAAAACAGAGGAATATGTTTTTTTTGTGGCTGTCAAAACAAAACAAGTTGTAAAAGATTTTTTTTTGTTTTTTTTTGTTGTATTATTTCATGTATAGAGGAAATTGTGTTTTTTTTTGTTGTTGTTAGGAGTTCTCAAGTGGTAGGAGTTCTAAAGTGCTGTGTTTAGTTTCAGTGTTTTTAATTATTTCTTCTGTATTTAATATTTTTCCAGTTGAGTGGAACTATTTTATTTTCTTTTAAGGATATACTGTAAAACCAATTGTAAAGTGTTAAGGCTGGTCACCGTGGGCTCCGATCTAGCAATATTTAAGTTTCCGAAAATCCTGTTCGTAAACTGGTGGGGGGGAGATAAAGACCGGAGACTGGCGGTATCAGCCTTAATACTATCTGGTAATGTAAATAAACAGGCTAAGTGTATATAAGGAGGCTTATGGAACGAATAAAGGAGTGTTATTTCAGAAGTCGTGTATGTTACATCTTTTCCCTTTTCCTTCTTTTTTTTTGTTTTCTAAGTCCGACGACGCTTAACTTATATATATATATATATATATATATATATACATTATTTTTTTTTTTGTATAGTCCAATTATAAATGTTTTTGGTTTTTCTACATTTCTGGAGTTGTTCTTTGGTTTTCATTTCGCTGGCAGTCGAAGTATGATGACAGTCTAACTAGATGAACCACTAATTTGTTCCTTAATGAAGAAGACAATAACGATCGGACGAGGGACAAAAATGAGATTAAAGACTGGAGACACCTGTAGGCCTCAAAGCCAACCTAATGATCTCATTTGTATTCCCCCGTTAACGAAACACCACTGCCCGCGGTCCGCAATACCTGCTCTGGCAAAACTGAGTTACTCTAAAACTTTCCGTGAAGACGGACATTTCGGAAAAGTTGTTAGCGAGTTGTGGATACCCGGGTAATTATCCCTCGGGAGGCTCCGTCATTTATTGTCGGAAGCGGAAGTTGTTGAAGGCATTATCCTAAGGATAGCCCGGAGGAGCTCCCCCCCCCCTCCACCTGGGGATCAGCCTAACTTATTTCCGAGGGGGCTTTCATTCCGGAGCCGAGATGGAAATTATATTATCCGAGGGGCGTATGGGTTTTATTTAGTCCCTCGGGTGTCTCTGGATCATCTTGTGGGTTCTTTGACGTACGAACTTTCTCAAATAATTAAAGTGAATTCCCTAACAGGTATGAAGGTGAGATGTTGGATGTTTAAACACGACTTTATAGATATCTTTACGTTTTTCATCTATCAAATCGAAACTATATTGGCGATAGTTGTTTACTATTTTTTAATTTATGAACACTTAGTACGAAAACCTTAATTTTCAATTCTTTTCATTTCTCTATGTATGCATATATATATATTATGATATTTACAACTGTTTTACAAATAAAAATACATTCAGTAAATGTGAACAAAAGAATATAATAACTTGAAACCACTTTTTGAGAAACTACCCACTGTTAGTAAAAGGAGATCTCGAGGCCATCTTCTTTTCAGACGCCTCGGAGGGTTGTTAGGGATCGAAGACGAAGCAAGATTAGAAACGAGAGGGTTTGGATGGTTCTGAAGTTTGTTATGGAAGGATATGTATCTGGATTGTGCTAGGTCAGAAACATAAGGAACATTAAGGTCGTAATGGATAATTTTATTTGTGACAAAGTAAGGAGCAGTGAGGACTTTACGAAGGATTTTGGATTGTAAGGATTGGATACGAGAAGATAGAATAGAACCATTTTTTTCTTCTAGGTTAATAAACAAAGTTTACTTAAAACTGCTAGGTAATATTTTCTTCATAAATATGTTGTTTTCATTAAAATCGTTTTATCTGACTCTGAATCTAGGCACCAATACCGAAACACTTAAAAACATAAAAAATGTAAAAAAAGAAAGGAAAGCGATGGTCAGGGGTGGCGGTCATAAAAAGACTAAAATATTTTATTTAATGTGAAAAATTGATTTAATTATTTCTAATAATTGTAATTTTTATTCTTTTAAGATATAATCCTGGCAAAAATAATGTGAAAATACATTTTTTTTTTTAAATCAAACATCATTATAATTGATTACATTTTCTCTCACATTTTTATTTCATAAATCGTGAAATATTTCCAGTAATGTTTGCTGGATGTGAAATAACTAATTATTTACGTGATTTATAAATTCAAAGTAGTGTTGAACAGCACGTTGCAGAACGTTGGTTACAATTGTGAACCCTCCATTGTCTCTTTCGGGACTGATTGTCATAACTGAATTATCTGAAATGTTTTCATAAATTCAGGAAGCTCTCGCTATAAATTAAAATGGGTGATCAGTATTAATTATAATTTCTAATTAGTAATTTGTCATTTATAAGCCGAAATTCGAGAAAAAAAAATTGGGTTTTGTTGGTGTATACAGATTAGTATGCAAACATTTTTTTTGTCCTACTAATTAATTCGCCTGTAAACATATTAGGAAAAAAGAGATACATCGTTGCATTGGTATTGTGTAGATTGACAGGAAAATTAAAAATGAATACATAAGTAAGACAATTGAAATCTATCAGTATTACGATTATATCTTTAATTAAGCTTATCTCTAAAAGTCTCCAGTTTTTCTGACGCTTATTTGCAAAAATAATTAACGCTAAAGAAAAGTGGTTGAACTAGAACTAGGGCCATTGGCTGACAACGCCTATCTTATACCATTCATTATCTTATACATATTCACATAAAATAGTGCTTTTAGCTACAATAATTCAATCCAAGAAATATCTTTTCGTTTAAAATGTATTTTACAAATTTACGTTTATAAAGCAGAGCAAAGAGAGTTTTGAAAATATCGTATTAGGCAGCGATATACGTCACGCTACACTGAACTCAGGGCCAAACACCCAGACTCCTCAACACCTTCCAGACGCATTGTTATTTGAAGCTTTCAGCTGAATATTAATAATTTTATGTTATTAAGAATGTTCAACATCAATACGATATGCGTTCTTTATTATATAAATTCTATCACAATTCATTTTTTTTTTTTTTTTTTGTCATTCAAGTACTTAATTCTCGTAGAAGTTAGAACACTGAACGATTCGAGTTAAAATCATTTGGTCTATGTATGTTCTGTTTCACAGGGGTGAGAGGTATTAAGGAATGAATTTAATTCCTTTAAGTTAAGGCGTTTCTATGAATGAAATTTTTAGTGAAATAAAAATTGTTTGCTTCATTCTTGTTTCGATTACCAGAGGTTTCGGATTATTAGAGATTCGAATTATCATGACCGTCTTTTAATAACCGTTATTAAGACAAAAAATGATCCTGGATCGACCACTGTTCTTTTCTAAAACTGCACGGGGTCTTAACTTTAAAGATACAGTTTGTGATCAATCCATCATTCTCGAGGGATAAGTGATACGGAAGAGGCGGTAATACAGACGCGAGGACGGGACTGGTGATTTTTGTGCTGTATTGACAAGTCAGTTTAATGTAGCGCAGGAGAGAGGGATCGCCGCGATCAGCTGTTCCGAGATAGATCGCTACCTACCGTCGCTCCCATCAATCAAATATCCTTCCCCCCCCACCCACACTTCTCCTCTTCTATCAGTTACACTTTATTTAGCAATATCCTCTCCCACACTTCGTTTAATACTTCAAGCTGAAGCAATTTGTTTATTTTATTTGTTATTTGCTATTTCAGAGAAGTAGAACCAATCTGCCAACAAGTAAATGTAGACAAAACAAAATACGTAATAATAAGCCGAAAATTCCACCCCAATAACAGGATCTGCGTAAAAGGAATGTCAATCTTGCTAGTGAAAAAATTCAAATACCTTGCCTCCACAATAACTTCAATGAATGACCAACGATCAGAAATAGATGAGCATATTACAAGCGCTAATTTAGGATGCACAATGCTGTAAACAATCCACACGATTACCGTACTATCTGGGATCACATGGAGAACAATGGAGAAGACCAATAAAGAACTGTTTACAAAAACGGATATTCTACATGATATTCTAGTCTTCAAGATGGAAAAAGCAGATGGTTCGATCGAATCAGATATGCATGCAGTTAACCTGAAAGAAATATAAAAATAATAATAAAACACATGTTCTTATCTGATTTTCGTTTGTTTGAATTTTATTGTTTAATTACAAATAAACAAAAATTCGCCAATAGTAAATACTTCATACATGTATTAATCTTTCGGTTCTCGAAGTCTTATTTTAATAAATACCACTAAAATTGTTTGGCTTCTTCTTCAATGGTCAACGTTGTCCAGTAAGCTTGTCCAATAACTAAAGGGGGTCTAAGTTGCAACAAGAGGTGGTAGAAGATTTATTTTTCAGGATGTGACTACGATGCAGAATCTAAATTTTCGAACTAGGCAGCCGCCTCTTCCCCTCCCCTTCCCTCCTCCCCTCCCTACGGATGACTTTTGAATATCCCAAAAACTGCTATATTTTCAGTTTTTCCCCTTTTTACCATAAAAGAGGGAGTTCAACACACAAAAAAAAATCTATACATATCTAAACTAGATTTTTTTTATTTTTATTTATTTATTAATTTTATATATAATATTCTGTTACGGGGACAATAATTATACTGATAAATGATCACATTCACACCGTATATACAAAAAAAAATAAAATTAACAAAAGTAAAATAATAACTAAATAATAATAGATAAAAACTGTATACAATAAAAAAATAAAATAATCTAAATATAAGTAAATTTAAAACATAAAAATACAGTCATACCTATATTCAATATATATTCAATCAGGCGAGGAACCCAAATCCCTTCGCTACTTTCTCAACCTCCTCACTGGCACTAAAGCCGGTGGAGGTTGAGCGAGAGCGCTTTAGCAAACTAGATTAAATTTACTATTTTGTAAAATACGTGATGTCCACCAATCTGATGAGAAGAAGATTAAGAATTCGAATCCCGGTATTAGTGAAATTTTTAGCTCTGACATTAAACACTGCTCCCCTGGCCGGAGAAAAAAACTCTATTTAGCCGAAAAAGGCGAGAAAGGAAAAGAAATAAAAAAAACAAAAACATTATGTGTGTACCATGTTCCCTTCTGTATAGAATGATACCAAGATTATAAATATTTTTAATATTTTATCTTGAAGAAATATTGCAACGAGACGAAAGTGTGCTCACAAAAAGAGAATCGTCAATCATCAATCATCTGCTAAGAATGATATATAGGCTGAGTGTACGTAGTACTTGCATTTATTTATTAAAGACCTGATTGCTATGGAAATCGAACCTATGTCAATATGAATCTTTGTAAGACACACTAACTCAACCCTTTACAACCACAGAACCGAGGAGTGTAACCATCGCTTAATGGTAATGATGGTTTTAATGCTTTTCCATCCGTCAACAGTTTACCATGAATTTCCTGACTGATTATCAGTAAGCTCATCTTGTTTAAGTATGATTTAGAGGCACTTACTGAGAAGGGGGGGGGATCATTCTCAACAATTTAAGTGAAAGGCATTACTCACCCAACACGGCCATTGCTAAACAACACATGAATATATCTGAAATTAGAATCAGCGCTTATCTGGTACCTGTCAGACTGTCAGGAATAATGACAAATGTACATCATGAATTATGCCAATTACTAACCTGTCCCTCTTGATTAATTTATGTTACTAAAACTGGATTTTTTAAAAATATTAAAACAATTGATTAAATTGAATTAAGCTCACCAGGTCATCCGTCATTATTAAGGCCCTGATTTATATTCGGAAAAAAACATTGATATATAACTTGCAATATACCTTTAAAAGCACAATAAACTATTCCGCTTTGTTTAAATTAAAATAAATTTAAAAAATGAATTTATTTAAGTTAAAAATTCAAGTGATTTATAATAAAAATAATTAAATCTATGGGCTCAGGAAAACACAATAAGGTTACAGGCGAAGATCTAACGAAGAGATCTTCAGAATAATCAAAGACCTCGGATAAGAATTAGAAGGCTGATGGTCTATGGCCACATGAAAAGGATGAAGGAGGAAAGATTGAACAAAAAGATCTTTAACAATTTTTTTTAAGCTACAAAAGTATGGGAGGATACACGAAGAAAAGAGAAGAATTAAAGAACCTTTAAAATTTCAGATGCCGACTATCTAGATAGAGACACATACAGGAAACACTGAAAAACCTCACTAATATTAGAAGAGAAAAAAGGAGAGGTACAAAGTTAGTTTAACAAAGAAATGTTACTCTAATCATTTCTCTCATTATTTTCCATGAAAATTAATTCTATTTTTTTTTTTTTTTTATGGATATATTTAAAGTTGTATAAATTTGTTGAAAATCGCTAGAAAAGTCGTGTGAGTGAACACACTTTTTTTTTTTTTATTATGTTTTGTTCTTCGTGGTATTACTCACAATATGACCTTCCACAAAGTAATTTTTTTCTAATACATGAAGTATTAGAAATCTGTAATCGATATGAGAATCGAATCTAAATTAGTCTACCTTGAAGTTATCTGAAGTTTTATTGCCGAAAGGAACATGGTATTTGAGACCAACCTGAACTACGCACTAGTTACACGGCAATTTCACTTCTCATCCGAATAACTGGTAATTTTCTGTCGATTTGGCTGAGGCAGCGTTAACTGGTGATGAAATAACTACTTAACTGATAACCGGTTATTTTAAGGCATGGATTTGGAACTACTGTAATCGGCCACGGAACTTCTGCAATTTGTTCTTCGTTGTTAATCATAGATAGAGATCGCCAAATGGAATTTATTTTTAGATTTTTTTTTGCTTATTCTGATATGGTAATTAGAAAATTTATTATCATAGGAAGTAAGAAAAGTAATATTAATAATCACATACTATGACTGAATATTCTGAGCATGCTTTTAAAATTATGTGATTGTGCTCTCTGACCTAAGTGGTTTTAATTGAAAGGGACTGTAATATTTCTCAATAAATAAGTTCAAAAAATATACAATTAAAAAAATATATAAATAAATTTTAAATATCTTAGCAGGATTAGCTACCGAAGGACCAACAAATTTAACTTATCAGCATCTCTAGTTTTGTAATATTCAATATTTAATTGCCACAGATTAGGTTTGTGATTATCAAACAATTACTAAAAGCACTATTTCATAATTAATAGTATGTAATATATTTAAATTCATTTGATTTACTTTGTTTAAAATAAATATTTAAAAACAATTTTGTATTTTTCAGAAAGGTTATCGTGAGCTGCATCACATGAGGTGCTGACTATAAAGGTATTGTAAAAACTTGTTATAATTTTTACAGATAGTTTATTTTTAATGAAGATAGTGTAGGTTCTGTTCGAGTTACTAATTTTTTTTTTTTTTTTTGTAAAAGGTTGGGTCAATATTTAAATAAATTATCGGGCTTTAATTTATCCGTACATATATTATTACAGTAAGGCTCGAAATCGGTTTTGTACCAAATATAAGGTCTTGTCATGCTCAAATACCACGAATGGGATACCGTTGGATTCAGAATTTCACGGGGGGTTAGCGAATCGTATTCTCCACTTCTGTTTTTCTTTCTAAAATAAATAAAATCGATACAAACATTTTGCTAGGCTTCAATACTGGAACAGTGGTAGGTCTGTAGATCGATGCGGGACAAATTGGACCTTGAAGATTTTGATGCGTACAGCAAGGATAGTTCCACTGGAACTATCGGATCCTGCGTTTTTAAGCCCGAAAACGTACTATTTTCGAGATAACGCAAGGCATGGGGTTCGCATCCACACAACCTGACGTTAATTGTAGTACTGTCATTGGATACATGTCTATGATCGAGACAGGAGGTCTCTATGATCTAGACAGGAAGAGTTTAAATTATTTATCGATGGTGTTTTTGATCGGCAAGCCATATCATTGTTAATTCTTCACCAAATCTCAAGATTGAGCCACCAATTTCGAAAGCTTCCTTCTCCTTCAGGCGGGCTAAATAGTCCAATCACCCCGAAAATTCAGGCAAACAAGTTATGAAAGAAAAGAAACTTTATTTGCGAATAACTAAAAAATTACACTCTTTTCCCTTGGTTATTCCCATGATTATATAAAACATTACTAAATTGTCTACAAAAGGAAAAAAAATACCATTGAAATCGGATAATTTTTTGCAAAGATACAGCTTATTGAAATTTGTAAATATATTGGTTCCAAACAAACATGATGATTTAAATTAATTTTGTTTCCTTTGTCGATTATATTTGTCGATAAAGTTAGAATTGATTCCTTTATATTTTGATACTTTGCATTATTTTATTTTCTTATTAATTTAGCATTTGATAACAATATACTGTGCGAATTTTTCGCACGGGCCTACTAGTTAAACTAAATATATCCATTTAATATTAAATCTAAGATGTTTGTCTCACTTGGAAACATTACTTTATGTATTTGTTTTAGCATTTTTAACAGCTCACAATTCTTCTCATGCCTGCTCTCACACAATTGTACATTTTTTTTTTAATGATTGCAATGGTCCATCATATTATATATTTCTGGTTCGTATAGGTCGAAATCAATTATAAAATTTTGATTTTTGTTTTTACTGATATTATATTTAAGTATCTCAATATATATATATATATATATATATATATATATATATATATATAATATATATATATATATATATATATATATATATATATACTCGTATATAAATTCAAGTTATTCTGTCAGTGAAGAGAAATATTTAAGAGGTCGATAGCAGACCTCAAGAGCTACAAAAAAGATTGTAACAACAATGGTCCGATTTTAAAAGAGAGGAAAATTAATGTTTGGTGTTTTTTTACCAAGTCCCAGTTTTTGCTGAACTGGAAGTGATAATTAAAAAAAATCAAAAATCATTAAGACTATTAACAATTGCTTCCTAGTAAACAAGATAAAATTTACATTCAATGCAAGTTGAGTTCGTTTCTATTTTTTGTTTGCACTTCCATTTATTGATCCGCACCTGTCAATTACAACTATCGCCATTCAGTATATGGGCTGTCATAATTATGAGAAAAATAAAATAATAATAATAAAAATAAAAAAAGCTTGGTAAGCACGAGGAAAATACCCAGTGGTACCCCTACGTTGATTTTATTAACTAAAGCATTATCTAAATAGATCTCTCATCCATACTCTTTTCAATCGTCTTCTGAAGTTTTCCGGCATAATAGTTGTGGCCTATTAGTCTTTATTAGCTGTTTGGAGTGTCCATTAGGAAATCGATTGTATTAACTTCGAATGTGTTCATTGATCGTTATCATATGTATGTAAAGAGTTGTTATTCACTTACTAGAGTGTTTGGATAATTAGTCGTATCTAAGACTTTCATGTGGGTTGGTTTTTGCAATTCCATATATTTATAGTCGATAAGATTAGAGAGGTTTTGATAGACATGTATAAGTACTTAGTTTCTGTCTTGCTTTTAATTTGGAATGTCGTCTTAATAATTAGTGCAACATTTTTAGTCTGTGATTAAATGATGGATGTTTTTTATTTATATGAGGACTCCATGTCATTCTCCTATCGTATATCAGTCTTAGGTATTGCATTATGTTAGTTTGTGGGATCCTTGTGTTTTCTAAGTATACAGGAGGGTATTTTTCTAGTCTTAGAGTATATTTGATTAACAAAGTTTATACCATTTTTGTATTTTTGTTGTAGGTTAAGTAATGTCTGTGTACGTTCTTCCTTTCTAATAATAATATCAGTGTTGATAATAATAAGATGTGTGTACAATAGTGAGGATACGATTGATCCCTGATGTACACCTGCTAAAATTGGTCTAATTGGGGATTTGTCTTTGTTAAAACCATTTAAAAAAACCTTTTAAGCGGCTGCACTACATTAAGTTCTGTTTTTCATAAAATCATTGATTGCTCGCGATTGGTTTTTAATTGTTTCATCCTCCAACCCGACTATAGTTACTCCATTTTTAGGAAATTTTCTTGTTTAATAAGCTCTAAGCTCTAAGTACTTAGTTTCTGTCTTGCTTTTAATTTGGAATGTCGTCTTAATAATTAGTGCAACATTTTTAGTCTGTGATTAAATGATGGATGTTTTTTATTTATATGAGGACTCCATGTCATTCTCCTATCGTATATCAGTCTTAGGTATTGCATTATGTTAGTTTGTGGTCTAATTGGGGATTTGTCTTTGTTAAAACCATTTAAAAAAACCTTTTAAGCGGCTGCACTACATTAAGTTCTGTTTTTCATAAAATCATTGATTGCTCGCGATTGGTTTTTAATTGTTTCATCCTCCAACCCGACTATAGTTACTCCATTTTTAGGAAATTTTCTTGTTTAATAAGCTCTAAGCTCTAAGTACTTAGTTTCTGTCTTGCTTTTAATTTGGAATGTCGTCTTAATAATTAGTGCAACATTTTTAGTCTGTGATTAAATGATGGATGTTTTTTATTTATATGAGGACTCCATGTCATTCTCCTATCGTATATCAGTCTTAGGTATTGCATTATGTTAGTTTGTGGGATCCTTGTGTTTTCTAAGTATACAGGAGGGTATTTTTCTAGTCTTAGAGTATATTTGATTAACAAAGTTTACACCTGCTAAAATTGGTCTAATTGGGGATTTGTCTTTGTTACAACCATTTAAAAAAACCTTTTAAGCGGCTGCACTACATTAAGTTCTGTTTTTCATAAAATCATTGATTGCTCGCGATTGGTTTTTAATTGTTTCATCCTCCAACCCGACTATAGTTACTCCATTTTTAGGAAATTTTCTTGTTTAATAAGCTTTAAGTTCATATTAATAAAGTTGAGGTTTATCACGAAATATTTTGAGAATCATAAATAATTTTTTTTTTTTATTTATTTATTTATTGATTATTACAACAATCTGTCGCATGGACACTAGTTATAGTGAGGTAGGATAACATTCACACTATATGTACAAAAAAAATAAATAAAATAAAAGCAAAATAACAATAAATAATAATCAAAAAATATATACAATAAATAAAATAGAGTATTAAAAAATAAAATAACATAAAAATAAGTAAAATAACATAAAATAAAATAAAATAAAATAGAGTATTAAAAAATAAAATAACATAAAAATAAGAAAATTAAAATTAAGCGAAAAACTCATGCATACCTATATACACCATTTACAATTAGGCGAAGGAACTCCAGGAGAACCCTCTGCTACTCTCTCAACCGCCTCAATGATACCTAAAGCCAGCTGAGATTGATCGAGAGCACTTATCTATAATTAAGTAAACAAATTATGTTATTTAATATTCTGTTACCTCCAAGTACCTTTTATTTTAGAAAAAAATTACAATGATAATGAACACAGAACTTTTTTTTGTTGCCTATGATCTAGGATGAATTATGGTAAATTAATCACAAAATACAATTTTGGTGGGTTTATATTTTTATTTTTTTTTTGGGACTTATGGGATCGAGCTTTGGGGCTCTACTAAACCATCAAATTCCTCTCGTATCCAATCCCTGCAATCCAAAATCCTTCGTAAAATCCTTAATGCTCCCTACTTTGTCACAAATAAAATCATCCATAATGACCTTAATGTACCATATGTTTCCGATTTAGCTCAATCCAGATCCAGTCCTTTCATAATAAACTTCTGAACCATCCGAACTCTCTCGTTTCCAACCTTGCTTCCTCCTCTATTCCTGATAAACCTCCGAAGCGTCTAAAAAGAAGATGGCCTCGGGACCTTCTAATATAGAAATATAATTGGAGTGCTACCAATGGGTAGTTTCTCTTCATGTTGTACATGTCATATTACTTGTTCATATTTACTTGTTATATTTATTATTAATTAAAGTTGTAAATTTTGTTAATAAAAAAAAATTTGTTTTGAGAAATGTTAATTTACAATAATGAACAATGGAATTGAGTGATACATTCGGAAGCAATTCTAGAAGAATTGAGAAATCAAAGGAAGAAAATTCTATTTCTGTAGGACTAGAGAAAGTGGCACGAAGAATAAACTTGGTCAAGAAATTAGTGTAAAACGGCCTTTAGGACATGCACTATCATGAAACCTAGCTATTTCAATATCTGCGATGTCTTGAAAAAGAAGTTAAACTAAGCGAATTGGCTAGGAACTATCGGATAAAGGAAGGGCACGATAGGCCGAAGAAAGGAGAGAGATAAACCGGGAAAGCATGTCAAATAACAATAATCAAGACAAGGAAACAACGGCGTTATCTCCCGAGAAGAAGAAAACTAAAACGGGAGTTGGAGGGAGCTAATATAATTTTGTAATGAAGGTCGCTCGGGTTCAATTGAGGCAGCGGCCCCGGGGTTCTGAAATGTTGCCCTGACATGCGAGACCTCCTCCCTCAGTTCGCTAATTACCTCAGCGCAGCCCTGTCCGGGGTACTGTCTCCCAGGATCGCTACAGCTAGCATCTATGGTTCACTAATAAAAAAGAATCTGGTGCCCGCAACACACAACTTTCACTTACCGCCCTACTTTGAATAGAAATTATTTTCTGCCAATGCTGGGCTATTATAAAATTTTAAGTGCATTTTAAACGGAGCTAAAGCTTAAAGCTTACAGATAACAAGTCATTAAGACCATTATAATTACAAAATGTCTATTTAATATACCGACGGTAGGCAATAAAAATCTAGTCACTCCATCTGCTTTTATAAACCACACAACTTCCTTTACTTTTATAAACCACAGAATGACTAACTCCAATTTCAACATTTTTGAGTAATGTCAATTTAGTAATATTTTTAATTGAAAAAGTTGTCTATGCAGACAGTGAGTAAGTTGATTCCGGAGGTGGTGATTGTAGTGTTGAAATATAGAACTGAGAATAAAGGTATAAATTATTCGGAATTTAATTTTACCATCCCTCGTAACTTTTTTTCCAGCTTCTTTCCGTTAAAGTATGTTATATAGATAAATTTAAAGGGTGCCGAGATAATGACTTTAGCGAAGTTTCATTGAATGAAATCGGTGCATTCGTTTTGGCACTACAGTCTATAGCAACACAGGTTTTTCGGCCGCCATTTTGAAAATAAAAGGCGGATAGTAATATTTCATTTAAAAAAAAAAATCGGTTCAGTAGTTTCGGAGAAAATGCGCGGACGTTGGACGGCGGACGGAGAAAAAAAATTGTATTCGTTTTTCGAATCATACACATCCTGAAACGCGAAACCTCAAATTTTGAGAGGAAGTTTTTGAATTTTTTGTTCGATCACAATGGTTCATTATTGAAAATAATAAACCAAAATAGTCCGTGGTACATACCCCTTTTTATCAAATGATTAACATCCGCCTGAAACTTCGTGAATAGCCTTATCTCATCGTAACCTACAAATACTTTATTTATGAAAGTGAGAATTGGGGCATTTTCAATCTGGATGGGGGCAAAAAATTTGTCTCTTTAATTAGGTACTAAAAACTCGCAAATACCCATTTTCTTTCCACTTGAATCGTAAGATAATATGATCATAAAATCCAAAAAAAAAGGTGACATACATAAATATTGGTCCGTTTGACGTGACCTAAACCCTTAAAATGTCAAAAAAAGAAGGTTATATGGACCAAACGGCTCAATATTTTTTATAAACCACACAACTTTCTTTACTTTTATAAACCACAGAATGACTAACTCCAATTTCAACATTTTTGAGTAATGTCAATTTAGTAATATTTTTTATTGAAAAAGTTGTCTATGCAGACAGTGAGTAAGTTGATTCCGGAGGTGGTGATTGTAGTGTTGAAATATAGAACTGAGAATAAAGGTATAAATTATTCGGAATTTAATTTTACCATCCCTCGTAACTTTTTTTCCAGCTTCTTTCCTTTAAAGTATGTTATATAAATAAATTTAAAGGGTGCCGAGATAATGACTTTAGCGAAGTTTCATTGAAATCGGTACATTCATTTAGGCGCTTCAGTCTATAGCAACGCAGGTTTTTCTGCATTTTAATTTTTTTTTTCTCCTTTATTAACTTATCAAATTCTTTCAAAAGTTATATGTAGCATTTTTTCGTAACTCTGAATAATGCGAAATAATTAACTTTAAAAAAAAAACCATATTAAAGGTACTTTAGAGGAAGACATATATGAACAATGGGCATTTAAGCCCTGTAAAGTGACATAAACGGGGATAAGACCTAAATGATATTAAATACCACTTAATTATACAATGATACACCGAGTTTAATCAAAATCGTTAGAGCCGTTTTTGAGAAAATTGTAAAAATGTGATTCAGCTTTCATATAAAGTGGCACTTCCTGTTAGATGATTTAAACGAAAAAGTTACTGTCACATCCAGCTCATATACAAACTTTAAATACTTAATTAATTTAAATTACTTAATTAATTAAATTAATACTTAATTAATTTAAAAAATTTTATTTTATTCTTCGATATTACCAATAAATCCCATCAAATCACCTTTACCCTTCGTCGTAAACCTATGTCCTCTTGTCCTACAGTATCCTTTAATAATACCCCACTTATTCTTGTTGAACAAATTCGATACCTTGGACTCCACTTAGACAAACGTAAACCTATTTGGACTTACGGAGTTGAGCTCTGGGGCTCCACTAAGCCATCGAATTCCTCTCGTATTCAATCCTTACAATCCAAAATCCTTCGCAAAATCCTCACTGCTCCTTACTTTGTCACAAACAAAATCATCCATAACGACCTTAATGCTCCTTATGTTTCTGACTTGGCCCAATCCAGATACCTATCTTTCCATAACAAACTTCAGAACCATCCAAACCATCTCGTTTCTAACCTTGCTTCCTCTTCGATCCCTGACAACCCTCAGAGGCGTCTGAAAAGAAGATGGCCTCGAGATCTCCTTTTGTAAATACATTTTTAGAGTGCTACCAATGGGTAGTTTCTCAACATGTGATTTCATGCTATTTTATTCCTTTGTTCACATTTACTGAATGTATTTTTACTTGTAATACAATTGTAAATATCACCAATTAAAAAAAAAAAAAAAAAAAAAAAATTATTTTATTCTTCGATATTATTCAATTTAAAATTTTGTGTGGATTGACTTTTCCCACTACTGATATTATTCTTGATTGTGACCTGAATTGTCTAGTAGAATGTGTTTTAAAATTATTTATTGGTATTTTATGTATCTTGAAACGTACAATTAAAATTTAGGGGAAGGACGCAAGGAAGAGGGGATCGAATCAAAATATTTGTATAAAATGTTCGTTATTACAATTAAGGAAACCTAAAAGTTAAAAAGTTTTCTTTACAATGTTTTGGAGGAGGGAGTGAAGAATGGTTTGTTTTGAACGTTTGTTGAGAGATTGATTATCTTTTAATCACAGAGATGAAAAGTATCCATTTTATAATTTTTTTTACCTTGACAAAGGTTGAACGAGAATCAATCAGCTGTAGGGGAGGAGCGATCCGAGCAGGTTATGATGACAACGGGGATGGGCGACCTGTCAGCTCGGACACAGCCTCTTTGTAAACCCCTTCCCCCTCCCCCATCCCCTCCCTCCACCGTCCCCTCTCCCCTACTAACTGTTGATTAATCAAACCTATTCAATCAGTTACTCCCTCCCTCCGGTGTCTGATTCCTTTAATCATTTCACTCTGATCTCCCAAGATCGAATTTCCAATAGGTAATATGTTGTGGAGAGGTTGCAAACGAGGGTTGCCAGGTCAGACATATATCCCCTACTAAATTTGTCCTGCATTTTTTACATAAATCATTCAAATCTAACACTATTTTTTTAATTATTTTTAACCTTCTATTGTTAAAATTATTCCTCTAGAATAAGATGAAAAAAATTATAAAAAAAGATTTTTTATCATCATCGTTACAATATCTATGTCATCTCTAATATATATGTATATAAAACCGTTACAATATATAGATAAATAACCTTTATTCTAGGACATGGTTTCCTAAGAATAACATAAATGAACAAACATAAATAAGACCCGTATCTGGTCAAATCTGCTAATCTTCATTAGCATAAATACAAACAATATATAAAATAACTTCAATAATAATATGTTAACAACTAAAAATAAAATCTTCTCAAGATTAAATACTAATTTAATGAAAAAAAAAACAGAATTAAAAAGAAAAACTCTACGAAAACAGAAAATGAAAAATAATTTTATTCTGGGACTACTGTCCCCTAAGAATAATAACAGAGTTACAAATTTATCGGTCTTAGTCTGACAATAATAAAAGTACAAACCAATTTACTGTTAATTGTTATTTCAATTGTTGAATTGAAATTAAACAGCGTACAGATGCAAGTAATTTTACATGTTCGGGAAAGATTGAATGTATAGTAGGTGTTGGAACAGGAGTTGTTTGAAAGAATTTGTGGACGAGGATTGACGCATGGAGGTAGGAAGTGAGTTCCATAAGGTAGCAGCACGGATGATGAAGCGTTTGCTGAAGGAGGAAGTTTTATGGGAGGGGATATATAAGTCTGTAGGTTGAGATCTAGTATTGAGAGATTGGATAGAGGAGCGTAGAGTAAGGAGTTCCAGGATGTGGGGAGGGTTTTTGGTTCTGAAGACTTAGAAAAGGAAAATACCAAGGAAGAATTGTCGTCGGGAAGTAGGATAAAGCCACTTCAACTCGGTGTACCAGAGTAAAACATGTGAACGCCTGAGGATCCCGAAAATGTATCAATTTGGAACAATTCATGAGTCTCTTTAATCTCATTTCCAGCCTGAGAGATAGCCCTCCACACACCTAACAGCCGTAGTCGAAGTGGGGGAATACAAGGGAGGTTACAAAAATAAGTAAAAGAACAAAACATTGATTTGATGTTAACACATAAAGAGTAGGAATTACTGTTTATTTCATGATCGGAATCGTCTGTTTGGGATGTAAGAAGGTGTTTGAATGACTGGAAAGAGGCATGACGGATATCAGATGCAACGGATTCCAGTAAGTAACGGACTCCAGTAATCAACGGAGCTGGCTAGAAATGAACGTTAGAAAGTTTTAGCTATATGTGAGGGGTTGTAGAAGTCAGAATCACGGAATCTTGTTTTCTGTGATTAGACTAAGGGTCTAAACTGTAGAAGGCGCTAGATGTAGGAAGGGTGCTGGGGGTTTTTTTTCAAAATTAGCCATAGCCGAGTACGGATATCTCGGAAACTAAGCGATAGAGCGAAGAAAGTTATATGATCAATCATATTGCAAATTTTGAAAATCCAAAAAAGTGACCTACTAGGTGCTCCTCCATATTTGGCTCACCTCCTAGGAATAGTTAATTTTAGTATGTTCACCTCCTTACTAATCCAAACAATGTGTCAATGTCAAAAATTGTGTGCCGCCTTCTATATCCCTTTTCGAGTATCCATTGACTGGACTGATATAGATTATTTGCTGCAAGATGTGGTCTTCTTATAGATGTATGGTTCTTGCGGCAATACGAGTAGCCTGGAGGGGGTCACCCAACCTCATCTTGCTACAGACTATAGTCTTATAGTCTACGGCAGGCCATCCTTAACTCCATAGCTGATCTGTAGAGCTAATATAGGTTTATTGTTAATCAGAGTCATCAGGCTCACGATGATTTATGTTTCATTCCCTGAAACAGATCATCCGTTGACCTATTTATGTATATATATATAAAAGGTTGATATTTTTTTATAATCTGCATAGGATTCTTCTACATATTAATATGCTTATAGTATAAATATAAATATATCTTTTTTTACCAGTATCTAAAGATGCAATTCTATAAGTGGAGGATCAGTTTTTAAAGGAAATATAATTGCTTTAACTGTTTAAAGTTTAATGTTAGTATTTCTATTAGGGAGATTTTTTTTTTTTTTTTTTCTATCAGGGAGAAAGAAAGACTTAAAACTTTATACATATATTTTTTATATTATCTTTTTTGTCTTGGTTCCTCTTTTTTTTTTTATTATTTCGAATATCAAGAAATCTACTTATAAAAGAAATGAACAAAATACAAATTGGGGAAGGGGGCGGAATTCTAGTAAAGAAATTTTCCGAATAAAAGTTCGCTGGGTAGAGAGATCTCGGTTTGATTTACATAACATATTTTTATATTCCGTGTAATTAGAGTTACATGGTAAGTTTTTTTTATACCCGGTTTAGCATGTACCATTGTTATTTCGGCCCGACACGCAACGCTAGGAATGCTATTTCCTTATGATCAAAGGGAACGCTGGTCGTATCGGACAACTCTCATAATGAAATTTATTACTTTAAACTTGTTTTGTATAATTTTTATTTTTTTCAATTAATTATCATTATTTATGTTATTCTGATTTCGGAAAGTTGTGTTTATTAAAATTTTAGTGAATTAGGGGTAATATGATATATTATTATTCCTAATTTCATTATTATCCACTTTAGGAAAGAACACGCTGTATAATACATGAGTCGTTTATTTCCAAATTAAATCTTAAAATAGAGTAATCTCTCTTCAGAACAAATGCTTTGCGCAATTCTTTGTTTTCAAATCCTTTGGCTTTTCCCTAAAGGAAAAGAGGACTACCTTTTACTGTCTGAATTAACATAATACACTTCTAAATTATTAATTTCTTAATTACAGTTGTATCATTTTCTAATTTATTAAAATTATTTTTAAAAACTAGGCAATGAAAGCTATTCCTTTATCTTGCTCTAATAGTTTTATAGATACTATCCTCGATGCTTACCCTCAATATAGTTTCGATACTAGACCATTTGTTTAATCAATTATCTTTAAAAACTAAGTATTAGTATCAAAATAAAATATACACATTTAAATTGAAATTTACAATGGTGTAAATAACAGTTCTGTGTTGGAGGGGGTCACCAAAGAAATGTGAAGAAAAGAAAGATTTAATGAAAAGAATGATTTCAATAGAGAAGGTGAGAAGTTTTGCTATTTCTAATGAGGTATATGATGAGTAATATAAGACTAAGTACTCAAGCAAGTCTGAGCATTTTTTATTTCCAAATTAGCGATAGTTAAGGCCGAATATCTCGGAAATTAAGAGAGGTAGCGAAAACAGGTATATATATATATAATCAATTACATTGCAAATTTTATCAGTTTTAATTTTGCATAGCATGTTTTTGTCGATGTGATGGATAGTTTTCCCGATATAAGCGAAAAGACAAAAAAAAAAAAGATAACTTCTAGGCTCTCCCCTCCCACAATTTGCTCACCACCTAGTAGTGGGGATTTTTACTAATCCAAACAATGTTTGAAAAACAAAAATTGTGGTCCGCCATTTCCTTATATACCCCCTTTTCGAGCATTCATTGACTGGACTATTATTTCTTGGCATGTCTCTATGTAAACTAATATTTGTATTGTAACATGGAGCATTATTTATCGTTATGAAAGTTTTTGACTGAAATGTTTGTAATTTTCGTATGTGGGTAGTTTTGGTTGTCTTGTCTTTTCTGTGAAGCCTAGGTCCAAATGGGTTTAAGTAGATAATCGTATGTGTTCAGTTTCCGTTTTAGATTTAGTTTAGAATGTCTTGAGATAAGTGGGTATAATAGTTATACTATGAAGTTTAGCGTTCTTATTTTTTTGCTGACATGTGGGTAGTGTTGTCCAACATCTGACACTTTGCAAAACCAAGATCAGGATCGCCTGACTTTTACAAGACCAAGACTCGTTTTTGTGAATAAAAAATGAGGCAAAATAGTCTCTAATGCTTTACAATTTTAGTTACTATATGCGAAAAATTGGTATGGCCAATATATTTTTGCATTTAACTCTTCCAATTCTTCATAAGGGCTTAGTTAAGTTTCCATAATCTGAAAAAATACAGTAATATCTTTATGGTAATAGGCTAATAGGTAAGTGCAAGCCCGCAAGAGTGCGCAAGACCAATACTCTTCTTAATTAATTAATTAACTTCTTGCTAAGATATTATATGTTTTATCGGATACAATATTGGTATACGATATTGTTGCAAGTTGCCTTATATCCCATAAAAGAGAAATAAAGTGGTGCTATTCTGGTGTCCAGAAAGGTAGGGATTTACGTAAGAATCTTGATCTGTAAGAACCCCATTAGATAAAGAACTGATCGGATTTGCGCAACCTAATAAGGCACCCAACTTTTGATGATTGACAATATTTTACCGAATTCAGAAATAATCCTGGTTAGCTTTTGTTGGTGGGTATTTTGGTCAAGAGATGTATTGAGCTATATATAGCTGTATAAGCTTTTCTCAGAAAATATCTTTTTCCGTCATTTTAGATTTTTTATATTTTGGTTCAACATTGTTTATCGACAATACGTACATCAATTCGAACCACTTATTTTAATTTAATTCGTTATCATGAGTGCACTGAAGAAGTTATATGCACTAGTAAGTTATCATGGAAAGCGATTTTTGAACATTATTGACATGTTTATTTTATAAATTGACAAAATTCCTTTCATATCCAAAAAAGCTACTGTGTTATACCAGTTTTATGGAAATTTGATTTTTTTTTTTTTTTTTGTGTACTGATGCTAATAAGAACTCCATAACGTTTCACGGAATTGATCAGTTTATTTCACGGAAAAAAAGGAATTATTAGGACAAAGTGCTTTGGATAAACTGCCATAATAACAGATTCATTACGTTTTCTAACTGATGTAACACAAATTTTAAAAATTCACACATATCTAAATATGCTTGAAAATTTCGGAAAATTGGCAAATTTTTCCAGTGTACCAAGACACAATAGAATCATTGGCTATGAACTCACAGACGTAACATCCTAGTAAGAATTTACGCTCCAGACCAGAGTACGTTCATAGAAATCCTACTCCCATACATTTCCCGTGGATTGTGACGAAATAGACTGTGACATTTTTCTATAAATCATAACAATAAGTATAGTAGTAGGAATCTTGCAGGAGGAAAAAAAAAAAAATATATATATATATATAAAAATAAAAATCATTCAATTTGCAACTGTCAATTATTACAACATTCAGATAGCTAAACGTATAATTGTGGAAATCACTCTTAAAAACAATGTGTTTAATTATATTAGTGTATTTCGAGATAAAAACCTTAAAACAACATATTGTATGCTTGTTTCAGTTTTTGCACTTATAGTATTTTTTTATAGTAATATATTTTTTATGGATAAATTAAATTAATTGATAAATAAATTAAATAGTTCTGGTTATATATTGTTTAACAGTTTCTATATCAACTTTAAATAAAAAGTAGTAAAATAAAATGATTTTCAAAATAAAAGAAAAACAATGCAGTGTGTAAAACCAAGAAAGATTTTCAGTCTTCACTTAATACTGTTTAATTTTTCATTGTCTAAATTAATTTGAAATTAGCTCCATTGAGATTTACTATTCAGATTATAAAAACATTTATACAACCGAGAATACTAAAAATTGGTATAATGTTATTGTGAAAACTCGAAAGTTATCTATCGACCCTTTGTTGAATTAATTAAAAAATTAATTAATAAAAAAATATTAAAAAACGTTACTAAATTTGTTATTAAATTATTAAAACATCAAATCGAAACATTTGTTTGTGCTTTGTTCAACCAATTAACATATATATTTAGATTTTTTAAAATTTAATTTCTATTATATATAATTAATACTTATCATTTCTATAGTTGTTAATGATTGGTTACATGTTTCTTCTTACGAATCATTTACAAAAGTCTAACAAAACGATATGCATTGTTCGATTCGAAGTTTAGGCCCATCAGGTTGAGCGTGGGTGGCTGGCATATGTTACCATGCAATGACAGATGTTCTCAGGGTGCGTTTTTTCATACCCAGCTGTTTCAACCTGGTATTAAAGAAATCAAAACAGTATGTTCTTACCTTGTCTAAAATAAGTAAATCTTTAAATATATATTCAATAATTGTTTTATCTAATTATTTATATTAGTATTCGCCAATCGTCAAAATTCGAGCGTAATCATTTTCAGATGCGAAATTCCAATCTCTATTAGGTTTTTCCTCCAAAAAATATTTTAACCCATTTTGTAATTTCGCTTGATATCAATTGTTTAATTTCAACATTGTATAGAGCTCTCCTAAAGAATATAAACCTAAAAAAAATCATAAAAATATCTTGTCGTACATTATTCTTTTCGATTTTGATGATTTTCAAAAATATTTTTTATTTATAATAGAATTCAAAAAGCTTTCAAATAATTACATTTTTCATGAATTGAAATTTTCGAGTTTTTGATTTATTCGTATATGAAGTTCTGAGTCCATCATTGATTTTATTCAGCCTCTTTTGGGGAAAATGTGTTGTATACATAAATTGAACAAAGTCTTATTACAATAGTTACAGCCGTTAGCCTAAAGTGTATAACAACTCACTTTTTACAATGAATATAAACAATAACAGTAATAAATTTACAGTAAAATGAATTTTAAAACACTTCTGAATTTAATTACAACGTTATATTTGAAAACAATTTGTAAAGAACTTTCGGAGATAACGGTTTTGAACAAATTAACATTTCAATTTATTTATATAACTAAAATCTTTTATTGATAACACTAAAAGACATCAATAGCTACTAACTGAAATAGAAAAGCAGTTGCGAAACAGAGAAGACTTATTTATATAATGTGACATATTTAATCAGCCAATTATAATATGAATATAACGTTCACTATTATTCATTTTTAAAGCATCCACTTCTAATAACTCACGAGACAAGGTAGAAAAGTTTTATATTCATGTGAAAAGTGTTTTTGCCTCCCAGAATCGAAAATTTCAATTTACCTTTTAGGTTTTAGACAAGGACCAAATTCTATTTCGTGCCTCTCTGTAGTTATGGATGATAGAGTTGTTGTTCATCCATTTACTTGTTTATTGAAGAGAAGAATATTTGGGGTAGTCAGTCAAAAAAGAAGGCAAAAAATAAATGATAATATTTATTTTTACATATGTCGACGTTTTTACCTGAAGTTCAGGTCTTCATCAGGGCTTTCTCCAAAAGTGTTGGGAAGTTTTATTCTCCCTTCAACACTTTTAGAGAAAGCACTATTCTTCTCTTCATTATTCACGACAGTCAACCATTTAACAATTATTTACTTGTTTAACAGATTTTTAGTTTGTTGAAAAAGTTCATAAGTTGCAATATTTTAATTTCTTAAAACATTAACATGTGATATGAATGCCTCAGAACCTAAAAGGCTTTGTGTAAGATTTACAGTTTATCTCAAAAACTAAACAATTCAGGAATGTCAAAAACTAGAACGGATATCGATTTCCTTTGTCGAAATCTTTAACAAGAAATTGATCGCGTTTATATTATATGCAAAAAAAAAAAAAAGGTATAAAAATGTATCTCACATAATTTATGTTAAATGGCAATGACGCTAAATATGTTTAAAGAAGAATGCACTCTCTAAGTATGTTGATATAAACAATTGAAGCAATAAAGTCGTTTTTTTTTTCTAAGTCGATAGAAATCCTAAGGAAACTACACTGACTTATTCGGCAGACTTTCTCTAATTTTTATATAATATCAGAATTGTTGTAATAATTTTTGTTTGCTAAACTTTCTTTTCCTCGAAAATAAGGAAGGGATTTTCACTAAAAACGGTTCATTAACTCCTAGAAAATTTCTTCCTTCCCCTGGAGTGTGGTAGGGAATTGTAATTCTGACCTTCTGGTAAACTTTTAAAGTCAACAAACCCTACCATTGCTAGCTTGTGGACCCTAAAAAAACACGAGTGGAGAGTTCAACCGCATAGATAATTTAAATTTACTTAAAATCATAATACTGGCACAGAAATAATTTTAATAAAGTCTCTGTAACTGTTCCACGGATCATTAGGAATATGTTAATGAGACTGGTTTTACAAATTGATTGAAATGTTTAATTCTTTCATTTTTCTTCTTAGGATTAGGATCAGATATGTGTATTATATTTCTTATTGAAACAAAAGTAAGAGGCAAATTGATTTATATAAATTAAATTTTATAGGTCAGGGTACCACTTCCATGTGTATTTTTGTACGGAACGATCCCTCTAATTCGGCTGAAATATAATTACGGATACTGAAGAAGAAAGGATAAAATCAAAAGAGATCCGATTTCAACACCAGAGGACTTAATGAATTAATTGAAACCGAAATTCGGATTTATAAATAACTCATGTTCTGTAAAACTCTTAATTGACTTTGATCCAATTACAAGGCAAAAAGTTTTGAATTTTCCTCATTACCTAACATGTTTAATTATACAACACAATTGCATTGCATTTTAAACAATATCTTTCATTTAATTTCAGTTTAAATTTTAAATAGAACTGCTATTATCATAGATACAGCAGTACACAGTGTTGCCCAAATGCGAGACCGAGACGAGTCTTGGTCTTGCAAACTCAGTCTTGGCCATGGTCTTGGTCTTGCGCAAAAATCTCGCAACAGTTACTTATTAAGTTATTAATATAGAGATATTGCTGTAATTTTTTAGATTTGAGAAACCTAAGTATGCGCGAATGAAAAATTAGAGGAATTAAATGCAAAAGTATATTGGTTATACCAATTATTTACATATAGTATCTAAGATTGTCAAGTATTAGTAACTATTTTGCCTTATCGTTTATTTAAAAAATGGATTTTTTTTACGAGTCCTGGTCTTGGTCTTGCAATAGTTAGGCGGCCTTGGTCTTGCACTTTGCAATATATTAAAACAATTAATTTTAACCTATTAATAAAGCAACTTTATTAGAAAAATATCGAATGAAATAAAATTCGAATGTTGTATAATATAAATCAGCTTGAGAAATATATATATTTTTTTTTAAGAGGGCGAGATGAAGTCATTGCCCAGGGGAGTGCCAAATGTCTAAGGCCGACACTCACAGAGATAGTTGCCCTACCTCTGTTCACTTCAAATAATAATAAAGAGTGGCTCTGGGTAAGCTAACACCACAACAAGTGATTGCTGCGCTCAAGTGCGGAGCTACCCATGCAACCACTCTGGAAGAGACATCGAAGATGTTTATAGCGGAAATCTACCCCAGAGATGATCCGTCCCAAGATAATGAAGAAGAGGAATTCATAAGGCGCACTACGGTATGTCCACCTGGTACGGACTTGTGCCCACCATGGGACATATGGGATCTGCGTGCTGCTGTGGACAGGCAAAGGACTGGTCGTGCTCCCGGTTTAGACGCAATCTATGCGGCTATGCTAAAGAATAGTATCCCCTATATCTAAGATACATTGTTGGAGTTATTCAATGATTGCCTTGATAGGGGATACTTTCCACGAAATTGGAAAATTGCCGACATAAGACTCCTTTACAAGGGAGGAGACAAGGACAAGCAATTAGCCAAGTCTTATAGGCCTATATGTCTCCTCCCTGTTATGAGCAAAGTGTTAGAGAACCTACTCCTGGTGAGCCTACGACCAGTCTTCTCAAGAGCGAGCCATCCACGGCAGTACGGATCCACTAAGGGTAGGGGAACCGTGGATGCCCTGCTGAGAGTGCGCCATGACGTCGAAGAGAAGGCGGAGAAGTATGTTATGCTCCTCCTGTTTGATATCACCTCCGCCTTCGATAGTGTTTGGTGGCCTTGCGTACTCCAGCAGTTGCAGAAGTATGAAGCTCCCAGCAACTTGTACGAGCTATTACGAAGCTATCTTCAGGACCGAACATTAAGAATACGGGGTAACTTCTTCGAAGTTGAAGACTCTATGGAAAGAGGTTGTCCCCAGGGTTCTGTTCTAGGTCCTGCCCTATGGAATTTAGTCTTCAATGAGTTGTTGGGAGTACTGGAAGAGGAGCGGTTCCCCGCTACGGCTTATGTAGATGATCTGGCCGTTGTGGTAGCCTCGAACAGCAGAACCCGACTGAAAGAAGAAGCTGAAAGGTGCGCCAACTTAGTAGAAGAGTGGTGCGAGAAGAAGAAATTCAGGATGGCCGCCGCCAAGACCCAGGCCATCCTCTTGAAAGGCACGACTGATAGGGCTCACCCTATAACAATGGTTATACAAGCATCAAGAATACGTCCAAGTGAGGTCGTCACCTATCTTGGGATTAGGATTGGAAGAAAGTTCAACGTGACACCTCACTTGGACTACTTGAGAAGTAGGGTAGCCCTAACTCTTAACGGACTCAGTCGTATTGGGGGCGCATTTTGGGGCCTCAGGTACCCAGCAACTATGACCATTTATAAAGGTGTTATTGTGAGTATCCTGAGGTATGCGTCCCCTGCCTGGAGCCAAAATCTCTCGCACAGACAGAAATGTAGGTTGGCCACGATTCAGCGGATGGCTCTGCTTCGAGTATCCAGATCATTTAGGACGGTGTCTCATGAGGCTGTGCAGGTCTTGGCAGGAGGAATACCTCTCGACCTCCTGCTGAGAGAAGACTACTACCGGTATCAGATTAGGAGAGAATGCTTAGCGGCTCTACCGGATTACCTCCGAGTGAGAATAAGAGATGATCCAAGAAACTGGAAGAAGATTCTCCGGGAGGATACAGTAGAGGACTGGAACCGACGGTGGTTGAAGACTCCCAAAGGAGCTACTCTAAGGAAGTACTTCCCCACCGTCAGTTCGCGACTAGAAGCGACTTGGGTCCTCCCGGACTACTGGATTTCACAGATTCTCACGGGGCATGGGGGTTTCCGAGCAAAGCTCGATCAGTATGGTATAAATATCGATCCCCTATTCCCAAGTTGTGGGGTACCGGAGACCGCTGAACATGTTGTACTTACCTGTACGGTCTATGAGTCACTGAGGGCGAAACTGTTGAGAGAAACAGGTCTCTTTGTCCTAACAGAGAGTGATCTTCCTCAACTTATGGACAAAGAAAGATACGATCACTTCAAAAGTTTTATATACGGATGGAAAGAAGTTGTTCTACCAACCCACTTCTCTTTGGGAAGAAGAAGAGAAGCTGCACCGGGGAGGCCACCAGAATAATAAGAAAAGTAAACCAGATGCAAGTGAAGAGAAGAGCAAGCTGTGTGCACAGCTCAGAAAAATAATGTAATAGCCAAAAAATGCAGCAGTGGGTTGTTATGTAACAGTAACATCCCACTGCTGCAAATACCCGTATTGCCTTCAGGCAGGGGAGGGTTGAAAATAAAATAATAAAAAATAATAAATAATTTTTAAATTTATAATACAAATTTACTTTAAAAATAATATAACGAAACACACTGACATTAATACCACAGATATATTACGGAATACACAGCATGTTTAAACGCTTCTATGGTTTTGTCAGAACATTCCAACACGAATCAATTTAATCCCTCATCCTAACGTATTCCTTCTACAGTGAATACGTTTCTCGACTAATGTGAGTTCATGCAAGAACTTACCAAAAAACATAACCGTATAAAAGGATATCTTGTAGATATCTTACGATGAAGGAGTGCTCACTCTTAAGATTTTTTCCTTATCCCATTATAATTATTTCTCTTATCCATTTATAATTTATTCAAATTTTAAAAAATATTTATCTTCTGGAATATCACAGTTGTTAATTCGAAGAATCGTTGGATTGTACAAGATTGCTCTCCTGAAATTTCATTAATTTTTATAAACCTAAACGTGAGGAAAAGTATTCCATAGAAACCTTAGCACCTTAAAGGATAAATTACTGTTTATCTTTAAAACGGTCTAAATCTTTAAAAAGGAAGTGGTATTATGAAAATATAATGGCCATGCCGTGTAAAATTTTTGAAACCTCCATTTGTTTATTTTGTGACTTTTATTGAAATAGGAATTTAACTATCGAAATTGTGATTCATAACTTCTCCATGAAATTCCATTTCGTTTGGTTTCTCATTCATCAAAATCCATTCCTCCTCAGGGCCGAAAAAAGTATGGGATATCTACCGTATATTGTATACTGTTTTTTTTCTGGTGAAAAAATGAGTTGAAATTAATTATTATAAGATCTGTCTCCAATTTAATCAAGCTTCATCACGTGAGAAGAGGAATTTATTTCACTTAGCCGGAACGAAAGAGCGATAAGAATGCGATAAAAATCAACGCTGAGTCAGTTGAAAAAGTTACCAAGGGTAGTGATATTAAAGGGAGGAAGCTATTAGCTTATAGAAGGAGGAGGCGGGGACGTGGCAGGCCAATAAACAGGACGCTTAGTATGATATATGTTTACAAACACCAATCACAATGGATCTCTGATAAAGCCGAGGGTCTCGAGGATCCTCCCCTCCTCCTGATAGCGTCTTCTAGATAACAACGTTGGAAGGCAATACACCACTCTCCTATAAAAATAACTTTATGAAGAGACCTTCTTTTTATTTTCGTTGTTGCTTTATCGCAATTATATAAATTTGATAATAGCAACAGTCATAGTTATTACATATTTATTCATTATAGATACTTCAGTATCCTCTACACTTTATATATATATATATATATATATATATATATATATATATATATATATATATATATATATATATATAAACGAGGGATAAAATGAAAGGGAATTTCATCAAGAAATGACGGATTCCAATTTAAAACTTTAATAAAAGTCACTGAAAGAATTATTCTTATTAGGTTCTATGTTTTAAAGTCCTAATATGTACCATTTTCGAGGTAGATCGTAATTCTTTATTTTATTGAAAGTTTTTATAACTGTTATACGTTGTTATTTTTTTACGTTTCAATATTAAAATATTGTTATGTAATAGTAATAATAGAAAATGAGTTTATTCTGGGACAAAGTCCCTTTAGACTACCAAAATAGAACAATAATAAAAAAAAGAGAAAGTAAAGAAAATATTAGTTAAACAAGCTATATATACATATATATATATATATATATATATATATATATATATATATATATATATGCAAATTATTCCACAATGGTTTATTATTTCCAAACAATTATACATCTAATGTAACATTACCTTCTAGCTACAAAGAAAGATAAATAAAAGGTGATTCCAATTATTGGACTAAACTTTTTTTTTTTAATCATTATTAATATGCTAAAAAAAAATAGCATTACTTCAGTAACACATTCAAAATTTAAAAACCAAACAAAGGATATAATATTTTGAGTAGAACATATAAAAAAAAACCGGAGACCATATCATTGCTCCCAATCGTCCGATTTTAACGATGTTTCATTTGGTTTTTAGGAATACAACATCCCCTAAAAATTGTATACTTTTTGAGTAATTCGGAATTAAATTTTACCGTCAATAGTAACTTTTTTTCCAGCTTCTTTTCGTTGAAGTATGTTATATAGATAAATTTTAAGCGAAGTTTCATTGAAATCGCTACATTCGTTTAGGCGCGACAGTCTCTAGCACCGCCGGTTTTTCGGCCGCCATTGTGAAAGTAAAAGGCGAATAATAATGTCGATGAAGGAGGATCATCCTTGGGTGACCTCTGTTTTTATATCCAAATTTGAAAAATATCGGTCAAGTAGTTTCGGAGAAAATACGCGGACGGCGGACAGACAAAAAAAATTTTATTCGTTTTTCGATTTCTACGCATCCTGAAACGTGAAACCTCAAATTTTGAGAGGGGGTTAAGTTTTTGAATTTGTTGGTCGATCACAATGGTTGATTATTGAAAATAATAAAGCAAAATCTATGTACAAAACACTTAAAACTATGATAAAATACTTAAAACCTGAAACGTGAAACCTCAAATTTTGAGAGGGGGTTAAGTTTTTGAATTTGTTGGTCGATCACAATGGTTGATTATTGAAAATAATAAAGCAAAATCTATGTACAAAACACTTAAAACTATGATAAAATACTTAAAACCTGAAACGTGAAACCTCAAATTTTGAGAGGGGGTTAAGTTTTTGAATTTGTTGGTCGATCACAATGGTTGATTATTGAATATAATAAAGCAAAATCTATGTACAAAACACTTAAAACTATGATAAAACACTTAAAACTATGTACAGTAGGAAAGATTATAATTATTCACTTGTATGATTGTCATCGACGAATTAAAAATCAAAGGTGAATGGAGGAGTATAACCCTATAAGCCCTTCGGCTCTTGAGGAATGGTGTAGAAAGAAACTTTTTGCCATTTTTAATAAATAAAATATCCAGATTATGGTTTCTATATTCTCAGTAATGGACTTCTGTTCACTAAGTATATGAAAGAAGTACAAACCAAGCCAATTGTGTTCCAAACAAATATGTATTGAGTACAATAATTGATTAGAATAAGTTCTGGGATAGCTGTGTAATTTGCCAAACTATTCAGCTGGAGGGATATTTTCCAATGAGGCAAGCTCATCAATTATTGTGGAAATAGTTACCTTAACAGTTGTGGTAAAGAGTGAACCTCTGCCAATTATAAGTTATGAATAGACAACCTTGATAATATTATATTGTAGATACAAATACAGATGTTTTGCTTATGTTCGCTTACACATCGAATGCATTAGAGAAAAGCGTAGCTAATGTGAGAGTTCTCACTGTGGTATCCTATTAATATAGTGGGTGTCTCGTAAATTGAGGAAAATATTTAAAAGATTGACAGTAGACATCAAGATCTGCAAAAGCGTTTATAAAAACAATGACCCAATTTCCAGTAGAAAAGTAGGTAATTCAAAATTTGTGGTTTTTTTTTTGTTAGTTTTTTTTTTAATAGAAAACGATAACTAAAGAAATATTTAATTTAAGCAATTAAAAATTTCTCCATTGCAAACTAGACAAATTTAAATTAAATAAAATAGAGTTTATCATTGTTAAAACCATTTATATAGGGCCTTTGAGGGACTAAACTAACCTAATTTCTGTTTTTAAAAAAAATCATAAATTATTTCCCGATTTTTCTTATCATTATCCAACTATATTTCAGATACCCCACTTTTAGAAAAAAAAAATAGTATTTAATAAGCTTTAAGTGCATATTTATTAAGTTGAAGTTTATTAGCCAAGACTTGAGATTCACCTCAAGTTATGTAAAAAAAATGTGATTATCATCTAAAATTACCCGTGATTACTATAAAATTAGATAAAACGTGCATATTTTAGTATATCTAAAAAAAAATAAACATCAGTCCCTTGGTATGATTTTCGTGAATTATGATTCAATTTATCAATGAACAACAATGTAAATGCACTAAAATAACATAAACCTTTATATATAAATTATCTATGTTTATAAAATATAATTATAACTAGCGCACAATTTCTTTATTTCACAAACGGAAACTTTATCAAACTGATTCAACGTTCTGAAATGTCACTTGATGACTTTTTCCATTAAACCGACAAAATATTTGTTAAGTATCTTAACAATTTTATTTTGATACCGTTGGAGATTAAAACTGTTCGATCGATCGATATCGATAAGGAATATCGCATCTACCGGATATCGTAACAACTATATTTATGTATCTTGTAGGCTAGGTAGAGTGGGTAGCGTTTTCCCCCCTCTCATTAGCCCATGTCTATAAGGTTTTACCTTAATTTGTTAACCTATGTGCATATTATTGTGATAGAGTTTTATTCAGGTGACTTTTTTATATAAAGAGGTCTTCAAATGTTACAGAGATCCGCATTCGAATCATTTGCTTCGTCATCTAAGTAAGAGACCGGAATAATCCGACACTTCGGATAAGAAAAGGTGAAAGATCGATTCGGAGTAACAAGGGAAATGGTGTCACTATTAAACGAGATATTCGCCATTGAGAAGCTATTCTTGGCTTCAACTTATTACTGCTTCGAAGAGCTGGAATAAAACCCGAGATTTGATGAGCGTTCATACCATTTATTATTCATGCGATAAATAACGATCCCTACTCCGTTTATTTATTCAGGAGGCAGTTAATGGCCAAAATTGGACAGGATAAACGAGGGAATAAGGTCTATATTTTATGTACAATTTACATAGATGCTTACGAGGTATTATATAATTCATATATTATTAGTCAATTGACAACTACATTAATTATAATTAGAAAAAAAAACTTCTGCACTAAGTAGTTTACTTATGTATAAAATAATGTATAATTGATTTATATTTTAAAAAGGGCCTCCACCAAACCTTCAAATTCCTCTCGTATCCAATCCTTACAATCCAAAATCCTTCCTAAAATCCTCAATGTTCCTTACTTTGTTGCAAATAAAATCATCCACAATGACCTTAATGTTCCTTATGTATCAGATTTGGCCCAATCCAGATATCTGTCCTCCCATAATAAACTTCATACCCATCCCAACCCTCTTGTTTCTAACCTTGCTTCCTATTCGATTCCTGATAACTCTCCGAAGCGTCTGAAAAGAAGATGGCCACGTGATCTCCTAATATAGACATATTATTAGAGTGCTACCAATGGGAAGTTTCTCAACATGTGTTTCATGACATTATATCCATGTGCGAATTTACTAGATGTATTTTTTTTATACAGTTGTAAATATCATAAAAATAAAATATAAAAATATTTTAAAAGTCAAATTTAATTTACATAAAATTTACTGTCATTAAGTGTTATTTTTTCTTAGTTTAAGAAGCTTGGTCATTGGCAAATGCCCTAGAGAAGAAGATCCAGTGTGGAAGAATTTCATCGAAAAATCTATCTTAATAACATTGATAAATGCGAGGATGAAAAATGATTGGATCAAAAAGGACACAAAACTCACAGATACCCTTATGCGGACACGAGGAACAGATACTCATACGCAAATGGAAATGGGCTGGGCATCTCATTTGGGACAAAGAAAATAGATGGTCAAGAATGGTCACATACTGGACTCCATATCATCTGAAAAGTAAGAGAGGGCCTCAAAACGTAGAGCGAAGCGTTCAAGCGGTGGGTAAGATCCTTCTAATGGAGAGATGCTAGAGACAGAGATTTCTTGAAGAAGTCGACGGAACTCTCATCCTAACAGGGGTAGTCCCCTGCCCGCTAACTAATAGGCCTAGCGCCCGCTGACTATTACTAGGCCTATGCACGAGAAGAAAAATAGAAAAAAAAGAGGGAAAGATAATAATTCAATGATTTCTTTTCATACTTAAAGAATATATTTATTTAAATGTATTATGTAATAATCTTTGCATAAATGAAGGCTATATCATTTCATTTCATTTCTTACTTTAAATTTCCTTTGTTTTACTTTCTCTTTTTTCCCCCATCCCTTAGTCTTTAGTCTTACTTCGGTAAAATTTCACGAGAGATTCAAAATTAAATAATTCAGTTAGAGTTATTTCTGTAAATTTTCTTGCCTCGGAGTGGGAGAGTTTACCTTCCTCAACTGTTGAGCCGCGCTGGGACGTGACCCCTTTACCGAAGGAAAACTTTAAAAGGTAAACATTCGTTGAACTCCTGATGAATTCAACGTTTCAACCTTTCTTTTCCCTGAGAGCGAAGGGAATTAATTACAAGAGATCCATATACAGGAGGTAATCATAACTTGGCGACGTCAATTTGAACCAAGTTTCCCATTTGTACCAGGGTCTCGAACTTAATACAGCATCCAACTTCTGTCTCCAGGCCTATTTCCAAATTACTTTAGAGTTTAGAAATGTCTTGTAAATGGAATGAATGCAGGCAGGAGTTTCCTCCTAATGAAATTTCTTAGGCATCTCTTAAGCTGTTGATGAGCGTAATTATGGATCTTAAAGGATCCTTCATTCGTGCAGGCTTTTTATTCGAATGTTTTGTGTTCATTCAAATCCAGGATCAAGAGCTCGGGTATCTTATTTCGTTTTAAATGGTAGAAATATAAATGGCGCCCATTAAAATAATTATATAAACAGGTTCAAGAATTATTAAAAAATTAGAGTAATAGCAATCATCTAAAATGAAAAATTATTATTTTAAATTATTTATTTAATTAATTTAAATTATTTAAATTATTTAATTATTATTTAAAAAATTTTATTTTAAATAATACCACGGTCCATAATACAACAGAAAGATGACTTGAAGCCCACAAGTCAAATGAAAAGGATGACTAAACAAGAACTGAAAATATTATGCTGACTATTCTCCAAATCAAAATTAAAAATCAGGAAACAAAATACATACTTACTCAAAGACATATGGGCATACATTACACAGATTTAAGATTCCGCAAAAGAAACAAAAAAACGCTCTTATAAAAATTACAATAGTTTCAATCCAAAATTTTAAGAGTAACAACAGTAGCTCCTTTTTACCTAAACAACAAAATTAATATTTTGACTTACGACACTACTCACTTATACCCACTATTCACTCCCGATATCTAATCAAACTACATGGCCACAACTGACATACCCATCAGGGGGCGAGTGATAAGGAGCTGAATGCTGGAGCAAGATAAGAAAGAGGTGCTACTGGGTACTATAATTCCTTAGGCCTAAAATGTCATTTTGAAAATTCACTACTTAAACAAATCTGCTTATTGTCAAATTCATGACATGTCAGGATTAAGATTTATAAAAAAAAAAAATATAATGAAAATATAAATTAGCTTTAGCTGACATTCTTCTGAATTTAGCGTAAAGGCGTTATCAAGGCAGTGATCTTAGTACTTTTTAATTTACTATAAAAGATCAATACGGATATATTTAATGATACAGCAACGTATAGCTGAAAAGCTGATACTTTAGACAAATAAAAAGGTTATTTATTCTCATGATAACCTAATCAAAACCTGACACCATAGATGGGTTTAAACATAATCAACGAATACTATTGCAGTGGTTTTGATTACACGATTACAATCGTAATCAGGTAATCATCTCGATTGTCGCTATATTTATAGTGCCATTGTATCAAATATAAACTGCCTGTGGTCAATAAGTATTCTTTTTAGTTGTAATCCTGCAATCATTGATTCCGATTTTGCCCATCTTTGGCTTGCCTTGATAACGTGTAATCACAAATATAGCAGCCCCTGTAGCCTAGCTAGGATTTAATTTTGGAGGGAGCAACTTTTTTTGTTAGAAATTTAGTTGCGGTTCTTGCAGAAATAACAACGCTTATAAAGCCTTAATTTTTTCTTAACATATTTTGTAGATTTAAACGTAAACGTTTGAGCAAATTTCATCAATATGAATCAATAGCAAGTCAAAGCGTTTTAATTTTAATAATCAAAAAGTTAAATTTTATATGTAAAGTAAATTGAACTCGGAGAAGTGGCTTTTAGTTTTTTTTTTTTTTTTTTTTTTGTTAAATTTTAAATATATTTGACTTTCAATTGGTGTATATTCTCAAGCATTAGAATGAGAGATAATTTTTAAATGTTTTATTTTCTTTACCAGTCATTATTATTTATCTTTTAGATTTAATCGATATTTTTATATTCAGTTATGGATGAACTTAAACGCTTGAAATGAAACAGGATGTGAGATCTTGTATAAGATGAATAAGATATCATGGCGTGAGTGGGGTATAGATTGCTACTGTTATCCCCTTTCCCTAAGATGCTATATAATTGAGTAGCTTGTATCAGCACTTTCCTGATATATCCTCGCCGGTTCGTATTTAGAAATAATCACAATTCGTGTACGTTAATTGTTAGCTCAGTGGCTAAGACAAAGTTCAAGATCCTGAGTTTGAATACGGCTGATGGTAGGCAATTATTTATTCTGTTTCATCGGCCGTGGATCGACCCTAGGGTCGGGAAACCCTCCGGGGACACACCTACTCTGTATAAAATAAGGCCTATTAATTAATTAATTAATGGAAAAAATTAAAAATTTCTATAAATTATTCTTAACCAAAGAAAACTAATATTTTAGTACATTTTCTAATTTCTGTGTATGTTTAATTGTACCGAACTTGAAAAGTGCTTAACGTGAGTTTGTTTTTTTAAATATTTCTTCTTTAAATATACTCGGAGTCAAAAGTCTTCCCTCCCCAACACTTTTTTGTACTTGATGATATGTTTATACTTACTAGAGATTTTTCATTGTCCTATATTTTTGATAATAATAAAAAAATGTAATTTATTCATATAAAAAAATATTGCTTATACTCTTGTATAAAATAACTAATTATTTAATAATGCATTAAAAATGTGTCGTCATCATCACCATCCGATGGTACTATGGTCCTTGTAGAACGTTGGTCTTCTCCACAATCTCAAAACCGAACGGTCTTCGGTTGCCCCTCTTTATCTAAGACCTGCATCTTTTCCATCTTTCATCCGGGTGTCTTTCCATCATCATTGTAGGGATCCTGCTATGTTCCTTTCTTTGCACATGATCCAACCATTTTATCCTTCTCCTCTTTAAATAAAACAGATAAAATATCTGAAGCATTATTTAGCTTCTTCAGCTCTCCATTCGTCTTCTTCTGCCAATGATTTCCTTCTTTGCATGGGCCATAGATTTTACGAAGGAATTTTCTATCCAACTTAGTTTAATGTCTCTCTTCGTTGAGGATGTGTCCAGCATTCGCTTCCATATAAAATAATTGGATGCAAAACCGGCTTTTATACTATTATTTTAAGAGCTCTTGGTATATCATGATTTCGAAAGATTTTTGTTAGGTACCAATAACACTTACAAAAACAATTATTGTGGTATTTGCATTTTATTTCGATAATAATTTATTTATTTCATTAATAAAATTTGGCTTTTCGACTACCTGGATTATTTTTACCCAGCTTATAACTATTAAAGAAACTACTACTAATATGCTAATAACAAGTATAAATCATTTTAATTTTAAAAAGTCGATAGTTCAAGATCAATAAAAATTTTAAAATTATTTTATTTTTAAAAACTCGTTGAACAGCAGCATTACAGCATGTGATGATCGACTGCCATGGTGAATGCTGTTTCAGATTAGGATAGGCTCTCGGACTTTAGGTTGGGGAACTCCGCCCTAAAGGGGGTGGGGTGGCCGAGCACGCTAACGCGTGAATAAAACACACATTGTCCAGCAACTTTATAAATCGAAGAATACGAGTTCAAATTCCGGAGCAGGGGCGACTTTTAACTCTGACATTGATCCTCTGCTTTCTCCTTTGACCCGAGGAGAAACCCCGTGTAGCCGAAAAGGTAAGAAAAGGAGAAGTGGAGAGGGGAAAAAAAAGACCTCTGTCCTAAGATATCCATTAATTTTATTTTATGTTTTTATTTGTCCGCCCTTTGCCCTGTCACGTAATTTCTTACTAACTCCAATTTAATTCGTTCCTCTCTTTGTGGTAAATCAAGTTGAATTTAAAACTTCAAAAGATTAACTTCTGTTTTTATTTTCCCTAGCCCTACACAACTTACCGATTCCTTCTAAGCAGGAGGGGATGGTGCGGGGGAGGGGGATGGACTTAGAACTACTTTTCTGATCAAAGAAAACTTTTCCCAGGACTCATCCTTCTCCTCCCTTTGGGGGCGCCGCTGAAGGTGGATTTAGTGGACCCCAGAGTTTGTGGGCGTCATCTAGTCTGACCCTAGAATCTAGTAAAGAAATAATACAATTCAAAAATATAGCTCAAATAAATAAGTTGTAGTATTGATTAATAAAATTTTATTTTAACAAATATCTTTATTTATTGTTTCGCCAAGATGTTTTCTGTCATATTTTCCATAATAATTCATTATCTCGAATATTTGATCCAACATATTGAACATTACCTTCCACGCTAGTTCCGAAAAATAGGCTCCTTCCTCGGGAAAAAAATATGATAAAAAGAATACTGTATCTGTCATAATTTGCGTGGTATAAAATTTAATGTTTAGCTAGACTTCATTAACTACACGTTCATTTGAAATTTTTTATATTTTCTACAAAAAGAAAGAAAAAAATATAAGATTTAATATTTAGCAAAGATTTAATATTTGTTCATATACCTTTTGGATTATTATTTATTATTTATCATTACAACTGAAACTATAAAAAAAATCTTTTTCTTCAAAATTTATTGCATATATTATTACCATTTAGTCACTGACCAATGTACTATGCAATTATTCGCAAGATCCAACTTTATATTTATATTTATTTTTAATTTTAAATCAAAGAACTTTTCTTTTAACGTTTTGCTAAGTATCGACAAACGCAATCTTGTTTCCTGCAGTGAGGTTATATTTTTCTGGTATTGTTTATTAAAGAATTATTGCCTGTTTTTTAATAATTTCTGAAACTGAATGCACTCTATTTATAATGTATAGTACGTTCTAGATTTAGTTGTTTCAACATAGTAAATAATATAATAACATAACTGGAATGAGTGATTTTCTCTCTGAAAATAATGTTCTCAGTGACTTAGTGATTTCTTTCTGTTCAAAATTAGAAAAACATGCTAGTTTAAATGTTGAAATATAATTGCTGTAATTAAAATGATTTTTTATTTAAAAATGTAATGTTGTGGTTGATTTTATTAATAAAAAGTGATTGAAATGGGGATTGAAGTCGGGAAATGCTCGTTTATCAAGCTTTATGTCCATATTAATTATGTTGAGGTTTATTAGGAAGACTTTTGAGATTCACCTCATGTTGTGTAAAGAAATTATGTGATTTCCTATCCAGTCGCCTTAAAGTACACATGTTTTCTGCAAAAATGACTACTATTGCACTATTGCAAAGCTTTTTTTTTTTTTCGTGATATATTGTAAGAAACACAATTGACTACAAACACTTTTAAAGTAAATATTGTCTAGTTTACTATGGAGCAATGTTCAGTTACTTAAATCAAATATTTTTTTTATTTATTGCTTTCTATTCAACAAGAAACTTGACTCACTTGATTATAAAAACTTTTTTGTATATCTTGATGTCTAAAACCAACCTTTTAATTTCCCTCTACTTACGAGACACCCTGTATAGTGTGCATAATATTTTTTTGCATTTCACAACTTATTGCATATATGGGGAATCTGTTTACCATTAGAGGCCGAAGTAATTGTTTACACTTTAAATTACTATTTTTATTTATAAATAAATCCACCCATATACATATATTCAACTTAATTCTATTAATTTTCTAATTTTCTAATGATAACTGCGCTAAAACATTTGGAAGCTGTAGGTTCCCCATCTATAATCTATTATATAAATCTTGTCGTCTTTATTAATTTCAGAAGAGGATATTATCTCAAGATAATTATCCTGTCTCAGTGAAATTTCAGCTTCGACAAGGATCCTTCTATTCCCAGACAAAGACAAAGCCAAATGCATAAAAGTTTCACATTGAGGGGACCCTAGGGGAAATATTAAATGGAGCCTTCCATTAAGGTAGGGGCAATGAATTAAAGATCGGCCATCTTTCTGGAAAAGCCTCCCGGATACCATACCCCAACCCTTTTGAGGAATTTTCCGCCGTACAGTCCCTTATAAAAGAGGATTCCCTTCCTAGGAAAAAAATGGAAAATTCTCATCCTGGCCTTTGATGTCGGTCAAAAGGACGTCCCACTACCACTAACAACCCTTAATTTTTCATCGACTCCCTTCATAAACGCTTATTCCCTTCCTCCCTTCTAAAAAGTGCATTAATATATCATATAGTAACTGGCTAGGCCCAGTTCGAAGTCGCTCATAAATCATCCGTCAGCCGGAGAAAGGCTCGGGCCGGACAAAATTCGGAATTAATTGATATAGTTATTATTGCGATGGCGGAGTTTTAGACCGAGGGACTGTAGTTTTTTGATAAATGAGTGGAAATAAGTTGATGTTAATGTTCCATCTCCCAGGCCTGTCTGCAGCCATGATTGATTTCGGGGGTGCATCGACTTAACCATTCTCCCGGTCCCAGCTGTATATTTTAAAGAGAAATCCGCTATGTACAGGGAGTCATATATTATCTTCAACGGCTCCTGTACATATTAGTATATTTTTATAATAACCTGTTTAGCATAATTGAGAAAAGGTTTTTTCTTCTTAATTTTCATGAAACTGTAAAATGATTTTTCCCTGAAATTAGCAAAATTCTTTAAAAAATCTTTTCATATAAGTTGTTTTTTTTTTTATTAATAATAGGCGAAATGATCTATCTTCCGTCTCAAAATTTTATTTTATTGACATAACGTCGTTCATTATGTATGTATTGCTATGTCTCATCCACAAATAAGGGATAACATTAAAGTTGCTACGTTTTGGAGTGTTGAAATTTATTCGTGATGCCACTGGGTAATTATTGATGATAATTACCCAGAAATGTTTAATGAAAAATTAATAATAAAAAAGTAGTAAAATAAATTTGGATCTATAATCTATGGATTTGTGTTTATCATGCTTTCTAATTACCAAACATTATCTGTGATCATCATGATATAAATAGGTGGCATAATTAAAATAACTTTTACTTAAAAACTTAATTTATGTCTATGTTTAATAAAGAATATATACAAATTATATTTACAAGAATTACAAATTATAGTTACAAGAATCAATTAATTCAATAATCAACTGTGAAGGCATGATTTCAGATGGACTGTTTTGAGAATTATATTGCCATGAAATATTCTATTATTGGTAAATTTATTGTAGGGAATAAAGCTTATCTATTGTATATGAGTTGGTGTAGTTGGTATATGTCATCGCTGCATCTGCTAAGTTGAGATCATTTCGTCATGGTTCAAAGCTCTGTCAGGATCATCATGGTCTATGCAGGGCAAAGGCTTCATTCCCCAAGCCGGAATAAAACTGAAGAAGACCTATCCTCAAGGCATAACATCAACATAAGACCTTTCCTCCAGGCCGGAGATCGACATAAGCCCTCTTTCTCTTTTTCTTCCTTCTCAGTAGATTTTATAGAAATATTCAGGATGGGGCATGAATGGTTCTCATTGGTTTAATTTTCTTAGCATAAGGGATGACCACGCCTCCAGGCCGTGCGGCTGTTGTCTCTTTCTCGAAGGTGTTTCTGTCCCCTCCCTTGCTTAGACAAGCCTTCCGATCCTCTCCAAACATGCCCACGTAAGACCGATGTCGGTCCTTTAGTGTTTTATTGCCCCTCAGAAAGGTTGCACACCCGAGTGGGTCTTCACTCTCCCTCAGGTAACCCGACATGTGTTAGCAATCATTATTTAGAATGTATTTATACATTGGCAATAATTAAATATGTTCCATGTGTGGTCCTTACTATACATAGCAGTATATGGATGGCTCTTATATAATTATAGCTCGATCTCATACTATTGTTCTTACCATATTTATTATTTAATATTTTATTAAATTATTATAATATATTATATACTAAAATTGTTTTTTTTAAATATAACTTTTAAAACTTATTTATTTATTATCAATGGCACCAATCTACAGATGTTGCCTTCTAATCGGATTAAATTATTATTATTGGTTAAAAAATTAACTTAAACCTCTTATCACCTGAAGTAGGGGCATGATCCTCTTAAGCGTTTTAACTATAAAGCTTTTCAATGAATTGGTTTATCTTACAAACTTAGAAAAATGAAAAAGATACTCAAATAGCTATTATTCTTTTTGTATGAATATAACTTTCATCAAACTGGAATTTTATGAAAAGGTTGTTGTTATGATGTGGACGGAGACCTCCCCTCCCCCCTCATATGGACGGAGCCCCCACCCCCCCCCCATAGGTGGACAGACCTGACCGTGTTGTAAAGGTCGAGAGCTTTGTGCTAGCGGCAGCGCTGCCTTCTATTGTCGGGTGCGGCCCATTGTCCACTTATATATATCCGCCGCACCTGATGTTCTATATCCCAGTTTCGTCCTTCCGTGTCCTTCGTCCAATTCTTTCTATATATCAGAAAAAAAATATATATTCCGTCGGTGTGGGAAATAGATCACAGAGGGTCTAGCTGGAAGTACACAAGATATACAAATCATGAAAAAAAAACAACATAATTTCGCACTTCAATGAATAATACACACACACATAAAATTATCTCCGCGACCATTTTTTATTTTATTTTCGAATGAAAACATGTTTTGGAAAAATGCCTGAAGTTCTGGGTATTTTGTAGATATCAAGCCAAAATAACTAAAATAATTTAGATTATTTTTTTCTACATTCCTGTTGATCAATACATCACATAAACAGAAAGGAATGCCGTTTTCGGCACTTTTTGATGTTATATATCACAAAAGGGAAATAGTGAAAAATTATGAAACTGATACAGTTTATACCACTTAATGATAGGAATGTGTGATTCGAATATGATCATTGAGGTTGATCGAATTTGATCAACTGGTTCTATTAGGCTGCCTGGTGTGAGTTGGTATCAGCGTGTCCTTCCTACTCTTACCGCTCCATTTTTGCAGATATGAAAACGAAACAAAAACTAAAATTATTAAGATGCTCTACTCTAAATTTTTTGCCCTCACAATATATCTCATAATTAGTGAGAAAATTTGTTAAAATACTATAAAATCAAAATCAATATAAAACAAGACATTTAGCGCAGCAATACTGTAATAATGAAAAAAGTCTCAATTTTAATTTTTTTTTTTTCATATGTAGTCCTATGAGTGTACTACTAGCTGATAAAATTTCAATCTTGTCCTTTTACATTTATCAGTTGATGTGATATTAGCTGTCAATGCAGCATAAATTTATATACTTATTATAGAATTTATGTATTGATAAACTAAAATTCAATTCAGGGCCTCATTTCATATGCTGATTTATCGTTTAAATAACGCAATTTCCAGACAGATTTGATAGGATATAACACTGGACCTGATTAAGTCTCTGTCACTAAATTTGTTCCATATCTCCGTATTAAAATTTGTTATAAAATCTACAAGTTTCATCATTTTCCTCTCAGTTCATTTTGTGATGTTCAAATTTAAATCTCACCGAAAATAACTTTTGGCCGTTTATCTACAAAAATAGAAGGTTTTCAAGATTGGAATTTTATCAGCTAGTATACAGATAAATTAAATGAAAATAGATTTTTATTATCCTGGTCGCTTGCCTCTTTAGGACAAATTATAGATATAGAGGAAATGCCTGAGTGGCTATGAAATTAAATTAAATATTTAAAATTCTCATTAAAATTAAATTATTAGAAGAAAAATAAAACAAAAATACTAAATACATACAGATATATATAATGAAACATGTGAAAATAAAATAACATAAGTAAACAAAACCATTTCTGAGAGAACTCAAAAAGTTCTCTTATCTACTTTTCATGATCAATCGGGTTGGGAAAGATATTCAAATGAGGAAACTGATTGCGGAGATGGAGACGGTTTGAATTATAAAGGATTTGCCAAACGTAGCAGTGCGGTGAGGATGTGGATAGAGGTCAGAAGTACGGGATCTAATAGGACGGGATTGGATGGAATAATTAAATTATAGGCTGTGAAAAATATAGGAAGGCCGCTGAGTTCTGATAGCTTAGTATAGAAATGTAGCAAGGAAGTACAGACGGCGGTTGTATGGATAGAGCCACTTCAACTTGGTGTAATAATGGGTTATATGCTTTTCTTGAGATCCCGAAAACAAAACGTATTGCACAGTTCATTAGGCGTTTAAGTTTGGCCTCGAATTCTCCCGAGAGTCCGCCGTACACCAGATAGCCATAGTCGAAGAGGGGGAAACCAGGATAGAACTACATATGAAAAAAAATAGTTTATCAATACACAAAGTCTATAGTATGTATACAAGTTTTTGCTGCATTGGCAACTAATATCATATCAACTGTTAAATTTAAAAGGACAAGGTTTTCAATATTGAAATTTTATCAGCTAGTAGTATACTGATAGGACTACATATGAAAACAAATTTTTAAAGCTGAGAATCTTTTCATAATTACAAAATTGCTGCGCTAAATGTCTGGTTTTATGTTAATTTTAATTTTATAGTTGTCATTTTTGTTAACAACTTTCCGCACCACTTATGAGCTATATCGGGAGGGCAAAAATTTAGAGTAGAACATTATAATAATTTTAGTTTTTGTTTTGTTTTGATATCTACAAAAATTCCACAGTTGAAGTAGGTAGAAAACGCTGACACCTACTCACACTAGGCAGCCATATTTGTTGTTTTAGGTGATGTATTGATCAACAGAAATGTAGAAAAAATACTCTAAATTATTTAAGTTTTTATTTTGGCTTGATATCTAAAAAAAAGAACTTGTTACTGGCATTTTCCTAAAATATGTTCTCAGTCGAAAAGAAAATTAAAATTGGCCGCCTAGCAAAAACTGTGAAACTTAATTTTTTGTTAAATACGGCTTTGAACTCTCATATAAATATGGAATAACTGGTAAAAAAATTATGAAAATAAAAAATGTCGAGCAATCAAATTAATTCAAATTGGTTGATTTCAAATGGATTGACCCATAAGAGTTTTAAAAAACGCAGATTATCGCGTAATGACGACGTACTGAGCTATCATACATTTCATTTCAATTCCTTAAGAAAAGCATATTAAAATAGAATAAAAAGACAACTTGGAGCCAATAAGACTTTGATATAATGGCGGAAACAATGTTTAAAAAAATCAAACAAATATTTGAATGTAATGTGTATTAAAGCACATAAAGCAGTCCTACATATAGCTGCTACTTGTACTTACGAACTCTGCAGTGCAGCGTATGTATATTAGGTACCCTTTGAATTTACATATAATTTATGGTGGCTTTGCAACGCCTACATGTGTGTTAGTATGTAAATGATATCAATATAATCAAAGTGAACCGTAAAGTAGCTAATCATTAATTATACGAGATAATAATGTTCTGTGAGGCGCAGTATTCATTAATAAACTGATGTTTCGAATGATTTGTTATGAAAAAAATTTATTGATTATTTCACAATGTATCGAAATATCCATATTCTGGATCTTCATATTTTTAATCTTTAAAAAATCTTAGAAAATAGTTAAATACTGCTTATAAAAATAAGAAATTCATTTTATTAGTCCAGAAGGGCATGTTTAGACTGAAACGTCGGCAACAATAAAAAATCCCCAGCCCCACATATATTATTACAGTAAGGATCGAAATCGGTTTTGTACCAAATATATCCTGTCATGCTCAAATACCATGAATGTGATACCGTTGAATTCAAAATTTCACGAGGGGTTAGCGAATCGTATTCTCCACTTTTGTTTTTCTTTCTAAAATAAATAAAGTCGATACAAACATTTTGCTAGGCTTCAATTTTGGAACAGTGTTACGTCTGTAGATCGATGCGGGACAAATTGTACCTTGAAGATTTTGATGCGTACAGCAAGACCTGGATAGTTCCTGCGGACTTTTAAGCCCAAAAAACGTACTATTTTCGAGATAACGCAAGAGAAGGGGTTCGCATCCACACAACCTGACATTAATTGTAGTACTGTCATTGGATACATGTCACATTTCGTCGACTTGAGGTATCTATGATCGAGACAGTTTTTATAATATTACCGATGGTGTTTTTGATCGGCAAGCCATATCATCGTTAATTCTTCACCAAATCTCAAGATTGAGCCACCAATTTCGAAAGCTTCCTTCTCCTTCAGGCAGGCAAAATAGTCCAATCATCCCGAAAATTCAGGCAAACAAGTTATGAGAGAAAAGAAACTTTATTTGCGAATAACTTAAAAATTACACACTTTTCCCTTGGTTATACCCATGATTATATAAAAGATTACTAAATTCTCTAAAAAAAAGGAAAAGTCATATAAATCGGACAATTTTTCGCAAAGATACAGCTTATTGAAATTTCTAATTGTGTTGGTTCCAAACAAAAATGAAGATTTAAATTAATTTTGTTTCCTTTGTCGATTATATTTATCGATAAAGTAACAATTGATTCCTTTATCTTTTGATACGTTGCATTATTTTAGTTTCTTATTAATTTGGCATTTGATAACAACATGGTGTGCGAATTTTTCGCAGAGGTCTACTAGTCTCAAAAATTATTGCTTTCGGATTATTTATCTCCTGTGATATACTGTACAGTCGACTAACTTCCTTCAATAAAAAACATTTTGTGTAGAATTTTCAATTATGCTGGAGCCTTCCCCCCCCCCCATAATCACGAAAATTGTGATAACTTCAACTTGACTATTTTTTTTTTTTTTTTTTTGTAGCATTTATCTCATTATTGATATCTAGTCTTTAATCGTTGATTATAATAAGCTATTATGTTTTAGATCTTCGAAATTCTTAGCATCTAAGTTAACGACATCGTCAGAGAATGCTAGAACGAAGAATTCGTTCCGGAGGGGTTCACACGATGGAAGTGTAAATGAGACACACGTTGGCAGCATCGGCATCGAACCTCAGACTTTTCTCAGCTTTATTATTATTAAAATACTAAAACGAAATTATACGTGTTCATTTCAAGAAATGGGGAACAAAGTCACACGCTGTAAAAAATTTAGAGGGAGAGAAGGGTAATATACAAGCGAGCATTTTATGCCACTGTAAAACAAGGATATTTTATGGCTACCTCCTCGATTTCATGTCCCTCCCCAACGGTACGGGCAGTCTATCCTACCTAAATAACTCAGGCATCGGGCCGGAATAACCTTTTCAACATTACCTACAGAATTAATTATTAATTACATTAAAAATAACAATATCGGAGCAATAAGTAATTCTATTAAATGCATCACCAAAAAATAATAATTTTTAGAAAATAATCTATTATCATTAGCTAAGTCTATGTTTGGGTATAGTTCGATAGAGCTTCTAGTTAAGGAATCATTTCCAATCACTATAAATAAAGCGCAGAGATAAACTTATAAGTACAATGGATTCGAGTTGAGAGGAGACCTGAAAGGATTAACAGAAATACTAATTCACTCTTAAATTTTTTTAGAAGAATAACAAAAACACTTGAAGTAAAGGTTACTTTCCCGGCACACCTATCGGAAAATATGTTAACTTAAACCTCGACTTTGTTGGATTGAAATTCACAACTGTTAATGCTCACTGAAAACTAATGAATGGGAAGTAAGGACGTTTTAGGTACGACGAAGAGCATTACTTAATGACTAATATTCGGTCATGTTACTCGATGATCAAGGAGATCTCTCATCCAACTCCTTATTAGCCTTCTACGGATGTTATCGGACATGTGTTGAATTGAGGTAACCATAAACCTTGTGCAACCTTTTATAGTAAGTTCGTATGTGATCAATGACGGTTTGTATGCGTGAATCTTTGTGGAAAGTTGTGTTAATAACATACCAAGATGCTTGTTTAATCGTCAAGAAAGTTTTGGTCTAAAATATTTGTAGTTTCTAAATATCTGCTTTTTTAGCAATGCCATATATTTGTGAAATGTATATCCATATTAGATTAAGTAAGTAAGTTTAAGTTTTAAGTTTTTGTCTCAGGTCTAATTTAGAGCGACGCCCAAGCTGGGAATATAGCAGTCGAAATCATTGATTTAGTGTCTTTCGTTTAGCGGTAATGTGTGAGCTATGTCATCCTTCTGTCAAACGTTAGAGCTAGGTGATGTACTTTGTCAGATTGGGGGATATGTTCATTGTCAAGATAGATAGGAGGGTAGGTCTCGTGTTGGGATTTGTTGTAATAAAAAGAGCACCTATATACCTATATACAATATTTACATTCTGGCGAGAGAACTCCAAACCAGACTTATCCCTCCAACTGTGGAGGGAAAAACATGACTCCAGGAGATCCCTGCACTTCTCTCTCAACCGTATCACTGTGGTTAAACCCAGTGGAGATTGAGCAAGAGTGCAATATCATAAATTAAATAAAAAATATGACTTTTGCATGTACAAGTTACTATGTACAAAATTTTTCATTTTTTTGTGGTTTTTTGTTTTTTACTTCACGATAATCCGTTATATAATTATCAGTGAGAAAAGATAAATTAAATAAAAATATACAAATAAATTGTTAAGTTGTCTTAAAATGTATTTATGATAATGTTTTAGTTCCGTTGAAAATATTGGATTATGACAAAGGTAGACAGCTAACGACGGCTTACTGTGACATCACGACGCAATCAGCCGGCTCTCATGTATGCCTAAACTGAGTGAAGTAGAAGGAAAGGGATTGGTTCCTTTCCTCCCAGCCAACAACCAATCAACAAGTGGCTTACGGCCAACCTCTCCCCTCTCCCATCCTCCTACGACAAATCCCAGGCCAGTTTACATTCTCTTCTATATCACTACCGTGTCCTTTGTCTTTCCAGCAAATTCGTTGTATCAAAGGTGTATCAGCTCAGTTATTAACATATAACTGTGTATAAACTAATTACATAATAATAATATTAATTAATAAACAACTATATTTTGGCGAATTTTGGAGACTTTATCGTTTTTACTTTAATTCTCCACAGTGTAAATAAAATAATAGATTTAAAGAGAAAAATTTGGCATGTCCATCTTTACGATTTTCCTACCCATTACAGCAAAATTTTTACAACTTTAAATATGTTCATTAAAAAAAAAAAAAAAATGAATTAGAATAATTTTCCTGAAAATTGGTCGAAGATATGATAAAAAGCCAATTTCTTTGATGATCCGTAAACGGGCCTGTGAACCGTCATTAAAATCAGCTTAAAAATTCACTACACTGCAACATGCTAAAACTGGTCCGATTTAAGCTTTTTTCTTTTCGTTTAGTCGGAAATTTAATAACCTTTAGAAAAATTGGCTGAATATTTTATAACTTTTTCTTGAATTATCTCGAGAATTCACTTCATGTACAAAAATTGAAAATACTTTGAGTAGAAAATTATAGGAAAGTTTAGAGTCGTTTTAGCGCTATACCCTAAAGAAAAACATGGTTTCTCTTTTTACGCAGCTGCTATCTCTCATCTGTAGACAAAATCATACAAAACAAAAAAGAAGGAACAATGTTGGTCTACTCGTTCTCGAAATCATCTTATTATATAATCTTGTAAAAGACATACAGACCAGTGGCTGAATTTCTTTTTCCAACTCGGGGAGCTCTGAAACTTAAAGATCTGTAATCCGCACATCAGAAATCTGACCCGATCGCAATAGATTCCTTACCTTCAGTAGTAGGAAAGTAAAAATAAGAAAATAATTATTAAATATACATAATAATCAGAGCCTAATTACACGTACAATAAATAAGTACTCAATGCTCAAAAGGCAAAGTTGTGTTGTTCATTTAGTTAAAATATCTATGCTTCCCGTCCCACACAGCATCGTTTGCTTTGGTCTTATTTTATGCCCATACAAGTGGTGTTTTTTAACTACACCATTTTTAAGTTCTTCCTAAGTTTACTAAATAGAACATAATTACTCCCATCTTGAATTGTTATTTTTTGTTTTTATTTGGTTGAGAAGCTTTCCAGTATATTCATTATTACACTGAGCGTGTATAATGCATTATAACCCTATGTGTCGCGTCGTTTGCATAGGATTTGTTTACTTTTCTCGAAAAAAAATGGTACATAATGTATAAGAGTATCAATCTAACACTGTTCTTAGAATTAAGTCAAGGGTCTTATTACTTGTTGTAAGCAAATTTGCTAAATAAGTAGCTTATCAATTTCAAATTGATAATCACCAAGGCCAGAGGAAAAATTAAGTTGAACTAAGAGGCTTCTATAAATAAAAGTGTGTTCATAAAACGTATCTTGACCCCATAGCTCTCTATAACAATAGGCTTATTAACTTAGTAAATACTTAATGTGCTATCGTACTAAGCTGTCAGCACAAATTTTGAATGTATGGTAAATAACATGTCTGTGCTAACTTGTTAAAGTGTTATTAGTTATAATAAGGTTGTACTTGTACTGTAAACAATGTTTGTGAGTTCTTAATTGATCTATTAACGTTTTAATTTATTTTTAAAACGCCAATGCGAGGTGAAAAGACTGAGCGGTTGAATTATTTGGTTAAAAATGCTTTATTAGAAACCATAAATGAAGATTCAGAAGGCAAAGAATTTGATGAAGACATAGATGAAATGCTAGCTGTCTTTACATTCCATTTATGTGTATTGTATACAAACAAACAGCAAATAATCAAACACATCAAAACTTTACAATAACCTTCTCCGTGCGTTTACGAAGTTAGCAACACTTTATAAGACTCTTAGGTGCGTTAAAATCGAGAGTGCTAATCATATTTAACACACATTACGTAAATAAATTTCTCGACTTTACACATTTAAAAGGTTTACAATACTTAGTAATGGTTGCATGCACGGGCGGATCTAAGGGGGGGAGGGGGCTTTCGGGCTGAAGCCCTCCCCCAAAATGGTAATATATAACTATGTTTTATCGAAAAAAATATTTAAAAAGTATCTCTTACAGTATTATTATTCGTGTAATTACATTTAAAAGGGCTTTAGGAATCACTTAAACACCATTTCATACAGGTAATTAGTTTCTTTCTTTTTTTCCAAAGTAATTATCGTTATTTTTATGAAAAAAAAACCTTTCGGGCTGAAGCCTGTAAAAAATAAATCCTGGATCCGCTAGTGGTTGCATGAATACTCCTAGTAAGTGCTTAGGAACTTTACTTTTCTAATCATCGTAGATTACTATTAATAACTATAGATTCTGTTAATTTATATAATAATTGATACATGCAATATTATTTTTTGAGCGAGTACAATTGTGGATTTGTATTAGTTTAGGGATAGATTAACTATTAAAATGAAGGAATATTTTCCACCAGGACAAGCTAATCGCTTATTAATTAAATTATTACTTTAACAGTTGTGGTAAAGTATGAAGTTTCACTAATTGTGTGTTGAATGGATTAAAATAAATTTTACCTTTTGAGAATGCTTATCTAAATGGTAAAAGCAGTTAATCTGTTTAAGGAATCATTTGGAAGAGATCTTGAGATTGATGATGGCTGATGAAAAAGTAATAAATCCTCTTTAAGAAAAGCACACGATACAGAAGCTTTAAGGAGTACCAAGATTATGGAGTATAATAAATGAGGGAAAACGGTCTTAGGATTCATTAAGAAATATCCTTTAATTCGCAAACTGAAGCTCAGAAAGGAGAGCGAATTGAGCAAATCCTTTCTGAATTCAGTCCATCGGTCCTAGCCAGCGGACTTAGCCGCCATAATCCTTCCCGAAAGGACGAGGCCCCCATTTTCCAGACCGAGGCAGATACAAAAAGTCCTTCGTGTAGCCATTATCAATTAACCGCCAACTGGACCTTTCCCATAGGCCGCCGGATAATCTTGCGGTCTGTAAAGTTTGTCCGGACCTTTCAACGAGCGACCCTCCTAAATATATTAAACTTATTTAAATTAACCAAAATATCACTGAATATTTTTATAATATTATTGAGATGGTTTTGATTATAATACAGACCGTGCTTCGCGTTTTTCTCAGAGTGGAATTATCTCTTTATTAAATATTACATTCTATCACAACCCGTAACAGTGATAAAAGTATGAAAAAAATTTCAGGCTGAAGCTCCTCCTCCCTAAAATTAAATCTAGATCCGCTATTGTATATCATTACTATTAGTGCAAAAGGTAGTATGTAAAAATTGTCAACTCTTATTGTATATGTATTAAAGGTGACATTTTGTAGTCTGCTACTATGGAAAATAGCAGATGACAAAATATGAAATTATTCTAATGAAGCATAAAGAACTAATGAGTTTTTATACACTCTTGTAAAACAGTAAATTTTTACATAAGATCTTTTGCACTAACAGTATTGCAATTTTTCATTATGCATTTTTTTTTTTTTTTTTTTTGTATTAAGGATAATCAAATGTGTAATCTTTAACTGCGGCACTCTTTTGTTGAATGTTGAAGGGTAACTGTATTTCCGAATCGGCTTCTCTCAGAGATTTTATTCTCATATGAAAAATTGTATACCTTGTAATATACAATGGAAACAGTGAGAAAGCTATACTGACCTTACTTGGCAGATTTTTTTTTCCTTTTTTTTTGGATCTACAAGAATGATATTTTAGATGTATTTCATTTTTTACATTCCTCAATTTATATAAATATATATCTTTTCCTATCTTAACTTCCGTGCTTGCTAATAGTTTACAATACCATTGTATATTGTATAACATATATAAATAATTTATCTTCTTTTAGTTTAGTTTTAGTTTTTTTTTGTCACAATTGTTTTCTCATAAAATTAATTTAATGCACCTTTCTAATTGTTTTTATCTATTCATTCTTATTTCTCTTATGCCGGGATAATGCAATATTATGATCCCGTTGCTCATTTTCTGGCATTAATATATCTTTAATCTATGTATATATTTTATGTGTTCAAGCTGTTTATGTTTTAACATAAAAAGTCAATTCTTTTTATTTACGTACTATTAATATTTTTTTCTTTTCTAGAGGTTTTGCTTTTTCTTTCTATACATGTAATTATTTTTTTCTTTGTTATTTTTCAGTACAATTATAAGTATAGTTATAGAAGATTATATTTTATATTTAGTTGTTTACATACTATGATTTAAGTTGTATATATTGTTTGAACCTTTATTAAGTTAATTTTTGGCTAGATGTGTATTTTTTCACTATTCATTATTGTTATTCTAAGGGAATATCGTCCCAGAAAAAAGTTAATTTTATATTTCTATTTATATGTATATATAATTTTTTTTTTATTTACACTATATTTACAATAAATTAAATGGAATAACAAATTATGGAACAAATTAAATGTGTATATATATTACACCCAGACAACGGTATTTGCTAAGAATGAAAATCTACCAGAGCGTGGAAAAAAGCTCGGTTCAACAATAATCTAAATAAATGGCAAACCGTCAGAAATTCGTATAATCGTATAAAACCGTCAGACCAGCGTATAATAACTGCAGTGCATTTATCTCTCTTTCAAAAGTATTGAAATCACAAAAATCTCTATAAATCTCAAATGGGTGTTGCGCACGTGGAAGAACGAAAACCAGATCATGAGATATAATTAACAAAGATGCAATAGAAGTTGCTGGCAGATAATTGGAAAGAATTAGTCCAAGACTGGCTGAGATGGAGAAGGCTGGTTAAAGCGACAAAATATGTATATAATGCCCAAAAAAAAAAAAAAATACAATGCTTCTCTACCTTCGATAGTGAGAAAGCAATATATATATATATATATATATATATATATATATATATATATATATATATATATATATTTAAAATAAATTAGACGTTTATTTTGTAACAATCAGAGACTTCTTGAAAATCAATTAGACTCATATTTGACACTGATATATGGAAATCCCCTATTATTGCAATAACATTTAATGAAAACCTAAATGGGTGCAATTGACAGAGTGATACATTACCTTTCACATATTGCATTGTGATTGGCCAATGCAACTCCCCTCACCCAAAGTTAATTAACCCACGCTTTTACTGAGTCAGTGAAAACAATGTTCTCTGATTTCGTTCAATTGAAAACTTCATCGAAAAGTTACCTTTATGGTGTTGAAACGGTGAATTTTTTTTTTATAGATATCAACATATAGCTTCTTTGTTATTGATTGAAAATTAGAAATACATATAAGGCTAGAAGTATAAGTGGATCCAAATATTGTTTATAAGTTGGAAGTTAAATAATAAAATTATAAAAAATATCATATGATGTAGTTTGAGATTTGAAATCCGTCATTTCAGCTTTTAAATTTGCAATCAAAAAAAACAACATAAAAGTACTGTTTAGGTTATGAAATAGATCTTGTTTTATTGAGGATAAAAATATGAAGGGGGACGCCCTCTTCACCTTCTCCCCTCAAATAGGACGACAAATGGTATTAATTTCAGAGGAAGACTCGGTACATTCGTAATGTAAGATCTCATGTTTCAACTTTTCCTTAAGGGGTCTTAAATTAAATTTATTGATGCGGATGATGTTTAGAAAGGACCCAAGATTTAAGAATATCAACATATGACTTTTGTCACGCTTCGCGTGATGGTTTTAATTTGGATCCAATTTCGTCAACACCTACGTACACTTAAGAAATTATTCTTCCGTGAAAGACTTGTTCACTTTATCCAACTACGTTACAGTTACATTAAATCCGTATTAATTAAATTGTGGTTTATTAGGAAAAATTTTGGGATTAATCTCAAGTTTTGTAAAGAAATGGTGTGATTTTCTATCGAGTCGTCTTAAAGTACCCGCAATCTCTGCCAAAAGTACTACAATTAACTGTTGAGAAGCTTTTATTTCTTGTTTTTATTGATATGGGAAGTATTGTAATAAAAATAATTGCCTAAAAACATACTTTATTTATAAATACAAATTAATAATGATTTTTTTATTATTATTTCTAAATGATATTTACAACTGTATTAAATAAATACATCAAGTAAATTTGAACATATGGATATAATGACATGAAAACACTTCCTGAGTAACTACCTAATGGTAGCATTCTAATGATATGTCTACATTAGTAGATCACGGAGCCATCTTCTTTTCAGACGCCTCGGAGGGTTGTCAGGAATTGAAGAGGAAGCAAGGTTAGAAACGAGAGGGTTGGGATGATTCTGAAGTTTATTATGGAAGGATAGATTGGGCCAGATCTGAACCAAAAGAAAAATTAAGGTCATTATGGATGGTTTTATTTGTAACAAAGTAGAGAGCATTGACGATTTTACGAAGGATTTTGGATTTTAAGGATTGAATACGAGAGGAATTCGATGGTTTAGTGGAGCAATGATTTTTTATATATTTTTCTCGTAAAGTGTTTATGTAATTGTGTTTTTCTTCCATATTTCTGTCATAGGAATTGATGTGTTTTTATAAGTGACAAAATTAATGTTTCTAGGCTTAATATTTACGTTATCATGAAAATAATTGAAGCAATCAGTAGGTTCCTTTATTTTAAACGTAAATTTTAGTACGAAACATTAAGGTTTTCACTGATACATACATATCGATTCCTGCGAAGGAAATCTTGGATAAAAAATACAGTTTTCGTAACTATTTTACGTTTAAAATGTTTAAAAAATATTTATTTTTAAATTTTTTGTACTTATAAAAAAAAATATGTTTTTAGGCAATTATGTTTATTGCAATACATCCCATATCACGAAAAAAAGATTAAATAAAAGTTTTTAAACTGTTAATTGTAATTTTTTTTTGCAGAAAACACGGGTACTTCAAAGTGACTGAATATGAAATCACCTTATTTCTTTATAGAACTGAAGCAAATCACAAATTTTTTCCTGATAAATCTCAACTTAATTAATATGAACTTAAAGCTTATTGAACGAGGAAGTTTTTATATAAGTGAGGTAAATATAGTATAGTTGAAGGGTGATAAAAAACAAATCAGCATAACTTTTTTATTAACTAAACTTAATTGTGTCTGTTCGCCCAATCCGTCTTTAAATGGATTTAATGACAAAGTTTATTTTTATTTTAAGTAAATTTTATCCAGTTTACTATAAAACAGTATTTAATTTCTTAAATTAAGTATCTTTTTAGATTTTTAGCTTTCTATTCAACCAAAAACGTGACTCGCTTAAAGAAACAGAAATCATAAATTTTCTACTTTTCTGCCGGAGATTGGACAATTGTTTATATGAATTTTTTTTGTAGATACTTAATATTGTACAATATTTAAAATATAAATATTTTATTTCATTTTTCGCTTATGAAATTTACAAAATACTTTCAGATAAATTGAAGGAGCTAAGAGTACCGTAAAAGTAATTACTACATTTTACTGATTAATATTAAATTTTAATAGATCCGATATTCAAGAGCTGTTAACTTTTGATGGCCTACAGAACACATTCTGTAATCTAATTCCATCACCTGTTAGTCGCATCTTTTTTTATCAATTAGCATTTGCATAGGAGATTATAAATTAAATATATATTATATTTTGAAAATTAATTATGATATATTTGCTATATTATCCATAAAAATTAAAAAACTATTCTTGCAAACGTAGTTAGTATTTTAAAATGTGTTTTTACGGAAAATTAATACAGAAATAACAAAAAAATAAATAAACAAAGAGAAAGATCGGTTGTATAAAAATTAATTAACTATTAATTCATTTTATTGGGACAGTCCTAACCTTCAGTAAACCAAAATGCTTTCTACTACTGCTAAAGATTATAGAGTGTCGGTTTCTATTAAACATCAGTTGAAGACTGCAATTCAGAGGAATCCTACACCCATACTAATCTACTTCAAGCCTCTAATTCGGGTCTACCATCTACGGGTAGAACATCCCTTTCATTAGATTCAGTATCATTCCTATTCAATTTACCAAGTTAATTTAAAATACATGAGACATAAGCAGACAGCTACAAATAATTAATTATGATTTTACTTTACAATAATAAATAAATAATTTTTAAAAATCTGAAACTGAAAGGGAAAAAAATGGAAATCTGTGGACACAGAGTATAGTCAATAAGGTTTTCGAAAAGAATTTTTTTAAAAAACGAACAGCTGATTTCATTCACTTTTTTTTGTAGAAATAATCAATTCTATTTCTCAGAAGCACTCTGAGAAATATATTTTGACACTTCTACTCTGGTAAATACGTGACGGCAAACTCTAGCCAGTGGTTGACAAAGAGGACCACAAGCCCCACTTGCCGGACTAGTTTCCACCTCCGATACCAGTACCAGTAGCTTTTGCTATAGGTGAAGTAAAGCACATTTTATGTATAAGGTACGAGTAATATTTTTTTTAAATAAATTAAGAGGCGTGGTGAAATATAAAAGGATGCACTAGTTTGGTTTTAGATGGCTGGCCAGATAAAGCATTTCTATCTTATTAATTCAAAAGGGAAAAAAAATAAGATTGACTATTTCCCTTGAAGGTAGAATCATCAAATAAACTTTTCTTTATTATTTGTAGAGGAAATTCAATCTAAGTTGGCATTAAATGTTTATTTTAAGTCTTATTTAGGAATTTTAGGTTTTATTTGTGCCTCTCAATTGACAAAATGACTAACTCCAATTTCAACATTTTTGAGTAAAGTAATTTTAGTTGGAAATTTTATAATAATCATACTGTTATAATACAGTGAGTATCACTAAATTTAATAATAACAATTTGAAATTGGAGTAAGTCATTCTGTCAACTGAAAGGCTCATTTAATAATTTGTTTCTAAGAGTCCGGATCCTCAGTTATGTAGCATAATTCTTTTTGTCAATTTACGATAAAGATAACTTTCTCAGACATATATGTGGAATATTCCTTTTTTTTTTCTTTTTTTTCTTTGTACACAAAGAAAGTATATTTTAGTTTATTTATTGTCAATTATTAAATAGTAAATCAATTTCTTTATTTTACGAATTAAAGAAATGAGAACATTTATATAGAGTATATATTTTTCTCTATAAGTCATATATCATATCAGATGTATGATATATAAACATGTGCCAGAATGAAGAATTTGTAAGTTTCTATTTTTTCTTTTTTTTTTTTTTTTTTTGTTCTCCCCTTCCTTGAATTTTAGGCTACACGATGTTTTTCCCGGTTCGGGGGAATTATGCCGAGTTGAAATTTCCACCCCGGATAGCGGGATTTGAACTCATAATATTGAACAAATAATATTTTTCTATCTAAATTCAGTTATCTGTGCAAACGCATTAGCCCACTCGGCTACCCCGCTGCACTATAAGTGGTGATATATACGGTATTCTGAAACTTTCAAATCTGTATATTAGGAGTTCTGAAACCAATTGGAAACTCCATCCTCCGAATCGATTTTATAGAGCAAATTATGTCATTTTCAAGTAAAATGCCACAAAAATAAGCTTTTGTTTATTCATTATCATCGTTCTTGGTACTAAAACCTATGCGGGGTCAATGCATTTACAGACATTCTTGTTTCGAGGAACCGATTCTGTCATCACTCTTAGTTATACACTTTTCTTGATCAGGAAAATTATTTTGTGCTTATTAAATTAAAAAAAAAAATTTCAAATATTTTCATTGTTAGTTATGGATATTTTTTATGAATTTAGGAGGTCAAACGAGAGAGGCTTTAGGAAAAACAGATTTTGTGAGTAGTTTCCATTGAAGAGAAGGAGCTAAGTGGTAAAGTTAGTTTTAGGGGCATAAAGGGAAATGCTTAATGGGCCTAGCCCTAGCTAGAAATTTTAACTCCTCAAGTTAAGCACTAAACAGAAAATTTAATTAAAAGGCAAGGTCTGAGCTGGCGGGGTAAGTAGTCTTGGCTTCTTCATTATCCTCTTCTTCGGCCCTCTGTCTTCAGGTTCCTGCCTTCTCAGGGTATGCAGTTATTGGATAAAATGTAATCGGCAAATGTGGCATTACTATTCAAGCCGTGGATATTCTATTTATGTGAATATCTGAACCAAAATATCGCAAATTAGCTTCTAAAGGCTCAAAGTTAAAAATGATGACGGGCGTTTCTACACCGTTTAACACTCTTCTAATGATTTTTTCCTTATTTATATCCATCACGAAGTAACGGTGGGTGAAAAAGGTGTTCATGAACTCAAATTTTAGTAGGTATTACAAGACTTTTTGGTAGAAGGATAGCTAATACGAGAGTTGCCGCTGGGGTATACTATTTATTATTATTATATTAGGTTCTAGCTATCAGTACTTGAGGTACACCTTGTGATATTCCGCTGGCGCGGTTCTTAGTTAATGGCTTATGTGAACGGCTCCGAAATTTGATTAGAAGAGAGGCTTTGCGGGCGGATAACTAATGAGATTGTGTGGTCGAGTCGACTTGAATGCTCTTCCTCCTGGGGAGCTCGACCTCTAATATTCATCGTCATGTGACCTAGACAAAGCCGAAATAAGGGATAAAATACTTTATCTTGGACTGACATTCGACAGAAGAATATCATGGAGCCCACTTTAAAAAAAAAAAAGTTAAACTTCTTATTAAAACCAACCTCTTTCAAGACGCTCAAAATTAAACTTAAAACAGAAACTGAACGCCTACATTTATCTATTATAGCCTATATGGACCTACGCTTCACAAATATACGGAACAGCCAATACGACCGACATACGAAAACTTCAAACCTTTCAGTCAAAAACTTTCAGGACTATTACTAAAGTTCCATGGTACGTCACAAACATAACTTTACATAAAGATCTAAACATGCCAACAATTTCACCACATACGCTGCCATACTAACACAGTCATAGATGGTCTCGATTAACATGCTCGAAAACACGATTAGGTGGCTCAAAAGAAGCTGAATGCGGGATTTCGTTGCTTAAATATATGCTGGGCATTCCTATCCCTCACGCCGATCAAGCCACTACATGTATTAGTCAGTGGTACAGACCCCTTTTTATCGAATTATTAACATCCCCTTGAACCTTCGTAAATAGTTTCATCTCATCGTAAACTACAACTATTTTATTTACGAAAACTCTTGGAATTAAGCCGTTTTCAATCTGAAGGGGGGCAAACGTTGTCTATCAAATGAGGTACTAAAAACTCGTAAATACCCATTTGTTTTCTACTTGAATCGTAAGATAATTTGATCAAAAAATCGAGAAAAAATGTGCCTTACAGAAATATTTAGCCGTTTGACGTGACCTACATCCTCTAATTCTCAAAATAACGAGGTTATATACAAACGGCCCAACAGTTTTGTAGACCGCCTTTTTAATCAATTTTGTGATCAAATTCTCCTATGATCCAAGTAGAAAGCAAATAGGTATCTACGACTTTTGTTATCTAATTAAATAGACAAAGTTTGTCCCCCTCCAGATTTAAAACGCCGCAATTCCAAGAGTTTTCATAAATAAAATAGTTGTAGGTTACGATGAGATGAAACTGTTTACGAAGTTTCAGGCGGATGTTAATATTTCGATAAAAAGTGGTCTGTACGACGGACCATTGTTCTTCCCGGCAGCATACTTCCTAACTGTCAGTATTTCTAACAGGCGTTGGTAAAAAATTAAAATTTAAAACAACTACATAATTTGCGCCTGTCTTTCCGAAAATTACTTTTTCTTTTATTCATAAAATTTGCAAGGATATTAAAATAAAGTGCTACCAGTATAGTTTAGTCTTAAGAGAGAAATATATTAAAATAAAAAGATTTGAAGATCAATAACCCATTGGCAGCTCTGTAATAAAAGTTCTATATCAGAAGGTCCCGAGGGCACTTTCTTTTCAGAGGCCTCGGAGAGTTACCGGGCTCAGGTGGTTCCGAAGTTGTTATATAAGGACTGATATCTGGATTTGGCCAAATAGGAAACATATGGAACATTGAGGTTGTTATGATTTATTTTATTTACGGTTAAGTAAGGAACATTGAGGATTTTACGAAGGTTTTTGGATTATAAAGGTTGGATACGAGAGGAATTTGATGATGTAGTAAGACCTCGAAGCTCAATTCCGTAAGTCCAGATAAGCCTTATTATAGTCATGTATATGAATCACTTGTAATTAAACGTCTAGTAGTTTCTTGTAGTTTCAATCTTGTACGTATGTCAAGATGGAGTCCTAGGTGTAAGTTCAGCTCAAGAGGATATTATTAAAGGATACTTATAGATCAAGAGATGAAATGTTTGTTCCCGATGTTTAACAATTAGAATTTAGACAAGCATAATACTTCCTATGATGTATTTTTTTTTTACGAAAAACATAGCCACTTTCATGAAGGGATGAGCAACTAGCTTTTCGGAAGTAAAATGTTACGTTGAAGGAGGAAAGATTGTGTTAAGGCTGATCTTACGGTGTTAGGTTCGAAAGGAGGGTTCATTAAGCATTTTATTATTAATATCATTATATGTTTAAAATGCAAATAATACGCTCAGAGTGCTGAAGCAATCTGTAAATTAAATCAGGTGAATTATTTTCGCTTCACCGATTCTTATGCGAGGGACAGAAATAAATCCGTGTCAAACGAACCAGGATAACTAGCTTCTTAAAACAGTTACAGTTGGGTGTCTGATTTCGTGATTCGACACCGGATGGAGAGAGTTCTAAGAAAACTTTTCGCCACACTATGAAAACTTAATAAAGATGGAAACGGAAAAGTTTTCTTTTCCACGAGGCCGGGAAAAAGCTTGGAGCTTTGCCTCCTGCTTTCAGGAAATTCACGCGTGTTAGCACCGTAACAGGACACATATACTCGTAAATAGTAATTGTGTATCATAAACCTTCTTTACGATCTTATAAGTCTTACTTATTATGAAAAGTGCGCTTCAGCTCAGTTTGCATATATCATAGAAGAACAATACCAATAATAAAAGGCTTAGCGTAGGTTTGATGCCGATATCATCATTCACTGTTAACATAATTCCTTCCACAGGCCGTCATTCAACCCCTACCCTCATCATCTAATCAGATTAGCATTAACGGAATCTTCCCATATTCGCTTCGGTCTTCCCCTCGGATGTTAATCAGTCGGCACAGCGCGTATTAACCTTTTAGTGATTCTTTAGTTACTAAGCCCAACAAGTTTACATTTTTATTTTATTCCTCGCAATGTTATCGGTGTTGTATAACCGTCTAAATTCTACAGTCCACGCTTCCTTCTACGATCTGAATATTCTATGCAATTCTTTATTTTCAAAAACCGTAAGACGTTGCTCATCTATAAAGAACCGTAAATAACATAATGATTTTGGAAATTATAATTTTTTAATTTCGGGACATAGTATTTTACAGAAAAATAACGAGCATAATTCGTCTTCAACCTAAACTTCAACTCCTCTTCAATTTCATTTTTTGAAGTTATTGTAGACCCTCTATGTGTTGAAAATTATAATCATAATAAGTAAAAATTAACCTTTACATGGACGATTTTATCACTCATTAATGGATGTAGGAATGGACGTTGAGGCGTCGTTGACATGGCTGAAGAGTGGAAATATCTCTCCCGAAACAGAAGGATTCTTGTTTACCTCAAGAAGAGGTAATAGCAACAAAAGAATACAGAAGACATATATGTGGAGAGGCCATCGATGACTTATGTCACTTATGCAGAAAGGCCGATGAATCAATTCAACGTGTAACATCGGGATGTACAATACTTGTGGGCAAGGAATACTTGCAGAGACACAACAATGCAGCTAAGGTAGTGCATCAAGTTATGGCTCAGAAAATGGAACTCGTCGATAAATATTATCCGTATTATAAATATCATCCAGAACCAATTAACTCCATGTGCAATATCAAGGTGTTCTGGGATCAACAGATCCTGACGGATCATAACCATCCCCCACAATAGACCAGACATTCTTATAATAGATAAAGATAAGCAATCTGCGTTTATCATAGAGATTGGGATTCCTTCTGATGATAACCTACACAAGATAGTAGCGGAAAAAAAAGAGAAAGTGTGTAGAATTAGCTGAAGAGATAAAACAATTGTATCATTTAAAGGAAACCCGAATTCTGCCAATTGTAATCTCGTGCAACGGACTGATACCGGAAAAAAAAATTATCTTCCCTGCGACAACTAGAACTACTATCTCGGACGATCGAAAGAATGCAACAAGCTGTGTTGTTGGGAACAGCAAGTATAGTCATTCACAAATAGTAAATAATTATGAAAATATATAAATGTAATCTTTGGCTGACCTAATAGGTCCCTAACTATTACATATTATAAACACCATTGTATATGTGGAAAATAAAGAGAGAATAATAATAAATGTTAGATTAAGAAAAAAAAGTTTTTCATTACAAAATAGTGTATACTTTTTCTGATTGCAAGAATAATTAATAATTCAAATAAATGGATATCATACAGCTCATTATTTTAGTGCGTATGTCTCAGATAAATTTTATTTTTATTTAATATAGCCCCTCCCCGTCGCTCTTCTAGAATCCATTCGCCTTTGATTTCAGGCAAATTTTATTTTCGAAAAAGCCTTCTTGAGAAGTAAATATAAAGGGAATTTTCAAGGGGATTTAGAAGGTGAAAACAAAAAATATTGATATACAGCAAAATGGAATAAAACTGAGTACCGGAATTATTAAACAGTCGGAATCAAGACATCCATAGAGCTTTTTTAAAAATTGTATTCAAGCTGACTGTAAGTCTCTTTCGTGTACAATCCGTTTTATGGAAGAAGAGTCAGTTGAGTCTGATAAAATGAGATCGGAGTAAAAAAAGGTAGACAAGGCTTTTTAAATAAACATAAAATACCTTTCTTCCGAGTCTGTTTTGTATTCATTCCAATATTTTTAGGACATAGGCTACACATAATTTTTATATTTCCGAAGACTTCTTGTTTTTTCCATCCAACTAAGGGGCATTGAGGGCTATTGTGCGCCGCCATATTCTCTGTTAAAACTGGCCAGTATCATTGTGAACTTGTATCAGCTAAGGATCAGTAATACAGTCACATCCAAAATGAAAATACCGCAACCATATGTTTGTATTATCATTTCTTTGATATAAAATACAATTAATACTCAAAGTATAGTCCATTATAATTATAACCAGACTTAATAATTATTAACATATAACGTAGTTTAGATTATTATTACTATTATAAAAATCACAGAAAGTATATGGAATTAACAATTTTATAATACTTATATTTATCTTTCGTCGTTTTGGGGCTCATTCATTCAGAACAACCTCACCCAGTAAATTTTATTCCCACTCTTCTCTATTCCTCTTGGTTAATTCTATTCATAGGACAAATCCAAATGAATGAATTGGAATAAAATATTACTAACAATGTTGGTATAATCGATTTATTAGTCAGGAAGTACAGATTTTACGGAGCTGAACTTTTCATAATGTTTTTCTGAATTTCGAACTGATTCCGATTTCAAAATGAGAAAATTCATCAACATTCTTAGTGATATAAGGTTATGAAATGTCACTTAGGGTTTTTTTTTCTGACTGTTGTTATTATGTATTTTGATATTTTTTTTATATATATATTTAGATTTCAATGACATGACAGCATTGATTATTCGGACTCGGTCGATTTGAATAAATAATTTTATATCATTTTCAACATAAATGCGTTGAATATTTGTGTACTAATGCTTTTTGTTTTTTTATTTTCAGACGTGATTTTAAGACGACTCGGAGAACGCACCCGAATTCATCCCGACCAGGTAAGAATCTTTTCGTAAAGAAAAAAAAAACGATCAAAATTTTAATTTTGAATCTATGTTTTTATTTAAATTCGTGGCTCATCTTTTTTTTCCTATATTCAAAATTATATAATTTATTTTGTTTTGGATGTCGGTTATCTGCTAAAGGGAACTTGATAGTTCTGCTAAATGTGAATAATTTTACTTTATTTCTGTGAACACCAAATTAAACTGTTTATCTCTCCAAAGTTTCTCTTAAATACCGTATTTCTAGAATTTATTTTGTAATGTTATTAGTTATTCATTAAATAGTTCTTTTGTTTGAAAACTTTATTTATTCTCTCGACACATCGAAATATTTATTATTCGGGTATTAGATGAGTAGTGATGACATGAGTGGATACGAGACGTGCCAGGGAGTAGACTGATATATTATTTTGACTGGGGCCAGAGGGGCGAAAGCAATAAATTCTAATTTCATGAGCAATGCCATTAATTTGCATTAGGAAGGACCTAATCGAAAGATGTATCCTCAACCATCCATCTTGTCGCTTTGCTAATTATTTCTCTATTATTACCTTTCTGGAAAAGGTAATAGTTTGATGATAGTAGATTTAATCTTATTTTTATCGTTCCATTGTTGTATTATATTAGGTTGTCCCATAATTCCTTTTCTTCATTTGCTATTTAAGGTTGATTTACTGTGTTATAAATGAACTGTTCTGTCCTATCACCTTCTTCCATATCACAGGATGCCTCTTATACCCTTTTGTTCAAAAATTTTTAGACTTATTTGCAAAATATTCATGGAGATGCTTTTGGATTTTTGACATTTATCTCGGATTTTTTTTTAAATTAATAATCGGATGGGACAAAGTCTGGGGAGTACGGAGGATGAGGTAGAACGTCCCAATCAAACTGTAAGGGTTTCTGTCTTACAGGGAACGAAACATGCGGAATTGGCATCTCAAAACATGTATTTCATGTGTAACCATGTGTAAACTAAGGCTCGAAAATTTTCACGATCGCAATACTTACTCCTACTATATATTGCCTTTATAGGTAAGCGAAAGTAAATAGGGTATAAGAGGCTTCCTGAGAGACGGAAGAAGGTAATAGGACAAATCGGTTCATACATAAATCAACCTTAAATAAGAAAAAATCTAGTGCGCGCAACACACAACTTTCACTTAACCCTCTACTTTGAATATAAATTATTTTCTGGCAATATTGGGATATTATAAAATGTTTATAGTGCATTTTAAACAGATCTAAACCTTAAAGCTTATAAGGTAACAAATTATTAAGACCATTCAAATTATAAAAAGTATATTTATTACATCGACGGTTGACAATGAAAATCTAGTTACTCCATCTGCTTTTATAAACCTCACAACTTCAGTCTCTGAGCCTTGTAGTGGACAGAATGACTAACTCAAATTTGAACATTTTTGAGTTATGTCATTTTAGTGATATTTCTAATTGGAAAAGTTAGATCTCTACAGACAGTAAGTTGATTTTAGAATATGTGATTGCAGTGTTGAAATATTTAACTATGAATAAAGGTATAAATTTTGCCACTAGAAGAGTCAGTAAAATTAATAATAAAGAATGTTGAAATTGGAGTTAGTCATTTTGTCAACCGAAAGGCTCATACATGCCTTGAGAGATTTGAAACTTATTAGGAAAAGGTTCGCGCATTAAAAGTTATTCTTATACCTTTATGATTCAAGTTCAAAGTTCAAGGTTCACCCAAACTTATTGAACAACAAAAATTAAAGTGTGAGTTTAACAACTTTTTTGCTCTTTGGTAGAATAGAGAATAAGTGACTGAATACTTACACCTACTTTATTTTGATAATAGGATTATTCATAAAGATATTGTTCCTATCCTATCATTTTATTCTTCTGAAATCAAAACAAGTCTAGTCATTATCAGTCTTTTCAGAAAGCGTCAGTTTTAGCTATCTCTTGTGAGTAAATGGCTTTGAGTAAATTACGATGGTGCTTAAAAAAAGTTTTTTTTAAATGCGTTGTATCAGCCGATCAGTATATATATATATATATAACTGTTGTGAAAGAATAATTAAAGGTAATTTTTAACGAATTTTAAAAACCATTTGTTTTGATTCCATAAAAGTATATATATATATTTCTTTTTTCTTTGTCTATAAAAGATGTATTTGTGCCTGTCAACTTATTGTTGACAATCAGCAAAGGTGATGGCCATACATGAAATAATGACATGACACGCATGGGGAAAGAAAGTATTCAGTAGCACCTCTTCACTAACTTATTCCAATTACTTAGGTTGTTTAAGGAAGGAGATCTCTCATCCAACACCTTTTTAGTCTCCTCCTCATGTTCTGGGGTATGTCAGCTGTGGCCATGTCGCTTCTTAATCTGTTATTATGTCCATTTAAATTTGTGTAAAGTGGTTCATAAAGGATCGTGATATGTTCGTCAACTGTTGGAAAGTGGAGGTCAGTAGAGTTTTGTTAGTCAAATACCATAATTTTGATTGGAACATTTGAAGTTTTTGTAGTTGGGTCTTTTTAGCGGTGCCGTATATTTGTGATTAGTACATGGGCTTAAGTAAGTATGTATATGTATTTAGTTTCTGTTTTAGTTTTAGTTTTGAAGATTTAAAGAAAGAGTAAAGTAGTTTGAGTCGTTTGTTAAGTGTCTTACGTTTCATTTTAATATAAAAGTATATTTAAAAATTATATTAGTGTGATAGTGACTTGAAGCATAGCAAGGCCAAGTTGAATCCCATTTTAATAACAATAAGCAAAGAATTATAATTAGCTGTGTAAAATTGGTAACAAAATATGGCCATTCTTTCGTGCTATTGGATTCAAAATCTTTCCACTGCATAGTAAATCCAAGTGCAGAAGCACTACTATGAGAAATATGTTATGAATAAATTTCAGAATAACTGTTTTTAGTGACCTTTTATTTAAAAAGTTATTTCGATAAAAGTTTCAAAATAACTTCATCAAAAATTTGTAATGAAAAAGTTCAATAAAAACTCAGTGTAAGATAAAAAAAAGTATACTTTTAACTTAAACTATTTAAAAATAAGAGTTAACTCATATTTTCGATCCATAAATATAAATGTCCTGACATTTAAATTGTTGACTCAAACATTATCTTCCACTTGTATTGTTACCTCATCGTGCGCATTTTGTCTCCCGTCCCCTGTTTGTAAATTTTATCATTTGTGAATTTCTTTTCTTTTTTTTTTTTTTTTTTTCTCATCCGCCTTAAATGTCTTCATTGCCTACTGCAAATTTTCATCCCCGGGAAAAGTGTATAGCCGCAGTAATAGTTCCTAATAAGGGCTCGGCTAAAGAGTTCACGGTAGAAGGCTGCGCTGTACGAGAGGTAAGCAGGGCATTTCTAAACATTCGAGGGAGCAATGTGGCCATATGGGGCCCGAGTCGGCGCCCCCGGGGCAGTTTTAATAAAAATAAACCCCCTTTTCCCCCCACCTCTGATAGTTCTCTTTTATCTCGGTCTTATTGTTAATGCCAGTTGTCGCGCAGCCTTTTTAAAGAAATGTCGCTACGTACTTATTGAACATTCTGCCAACTCTTTAATTATATTATATCTTATATTATATAAACAATGTCCCATAAATAGAGGGAAATATACAAATTGTTTATAGTAGACATCAAGATCTGTAAAAAAAGTTTATTTAAACAATTGCACAATTTGCAGCAGAAAAGTAGGAAATTTAAGATGTGTGTATTTTTAAGCGAGTCACGTTTTTCGTTAAATAGGAAAAGATAACATAAAAAATATTTGATTTTAGTTATTAAACATTCCTGCATAGTAAACTAGATAAAATTTACTTTAAACGAAAGTACAGTTTGTCATTGTAAAAACTATTTAAAGAGGACTATTCTATTGAGCTTACAAACACAGCTAAGTTTCGTTTGAAAAAAGTTATAAATTATTTGTGATGTTTTTTTATCACCCTTTAACTGTACTACATTTACCCCACTTTTACAAAAGATTTTTCGTTTGATAAGCTTCAAGTCCATATTTCACATGGAATCCTTACATAAACGACAAGAAACCACTGGACGTTTCCGACTACTCCAACACATACTAGACAAACGCTCTAAGCTTTCAATCAATTACAAATGACTCATATATATGACAATAATAAGACCTATTTGGACTTACGGAATTGAGCTTCAGAGCTCCACTAAACCATCGAATTCCTCTCGTATCCAATCCTTACAATCCAAAATCCTTCGCAAAATCCTCAACGCTCTTCACTTTGTCACAAATGAAATCATCCATAAAGACCTTTAATGTTCCATATGTTTCCGATCTGGCCCAATCCAGATACCTGTCCTTCCATAACAAACTTCAGAACCATCCGAACCCTCTCGTTTCAAACCTTGCTTCCTCAGGCGTCTGAAAAGAAGATGGCCTCGTGATCTACTTATGTAAATATATTATTAGAGTACTACCAATGGGTAGTTTCTCAACAAGCGTTTCATGTGATTGTATTATTACTGTGTGCACATTTAGTAGTTGTATGCATTTTATGAATTAGGTTAGGAAGAGAGAGGAGAGAATCTAGGGAATGAGAAAAATGTATAAGGGGAGAGAAGGAAGAGAAAGGGATATATAACGCTAATAAATGAATGAAAGAAATAGTAAAAACAAAAATTAAAAAAATGTATATATATATATATATATACATTGTATATATTGTATATATATATATATATATATATATATATATATATATATATATATATATATATATATATTTACAACTTTTCCTTAATCGACCTTTGAGTATTAAATTTAAACTTCACTATTTAATTGAATAGCTACTTTAGAGTAGCTTAATATATGTGCTAGTGGACGGTGCTGAGGCTGTCGGTGTGTCCCTGGCCTGATCGAAGCTCTATATTTTTTTTTAAATTCTAGCTTTGAAGAGGATCCCATGGTTGACTAATAAAAAGAAAATACCGGGATCGAAACTTCAAGAAACAGAAGAAATGAACATTAATTAGTTTATTAAATAATAATTAAGTGACCTTATTCCCAATTAAATAGTGAAGTTTAAATATATATATATATATATATATATATATATATATATATATATATATATATATAGAGAGAGAGAGAGAGAGAGGGGGGAGGGAGAAATTATAATAAAAAAAAAATATACACATTTACTGTGTTCATCATTTAGTGTGTTCACACTTACTGTATGTATTTTTACGTAATACAGTTGTAAATATCATCAATAAAAAAAATATATATATATATTTAAATTGTATGACCTAATATAAATTGAAGCTTTTTGTAGGTTTCTTTATTCTAATCGTAAATTTCAGTAAAAAACATGTTTGTTACTGATAAATTCCTAATGAATTTACGTGAAAAATATTTTAAAATCCTTCTTTTTAAATTTTTTATATTTATGAATAAAATTTGTTTTTAGGCAAGTATGTTTATTACAAATCATTTCCCCCCCCCCCCCAAAAAAAAAAAAAAACAAGAAATAATATCTTTGCCACAATTAATTTTATAGTTATTTTTGCAAAAAACAGAGGTACTTTAAGGTGACTGGATAGGAAATCTATAAACATTCTATAGCTCGACTTCAAGGAGTTAACGTTGATTGATTGTTCAGTTGCCTTTTTTATATTATCTATTATTCACCATTTACTTCAACAGAGTCAACATATCTTTTGAAAGAAGCTAGTTATTTAGTTGACGATAAATATATAACTTAGGTGCGAGAAAACTTGAACCGCTTTCGAGTCTGGAGGATTAAGAAAGTTTTTAAGAGTCGCTTCAACAATAGAACTCCCATCTCAATCTGAGCATCTTAGCTATCAAATTGTTTCTTCAAATAAAATAATACGTTACTGTAATTCTTGAATGTGTAATGTCTATGAATGGTTATTCTCTTTAATTTATTTATTAGCATTAAGAGCAGATGATTAAAACCGTCGTACAGAAAAAATCATGATGCTTCATTAAAAAAATTATTGTATTAGTTTCAAGGTATTATTGCTAGATATGGCGGCATGGTAACGATCGTATTGTGGATGGAATTCCGTAGATTATGGAAGGTATTTGATAACGAACTGTTAAGGACCCTTCAGGAGTTGGTTTCTCTATTGAAGAGCCGTAGCGAAATCGATATTTGCGTACTCAATAATAGTAATTATTGATAATTACAATTAACCTTACTCTGTGTATAACTTGACCTTACCTGAACATTCTGTATTATTGAGGGTACTGTTGTTTGTTTCACTATTTTATAAATGATGATTTCTTGGCAGCCATATTATATTACCACTTTGGAACTGTTACTAACAATTTTTAAAAATTACATTTTATACTATATAAGCGGATTATATTTGACTAGACAAGGCTGACTGAATTCCTTGGTATGAGTTCAACCTGAGACGTTGTTGTATGACATTTTTACGTTTTGGTGTAGGAGTGGCCATCCTCAAGGTGGATAGCTCACGAACCTTCACCCATCCCTCCCAAAAAATATTTTATTGTTCTCCTTTTCTTAAAATAATGCAAGCGATAGTAAAATTTTTAAAACATATATTATATACTATTACACATCCTGCAAACTGTTCCATGCTTCCCCTTGTCTTGTCGTTTGAAACTTTTCAATTTGAATATTCATAATAACTTCAAAATGTGCCCCCCTCAAAAATTTTAGTGGCATAACTTTTATTTTGTACTTAATCTTTAACACAACTGATAGTTGTTTATATATGCAAAACATTGCCATACTTATTAAGCATATCTTTTTTGCACTTCATTCATAGGTTGGAGTAGGTAAATTAGATCTGTTCATTTGTTCAAGCCGAAATAAAAGCTGGTGTCGAACATTTTCAATGTTTATTTTTACTATTGCCATCAAAAGGTTATTCTCCTCTCTGAGTGTTCTGTTCTCGGAATGGGACTTTAAACTTTTAAGTGCACATGCCATGTTGGGAGTTGCCCATAAAAATGTTACTCTTAAGGTATTAAGGCCCGTTATCAAAACATTGTAACGTTTCAACATGTTCTGCGATGTAACTAATCTGATTAAATGTGTTTCAACGAAATTGAAACAGGTAAAATAAAATCAAATTGGTTAAACAATTCATTTAGAGTTCTTCACGATGTGCTATTCTACATTTAAACACAAGTTGTAAAAGAGGATTTAATTATATAATTTTAACTAACAATTAAAGCATATAATTTTATAAACACTGTTATTTGTTGTAATCTTTTTATTTTTTAAAAAAATAATTAAATTTCTATATTTGTTTCGTCCTGGAGTCAAAGCCAAAATAAGGTGCCCATTTACAGAAAATTTTAATATAAATTACTAAATTTTATACTTTTTTATCATTCCAAACCGGTTATGTTTTTTTAATTTGAATAGATACTAACATATAAAAATCAAAATTGAACAACACAACCAGATCAATGAACTATTGCCAATAAAAAAAATTAGAAATTTTATGATTTTTTAGTTTATATCATTGTTACTCCTGAGCGATCCTTTCTATCGAAGAAGTAATTCCGAAAGAAATTAATGCCTGCCTTGAATAAGTAACAGAAGAAAACGCTTTTATTTGGGTACAGCCAACCTTAGCTAGCACACTCCTTGTACATTTAATAATTTTAGTACATTTTTTTTTTAAATTGCTGTGACTGCTTGCTTCAATGGTACTTTAGCGTTCTCAAAATTATTCGTATTAATGCAATAATGCATAGAAAAATAGCTCCATTTGAGAATAAAATCTATAGAAAGAGCCTTTTTAACCTATCACATCTCTAGAAAAATACATTTGCACATGTTTAAACGAAATTAGAAGATATAATTCGATAAAATGGATATGGTACCACCTAAATACTAATCTGTACAATCTATATATATATATATCATAAAATTCGAATTAATTGTGACTGGGCTAATGCGTGTGCAGAGATTTAAAAAAAGTTCGGATTCATGTCACGGTGACGGAGAGGATTTTAAATTCCCCGTCCTAACCATCTTACCCAGAAAAATCCCGTATAGCCTAACAGGCGAAGTAGGAAAGAGCAGGAAAAAAAAAACATATCGAACTATTTACTTTCTGAATATAATGGATTAGTAAAAAACTCTTGATTAGTAAAAAATAAAAACGCTGCAAATTATTACACAATGGTTTATTATTTCCAAACAGTTATTTATAAAATTTTACACTACTTTCCTCACAACTACGGGGATAATAATTGAAAGATATTTGCTAATTTTGGCCTCCACAAGGAAAATTTTTGTTTTTTATTTTGTTTTATAGAATATAGACAACCTCGATTGCTTGAGTTATTGTAAAACTTTACAGTAATTTCTTTGTTGAGTAATAATAAATTTTGTCACAACAAAGGACATTAGTAATAGAGATGGAGTAGCTCATTCATACTCTATGTACAATAAATTAATCTAAACTACAGCAAAATAATAATACTAGGTAGATAATATATATATATACACAATATAATAATATAATAATTTATATAATATAGGTAAATAATTTATATATATATATACACACAAAAAGAAACAAAATAATCAAATTACAACTTAAATACTTATATACAATATTTACTAACATTCATTCAGGAGAACTCCCACCAGAGCTTTTCCTTTTACATGAAGGCGGCAAATGTTGAATTCAGGAAGATCTCAGCGCCTATCTCTGCCAAGATTTAACCGTTACGTCCATTCAGGCGCTACATTCTATAAGAACACGGGTTTTTCGGCCGCCATCTTGAAAACATGAGGGTGGATGGTAATGTCGATTTCCGAGCATCATTCTCGGGTGACCTCTGATATTGGTACTAACTTTCAAAACAATCGACTGAAACATATCGGAGAATTTTCGTTTTTGAGTGTGATGGCCGACCGTGCTAACGTGTGTGCACAGCACTGGCAACCTGATAACGTTATAGAAGATAAAATAGTAAAATAAGTGCGAGTTCGCGTCCCGGTGCCAGAGGGCTTTTAACTCTGGCATTAATTCTCTACCCTCTCCCTCTGGCCTGGAAAACGCGATGAAGGGGAGAAAAAAATTATTTTTGTTTTTTCGATTTTCGGATTCTATGTATCTGGAAACATAAATCTCAAATTTTGAGGGGATTAACTTTTTTTCTTTGTCGATTACAAACGTTCATTATTGAAAATAATAAAACAAAAATAGTACATATATACTATAATTACAGTAAATTATTTTAAATAAATAAACGTTCCATAATAAAATAATCCATGCGTTGTATAATGGTTATGTAATGCGATGTTATTCACAACACCGTAAATCCGCAGATATGCGGTACCATCCAACGCAATGAAATACTTGCATTGGCAGAAACAGGCTGGAGGTAGGCAGACAGTGAGCCTGATAGGAACCAATGGGTATAAAATTGATAATTGGACGAGGTAAGGGTGGGGGAGGCAGGGAACCAATGGTGCGGAACTTTACGTGTCTCAGTTGCCGCATCAGCCAATCAGCGCGCAGGACCTTCCGTAACGCTACTCCTGCTTAACTGGCCGTTCTTCGTCAGGCCTCGTATCCCCTACCAGTCCCAATTCAATCCCAATTCAATCTTCCTGACTTCACTCATTTCTTTCCTGATTTATCAAAAAAACATCTATTTTTTATTTTTGTCAATTAAGCCAAGATTGTCCAAGCTTTTTCTAACACCTCAAATATTCTCCTTTCTTAAACGTTGGTAATATTCCTTCATAATAGATATACAATATATATAATATTGTAGTATAAATCCTTTCTTCGCCTCTCAGCAAGGATGGATTTTGACTAATAATGTATGAAACAAGAAGGAATTTCGTAGAAAACTGACGAATCATAATTTCAAAACTTAAAACTTTACTACGATTACAATAAAAATCATTGGAAAATTAGAAAGCTATTAAGAACAGAGCTGAAAGTTATTATTTGGCTGAGAGAGAAGCACTGGGATCTCTTGGAGTCTTGCCTTATCCTCCACACGTTGGCTAAAGGGCTTGACTCGAAGCTTCCTCGGCTGGCTATAAATATTGTAAATAAGTATGAATGTGTTATTATTTTTATTTAACGGTGTCTCATGTTTCATTTATTCTGTTATACTAAGTTCTCTTTTTCTTTTCCTTTGTTATAATTTTCTATTGTTTTTGTTTTATTGTATAATTGTGTATCATACATCCCTAATAATACTAAATGCTCTTAATTGAGGTAAAATGTATTTTTTTTCTCAATAAAATAAGTTTAAATTAAAAAAAAAAACTTTATTCTATAACGGTTTCCATGATTTTTTAATCGCATAAAAATTAAAATATTCTATAAGTCCATTGCACAGACCCCTTTATATCAGCCTAAATTATAATTATCCTTATTGCCAATTTGTAGCTATAATAATTGAGGAATAATTCTGAGAATAATAAGAGTGGTGTCTTCGTTGCAGTCCTTCTCGCTTTGTATATGAAAAATAAAATATGACAGCCACAGTCAAAATTCTTATATAATATAGAATATAGTGTGAATGGCATCCTACCTCACTATAACCAATGTCCAACAGACAGATTGTTATAATACTCAATAAAGAAATAAAGAAAGATATAATATAGAGATACTTACTTTTACAATAGTAATGTTAAGATTAAACAATAAATCAATTTTTTTAGTTATGACAGTAATGATAACCGGCTGCAATTTTTTGCTCTACAAAACTAAAAAATTTTGTTATCTCATGGTATTTCTTAATTTTCCTGATTATATATATATATATATATATATATATATGTATATATGTATGTATATATACAGACATTTTGTCTATAGATTAGATTGATATGGTTGTCCATTAGTTTTGGATTATGTTTAATTGAGTGCATCGTAGCTATTAGATTGATTGCAGGGATAAGCCTTATAGTATATTACTAAACTGCTTACCTACTTACAACAATTACCTATATTCCCTCATTGGGAATATATTTCCCCGTACTTGGAAATTGTAGTATTTTTTATTGAACTAACCTGTTTTTGAGGTTGGTAATTTTAATGATAATACTTTTATAGAATTATTCATTTAAATCTAAATATAATATGATGCAGTGATATAAGTTATTTTTGAAACAGGATTATGGTTTTTCACTGGTATTTATATTAAATTTTGTTATTGTTTGTAGCATTGCGTTTTAAAAATAGTTCCATCATATTGTTATTTCAGCCGGTTTGTTTGAAATTTGTTTATGTCCATGTTATATTATAAGGAGATATTTTTTTTTGACTTGATTCTTCAACTCACACCTGTCAGAAGTTCCGACAATCAGCGAGTGTGATGTCAAGATGAAGAGATTGGTCTTGGTATAGGCGTGAGGGAGAGGAGTACCCAGCGGCGTCCTTCCTGTCTTGAGCGTAATATTTCTAGTTAGTGGAGGAGATCCCTCATCTAGCTTCTTTTAAGCCTCCTTCGGGTGCTATCAAGCATGTTAGTTGTGGCGATGCCTCGAATCAATGAGTTTGTATGTCCGTATAAGTTATTATGAAATCGTTTGTAGTATGTTCGTATGTGGTCGTTAACTGTTGGCATCTGTAAGTCTTTATGTAGAGTAATGTTACTGACGTACCAGGGAGCTTTGGTAATAGTCCTGAAAGTTTTAGATTGAAAAGTCTGTAATTTACGTATGTGAGTCTTTTTGGCTGCCCCATGTAAAGCGTAGGTCCAAATAGGCTTGAGTAGGTAAGTATATGTATTCAATTTCTGTCTAAGTTTCAATTTCGAATTTCTTGCAAGGAGTGAGTACAATAGGCGTAGTCTTAGGTTTAGAGTTTTTGTTTTGTTTTTGATATGTTGTCCCCATGTCATTCTTCTGTCAAAGGTCAGTCCAAGATATTGAACTTTGTCTGTCTGAGGAATTTGGATATTGTCAAGGTAAATAGGGAGGCAAGTTTCACGTCGAAGGGTAAAAGTGATATGTAGTGATTTGTCTTGGTTGAGTCGAATTTTCCAGAGTTTGCACCAGTCGTAGAAATTGAGCGAGATATTTAAGAAGTTGTATTCGAATGCTGCGAAAAAAAATAGACTTGTATCACTTTCGAGTCATCAAAATGTGATATATCATACATTTATAAAATATTAAATACGTGATTTCAATTAAATAAAAAATTAACTAATGATTTAACTAATTTTGAGATCTATTCTCTATTTTTCAATTCTATTTTAGATCTATTAGATACATCTATTTTCATCAGAAACCGGATTTACACTGCTTGAAGTTGGCTTCTGTGCTTTGAGGTAATAGACCAGAATTCATTTGCAGGAATTCATTGCTGGCCGATACTGATTTCCTCACATTTCGTCTTGTTTTTATCACAAGAAGTCTGCTTTTAGTGAATGGTAGCATTTGATCAGTACTATTTTCCCTTATTTCGCCCTCTGTCCACTCGTTTTCGTTACCTCATAATTCTAAGTTAGAACTTATTGTGTTACGAGATAATGTAGGTATTTATTTATATCATAAAAATATTTTTTACTGTTTTTATTCATCTCAATAATTACGTCTTAACTTTTTTTGGTCGTACGTGGATTAAACTTATATCTTAAGTTATTAAATAGAAACAATGTAAATTTTTATATAACCTAAATATGATATATTTAATGGTTTTTATTATTATTATTTTTTTGTTTTGCTATATTTTAGATGTGTAGTATTTGGATTGGGAGCCGCAAGAGGTGGGCAACCCGCCCTTATACGAGTAGGTAGGGCTGCTCTTGTCTTGTTTATACCCTATTATTTATCGAGTACAACCCCTTTGCCCCATTTGCATATCGGGCCCCATATTTTAGCCGGCCCGTTGGCAGGATACCCCTCGTCCCGTTCTATACTTTGTTAAACAGCTTTCAATCTCCTTCCCATTTTTTTTCTCATTTTATCGTGAAACTCTTGTAAACAGAAATATAGCACTTCCTTTAATAGTTTCATCTCATGAAAAATTAACTTTTCTAGATCAGTGTTTGAATCGCTTAGGAAATTGCATTATTTACATCTCTAAAGATCACAATAAATTTAATATGTTACTTTTAATTCCAATTATCACCACTTATGCCCATGACAAAAGTTTCCCATCATTTAATAATGCCCCATCAACTACATCTCGAACTTTTACAATGTTTGAACATTGGTGTCAAAATAGAAGTATTAAAATGAATTCCAACCCCATCAAATCTATGACTTCGTGTCCTACAGTTTTCTTTAATAATTACCACCTGATTCATGTTGCTGAATCCTATACCTCGGACTCCATTTGGAAAAACGTCTTACTTGGAATCCTCATTCAAGACTGAAACGACAAGAAGCCAGTCGACGTTTCCGGCTATTACATTGCCGTGGAGGCAGGGCACAAAAATCTACCTCATCATAGGCGAAGGTTTGATTGTAAATTACGAAATCGTATGATATTCTGAGTAAAAAGAATCTTGTCTGCCGTTCCAGAGCCGCTGCTTTCAAAAATGGTGGCTGATTTAAACAATATTAGGCCAGGATCGAAACGGGAAATCCATTGCGATAAGTGTGAGAATAGTTTTGATTTTTCTAACTTACATGAGTTTAGATATTTAAAAAACAAAATTGCTAACACGGGCCACCAATATAAAACTTTTTACAGCTAAAAAAGTAAACGATGCATCAAAGCGAAAAATGTACTCTTTAACAAATTAATGAGCATTAAATTTTGCGTCGAACAAGTACATAAACTTTATAATTTGGTTACGTGGTAAGGTATAGAACTACGGTCAACCAACGTTGATTTTTATTAAATTTGTCAAAAACTGAGACTTGACTATAAATGACCCTGTAAATTTGAAATGAGTTCTCTGAAAGGAAAAACCTATAGATTCAAAGTTATAGAGCATCACATTTTGCGTCCACTGAATCCTGACATTTTTATTGTAGGCCAATTATATATCTCGAATCGGGATTCGTTATTCCTTTATAAAATTCGGTATCTTTCGACACATCGTTTGTCAAAATCCTTCGATGCTGAGAGGTGGAAAAGAGGCTTATACTCCCTGTAACAGCCTTTTTTTTTCTTTTTTTTATGGTTCTTCACTACCTCGCCTTTTAGGTTATACGGGATTTTCCCGGACCGAAGGGAAGAGCGGGGAATTTAAATTCCCCTCTGGCACCGGGATTCCAACTTTTACTTTTTTAAACTGCCTACCTTCTATTATCTGGTTGCCGAGCTGGCAACTAAACACTAAACCATCGAATTCCCCTCGTATCCAATTGTTCCAAAATCCTTCGTAAAATCTTCAATACTTTGTTTGGAATTTACAATTCAGCTTCCTAAGGTTATATATGAAAAAGAGCTCGTTTACACTGTATCGATATTTGAGTCTTATTTTATTTTTATTGGTTAAAATTGGAAAACAGTTTATGGGTTGGCGGTTAGTAGAATTTGCAATACTTCTCAAATCTTATTAATGTCTGAGAATCAAATACTGGTGTAATTTACTCCATGCCTTAGGATTTAGTTATATATCTTTCTCTATTATCTCTATATTTTACATCTTAGAAGTAAAGCAACTTACTTCGATGCATTTAGTTTTTTTTATTTATTTTTTTTATTTAGAAGAAACCGTAGAAAAAAAAGCTAGTGATTGTTCGAAATATTTATTTTTGATGTAGTATCCGTTATGAATTAACCTTCAATGTGCATACAACATAATAAAAAAAAATACACATTATGAATTCATAGTTTAGGAAGATAGTTGGAGCTTAGATGCTTAAATTTGACATGAATATATAATTTCATTTTAACTAGAAGTACAAAGTTTATGTGTGAATGTTAATAAAGAAGGCGAACTGAAAATGCTCTAGTAATTCACAAAACGGCGTCATGTCGATTTGTTTTTATATTTTATTTTACTAATTACATATTATAAGTATTGAAATTTATAAATATATTTAATTTAAACATATCTGTGATAGTTATTTTTGTATATTATTAATCCGCAATTTTATAAATGAAATTTACATAAATTAGTGATTTTAAGTGATCTACACAATTTTAAAATACTTATTTTTTAAAAATAATTGCTGTCAATGAATTTTTTTCTTTTATTTATTGTTTTTGTTCTTCTTTTATTTATTGCTTTTTATTCTTCTTTTATATATCGTTTTTTTTTCCTCTTTGTTTTATCCTTATATAGATTTAATTTATAGTAACTTAATTATAAACCGCCTACACCACCTACAAACCCTTATTCAACATCCCTCTACACCGTTCCCGGTTCATTAGTCTTCTAATTTATTAATGTCTCAACCAATGCATATAGGTATAAGAAGAATCGTTCTCCTCGATGCCTAAATATATCTTCAGTTCCAATAATAGCTTCCGCAGAATGAGCCTCTGGAATTTTTTTTTTTATATCCAAGTTCTAAATTTAGTAATATAAGTAAATTAATATGTTAGATTATAAAGTATAATTTATTTTATTATAATTCTATTGGGTAAATCTATAATATATAAATACATATATTTTATTATATATATTTATATACATCTTAATTAAGTTTTTCAGGTATTTCTTTACGTCAATTATTATCTTATGAACTGTATTAATAGTTGCCATCAAGCACACACAGATTATTTTTATCTCCTTTGAAATAATCAATTAAAGTTTAAAAATTTTCTAGAAGCTTTATAAAAAGAAATTTGTAAAAAAAAAAAAGGTAAGGTTTCTTTTCTCCAAGAAAAATTATGCTGAATTATACCATAGGGAAAAAATGAACCATATGTATAATGTGTGCGCTGTTCCACTGAAATCAGCGAATAAAAAATTTTTATGTAAAGAATATAAATATAACGGGAAACCAACGTTTCTTTTCTTATTAACACGTGGTTAAGTTTTTATTCATTTTTTCAACTATACAAATAAATCGAATTAGTTTTCTAACACCCTTGCATAAATATAATTTATTGCAAGCAAAGATTATTTTTGATTTACTAATCCAATTTTATACATCTATCATGATTCAAATTATTTAAGCTCGATTTATGAAGTCTGCCACCATTTCTTCACAGCGGATAAATAGTTCGAATTCATGTTATTGTTAGAAAAATGTCCTCTAACAAAAGATTTCTTCACTGTATAAATAACAAAATTATGAAACGAACAAAATCGTGTTATCATATTAACTCAGGCCATTGTTATAATTTCCGGTTCTCTCCTTAAATTCAACTCCTTCCTTCCTCCTTTAGTCATCAACGATCATCATATTGGCGAAAACCTCTCCTTGAAACTCCATATTGCCTTTATCTCCGGAAGATCATCATCGTCATCTTCTCCCACAACCTATCCGCAAGCTGCTTATATCCTCTCTTATTTTTCTCCACTTTAACTACGGCTGTGTGACACAGGCGGATCCACGGAGGAGGGTTTGGGGCTGAAGCCTCTCCCCAAAATGGTAAAATATAACCATGTTTTACAGAAAAAAATATTAAAAACTATCTCTTAAAGTATTCTTATTCGTGTAATAATATTTAATAGGACTTCATGAACCACTTAAACACCATTTCATATAGGTAATTAATTTCTTTATTTTTTTTAAATTAATTATCGTTATATGTATATGAACAAAAAATCTTTCGGGCTGAAGCCCTCCCCAAAATTAAATCCTGGATCCGCTAGTGCTGTTAGGTGTACGGTGTCATCTCGATGGTACTCGAAGACAGATTGAAGCGACTTATAAATTCCTTTTTAAGATTTGTCTTCGTAAAATCGGTACTTCGAGGCGGTCTCATGTGTCCCACCTTTACGACGACTTAAAGTGGCTCTTCCCTTCTTTCTGCCGATAATATTTTCTTGGATCTTACATATTCCAAACGATCAACTCCCGGCATCCTTCCTACATCTATAGTCTCCTACTGTTCAAATCCGTAGTGCACTTCCAGAAAACATGATCCCGTTTTCCGACCTTTATATCCCTTCCCATAGAACCAAAATATTTGAACATTTCTTTATTGTCCGATCCATTGCCTTCTGGAATACATTGCCATCTGATATATACCATGCCTCTTCCTTGTCCTCACTCAAATTCTGTCTCTACCAATTCCTTCTCACATCCCAAATGTGTACAAAAATGAAATAAATTTTATGAATCTAATTTTGATTTAAACCAACGACTTCCTGTCCTACAGTTTCCTTTAACAATACTCCACTTATCCCTGTTGAGCAAATCCGATACCTAGGACTCCACCTGGACAAACGACTAACTTGGAATCCTCATACTAGACTGAAACGACAAGAAACCGCTCGACGTTTCCGATTACTTCAGCGCTTACTAGACAAACGCTCTAAACTTCCAATTATAATAAGGCCTATTTGGACTTATGGAGTTGAGCTATGGGGCTCCACTAAACCATCGAATTCCTCTCGTATCCAATCCTTACAATCCAAAACCCTTCGTAAAATCCTCAATGCTCCCTACTTTGTTACAAATAAAATCATCCGTAATGACCTTAATGTTCCATATATTTCCGATTTGGCCCAATCCAGATACCTATCCTTCCATAATAAACTTCAGAATCATTCCAACCCTCTCGTTTCTAACCTTGCTTCCTCTTCAATTCCTGATAACCATCCGAGGCGTCTGAAAAGAAGATGGCCCCGTGATCTCCTAATTTAAACATATCATTAGAGTGCTACCATTGGGTAGTTACTCAGCAAGTGTTTTTCATGTCATTATATACATTATCTTTAAATTTTCTAGATGTATTTATTTAATACAGTTGTAAATGTCTTTAAGAAATAAAAAAAAAATTTTTTGATTGAAGTAAATGGTTGTTAAGATTGTTTAATTTTAAGAATCAACTCATAGTATTTATAATGTTTTGTTTTTATTTTTCCTAATTTCTATTTTTCTTTTCATTTCAACTATGTTTTGTTATGTTTTTTCATTTTTTTTACTTTCTATTGTTTATATATTGCTTAATTTTAATTAATGTAGTTTTTTGCCAGATATGATTTTTGTTTTTCGCTATTGTTATTCTTAAGGAACCTCGTCCCAGAATAAAGTTTATTTTCTATTCCACTACATACATGTATATATATATATTGATAGTGGCGGTAATTAAATTCAGCTATAACTTGTTATCGCCATAAAAACTTGTACTTATCAATACTGCTAGTTGTCCGTTACGGATGAAACTGGTTGCTGAGATTGAGAACTGGAAGGACCTGCACTGCTCTCAATTTCACTCTTCGTTTTGTCTGTCATAAATCATCTTTGCCAATCTTAGTATTAAATCTTTTTATTTATTTTTTTATTTTGCTAGTATGCAACGTAACTAGCAATTATTGCTCCTTGAGAGGAAATTAGATAGTCATTGTCCATAATCATTGCTTTCTTATTAGATGCGATCAGTTTTCCGATATCTTGCTCTCATCTGTACATAGCCTTAGGCCACCCAGATAGCTGGAGGCTTGAGGCGGATAGACTCCACCCCTCCAGAGGTATTACGCTCCAGCCCCGTCCTGGAATTAAGCACTAAATAATCTTCCTCTGAGTAGGAGGATTTTTTTACATGGTTTAATCTCAAAGAGACCAGACCTTCCTTTTAGCCTCGAGGGTAAATTGGACCTTAAAGGTGGCCCCCTTGGGAAAACATAGAGCTAGTTAGCATCCAAACGAGATCCCCCCCCCTCCCCGCGTAGTCGTCCGAAACTGCTCGCCAACCTTTTTAGCATGGGTCCATACTTCATCATACTCACAGATACCGTCTGTTTTCGCTAAACATGGCCCTACTAACTCACTCCTTCATATCCCCCTTTTACATTCAAAGGGTTAAATGAGTTTCCAGGGCGTCCTAAACTTCCCCTTCTCAAAACTTGATCGCTTACATAAGCGCAGAGAGTAGGCATAACTTAGGCATAACGTATTCTCATTTCCCTAAAAATGATATATATACAAATATATTTATATAAAAAAGCAACGTTATTTGTTATTCTCTTTCTCGTTTTTTAAAGAAGAAAAAAAAAACATTACTCTAGAGCAGACTATAGTTAATGAATTAAATATTTAATACAGAAAATAAATAAATTAATGTCAAAGAGTAAAAACTCACCAGGAGGCAGAAAATTAATGTTAGGTTATCTGAAATGCAGGTAAAAAATAAAATAAGCCGTCAATATTTCGCCAATTATAGAAACATCAAAGCAGAAAATATGATAACAAACCCAAAATGGTATCTCTCTATGACATCCAATCACACTGGAAGACATTGTTATAACAGCCGAGGAAGGTTACAATCAAACAACTGATCAAAATAAAAAGTAACTGATGTAAAAAAACATTTAATTAGTTACTAAAATACGTACCTTGAACAAAAAAAAAAAAATAAATAAGAAAAAGAAAATTATAGTAAATACTAAAAAAAAAGAACAAATTAAAATGCTCACCATCATCAAAAACAGCCGATCACTCAAAGTAAATGGTAATAAAAAATTAGTTAGATTTCTTAGACTTCTCAGACAGTATAAATTTGAATTAGTTTTAATCTGTATTTATGAATTACTTTTATAATAAATGCACATCAAGAAGTAACGCTTTTTATTGAATAAGAAGGAATTAAGAAAAAATGTTCAAGATAATGAAATTCTAAGTACACCATCGTAAAGTAGAAAGAAATTTTTTTTTTTAGAAAAAGCTGATGAAATTTAGTTAGCTCATTATTGAAACAAAACTTACTTTTATCATTTATTAAGACTAATGATAAAAGGGACTTTCAGAAGGTCTAATATGGCCGCTGTACAATGGGCTGAATTAGATAATCTAATGGGACAAAAGTCGAAATATAGATAGCGAATATTTTTGAGGAATAAAAACAAACAACATGAGTAAACATGATTAGAAACATTGAAATTAGGAGCTATTTATTCAGTCGTAGCAACGAACGCCCAACGTCTTTTCGTAAATTTTGTACTTATTCTGTTTCCTCGTTTAATTTTTCCAAATATGAATATTATTTCTGCAGGCTTGTGCTTTATAATATTAATATCAATGGAATGAAAGTTTCGCTATTTTTCAGATAAAAAATTAAGTATTCTTCTACTGTTATAAGTAAAATTGAAAAATATTGAATATGTCATTTCAAAATTCAATAACTGGGACCCTCTCTGCAGATCACTAAATAACCTATGCGGAGCTAATTTAAAGTCGGAAAGCGAAAAAATTAAATATGATATTTACGTAAAATTTATTTTAAATTAAATTACTTGTTTATAATTTATAAAATATCATATTTTTAGGTCCTTGAAGTGGAGTGCAAAAACTATCTTAAGAAAAATTCAAAATTGAACTTTTTTGTTGGAACGTTTTTCTAGATTCACCACCCAGAGTTTGACTATTAAGAACTGAGATATCCTGTAAATTTAAAAGTTAATAAATTTAAAAATGTATCGAAATTCTGTGGATTACCACGCAATGAAAAATCGGACTAATCAACAAAAGATATTGTGAAAACCTGGTGAAGCCTTGAAACAGTATCTTTTTTTATGTTGTGTAGAGATGGTTGACCGTGATATAATATGAGGAGTTGGTCGGGGGGAGGAGGGGGAGGGAGGTGCGGTCAAATAAATACTAAATTTTTAAAAAATAGTAGTTTTAATTGTTTCGCTGACGTTTTGAAATACACTCATTTCTTATCTTTTATCACAATCTGTTTACTTTTACACTGTTTAACTTACATGCTATATTCTCCTTTGTTTTATATTTTCTTTTATACTTATTTTCTATTTTGTTTGTATCTTCTGTTTATATAATACTTGATATTTTAACTACACTGTCACCCACTATATCTCTGAAGTCAACTTTAATATCTACTTATAAATCATTCATTTTATGTCCACCAAGTACCCTTTATATTTTGTATCTTTTGTAGCCCTGATGAAGACCTGCTAGGTGGGTCGAAACTTCGGCGAAACAATTAAAAATACTATTTAGTATTTATTTGACCGCACCTCCTCCCCTCCCCGACCAACTACTCTTTTTTTATATGTTTCATTAAAAATATGTTATATGATTATATATTTACACCAGTAATATAAGGGAGGTAGCGTTGTAACCTACTGCAGTTGGTGCATTTTATATTATTGCTGCTATATATCATATAGAATCTAGTTGCAATTATACGTTGGCTTGGACGAAGCTGTATAGAATGTCACACGCGAACGCTAACACAGACTTGGCTGATGAGTACAACAACGCTGATAAAAATTCGCAAGGGTTGCTAAGGGCCAGGTGGAAATTAATAATGTATAAGGGACTTGACGAAGATAAGGACGTGGGGTTCCGCCATATAATTGGGTTGTACTAATTCCGCGCGTGTGAGCCTCATACGAATGCAAGAGCTAATCTTGAACCGGAGGATTCGGCTCACGTAGGACAGGGTCATCATAAGGACTCTCTGTTGACAGGACTCTAGTCCTTATTGCGTTAGGTAGATGGTCATCCCTCTGTCGGTTCGTTTGTCCTTCCAAGGAGCTCCTGAGGAAAGCCGTTATAGATTGGCTTATTTCTTCTATTGCCTCTGGACAAGATTGTCCTCTCAGATTGCCTGGAGAAAGTAGCTCGGTTTGGAATGGAGGATAACCCCTCTGAACTAAATCTCGGTATGATTACTTTTTTTTTAGCTGCTCGGCCAAATCCTCTAAAGAGAAATAGTTTTAGTTCTTTTTTGTTTTGGAGGTTGACTATATTTTATTTGTTCCCAAATATTTCCTCGCTTCGATGCCTCAATTGAAAAAGATGATTACACACACACACACACGCACACACACACACACACACACATATATATATTTTTTTCATTTAAATGCCAGTTCCTTGGTTTCGATTACTTACTATACATTGGCGGATCTTGACATACATTGGAGGGAAGCTTTCTGAGTGTAGCCCCCAAAAAATGGAAAAATCGAGTTTTTTTCACTGGCCCATATTTGTTTTTTGCGAATTATTTAAGCCACAGGTGGAATTACGGCGGGGTCTTTCAGGCTGAGCAGCCTCCCCCCTCAAATTGGTAAAATATTACCACCATGTCTTATTAAATCAAATATTTAAAAAGTATATCTAAAAGTATTATTTTCGTATCGTTACATTTAATAGGACTTATATGAAAATTACTTATACACCATCTCGTATAGGTATTTAGTTTATTTCTTTTTCTGCCAAAGTAATTATCGTTACAAATTAAAAAAAAAAACCTCCTCCCCCCTCAAATTGGTAAAATATTACCATGTCTTATTAAATTAAATATTTAAAAAGTATATCTAAAAGTATTATTTTCGTATCGTTACATTTAATAGGACTTATATGAAAATTACTTATACACCATCTCGTATAGGTATTTAGTTTATTTCTTTTTCTGCCAAAATAATTATCGTTACAAATTAAAAAAAAAAAACCTCCTCCCCCCTCAAATTGGTAAAATATTACCATGTCTTATTAAATTAAATATTTAAAAATTATATCTAAAAGTATTATTTTTCGTGTCGTTACATTTAATATGACTTATAGGAAAATTACTTATACACCATCTCGTATAGGTATTTAGTTTATTTCTTTTTCTGCCAAAGTAATTTTCGTTACAAATTTAAAAAAAAAAAATCTTTCGGGCTGAAGCCATCCCCAAAATGAAATCCTGGATCCGCTAGTGATCCAAGCTAAATATTTAGACAATTATAATATATTCTCATCTTAAATTATAAGATTATAAGGCATTTACAGCTACTAAATGTATGCACATGTCAAGAAAAGATATAAGAAATGTAGAAACATTCGTGTTCTTGTAATTTCAATTAGAACAATTAAATCTTGAACCCCCTGTCTGTTTATGTATTAAGTAAATAAATAAAAAAAAATATATAAATTTGACTTACCTATTAGTTATTATAATTTGGTTGGAAAGAAATTATAATAACTAATATACAAACTCTTAGAGGATTTTGAAGAACTGAAAAAAAAAAAAAATAATTATTGTTGTTGTTGTTTTATAATTGAATATATTGTATATGAATTAAATGGTAACTATTAATGTTCAAATGGTCTCAGCCAAAATAAATAATGCTCAAGATTATTATACTTATTATAATTGTCCATAGTTTATATTTATAATTAATCTTACTTAAAATTTATTTCTACTCTTCAGTAAAAGTTATCCGACGCAGATTTCTTTTTTCCTTTTTAATTTTTGTTAATTTTTTTTTTTAAATGTTTTGAAAGTAAGAAAAAAGAACTGGAATATGGCCTTCTGAAAGAAAGTTAAATCTTAATCAAATTGTTTGAACTCATTTTAATTAATTAATTATTTGTATATTTTTGTAGTCAAAGAGATTTTATAATATAAGAGTGCTCCGTACATTTTTCATTCTTCTTTTAATTAAGAGTAGCCATCAGGTCGTGGTACGACCTCAGACTTCTTCATTTATGGAATGGAACAGTGGCATTTTCTTGAAAGCCCACTGGAATTTACATCTCTGGAAATACATTCCTAAAACATGGCCTTCAATACATCTCCCACTACATTTTATCTTATCATTACTTAGTAGGCACTGACGTTAAAAGTTAGTTATCTAGAAATGTGCTAAAACTAAACATGTGTACTTCCTTGACTAGATAAGACCAATTATTCCACAGGGGTGAGACAGAAGGAACAGAGCAATTTTTTTTATCAGAGCACATTTTTATTAGATTTTAAATTTTTGAGAAGGCCACATTTTGGCAGAATTATGATTTTTCGGAGTGAAAAAGTTTCAGCCAGGGAACAAGGGAACATCTACGATTTTTCTAATATAACTTTCGCTTGTGCTGTCTTCAAAAAGAGGGTTTTTAAAAAAATTCTTGGCGGGAGGGAGAAGTTCATGTGACATCGATCTTGGGAGGGAGATGGGCCCCTGTTAATTCTAATTAACAAAATACAATACGAAACTGACATAAAATGTTGAAATGAAATAAAAAAATATTCTATTATTCTGTGACTGTTTTCCCTTTTGAACAAATTATTATTACAGATTGTATGTCTGTGTGGTTACAATTAGATTATAAATTTACAATAAGAGTCGAATAAAAATAAAAATACTGAAGAAGATATATAAGAATATATATACAAGAAACTAAAATAAATTGAAGTAGTCTCTGGGGGTGCTTAGATATTTCTCTTAAGTATATTTCGCAATCAGTCGGATCGAGAAAGGAGTAGGTGTTTAAAGAGGAGAGATTTGAAAGAGGAAACTGATTGAGCGTGCCGAATATCTGCAGGGATGTAATTCCAGAGGGAGGCGGCTTGTATTGCTAAGGATTTGTCAAATGCAGCAGTTCGGTGAGGAGGAGAATAGAGGTCGGAAGTACGATATCTAGTGGGACGAGATTGGATGGAGTATTTGAATTGTAAGCTGTGAAACATATAGGGGGGTCGATGAGTTCTAATGTCTTGCACAGAAAGGTGGCTAGAAAGTACTGACGGCGATAGGATGGGCAGAGCCACCTCAACTCAGTGTAATACTGGGTAATATGCGTATCCCTTGAGATTCCGAAAACAAATCGTAGTGCGCAATTCATTAGGCGTTTAAGTTTGGCCTCGAAATCTCCCGAGAGTCCAGCGTACACCATACAACCATAGTCGAAATGGGAGAAAACTATGTTGTACAGTATATCAACGTTTCACCAAATCTGGCATGGACTGAAAAGAAAAGAAACCCAAGATCACATCATTCCATATTATTCAATCCTATACTGGTAGATAGAAGAGGTAACACAGCTGGGGAAGGTTATACTCAAACATCAAGAAAAAAATATATAAATATAACAAACCATGTGATTACCAATCAAAATACAAAAATATTCTACAAAAAAAAAAACTGTCAACAAGAAGAAGACAATTATTAATAAGTAAAAAAGAAATGAAAATGCACATCAAAGGAAGGTTATCATAAGAAAACAGCTGACCACGCTCTGAATTTTATTTCTTATTTTGTTCTTATTGCTTTTCCAATTTATTGTGTTTTTTTGTGGTATATTTATGCATTCGGTTGGTAATTACGTTTTATATTTATTTTTTTTCAGCTGTTTGACTATTACATTACTCATTTTTTTTCCATTATGCGATTTCATGAAATGACGTTGTCTTGGTTTTCTTATCTTTTTTGTCATGATGATGCCTGAATTAGCGAAAAGTTTTCCCGCTATTCTTGTTCTGTACCTGTATTTTAGAAAAACTAAGATGTGTGGTTGGAATTTTCCAATTATAACCTAACGTTTAATGTAAAATTAATTTATATGCAGATAATTATTGGATTAACTAATTTTATTCATTAATAATCAAAATTATAATTTTTCTTTAGTACAATTTGAATGAAGATATATGCCTGTAATTAAGCGTATGTTGCATTTTTCTCTGGAATATTTCTCTACACGATTCTTTAGCCGAGGAATTTATTTTTTCCCCCTGGCCGTGGTGGTAGATGTTTATAGTATTGTACTACAGACTAAAGACAGATGCCCGAAGCAAGAGAGGCATGTATCGGTGCGCAGATGTCGGACAGCTTTTTCGACGAACTACCCCCGTTGTTTAAACTGCTTCCCCTATCATATTTGCATTTAAAGCTTGTTCCTCTCGCCAGAGCTTTTAGTCCCCTTTTCCTGTTTAATTTAGTTTAAACTTCCTAATAATTGTGTGTGTACTCCCCCTTAATAACTCGTGTGCACTGACGTTTCACCGGGAATTAATAGCCTTTGAAACTTTTAATGAAATGCTTTTACATGTTTTAATCGATTTACTTTATGTGTATGCAAACATACACAGACATAGATGTATAGGATTTCATTTAAATTGAACTATTTTTTGTCATACATTATACTGTACCACATATATACGGTGTTTTACTTAACAAAATATTTGTGGAAGATCATTGCTTTTTTAATTGACAAAGCATGCTCTTCTACCATTTCCTATGATAAAACCCTAGAAAAATGAAATACAAAAAAGAAAAATTAGTTCGTAAAATAATAGTTCGTTTATTTTATTAATTCGAAGAGGGTTAAATATAAAATTAAGTATTTAGTATTAGTTTTAATAAAAAGTATTAGTTTATAATAAGTTTTAGTTTTAAGTATTCATTTTATTTCGGATTGGAATAACCAACAGATGATTGGGAGGAAAAACAAAAGACAGCTTAGAGAGAGATGGCGGAACCTCGCAAGTGTTGAGGCACGCTAAGGATTTTTGTGTGTAAAATACTTTAGTCTTACGGTGTACACCGGATTTACTATAGTTGTACACCTATCCATGAGCCTGTGATTATCAGCGACGAGTGCCGCTTGATTTTACAAGTTGGTGAATGAACATTTTCACAGCTTGAGGAGATTGACTGGGGATACACTGACGACGCTAACTGGAATACACCGCTTCCTCAGATAACTCAATGTGTCAATTGGACAATGTTGGACATTGAGATTTTGTAAATATGTGTATATAAGTTTTTATTTCCTATCTATTTGTTTTCAAATATTTGTAATTGGTTTAGTGTATAGTCTAAGTTAATGTTTAGTTCTATAATAATTTGTATATTCTTTTTGTTGATAATTAAAGTTAATTATATTTTCTTTGTTTTTTTTATAAATCTAATTTCTTGTTCATAATTTTCATTTCCTTTAACAGTTATTTAAATCAATAGTAATAAGTAAATTCATCATTAGTATTAATAATAGCCAGTTTTATTTTCTTATTTTTCTTCAGTTTGTTTTCACGTTTTATGTATATATTATATTGTTTTTTTAAGGTTTAATAAGGAATTGTAAAACCCTATTCGAGGGATTAGGAAAAATAAATATTAATCGAGTAAGAAGGTTCGATAGGTTTTTGAGGTTAATTAACGTATGTTTTGAAACCCATAGGTTCCGAGTTCGTAGCTCACTTTGCGGCCAAATCTTTTTTTTTTTTAATTTAAGTTTTTTTTTTTTAATGCTTTTCGCTATTTTCCAAATTCGACCAACTAAATAGCGTGGTGCCTGTTAGATAGTTATTAATAATTAATTGATTTCATTATTTTTTTTTTTTTTGCGTACCCTGCCGTCTCCGCTGAGCATCCGGCAAGTTTGTTGCGGAAACAATTTTTCCAAATTAAACACAGAACCAGATTCATTTATATTTTTTCTTAGAATACCAATTTTATCGACAAAGATAGTTGTGTTAAAATGTTTACATGGACCTGTAAACATTTACAAGCTCGATTTTATGGGTGAGGATTCTCTTCGAAACCGAACTGCCTTTCAAATAACTTGAAAGAATCTACTAAATTTATTTTATCATTTTATATTGCAAATAAAATACAAATACTTTTTTTTTTTTTAAACAAGACACGTTTGCAAAGATTGCATTGCATATTTTAGTTCTTGAAAGCAATATACTAAAAATATTTTTTAATTTGTAATTTTTAAAATATTTCCATGGGAATACTATCCAGCTCTGATACTTACGCTACAAGCTTTTCACTGGCTTAATGTGATTTCTTACGTTCGAATATTAAGTAAATAAATTTGTTGAGGGTAATTATTTAGATGAGAACAGCACGGATTACGCGTGGTTCACAATTACTTCGTTCATACTTGTTTATGAATGCCAAATCCGTCCGAATTTATTCGAAAGACTGTTTTCAGCATTTCATGAACAAGTGTAACCTATGTGATTGTGAACCACGCGTAACCCGTGTGGTCCCTATCAAAGTAATTACCCGGAAGAGTATAAAGTAATTGAGGACACCAATCCTGGAGATTTTCTTCAGCTGTACAGGTTCTAAACTTAGCGTTGAATCCATCAAAGACATTGGAAATCCATCATCCACCATCCACCGTACCTGAACTCAAATATCAATCCTAAAATACCTTTAACTTTGTTTATTTTGCAAATCAACTGTTTCACTTTGTAACTAGTAATAAAAATATCTGATGTGTCCACCCACACGACTTTCCTACCTATTTCAGAAATTTTTTTATATCTTTACATATGTTCATGAAGAAACAAAAAAGAATTGAACTAGATTTATTTTCCTGAAAATTTATCAAAGAAAAGATCTGAGTATAATATAGACTTAAAGAGTTATGCCCTATATTATTTTTCTTTTCTTTATAACGTTTTTCCTGAAGTTTTTCGAGAATTTAGTCCATATACGAAAATTTATAAGACAATTATTAGAACATTATAGGAAAGGTTCAGATAAATCGTTATAGCCGTTTTCGCTCTACAATCTATAGACTGCTATTGCTCATGGAGTACCTAATTTCTGTCACAGGCATTAGTAGTCCAAACCCTACAAAATAAAAAAAGAAGCAACAAAATCGGTTCTGTAGTTCCCGAGGAAATCTTGGCACAGACAAACAGACCAATGGCTAAAAATGTGTTTTTCGAACTCAAGGGACTCTAAAACGTATAGATCCGTCGAAAACAGCATATCGGAAATTTGACCCGATTGCAGTACTTTCCTTACCTAGTATAGGTAGGGAAGTAAAAACAGTTAATATAAATAGTGAAAAAAATATAATATTAACCAGAGTTAATAAGATGAGTACTTTGTGCAATGAACCTACGGCAACAGCCGAAAGCACTCGAACTTTGGCAAAACCCCCCTCATAGATAAACTCTGCACGGTTTATATTCTTAGTTTAATTGTTATTTTCACTTACCCATCATTTTCAAAAAATATTTCCATTCAAAATGTTGAGGATCCACTATAACTTGGAATTTACATATCTACTTTTAGTATTGTTTTTTAACTGAGTTATGTTTTGTTCGGTACGCTTCAGAATTCTTCCAAATGATTGTAAAAATAAATGAGAAATGACTCAAATATATAAGTTTAACAGATTCGATTAGAAGTAAACACTTAGTAATTAATTTTTTCAAATAAATACATATTCTATCGAATATTTTTATTTCGTGTCTTTTAACCTTCCAGGAATGTCACTTTCTGCTGGAATCCATCGTGTCGTTCCTAAACATTACAAAATCCTGTTCATCGCTAATAGGTTCAATCAATTGATGGAATCCAGAATCCACCTTACATTATATTAACGTTGACTTCAGGCACAGGCGGATCTACAGGGGGGCTTTCGGCTTTCTAATTAATTATCGTTATATGTATATGAAAAAAAAATCTTTCGGGCTGAAGCCCCCCCCCCAAAATTAATTACTGGATCCGCTAGTGACTTCAGGAACTTGCCGTATTTCTGACCTAGATATTTTCGTTTGTTAAAGAGGTGAAAGAATTTCTATTTGTCGCAGGGAAGAGTAGCTAGCACCTCCAGGAGACACTCCCACACTGGTTAATGAGTTCAAGATCCCTAGTCCATTTATAACCAGCTGTGACGGGCAGGTCGATCCGGAGGAGTTATAGGCGACATGGGAGGACGTATAAATAGGTTGGAGTGCGCCGGCGTAATGAGCGTCTGGAAATTGAGTCATAACTTCCAAAGCGCTGGCAGTTTGGGAAATAGAGTCCTGTCTCACTTCTCCCGTCTCTTGTCCACGGAGGAAAGGGAGGAAAAAATGTCGATAAATCCTCGAAAAGGGAAAGGGAAAAAAAAAAAGAATTACCACCCATCACAGATTCTGATGAGCTGCCCGTCTTTCTGACAGTCGTCCGGAGTAAGTTGTGTCAGCTGCAACAAAAAAAAAATCCTTGAATGGTTACTGTTAAATGACAGCTGATAAATTCTTTTTTTTTTCTTTTTGCTGAGCTCTAGAAAATTGCTTGCTTGTATTAATTCGAATTTCTCTCCCCCACTTTTTTTTTTTTTTTGAGTTCAGTTTATATCTTTATTGAATTTTTTTTCATCAAATTATTTTTTAAATATAAATGTGATGTAGGAGTAGAAAAAAAAGAGAAAATTTAATATTTTATTTTCACTCTAATTTACATCATGTTGTACATCCAATAATTATTAGAAAACTTTGCAATGAGTGGAAACTATTTTAAAATCTGTATGTAAGATTTTTATATGTCAGCTTCATAGATGTGTTAAAATACACTTACCTTGTAAAAGTTTTGTCGCCTTAACTAGCCAAATTCACATGCCAATTATAATTTCTCTTTGAAGATTTTTCTCCTTGGTCCTTTTATTTTCCTGATTGTTGGCACTTCCTCATGCGGTCGTGAAGGGTAGGAATAAGCATGCATCAGGTTCCAATACCTCCCAACGTATGCTCCTCTCCAAAGGGATTTTATTGTTCTCCTCTTCTTAAAAACAAGTGAAAATAGATTTAGAAAAATTGTAGATCATATAAATGGGTGATAAATATTAAGGATGCAATCATTTAAAGATTGGTGGCGACGTTTCAACTCAAACGTGTGGGTAAGTCATCACCAGGGCGTGTTCCGAGCACTGAAGGTATTCAATATTGACCTGGTGGTCAGTACTTGAACCCATGATATGTAAAACAGTCGACTTACTTCCTTCAATAATTCTGTAGATCATATACAGTGATGTGGTCTGGTCCATGTTTTTTCCTTGTTCCATGCTTTAAAAGTTCCTCCAAAAATATGGTTCTCTCTCAAAAATTGAAAACCTCTTAAAAATGTGTTCCCTAAAAAATGTTGAAGCTGCAACCCCCTTTGGTCTCCCCTGGCATGCACGGTACAATTTTATTAGTCCGCATGTGGAAACGCGGCACAGCACGTTTTTTTAATCAAATAAAATATATTTCGATCTAAAAACAACCCATATGAAATGTGCGTAGAACACGAATGGGAACTTGAAATAATCGAGTCTTTCAGTTGACAGAATGACTAACTCTAATTTTAACTTGTTTTATGATTATTATTTTAACTTCGTTTCTTAATCTACACCAAGCATAAGCAATGATAATTAGCGGGTCTGCTGTCGGTAAGAGTATAGGTTGTTGGTTTATAGGAGTGATGGGTAGGAGTGTCCAGCGGCATCCCTTCCTGCCTTGAATTAAGCATCTTTTAAGCGTGGAAATTCCTCATCCAGCTCCTTTTGAACCTCCTAAGTGTGCGTTTTATTATTAGTTTAAGTAATATTTCTAGAAGGGAAATTTATAATTTTATTCACATTTCTATATTTCAGCAGTGGAATTATCTACTCTGGAACTTACTCTCTGTCTGTACAGTCATTATACATTTCCCAACTAAAAATATCATTAAAATTACTTTACTCAAATATTTCGAAATTGGAGCACTCTTTCAACTGTAAGGCTCAATTATAATTTCTGCGATCGGTTTTTTAATTTTGTAATCTGAGACATGGAATTCTTCCATATGGATTACAGTCTAAAGATTAACTAGATGCTTAAATATTTTAATATTTAACAATTTTTTATTGAAAAATATTGTAAGTTATGTTTCCATTTTCCTTAAAGTTGCAGAATATTATATTGCTCAATGAAATAGTTTCAAGTATCTTATGTTCTCTTAAATCATTTTAATGAATCAAAATTCAAAAAATTAAGGTAATAAAATGTAAATGTAAGGAGTGTCTGGTACAGTGTTGGAGAGTTACTCGAGTAAATGTCCAGCAGTGACTTCACGAGTGATCACTCTTAGAAGCTTCCCCATGAGTAATTTTGAAATGTTACTCATGAAACATTTTCACTTCATGAGTAAATCACTCGTGAAAAATGTTATCTCTATGAGTAAATCACTCATGAAAAATTTTAACGCCATGAGTAATTTTGAAAAAAAAATATGTTTTTATTTTATTTAATCTAATTTTTTTGTCAACTTTCGGATTTAATCCATATCAGCGTCGATTCCTATGTTTTGGGCGGCGCTTTTTAAGAAAATGGTATCGAATTTAAGATTGGGCCCCCCGGGCCTCGAATTTTTACCTTTTCGAATTAAATCGATGTTGGGGTCGACTTAGTATGTTTTGGAGGGCGCTTTTTGTGAAAATTATATCAAATTTGAGATTGGACCCCCCGGAGCTCGACTTTTTTTAACTTTTCGGATTAAATCAATATAAGGGTCGACTTATATCTTTTGGGGGGGGCGCTTTTATTTTGCTTAGGAGACTGAATGTCTAAGAGTAAAATTTATTTCCCTTCTTCTTATTGTTATAAATATTCTAAATCGATACAAATTAGTAACTACCTCGGATCTTATTCGATCGGCTATCATGTCTTGATTGAATCTGGTATCACTCCTGAGCCGCACATACAGGAGTCAAAAGCCTTCCCCTCAAGTGTCTAAAATCTAGAGTTGCAGAGGTGCAGGACGGCTGAGGATGATGTATCGAGACTGGAAGCCTCCCCCTAATGGCTCCTTTGTTCCAGGAGCCAACCCCAAATGCAGGGTGCATTAGCGGCCCACTTTTCCCCTGTCAGTGATGAGGAGTGCTTGACAAATCGCTCGCACGGCCTCCTCCTCTTCCATTAGTTCTCATCAATTCCTGGGTCCTCCGGTGTCCTCTCTATCGTCACCAGATGGTAAAGTCACCGGCATCTTGGTCATTCATCCATTATTACGCAAGTCAAAACATAATACGGTCCATACTTATAAAATCAATCATTATAATTATAAATAAATAATATTCTTACAAGGAAATATATACAGATTTTAACAGAAAAGTTAATTTTTTCAAAAACTTTATTAAAAAAATAAAAAGTATATTTATAGAGAGTAAAACAAAACGGAAATTACTCAAAATGTCCTGCTTTTTTCTTGCCACAGGCATTTAATCTCCGTGGCTATTCATCGACAGCAGCACGCAGCATTTCTTGAGGATGCGCTCAACTGCTCCTACCAGAAATTGTTTGAAGCTTTCCAAGTTAGGGTGTGCCCTGTGGTATGCCATCCTCTCCAGTTCGGACCAATGCCGATAACCTAGTGGGTTGATATCAGGGCTTCCTGAGTGCCAATCCGAGGCAGAGAAACTCTGGAATGTTCTTTTGCAGCCACCGCTGAGTTGACCTTCAAAAAAAGAAGCCGAAAATGTTGGTGTTTTCTTATATTTCTTAAAAGACTTCGATCGCTAATACATGTATGAAATATTTTTATTTGTAATTAGCCAATCATATTTAACAAATTAATATTGGATAACAATATATGAACTTATTTTTTTTTTTAAATCCAATGTGCACCCCACTCCTGTAGTTTGCCCCATTCCAACCGACTCATCTTGCATATATATTTAAATTCAAATACCTCGGTTCCAAAATAACCTCAATGAATGACCAAAGGTCGAAAATAGAGCGTTTTATAAGAAGCACAAGTATAGCTTTCTTCTCTCTTCCAAAGATGTCGAGATCCCAAAACATCTCCAGAAATATTAAATTAAGAGTGTAAAAAGTCACGGAAAAGCCGTTGTACTAATGTATGCAGAGTTAAGGAACGACAAAATTCTTGGAAAAATGAATAATATATATGAAAACATTTTACTACTCAATTACTCGTGCAAGCGGAATTAGTTCGTTAAAAAGAAGGTGCTGTTAGGCTATCTATACATTTTTCTATGGTGTGATTCGACATTGGTTCGTTTTAAAGAAAAATTCGTTTTAACCTAGTTGGATATTAGATAGTTACTTTCTATTTTATTTCTGGGACAATACTGAAAAAAAATAATGATTTGGAATAGTTGTTTAAGGTTGTTGAATAAAGATAGAGAATCAACAAAGCATTTACAGTATTTTTGCTGACAGCATTCAAGCACCGAGGAAGATGCTTCAATTTTTTTTAAACAATACATTGCTTGAATAATAATATAAGCTTTATTGTACATGCTTAATAGAACACAAAACCTCTCCTTTCATAGAGGTAAGAGTCTGGTTTTAACAAAAAATAGTTTACAATTTTTTTCAGAATTATTCAAACTTATTAAAAAATAGTTAACTTTCAAAATAAAATTAATACAATTTTTGAATTTAATTGTTATTTATTATTTTATTCAAACTATCTCTATTTCTTGACACTGTTTCCCAGCCATGGAGGTGCCCAGAAGGTGGTTTCATGGCGCAAGTTGAGCCATCAAAAATTTTGAGGGAGGCGCATTTTGGCGATGTTTTATATTTTTAAGGAAGGCACATTTCGACGGAATTATAAATTTTTGAAATAAAAAGTTTCAAACCTGGATACAAGAGGAAAGCATAGAACGCACCAATGAAAGTGTAATTGTATATGACCTACGACTTTTAAAATCATGCTTTAGCTTGCATTGGTTTAATAAGATGAGAGCAATAAAATATTTGGGGAAGGAGGGGGGGGGAGGTTCATGCGCCATATATACATAGTCAAATGCTTTCTTGAAATCAATGAAGGTGAGGTAGATCTGAACATTGTACTCCTTACTTTTTTCTATAATTTGGTTGATTGTTTGAAGGTGTTCAACAGTGGAAAATTGAGTCTAATAGATTAAACCTGAAATGCTTGAATGGATTTTCATCAATTAAATCAGGATAGCGATTTTCTCAATTGGATAAGGAAAATGTAGACAAAGAAAATAGAATTTGTGCGGTAGCCAATGGAGGGGGAGCCCAGACCCCCAACGGATAGGTTAATAATAGAGTGACTGCCCTATTCGGGGGCTCGCCGGGACGGCTTTAAACTTAGATCAGGCCGTCTTCAAATCTCGGTCCTCTCGGCCTTTCTTTACAATTTATTCACTCCAAAGCTATTTCACAATCTTACAATTTTTGTTTCCACATAAATCGAGTAGAGAAAGAAGAAAACTGTGAAAATACCGAGGAAAATTCCTACTCAGTTTGATATTGCGAAGTCATATATTTAAAAACAAAAATTAACTATCAACTTTAATTGTTTTTAGATTTTCAATGTCACTTTTCTTCTAATAACAGATTTATTTGCCTTTTCTATAAAACTATATCACTACCAACATTTCTGGGCTGTGCCACGTCATCAGAAATTGCCAACAATATATTTACAGAACGGTTTTGGTAATTCTTCGCATCGATTGTTCGTATTATCAAAGGTTAAATTTAAAATGATGAAACAATTACACAAGTTTACGAAAATATACAAAATATTTCTAAAAACGATCATATAATTTACGTTCAGTCTCTGATTTTGTTGATAAAGAAAACACCTGATCTCGTTAATTCTTTAAAAGTAACAGGCTTCAGTAGTCGTTGTAACCATTCGGCTACTCCAAACAAGTATCAAATGCCTTTATGGAGTCTCTATAATGAATAATGAAACGAAAATTGGTTTTCATTTATTTATTTAGAAATAGAAGAATCTGTCACGTGGACAATAATTATAGTGAGATATGAAAACATTCACACCATATATACAGAAAACATAAAATTAACAGAAGTAAAATAATAATAAAAAATTATGTACAATAAAAAATAAAATAACCTAAAGATAAATAAATTAGAAACATAATCATACCTACATACAATCAGAAAGGGAACCCCAAGCCAGGCTTGTCCTTCCAACTATAGAAGATCCTTCCAATGGAATTCGGAAAATTTAAGGTAAGGTTTTGTTGATTACATAGAACGGAGCATCGACTATTGTTCGTAGGACAAAGGATTGGATGCGTTTGATGTTGGAAAATTTTGCTCTCCCCCAAAGTTCAATTCCGTAGGTCCAAATAGGTCTCAGGATTGTCTTGTAGATCAGTAATTTGTTAACAATGGAAAGTTGAGATTTTCTAGTCAGTATAGTATAGTTGGCCGCATCGTCTGTTAAGTTCTTGTCTTTTAAGTCTAGTATGCGGGTTCCACGTTAGTCTTCGGTCTAAGAGAAAGCCAAGGTACTGGACTGTGCTGAAAAGGAAGCTGGATAGAATTAAAGTGGACAAACGAAATTTTTCAGTAAAATAAAAATTATTGTAAGTATTGTAAATCTCTTAATGTCGATTGTGACACAATTCCAAAGAAAAATTAAATAAATACGCTTATCGTAAATAACTACATTTATACTTCTTTATATGAAAAAATAATGTATTTTTGCCATTTTAAATTGAAGGCATAATGTGACAACTGCAGTGACGTTTATGAGTTTATCAATATCTATGTACTGCTAGACTTGAAAAAAACTAAAAGCCTAATTAGCAGACCTGTTCGTACACTGAATCTAACAGAATAATGATGTTTTTTGTGAGTAAAAAAGATTTTCAGAGAGACATGGGTGTTTTGAAATATAAATTCAACAAGAGGTGTAACATTCATTAGATTTTCTGTTTGTTTTTTTTTTTTTTTTTTGCTTGTAGGTATATTTTTTTTTTTGGATTTACTTTGTTATTCATGTCTTGTTCATTGGCATTTTGAACTGGCAACAAACACAAAACAAAGAGATTTACCAGATTTTTTATGACTTCGTATTTTGGATCGGTAAGTCATCAAATGTACCCTTTTTTTGAAAATTACGCTTATCTTGGACTACACATTATGATCTTATAATAGGACTACATATTATGAGCTTACGAGTACATATGACATAATATATAACCTACAAAAATAAGAGGGCTCTTTCTGAAATTCTTGTGACTTCACCATAATCAGGTAATAATGATCTGAGATCGATCTATAATCAAAAATATTATCAAAAAATCTATTTAGCAACAAAATTATAAGTGGAATGTTTAGAGTGTTTTATGGAATTTATAGATTTTACTAAGATTTTTTTCCATCTTGGCCCCATCGTGAATCCCGAAGACCGGCTCCCCAGGCAGGAAGCCGACGAGACAGTAACTGTGAGTACTAAAATAAAGTAGACAGCTGACTACACCCCCCTTCGCTGACTATACCCACCCCCCCATCGCTGACTACACCCCCCCCCCTGTTCGCTGACTGCTCCCCCCCCCCGATGAGGACATGACGTGGCCCTGGACTGCAGCCAGGAGGATCTGCTCCTTCTATAGCTCACCCGCGATGGCTTCTGTCTCCTTCCCTTTAACAATAAAGCCACTTTAGAGCTTTTGTCTCTTTTAGTAGTTCCTTCTGCCAGCTAACTTACTACAGTCTTTGTCTCCTTCGGTTCTTCAGCCTTAAGTATCCATTTACCGAAGGCGATTTTATATAGTGTATCCTTTCCTAACTTTATTTAACTTGAAATTAAAATTTTTTCTTCCTTATTTTAGTCATTTATATTTTTGGTAAATTTGGAATGAATAAACTCAATTCTCTCTATTACAATCTAAAAAAAAAATATAATATTCCAATTATTATAGTAAAAATTTTCTCGATCGCAATACTTACTCTTATTATATATTATATATATACGTAAGTGAAAGTAATAATAAACCAAAAATATTTTAAAATCGTGATATCTCTACTAATAGTGCTTTGATTTCGATGAAACCTCTTTCATTTTTTAGGTAATTTAAATAACTTTGAAACACCTTATCACAATATCGATAAAAAAGTGTATACTTTTTGGGCTATTCGGAATTTAATTTTACCATCCCTCGTTACTTTTCTTCCAGCTTCTTTTTGTTGAAGTATGTTATATAGATAAAATTAAAGGGTGTTGAGAAAATGACTTCAGCAAAGTTTCATTGAAATCGGTACATTCGTTTAGGCGCTACAGTCTATAGCAACGCAGATTTTTCTGCATTTTTATTTATTTTTTTCTCCTTTATTAGCTTATTTTTTTTCTCAGTATAATATAATTTTTACTTTATTTTAATTTTCATATGTGCATTATTAATTTTGCCTTCAGAACAACTACTGAGTGAAATAACGACAATATTCCATTTATTAGGCAACAATATTGTATATATTTTTGGTTTATTATTTATTACTTTCACTTACGTATATATGTAATATATATAGTAAGGGTAAGTATTGCAATCTAGAAAATTTTCACTATAATAAATGGAATAACATATTTTTTTTTAGATTGTAATAGAGAGCATTGATTTTATTCATTCTAAATTTACAAAAAAATATAAATAACTAAAATAAGAAAGATAAATTTAAATTTCAAGTTAAATAAAGTTAAGTATGTTAAACAAGTATTGCATAGAATATTCGGGCCGAAGAAGAATGAGTCAAACAGAGAATTTAGATGGTTACACAAAATCTAATTAAGTGGACTGTATCCGGTTAATATATTTTTTATGATTACATTGCGATGAATAAAACGGGCAAGTAAATTTGTTGGGCTTAGTGACGACAGAATGTTTAAGAGATTAATATCTGCTTAAATAATGTAATATACATGTAGAGCTAATCTTGTCTGATGACGCTGTTTATTTCTAAATATATTTTTCAAAATACTAAAACAAACTGTTTATTTTTTTTTTGAGACTGCGGGAGGTGAAAGAAGGAAAACTAGGATCTCAGCAGATCCTAGCACTTCTCTCTCAACCGCGTCAGAATTGTTAAAAACCAGGGAAGATTGAAAAAAAAAATACTCTTCGAATATAGGTAGCTATATAAAATAGAGCCATCTTTAAATTTATAGCTTAATACATTTTGGAATTTAGAAAGATAATTTATAATTTGATTGGGGTATTTCATTCAAGTTTTGGTTGGCCGGGTATGGTATAACTCAAGCGCCGTCACTCAGTCTGTTGACTACCACTACTCCATTATATATATGTATATATATATGGGGCTAAGGAGCCTCAGAGATACATAAACAAGAATATAGTTTAATTAAATAGTCAAAATAAAAAAATAATAAAAGAAATTATTAGTTACTTTTTAATTTAAATCAGTCAATAATAAAAAAAAAGAAAATTGAAAATAAATATATATATATACACACATATTTATACATATTATTAATGTAATTTCAGTCCAAAAGTATGACTTCCGCATAGAAATGTTGTCCCGGGATATTTAGACAAGATTGTATATTGAGGTGAATATTTTAGTCTAAGGGATATTTTTCTTCAAGAAATTGGCATATTATATCTTGAGGACAATGATTGGCAGCAGTTAATCAGTTATTTGAAATGCTAGATTAATAATTAATTATTAATATATTATTTATAATTAAGCCTAGATTTAATTAATTAATTATAAATTATTATTATCTTATTATTAATGAATAAGAAAGGAATGTTTACAATTTTAATTGTTCAGAAGCGGTATATTTTCCTGTTTGGATTCTGGTTCGGTGTTGAAATGGCCCTTTTCCCAATTTTATTTCCCTCTCCCCTGGCCTTTAGGGATTAATTAACAAGTTTTATTAACAATAAAATGTATCCAAGTTAAGTGCTGACATTATTGCTACCATTTGCTGTTTATTTTATTGTCAGTAGTAAAACGAGAATATTTTATAATCCTCTTCCGTTAAAATTCTTTCTTTATAACTGAGACTTATTGTGGGAGTGAAAATTTCAGTACCGTTTAAAAAAAAAATAAATTAAAGAAAGAAAAGAAAAAAGGTAATGGATTTTCTTATCTAAGATAAGCTTTCATATAGTTAATTACCTATTTTGTGTATGTTAAAAAAAAAATGTTGTTATTGGTTGTAAAGACGGAGTGGAAATTAGTGGAATAATAAAGCATACACTTTCACTGGCTGTCTTTGAAATTAATTAATGGCACCCGGAAAGGGCAGCCCAGTTTCTAGCCATAAAGTGAATTCATTTCCGCCTCTAACAAAGTCCTAGTGTTATGTTCTTTCTTCGTCTTTTATTTTCTACATCGTCTCATACTAAACCGTGGAAGAAATTAGTTCTATGAGGTATAGAATTTTTGATGATTCAGTTGTAATAATAAAATAAATTCCAATAAATCCCATCAAATTACCTTCACCCTTCGTCGTAAACCTATGACTTCCTGTCCTACAGTATCCTTTAACAATATCCTACTTATCCCTGTTGACCAAATCCGATACCTAGAACTCCACCTTGACAAAAGACTCACTTGGAACCCCCATACCAGACTGAAACGACTAGAAACCGCCCGACGTTTCCGACTACTCCAGCACTTACTAGACAAACGCTCTAAACTGCCAACTATTTACAAAAGACTCATATATATTACTATAATAAGGCCTATTTGGACTTACGGGATCGAGCTTTGGGGCTCTACTAAACCATCAAATTCCTCTCGTATCCAATCCCTACAATCCAAAATCCTTCGTAAAATCCTTAATGCTCCCTACTTTGTCACAAATAAAACCATCCATAATGACCTTAATGTACCATATGTTTCCGATTTAGCTCAATCCAGATACTTGTCCTTTCATAATAAACTTCTGAACCATCCGATCCCTCTCGTTTCCAACCTTGCTTCCTCTTCTATTCCTGATAACCCTACGAGGCGTCTAAAAAGAAGATGGCCTCGGGACCTTCTAATATAGAAATATAATTGGAGTGCTACCAATGAGTAGTTTCTCCTCATGTTGTACATGTCATATCACTTGTTCATATTTACTTGTTGTATATATTATTAATTACAGTTGTAAATTTCGTTAATAAAAAAAAAATTGTAATAAAAAAATATATAATAACTTGTATTCTTTGTGTATATTAATTTTATTTTCATGAAGTTATATTGGAACTGATTATCTGTAAATTTTAATTTTCTTCTAAGGCCCTGTCTAAAATGATATAATAATTCTCTATATAAATTTTATAAAATGCTACGGTGCATCACACAATTTCCGCTTACCACCCAACCTTAAGAATAATAATAATATAACGAAAGGTTAACTCCTTTCGTTATATCCGTATATTTTCAAAAATTGCATAAAAGATAGTATTATATTTAAAAATAAGTGCTTATATTTGATAGTATTGTTTGAAACTTATATATTTTTTTTAAATAAACAGTTTCGAAAAAAAATCCCCTTAAAGAAACTTTAGTGTTAGTTAATGAAACTAGCTTGAAAAAAAATAATGAATAATGACCTATAAACTTTTATTTATTTAAAATTTCAGTCATATCGTATCTGATTTAGAATAAATAGGTATCCTGAAGTAGGTAGAATATTGGGGGCGGTAAGGTTGTGGCTTTCCTCAATATGGCTCACTATACAGTGGCACAAGTTATAACAAGGTTGGCGCTGCATAAATGGAATTGACTATTTAAGTTATCGGTGGTTATACTTTTCAGTCATTTATGTTGTCCCTTTTGCCTAACGTTATTATCCAATAAAGTACATGTGTTAAAAAATACCGGGAAAGTAAATTTTTTAGAATAATATTATTTATTCATATGCAACAAATGTTATCACTTTCAAAGTAGTTCTATTAAACATTATACACTTATGCCAGAGTTACAGTCCCCGAAACACTTTTGAAGTTCTAAGCTTTAGAATAGCATTTAGGTCTTTTGAGGTTATTTTTATTTTTGGAAGTGGAAAAAATAATACAAACAGCCATGCGAAAAATGACACTTTGGGCCATCATTATAATTTTTAATGATGCAATGAGATGTATGAAAGTTCATGATCGTGATGAGAAATCATAGATTTTTTTCGCAACAAATTGAGACGATTATCTTTTTTTTTTTTCTGATTTTGTGATCGATCATACGTAGGACGTTCAGTACGTTCTTCGTCAGTTACGTCTTTACGGAGATATTGGAAACGACTTTATCGCTTTTAAAATAAAATATTGTCCGGATTCAACTAGACTTCATAAAACTTCAGCGATATGAAATTTCCCATTAATTTTTAAAACAGCTCTTTTATAAAACTTATTTATTTATTCTGGAACTAAATGTTATATAACAGTCATATACATTGGATTTTCTGTAATATATCCCTTAAAGAAGGAAATATCCTCAATAATAACAAAAAAATAAGAGGAGAGGCCTAGGTACAGTGAAGGGATTCAATTAAGTAGAGGAGCTGAGGCTGATTTCCATCGAGGCAATTTAAATAATCTCGATTATTGTTCCCTCCCGCTCATGAAAAGCAGCAATCCATCACTCACTTATCGCACCCTAAGGGTCAGGTACCTGTCTTTTACCTCTTCTCCGATGGATAGCAACATAAGTCTGCTTACGTTGCTACAACTTACGTTGAGAAAAAAGATTTCATTTGAAACTTTTTTTTGGAATTTTGAAAATTGAATACATTGGAATTTTAACTTCGTAAGTAAATATTCGTATTCGTATTGTTACAGAAGTTAATTCTTATTACAGTAATCGATTTCTCTTACAATAAAACAATCTAATAGGCCAGAGATAGAAACTGAACACTTAACTTTATCTACTTATGCCCATTTGGATCTACGCTTCACTAATGAAAGGGACAGCCAAAACGACACATATACAAAAACTAAAAAATTTTCAGTAAAAAATTTTCGGAACAATAACTAAAGCTCCATAATATGTCACAAACATTACTTTACCTGAAAACCTTAACACGGCAACAATTAACGAACACAACAAAAGTTTTCATGGTAACATACTCGGACATACTATCAGGCTAATACCTGCAAATAACATGCTCCATAAGAAGCTTAGGATGCTCAAAAGAAGCTGGATGATGAATCTACTAGCTTAAAAATGTATACTGAAATCGTAATAGGAAGGAATGTCGTTGGGCCTTCTTCTTCCTCATGTCGGACAATGCTATTACTGCTATTCTTCCTAGGAAGTGTGTGAAGAAATGAAGATAAAAAACAGTTAAATTTTGAATTGTCGCATTTAATCCCACATTTCAACCACTTTAGAGTGTTGTTGTTTTTTTAATTGTAATTTTATTTTTATATTTCAAATTATATTTTACTGGAAGGTATATCATAAACAAACATTAAAGGCAAAATAATCGAGTTTGAAATTCAAGAGGAGAGGGGACCAGCCAACCAGAAAATGAACTAACGGGCTTATGACAGATAAAGGTCCTGTAGCCGATAGACGTTGATGGGGATAGCATTAAATATCATCCCCGCTTCCGGATCATGAAGGCTGTAATTGGAAATAAATATCTAATCCCACTGCAATCGATCTTCGGCTTCCGTACCTAAACCCCTGTGCCATTATGATTATCACTCTTAGATAAATAACTCAAATATATATACATATACATAGGGCGCTTGTAATAGTTAAAGTTAATCAACTTCGAGTGTTGTAAATACTAGGATTGGTGACCGTCTACCAGAGAAAGTCACGCTACTCGATATTCTCTCCCACCCGAGTATGTGAGGTCCATCAGTCTATTGGATGTAACTCACACGGAGTGGGAGAAGGATCGATTATTTAAATTGGGAATCGATATGTGATTGATCAACCGCTCAGATTCAATAGGTGCACAAGGACTTATATTTCTTTCCCAGAAGCAGACCGTCCATGAATTAAACCTTAAGGAGACTACTGACATCCTGGTCCATCACATATCAATTCCCGATTTAAATAATCTGGTTATCAATCCTACTCGGTGTAAGCTACCTCCAATAGACTGATGGACCTCACATGGACTATTGGTCCTTAACACCAGTAATGCGGTTGAGTGAGAGGCGCTGGGATCTCCTTGAGTCCTGCCTTTCCTTCATCGAGTGGGAAGAAAGGCTTGGCTCGGAGTTCTCCTGGTGAATGGATTATGTAAATATTATATGAAAGTATGCTCGTGTTTAAGTTGGATATTTGATTAGTTTAGTTATTTTGTTTGTGTAAATTTACTTTTAGCATTATTATTTTTCTGAATTATTTATATTTTTTAATTGTAAATAGAGCGTGAATCTGCTCTCTGAACACTATTATAAATATCCTTAATTGTGACAGATTATAATATTTCTCAATGAATAAGTTTTAAAAAATTCAAAGAAAGTGTTATAATACAATCTACCACATTGAAGGGCAACAAGTATTAGAAATATAAGTGTTCATTCATACAATGCAATGCAAATGGGAAATAATTTAAATTTTAAAAAAAGGTAAATAAGATAAAGAAAAATAATATAGAAAAATACAACAATAGATTGAAGCTGAATAAAATTAAAATAATTAATACACAGTCATACCTATGTACAATTATTAATTAATAAACTTTTTCAGAAAAAAAAACAAACATTTTTGTGTAATGTAAATATATTGAAGAAATAGCTATCTATATCATATCATAAAGAAAAATTACATTTTCTGTTGTTTATTTTTGCGAAAAATTGAACCATTGTTTAAATACATTTTTTTTTTAGCATCTGACGTTTGTTTACATCTCTTTAAATATTTCCGATTATTTACGGTAAATAAACCTTCATGTAGACATGTTGAACGTCTTCCCCTGTTCGATCATCGCTTGTTACATAAGTTGTACCCAACGTCTCGAAGTAGACCCTGCCATCGACATGGGATATCGATACCAATTGAAAAGACCTAACAAGACCTCAGTGATGTAACCTCCCCCTCCCCCCGGCCTTGCTTTTCCAACCCCTCTCTCAACGACAAAATGGCGCTTTATCAGGCCCACTTTTACCTCTGTCTCGTATTTATTTTAATATTCCACTTTCCTTCATTCGTTTATAATAAAATGGCCCTCTAAATTATAATTGCTAAATTAATAATATATTATAGTTTTTTAGCATGATAGAAATAATGATATTTCATTAGGAATGCATTTTATTCATAAAGAAATATTGATTTATTTATTTTTTGGGTTTTACTTTGCAGGTTTGGCCACACCTATATCTCAAAATTTGTTATGGAGTTTCACATTTTTCAAAAATTCAAAGATTTTTTTTATCATTTTTCGCTGACGTAGACTATTTCGACTTTTCCCGTATGGTTTTGAATGTAAGGTAGTCTTGAATAATGTTTTAGTGCTTGAGACCGATGTTCTTTGATATCGAAAATCAACAACTGATGTCCTAATATTGAGAAACAGAGCATATTAAGGTTGTAAGATGTTGTACTAAATCCAATATGGATAAACGGCTGCAAGATCTGGGCCCTAACCAGCATCCTAATAGGAAGTATTGAAAACATTAGCGAAAAATCCTGTTGCCGATAACCGAATATAAGAGTACTAACGTATGGAGGAGGAAGACTATCTCATGATATGAAGGCAAAGAGGTTAAGTTACGACATATAACTCGGAGTAATTTTTTAACTTTTTTTATTGAGAAATATTACAATCTGTCTCTGTTAAGGACAATTATAATACAGTTCAGGGAGCACATTCACAGAATATATACAGTAACATAAATAAATAAAGTAATAAAAAAATAATACATAGAAATAAGAATAAAATAAAATATTATAAGGAGAGTGAAAAGAAAAAAAAAAAAATATATATATATATATATATATATGTATATATATATATATATATATATATATATATATATATATATATATATATATATATAATAATAATAATAATAATAATAAGGCTTAGCGAACCCGAAGGTTCGATGCCGACACCACCAATCGCTTGTTACACACCTCCCTCCACCGTTCGCCGTCCAAACCCAGTCCCTTCAGATCGGCTTTAATGCAATCTTCCCATCTTCGCTTCGGTCTACCCCTCGGACGCTTACCATTCGGCACAGCAAATATTAACCTTTTAGGAATTCTCTCGTTACTAAGCCCAACAACTTTACAAGCCCATTTGATTCGCCGCGATGAAATTACATCAATTATATTACCCGGATACATCTCACGCAATTCGGCGTTGTGTAACCGTCTGAACTCTCCGGTTAACTCATCCTTTTTCGGTCCGAATATTCTACGCAATACCTTATTTTCAAAAACCTTAAGACGCTGCTCATCCCTTAATGTAAGCGGCCAAGTTTCGCATCCATAAAGAACTGTAGGTAAGATAATTGTTTTATAGATTCTAATTTTTAAGTTTCGGGACAAGAGGCGCGAACTAAGTAGTTTTGTCACAGAAAAATAACAAGCATTCCCCGCCTTCAGTCTAACCTTAATCTCTTCTTCAATTTCGTTTTTTCTAGTTATCGTAGAACCTAGATACCTAAATTTATCTACCTGTTCAAACATATTACCATCTATATCGATATCACCCGTAGTATCGCCATTTTTGCAGCTAACCGTATATTTTGTTTTATCCACGTTTATTTCGAGTCCTAGTTCTTTCCCGGCTTTCATTAACGTTGTCGTATTTAGTTTTATAGTTTCAACGTCTTCGCATAACAGTACCAGATCATCAGCATAGCCCAGCACGGATGTTGTCCCTCCCAGATCCAACCCTTTCTCGGTTCGCATTACCTCCCTAATGGCATATTCTAATGCCAAATTGAACAGGACAGGCGAAAGAGAATCCCCCTGTTTTAAGCCCGAACGAACCTCAAATTTTTCGGACAAATTATTACCGATTGTAACTTTATTGAGTGTCTCCGTCAAGCACATCCTGACTAGATTTACTAGTTTTTTTGGAATCCCCTGCTCGATTAGAATATTATACAGTTTCTGGCGGTCAATAGAATCGTAAGCCTTTTTAAAATCTATATGCAGCTGGTGAACAATACCGTTATACTCCAATTTTTTCTCTAATATTTGCCGTAAAGAAAATATTTGATCAATAGTCGAACGATTCCGTCTAAATCCGCATTGGTAGTCTCCGATAATTTCCTCGGCGTATTCCGTGATTCGACTGGTTAAGATTAAAGTGAATATTTTATAACATACCGGAAGGAGTGAAATTCCTCGATAGTTAGTACAATCCGTCCTCGGACCCTTTTTGTGAATCGGAATAAGAATAGATTCTTTCCATTCTTCAGGTAATTTCTCATTCACCCAGATCTTTTTAACCAACCGATGTATTTTAGAAACTCCAGCTTCTCCGCATGCCTTAATTAGTTCAGTAGGAATATTATCGATTCCCGCTGCTTTATATGATTTTAATTTTCCGATAGCTACTTCAACTTCCTCTTTACTTGGTCCTTCTATTAACGGTTCAGCACTCTGGTACTCAGAAGGAGGACTCAGATCATAATTTCCCGTATTTAAAATATTGTCAAAGTGGTCCTTAAACTTATTCAATATGTCAACCGGATCGGTCAGAATATTGTTATTATCATCCCTAATTCCAGACGTTACGGGCCCTACATATTTACGTGATCTGTTTATACCTTTGTACATTTCTCTTACGTTATTTTCAATTCTATTAGTTTCCATTTCAATTATTTTATTTTTAATATATTCCCTTTTTTTATTTTTGAGCATTTTTGTCGTTTCGTTCTTTGAGATTCGGAAGTATTCCAGATTGTCTTCGCTAGGATTATTTAGAGCTTTTAATTTAGCGGCTTTTCTTTTTTCACACATGTTTAAGCAATCTTCATCAAACCACGGTTTGTTATTCTTATTTTCCTTTTTTCCTAGACACGAGTTACCGACCGCTTTAATATTATCTCTGATCTCTATCCATAACTTGTCAATATCCTCGTGGTCCTCGTCAGGAAGCTCTAAAGCTTCAAACCTATTCTTAACATCTAGCTCGAATTGGTTTCTAATTGATGGATTTTTTAATTTTTCCAAATTAAAATTCTCAAAATCGAAACGGTTTTCTTTTCTCTTTTTTATATTAAGTTTTTGTCGAAGTTTCGCGATTACTAATTCATGATCCGACCCACATTCTGCTCCGCGATAAGACCGTACATTAATTATACTGCTTTGCCAGCTGTGTTGTATCAAGACATGATCGATTTGATTTCGTGTTTGCGAATCCGGTGATGTCCAAGTATATTTATGAATATCCTTATGTTTAAACGTCGTACTTTTAATTATCAGATTTTTCGAGATGGCAAAGTTTATCAGACGGATCCCATTATCATTACTATATTCGTGCAAACTTTCTTTACCAATCGTCGGAATATAAACTTCTTCCCTTCCTACCTTTGCGTTCGCGTCACCTACAATTATTTTCATGTAGTTTCGTGGTAGTTTATCATAAATCCATTCGAGTTTATCGTAAAATTCACTTTTGACTTCATCGTCACTGTCTTCGGTCGGACAATGTATGTTTATTAATGCGATTTTAAACCAACGTCCCTGAAATGTAGCTACCGAAATTCTATCACTAAAGAATTGTACGTCCCTCAAAGCGGATAGTAATCTACGCCTAATTAGAAACCCGGTACCTAAACAATGATTCTCGCTTCCTCCGTACCAAATAGTGTATTTCCCTTCCCTCATCGAGCCCTCCCGTGGCCAGCGAACCTCTTGCAGAGCCACGACATCCAAATTGTACCCATTTACCTCATTCGCGACCGATTTTAGCCCCCCTGCTGTGTTTAAACTCCTTACGTTCCACGTACCAATATTTAAATCCCTATATTTCAACTTGCGCCATGAATCCCCTAAAGCAGTCCCCACCCGGAGACCCGAACGGGGGACTAGTTTACCTCCGGATAATGAGCGTTTTACCTTAGGGAGATCCATGACTTTTTGTGGTGTTTGGTGAACTAAAGATATGTGAGTAGGGCGTTCAATCCTACGTCACACCCTCCAGCAAGTCTGGTGGGCCCCTACCTCCAGCAAGTCTGGAGGTCCCCTCCCTCCAGCAAGTCTGGAGGGCCCCTCTCATTGTTGGTCAGCGAGTCCATCGGACTTAGCCGGGAGGAACTTCCAAGAAATTTCCACCGACCATCCCCACATCCGCCACCCGTGGGACGCTCCCCATACGCGGTAATGAGCCCGCGCGAGGATATATATATATATATATATATATATAAGTGAGTAAAAATAAATATGATAGTAAAATAAAATGTACTTAAATTAAAATAAACATCTTAGAAAAACAACAATAACCTAAAAACTCTTTTTACAATCAGCCAGGGAAACTACGAACCCATCTTGTAACTCCACTTTTTGAGGGAAAAGCAAGGTTTCACTACGGTGTATATATACGGTGACTGAGTTGAGAAGGCTGATCAAGGCAAGCAAAACTTCTGTATTGCAAAGAGAAAAAATAAATAAATATTAGTGCTCGTTTCGTTTAAATTATAATTTCATTATTCAGTTGTCTGGATAGTTAATTTATTAAGATACAACTTTGAAAAGTGTTTCTCTCATCTATTTTCCAATTTCTCACCACAGAATAATATTTTGTTCAATATGTTTTATAAATCAAGTAAAATACTTGTTTCGAAATAATTTTCTAATTTAACTGGAACTGGGGTTGAGACTTATATGGAACTTTTCTAAAAGTTCCATTTTAACTTTTTCATATTCAAGTTATTAAATAAGGTTTTGTTAAATGAAAAATATACACTAATTGGGCTTAGATTACAGTCATAATATTTCTCAAATGAATTACTCATAATTCTGATGTGTCGTTTGTTTGAGTAGCTATGAATAAATGTCATTTTTCAAAGAAATTTCGACAGAACTCATAAATAAAAGTTCTGTAAATTCTTTACTTGAAAAGTTAGAAGGAGAAAAGGTCTAGTTAAAAAAGAACTGAAAACCTATCTATAATAAAAATTCTGATGATACCGAAACTTTTTAAAAATAGAAGTTTTTTTTCCTGATTCAAGCCTTGAACTGGAATGTTCTAAAAATAATACATTAAGTCTTTCAAGTACCATTTCATACCGACATTCCAAAAAATATACATATCAATACAAAGATAAAATTAAATTCGCGCCAGCTACCGGTAGCATTGAGCCCACTTCATCCTAGATATTCCCAGAGGGAACAGACTGAAGGGCCCTCTAAGTTAAGTATCATGTCTATGCCAGCATAAAAGGATGAGTCAATTTGCACTATTCATATAACTTACCACTTCATCAAAATACTTTTCACTGCATAAATAAGTGGAATGTTGCCAATTTCTAACTCATTAGAATTGTTTGCCTTAATTAAATTAAATTGGACAGTTGCTTAAACATTTCGTTCCACCGAACATGATTATATAGTTTTTTTTTTGCCATATTAGCGATGCTTTTCCGGACGTAAAGGAGGAAAATTTTCTGGTAGGTTATGAGAGTTTTTGTAAAAATCGTCTATTTCCGGACTGATATTCTTATTTCGCCTATTAATTCGTTTTTTTTTTTTGTTTTTTTTTTTTTTTGTTTAAATATATTTGTTGCGTATTTGAGGGTGTCAGAGTAATAAAAATTTATTTTTATTTGTAAAAATCGTATATTTCTGTTCTAATATTCGTATTTTGCCTATTAATTCGTTTTTCTGTTTGAAAGTTGCCTAAAAAAGTACATCTCTACACATATATTCTAAATCTAGTTGATGAGTATATTTATTACTAGGTGATGTACCCATCGTTGACAGGTGTATAGTTAAAGTTTGAAAATTTTTTTTTGAGATGGATGTTATATTATGAGGAGGGGTTAATTTCATAACATTGGGTGACGGGGGAGAGGTAATTTTAATTTTCTTCCGATTTCCGGCTAATCCGTTTGGTTAATCCTGTATAAGACAACATTTGTTACGCTCGGGAAGTTGAATAGAATGACACCTTGAACGGGAAGACCGGATAAAGTTGAAAAATGAGTGTGTTTTAAGCAGCAACGCGTTACAGATGTTTGGTATATCGGATTTTTCCAGTTGAGTTGTGATAATTTTTTCCATCAGTTGATTGGTACAACTCTTAAATATGGTTCGCGGTAGAGTATGTTGGGATGAGAATCAAAGTAACTGTCTAACCGGGATCTCTAGACAAATTACCCAAGAATTCATAACTTTGGTTATACTCAATATTTTGTTTTCATTTAAAGCCTATGTTTTAAGTCAAGTAAACCTTAATGCAATGTAAAAAATTTCAAAAGTTTACAATAAGCCATTGCTTAGCTTACCCCTGACAAAAGTTCGTTGCAATGCGGACATGCAGGCAGACAAAAAAAATTTTGAAAGTGGATTTGGTGTCTGCAATGTATGAAACGGAAAGATATCATAAAACGGGTTGATTCTATTCAATGTACAGACAAAATCTTTCTTTTATTTATATAGATAAAGGACTGACGGATTATTAAACTCGTTTCGCACCAGTTAGGAAAGGAAATAAAAATTAAATAATAAGCAGCCTTACTACACGGTTAATGATACTTGACAGTAAGACACCATGAAGGTATAAGGTGCGCTACAGGGAGGTCGAGCGGAATTGTCTTGTTAGATGTCAGGGGTTGAGTGGGCTACAGCTATTGTTAGCGGGGGGACAAATTACGGCGGGCCCCCCCACAATTAGTTAGGCCCGGCATTAATCTAGCCGCCATCCTCCTCCTGTATTTCGGCTCCGTAAACTTCATCCCTACTTCGATATTGCCCTTCGGATACTTCTCCTTCAGTGGCTCGCCGATTAGGTGAATGAAGTGTGATTGAACTGCCCGATTAATATTATGAATGGACTTTTATCGACATCACTTTAGCGTAGGCATCGAAGTCTCAATTTAGTTGGATTACAATCAAGAACAAAACAAAAACACTGAACCTAAGACTTCGACTATTATATTCAACCCTTTCAAGATATTCAAAATTAAAATTTATACAAAAGTTGAAGTCCTGAGCCTAAGTAGCTTTAGTAATGAAGTTGAATGAACTACTCAGTTAACGAACCACAAACAATGAGGACATTAGAAGTAGCATTTTATTTATAATGTCTGTTACTCCGTCTGGACCTACGGACTTGACTGTAGGGGACAACTAAATTTTCGAACATCAAACGCATCCAATCCAGTCTAAAGCCCTCCGTATAATAGTCAATGATCCTTATTATGTTACGAACAAAACCTTACATCATGACCTTAACATCCCTTATGTTCTTGACGTTATTCTATTCCGATTTTCAAATTTTCATCACAACCTAATCCATCATCCTAATCCCTTAGCACAATCCTTATCCAGTTCCAGTCATCCCAACAATCCTCCTCGAAGGTAGAAACGGCAGTGGCCTCGACATATTGGAGTCCTGGTGATGGGCAGCTTCTCCACTCAAGTCATAAGCGTATGTGGCTTTAGTGCCCCAGAGGAGACGGATTCCCATCCTAGTGATGCGGATGACAGAGAAGCGCTGGGATCTCTTGGAGTAATGCCTTATCTTCCATACGTGGGGGAAAAGGCCCGACTCGAAGGTCCCTCGGCTGACTATAAATATTGTAAATAAGTATGAATGTGTTTTTATTTTTTAATTTAATGTTGTCTCATGTTTGATTTATTTTATTATTCCAAGTTTTATTTTATTATAAATTTGTTTTTCTTTTATTGTATATATGGTATGTTTGTGTTTTATTCATCCTAAATACTCAATGCCCTTAATTGAGGCAAAATGCATTTTTTTTTTTCTCAATAAAATATAAATGTCTGTTACAAATGGCATAGTATAACTATCCGATTTGACTACAAGTGTCAATTCCTTGTCTGCTACAACACCATGACAACAATATCATGAGATCTACGTCTCCTAATAAGAGTGTGACTACAAGAAAGTAGTTACAAGAGTCATTTGTTCTGAAGACCATGTGGGAATTGAACCCGAGAACAGTAGAGAGGATGAGGACTACAAAGGAAGTTGTCAACAATTGATATTGATACGAAATCTCTGAGAAAGGGGCCTTTTGCCGAAATCTGTTGTTGTTTTCTAACTCTTGATATGAGGTCTGAAAGTGTACTGTCGGTGCTGTTTACAAACAACTGTCAAATCTTTTGAACTTGGAATCTCCACTCAACTTACAAAACAAGCGACTAATCTACACCATTATACTAAGATCTATCTAGACATACGGAGCAGAACTTTGGGTTTCCGCATACACGTAATAAAACGAAATTCAAAATACTTCCAAAAACCATAAAGTACCTTGGTTTATTTCAAATCACGCTATACACCGCGATGTGAACATACCAACAGTAAAATCCTACATACATAACCAATACAGAACATTCCAATCTTCAACTTCCAATCATCCAAATCCAATTGTCTTCTCTCTTTTTCCCTCCCTTTTACCTGGAGGGTCTTAAAGAAAACTAATAAGTCAGTGACATAGAGATCTCACAATATAAATAATTATCAAGAAATAGTAGACAGAACAAATACAGCACATTTACTTGATGCATTGCAAAATATAATGTAAAATAAAATAAAAACAATATAAGAATTAAAAAAACAAAACAAAGTGTTTTATCTCTAATTCTCCAAATTTGAATAATTCATGCAAATATTGTATATTATTTTTCTGTATTTGTCTTAAATCGCTGGCTTTATTACATATTTAGTTAATAAAAAAAAAAGTTGTTATGCATTTCTATATTTATATTTTATATTATAATATATTTATTTTATATTAATATCCTCGATCTAATATCCAAGATATCTAACTTCCTCTCCGCGTAAGAACAACGGTTTCTCTCCAAAAAACTGAATTGCTTGAATAAAAACTAATTTTAGAAGTGTTTAAAAAAATAAAAAGCTGTCCTCAAGACGGCTTGGCTTTATCCTTGGAATCGGATTCTATTATTAGTTTTCAGAAACAGCGATTTTCTTCTCAAGGTGAGACGTGATAAATCAAAAGATGATTGCTCCGGCGGACGAATGGCTTCCCGAGTGATTTCCTTTGACCACTTCAAGATCCGTATTTCTGTGGCCTGGGATTATTATCGAAATACAAAGGGGTGTAATATCGGTTTCAGGTATGATGATTTATATTTTTCTTCGAATAATTGGACAATTATTAAAAATCTATCACGGTAGTTCTTCGTTCGATTGATGAAGGAAAATTCGAATTGCCTAATTATGGGTACCTGGAGCTGGGTTGATTATTGCGTTTATAATGGTTTCGAGTACGGAATAATCTTTAAAAAATATTTACCATCTCAAACGATATTTATAAAATTGTGACTTTTTCTCGTAGAATATTTTTTAAATTTATATATTGATGTCAGAAATATTAATCTGAGACTGAAATATTGTTTCAGGTTGTTATTGGGAAAATTCAAATACGTAAGCTCGTGTCTTTAAAATGCTAATAAAAAACAAATTTACATGACATTTCGCCAATTTAGACAAAAAACAAAAAAAAAAAATCTCATCATTTCATGACATCCACTGAAAAAAAGGATAGGTAGCACTGCTGAGGAAAGTTGTCGATAAGTATTACTACTTATAAATCCAGATTTACATAGTCCAAAAACACCAAACAACATTTGTGCATTTCTAGAAAAACAAACCTGGTGGACGAAATAAAGCATAAAAAAAATGACGTAGAATTCTTCAAAGGAAATGGTGAATAAAGAAAATAAATTTAAAACTTACCTTTTTTTTTCATTTGTCCTCATATTCCTTGCCTTATCGGTTATTCGGGATTTTCCCGGGCCAGGGATGACAGTGGAGGATTAATTAAAGTTAAAAACTCCCGGCACCTGAACAAGAACTTTTAATTTTTTAGTAAATCTTCTAAATTTTCAAGGGCATATATGATTCATAAAATTTATAATTTCGAGGAAAATCTCTATTTCTCCCTTAAACCTACTCCACCCCATTTTCATTTTAATTTTCTCACCGACGTTTCAGGGTATTTTTCCCATTTTCAAGTCGAAATATTTATATTATTATTATATAATCCATCTAATAATGTTTTTTTATATAATTATTGTAACATTTATCTCCTCAAATTCTTCTAATTATAAAATTCATAACTTATTTATGAAAAGTCAATTAAAAAAAATAATAAACATTGTTTTAAATTTACACAAATGTTACCCTTATTCGTCCTTTTAATACAACAGCCTTTTGTCTTATGAACTTTTATTTATTTTATCATATTATCTTTAGTTTACCAGATTGCCAGGCAACACGTGTGCAAAACATAATATTTTTAAAAGATTATCTTTTAAAATCTTGAGAATCACCTAATATATGTATACCTACATGTATCTACTAAACTATTTTTTAACATGATTCGTGGTGAATTTTTTATGTAGCATATACATTTTACAAAAAATACACTTTTTCATTTTTTTTTTAATTTGTCTAGTCAACAACCATTTATTTTTTAACATAACAAGAGCTCCTTGGTACGTCAACAACAAAACTTTACATAATGACTTACGACAACCAACTATCGACCAATACATACGTGATCTCTACTCCAGATTTCATCTTAAACTAGATGATTATCACAACAGACTTATTAACGACATGGCCACAGCTGACATGCCTATCAGGATACGACTTAAGAGGAGCTGGATGAGAGATCTCCTTTCCTGAAATAAATCAAGACCTGGAAGCAGTGCTGCTGGGCACTATTTTTTTCCTCATGCCTAAAATATGAATTTTTCTTATTAGTTACATATGCTTATTGTCAAGTTCATGACAGGTTTGGAAGGAAATATGAAGAAAAAAAAAATACATTCCAGTATTTCTTTTAATATTTTGAACCCGTCCACAATGTTTTGTATGGTAATTAACTTTTATAAATGAATATGATGTATCGTCTATTTTTTTTTATTTTCACTTATCTTCCTATCAAAATACCTATTTTTATTCAAAGTAGAGTGATAAGTGATAAGTAAATGTTGCGGGCACACACTAGATTCTTTGTCAGTATTTTAGAGGCTAGAATAGGTTGGCGTAGTTGGATTTTTATAATTATAAGCTTACATGAGATAATCGGGATCACTCCCGATCTCCATATTGTGATTCGCTACCGCTGCGTATTAGATGAGGAAGGTGGAGATAACATCGACCGCCCAGCTTTAGCGTTTAAATTCGTAATATATCTGAAGGGCTTTGGGCCAATAAATCATCCCAAAGCAAATGTCGCAGACAAATTTTAGCCCCCTTCTGGAACCCCCCCCCTCTCCCCAACAACCTCCTCACAGCCGAGTCCTTCATCAGAAAGTTTTCTGTTGGAGGACGAAATAACTTAATTAAGCTACAGGGGATTACCTACAGAGGCTCGGTCTTAGATTAAACTGCCTATGTAATTAACTTAGATACTGAATGGGCGGGATGGGTTAGTCCCACCAGGAGTTTCCTTAGATAGGCCCCAAAGCGTACAAAAAAAAAATGCAGAATTATAATTAAATGTTTATAAAATCAGGATAAATATTAATCATGTTCATTTTTGCTTTCCTTAATTTTGAATGTAGTAATTACAATAAATATTTCTTATGTTTAATTTATTGTAGCAATCCTTTCTACATGCATCCGAGGTATTTTCATAATACTTTTGCTATTAATTTGGTTCTTTTGTTTGTTACTGTTAGCGGAATGCATGTTTAAACAGGTACACTAAAAAATATGAAGTATCAAATATATTGCTCTATTTTAAATATAAATATTAATTAGATTGTCTTGTTGATGTCAAATTTATTACAATGGTGTTAATTAATTCTGAAATGATTTTAATAAAACTATTACAATTTTCGTTTATATTAAGTTGGTTACTCGGTAATTTTAATTATTGAATTCTACCTTGCGGTTGTGTTTTCTTTATCTTAACCTCCTGCTCTGTTAGATTCCTTGATGGGCAGTTCAAGGTGTCTACTTCATGTTTATGTTCGTTTTCAAGTAGATAAAGAGAAAAAAAAAAACTTCAGCTTGCTAGCTGGTCAGCTCACAGGTGCGACATGAATCTTTTCCTCTATTTTCTCTTATCTACTATTTGTCTAAACTCTGCCTCCATAGTTTGCCAACAGATGACGGTAGCATTGCTAGGCTTTTCATACATCCAGTGCTCACGGTAATAATGCAATCACATGAAAACGTTTGTTGAGAAACTACCCATTGATAGCACTCTAATAATATATTTACATAAGTAGATCACAAGGACATCTTCTTTATTGGAGGATTATATTGGCCTTGGAGGGTTATAAGGTATCGAAGAGGAAGCAAGGTTTGAAACGAGAGGGTTCGGATGGTTTTAATTTATGTATTTATGTATTTGTTTATTTATTTATTTAGTGAATAATTGAAAACAATAGCGATAAAGAGAGAGAAGTGAGAGAAAGGGAAACTTAATGTTAAATAAAAATAAAAAAAAAAGCATGAACAATGAGAAGAAGGAAAAAGGAAAAAAAAAAATATATATATATAAAGATAAATAAAATAATAAAAATGTATATATATATATATATATATATATATATATATATATATATATATATATATATATATATATATATATATATTTCTGTTTTACTAATATTAACTAATACTTCTGTATATTTATATATAAGTTCATATATTGTCTTAAGGATAGAAGAGTATAGCAACCCTGTTGTGTGTATAGCAACAGCTGTGTGTATAGCAACCCAATGTAATTGGGCAGCAATCCTTTATATTTTATATTTTATGAAAATAAAGTGTTTCTCTCTCTCTGTTATGGAAGGAAAGGTATCTAAATTGGGCTAAATCGGAAACACATGGTACATGGGTTATTCATTATAAATAATTTTATTTGTGACAAAGTAAGGAGTATTGGGGATTTTACGAAAGCATTGGATTGTAAGTATTGGATACGGGAGGAATTCGATGGTTTAGTGGAGCCCTATAGCTCAATTCCATAAGTATAAGCCTTATTACAGTCATGTATATGAGTCTTACATATCCTTCCACAATAAACTTCAGAACCAACCGAATCCTCTCGTCTCTAACCTTGCTTCCTTTTCTAACCTTGATAACCCTCCGAGGCGTCTGATAAGAAGATGGCCTCGAGATCTTCTATTGTAAATACTTTTTTTTTTTTTTTTGCGTGCTACAAGTCGATAGTTTCTCAACAAGTGATTTCATGTTATTACTTTCTGTTATCAAATTTACTAAATGTATTTTATTTATTTATATTTTTTTTAAACTTATTTATTGAAAAATATTACAATCTGTCTCAAGGACATTTATAATAGTGTTCACAGATCACATTCACACTCTATGTACAGTAAATAAAATAAATTATACAGAAAAATAATATATATACAATAAATAAGAATAAAATAACCTAAAAATAAATAAATAAAAAGAACACATACACACCTATATACAATTTGGCGAGAGGACTCCAAACCAGACTTGTCCCTCAAACTGTGGAGGGAAAAGTATGACCCCAGGAGTTCCCTGCACTCCTCTCTCAACCGCATCACTAGGGCTAAACCCTGTGGAGATTGAGCAAGAGTGCAATTTTATTTATTAATAAAGTTGTAAATATCATTAATAAATAAAACAACCGTCTACCGTTTACCGTCTACTTCCTTTGTCTTAGGTATTATTACGTGGCTAGACTATACTTCAAAAACTACTTTTATGGATTTTATTCCCAAACCACAAATCCTAGACCTTAAAATATAAGAAATTATGAAAAACAACAGAATTAGTGATGATAGTATACTGATACTACTTTAAGGACATTTTGAGGAAGGATAGTTATTTTTAAGTTCCTTTAATTTTTTTTTTTCTATTCAGTTTTCCAAACTTGTTTCTGCTACTAGTGGCGATGAGAAGTCTAATAGCTCAGAAAAACTCGCTAATATTTCTCGTCAGGAAATAAAATAGGAAAGGTTATGAAGGAAGAAAAAAAAGGCAATAATTCAGAATTGGGCCGGAAAAAGTTGAACGAGAAAAGAGTGGCGGTATAGCTAACCCCGAGGAACGCCTATTTTACGACCCATAGGTCGCCCGAGTTGTAAAATACGTGTTGGGGGTTCATCGGGAGAGGGAGCAAATTATAGGTAATAATTCTCCCCGGGCAAGGAGCTCAGCTGGCGGCCCACTAAATTTAGCAAACTCTGACGTCATATATCCACAATAATGTGAGTCTTATTAATCATAAATCTTTTATGGGGCAGGGCTTTTTAACTGACTCTCTTCCTTTGTCAGGGGCCAGTGTTCAGTAAGGTACTTCATCGCTTTCTGGAATCTCTGGTCAGTAGAGGATGACTATATTACTACTACTTCTACACAGAGATTTTCACTTTTATGTACCCATATATATATAATACGTATATATAAAAAATACGTGATAAATCAAAATACAAAAAAATTTACAACAGACTTTTCAGATAACCAAAATCGCAAAAAGTTGAACAGTCTAGCTAAAGTGACGTACAAAACTGAAATTTCTTATTTATGATAAATACAAAATCGACCAAAAATTGAAGTTTTATTTTCATTTTATCTAATCGGTTTGATATATTTTAACAATTTTCTTTAGACCACTCAATGTTTCCCTCTACTTCAGCACTTACTAGACAAACTCTCTAAGCTTCCGATTAATTACGAAAGACTCATATACATTTCTACAAGAAAACATATCTCGACTTACGAAGTTGAGGACTGGGCTAAATCCTAGTGTACAATCCTTCGTAAAATGTCACAAAAAAAACAAAAAAAAAAAACACCCAGAATGAACTTAATGTGCCATATGTGGGATGGGTTGGGATGTCAGCTGTATAAACTGTGTAAAGGATAGGACCAAGGATACTACCTTGAGGAACACCAGTAGACTGGGTAAAAATGGATGAATAAGAGTTTTGGTGATTTACTTTAAAGCATCTATCATTAAGGTAGGAGCGGATAACGAGGAAGTATGTAGGTGGTAGAAATTTACGGATTTTGTACATCAGTCTCGGGTGCCACACCCTATCAAACGCCTGTTCAACATCGATAAAGACTCCCGTGCAGTAAAATCTCCAATGCAGATACTTCCATACTTCCACCACACGATGACATTGCTGGATAGTGGAATGAGGTGTGCGGAATCCAAATTGGTGGTCTGGGATTATGTGATTAGAAACTAGGATAGGATGCAGGTGTTTTAAGATAAGTTTTTCCAGGGTTTTTCCCATGATAGATATAAGAGAGATACGACGGTAAAAGGATGAGTATTCTGGAGGTTTATGTATCATTTTAATAGTTGATAGTTTTCAAGTATCAGGAAAATATGTGAATCAGAGTACAGCATTATCACTTGAACTAATAATCAAAAATGTTTAAATATTAGTTAGTCATTCTGTCAACTGAAATGTTCAATTAATAATAAGTGTATCTCTTTGTTCAGAAAAAGAAAAAAATAGTTAGGATATTTTAAAATGTGAAATATTACGGTTCTTTGGAAATACGATAAGATTTTTTTGTTTATCGAATTAAATTTGGTATATCTAAAGCTAAAAAAAAAATGGTTCTAGGGTTAGACCATCCATCTTCATTAGCCCGAGGCAGAGCGACCATAGAGAACCCTATAAAAGATGTTCCCTGGCAATCAAAACAATTTTCGCCAAGCCTTAATGTGATAGTCCCTCCATTAATTCTCTTTTTCGTCGCGTTCCTTTTTAAATATGAAAGAGGAAAAATGTAATTTATCAGTAGGAGAGGCCATTTGTGCCCGGGTGTCCAGTCATTTCGCTTCATAAGGTGTCCCTAGGGGGAAAGGAGTTCCCTCTACTTATCTTCCCTGTTTTTCGACTTCTTTTGTCGCCTCCTTATTATCTTCGAGGTTAAATATGGCGACATTTCTTCCTACTAATAATGACCCTCTTTTCGCTCCCCCCTCGTTTTTTTCTTCATTTCTTTTTTATAATGAAGCGTCTTTTCTGTTTCAGGTAAGAGCGCCCTCCATTGTGTCCTTAAAGAACTTGGATCTCGTTATTAAGAGGTAATTTATTACGCTGAAACACTAGTGAAGTTTACTTCACTCAACTATTGCTTTAATAAGTGAGTCGCTTATTTTCAATAGATTTTTTTTTTGAAAAGTATAAATAGAAAATGAATTCTCTGTTGTTTTTTTAAACTTAACAAACCCAAATATTTAAACAAATTGGTGTGAAAATAAGATTATTTTCAAAACCGGTCTTTTGTTTTCCAAGGAATGTAATAAAATATTTCTTCAGTATTAAAAAAAAAAAGAAATGATTTATCAAAGTTTTTTAACTGTTTTATTTGAATCTTTTTGTTTCAAAACGGATCTTAAAGTTTAATTCGTTACAAAAGCTACATAAGCAACATAAAACAAAATTACAATTTCTTTCTTAATAATAATTAACCAGTATCCATGTGACAGATTGTTGTAATGCTCAATAAATAAATAAATAAAAAAATAAAAATTTAAAAATGTTTGTTGGCATTACAGTTGCTTGTAAAATATATAAACAATAGATTTTGTACAATAAAAAAATGTACGGTAATCATCGAATATATTAAGCAACTTTTTGTTATTTAAATCTACCAATATAATTTAAATACACTTACATTGACAAAACAATAAAAAAAGGCATAATTTTAGTTTGGTTTGCTCTATTTAATAAATTATTTTACTTCGGTTTATATATAACTGAAGAATGTTATGTATTGTATATCTAAATCAAAACTACTCTATAATTACAAACAGATATGTGATATTTAAAGAAAATATTTGAATATTTATCATTCAACAAATCTATAAGTTCATTACGATTTATTTCTTTTTTCACAGTACATTATGTTCACCCTTAGACATGCCCCTTCTCAATATCATTTTTTTCTCTGCGATAACCAAAATTCTCAAACGGGAATAGTACGTTGATTTGAAAAACCTACACGTCAAAATGAAAAGAAAGACTGCAATTAAATAAATGAACGAAATTACTGTACTTTTTTGGTCTAAACCCCAAAAAGAAATACATGTACATATAGTTTATTGAACCCATACGCTTAACAAATTTATTTCTCAGCAAAGAAGACCCTCTCACAAAAACTACAACATGTTCATTCCATAATTTTGAGACTAATAGCAGCGCTCCCTGATTTGTAAAAAAAAAAAAAAAATCGTCTTACTCATACATATTCTTTCTTATAATAAACTTCACGTACATAACACTTGGCTCATTGAAAAATGGTCGTAGCCCGTATATAGTTATGCCCACTAAAGGCGACTAAAAATGAGATGGATGAAAGATCTCCTGTCATGAATCAAGAGTGAATCCTTTAGAACTATATCGAAACATGATACCTTTAAAATTTGAAATATTTTAAACACAATTACTCCCATCTTAATATATCAACTTTCGAAACCACATGAGTTTTGAAACCGCCCAAATATAGTTGTAGTTAGTTTTAAGTTCTCCGGTGAAATTTCCAATTGTTTGATACCTCATTCATGAAATCCATCGTTCCTGAGAACTGGAGAAGGAATTTTTATTACCATATTATAGATAGTGTAAATTGAAATATTTCCTGTAAAAAAAAAAAAAAGGGAAATGGTTTATATAGACATAAGTTTAATCACATTGGACAATTGGGAATAGATTCACCTATTACTCTTACATAGGAAGCTAATGGCATTGTTAAACTATTCCAAATGTCCGGGGGAACTATGCACTTTGGCGGGTGATATAGACCGACAGGGGATCTATTGTCTGAGGATAACGTAGGGTCACAAACGACATGGAAACATGACTGGGTTATAGCGGCTGGATATCTACCTGCCTTGTTATAAGGCCACAATATGGCCCAATATTCCAGGAATTCAGCTGCTTGTCACATGTGGATCCTGTGATGCTTAACGCCATATATGGTTTTCAACTGGAATTGATTCGGGAATAGTTTATTTTAATTCACTTTCTATTTTCATTTAACTATTAAATTAGATTAGTACAGTGCGATTGTGAAAAATTTTCTAATCTAAGTTTCAACAGAAATTCACGTTTTAAGGTCCCCTCAGTTCAAATAACAATTGTGTGTACGTAAAAGGTTCAGAACCAGAAAGATGTACGAAACTGAGATAACATATTTATGGTAGATGTTACAGATAAATATTATTTAGGCTTTAATATTATTAAATTTTATTATTATAACATAGTATATGGTAATAAACCGAATATTCCTCTCCAAAAACAAGATCTGCTTAGAAGGTAAATCGTTCCCAATATTAGACCAATTCAAATACTTCGGCTCCTCAATAACATCGATGAATAAACAACTATCGGAAATAGACCAGCTCATAACTAGAACAAACAGACAAATCTCTGATGTAGGATATATAATTCTATGATAAAGCCAGTTCTGATATAAGGCTTCGAGACCTGGACACTAGCATCCTAGAAAGAAGTATTGAAAGATTTGAGAGAAAATCCCTTCGCACTATAACTGGAACCATCTGGGACTAGTGCATGGAGAAGAAAGACCAAGAAAGTACTGCTTACAAAAACCGGTCAATCAATATCTCACGATATGAAGGCAGTTAAATAATAATAAATAAAAATAGGCGGGGCATGTAACACCGAGTAATCCACCAGGAAGCCTCCACACGACAATGAATGCCACAGTAGTAGGCAAGAGACCAAAAACAGATGGATAAATCGAATCAACAAAAATGCAATAGAGCATTCAGATAACTGGAAAGAAATAACCCAAGCATGGGTGTCCATCCTCTCCAAGGTCGATGGCACATGAACCTTCACTTACCCTTTCCGAAATATTTTATTGCTCTCCTCTTCTTAAAAACAGTGCAAACAAAAGTAGAATTTAAAAGTTCGTAGATTATATACAATCACACATACCATAATCTGTGCTATGCTTCTACTTGTCTTTTGATTAAAAACTTTTCATATCAGTATTATTCTTCCCCTCAAAGATTTTGAGGGCGCAACTTGCGTCTTATAGTTCCTTTCTTGATACCTCTGAGTCCAACATAGACTGAGATAGAGAATGTTAAGGCAGAAAAAATTCTACAAGATCTCTAAAGATGTCTAAAGAAAAAAAAATACACCTCATTGAAATAATTAATTAAAAATCAATGCCAAACTTTCAAAATTACTTTATTTAATTTATATGTAAAAATAAACATAAACCCATTAATCAACAAATAAATCATCACAAACATATGAATGAAATTAAATTATGAAGTAACTTAAAATCTCCTAGTTTAAATGAACTCAATTTTTTTTTTAAGTCAACTCCCGAGGATATAGTTTAGAGATAAATCTGTTATCTTTATTCGAGTAAACTTATATCGAATATAAGTAAATTTTCAAACTTTATTAGAATTAATACAATCCTAATCTCTGAATATTCAATCCAGGTAGATTGAGATGATGGATCTGCCAGGAATCGGGTCGGTTTGTAGCAGAGATTGGAAAGAGTGGTTTGCTCTGTCGCAGCAGCTGGGGCGGGACCAGGTGTGCACGACCTGAACAGACAGATACCTTTCGCACAAAAAAACAGACACGCGCATCAACACCGCATTTCATTATGGCTACCGGTTAACATAGGACCTCCATTCGTCCAATGAGCAGTTTTGTTTGTCCTTTAATTAGATATTTGGGAATACATGTTGAAAAAAAAAACACCCCTATTTTGAGGGTTTTTAATTTTTTTTTAAATAATCTGTTCAGCAGCATTGAGTTCTCAAGATATCAGTTTATTAAGGATTAATTCCGGCAGAGATTTGATGGTTACTGAAAGTCTCTCGGTTCTCCAGATTTTTATTCCTAGAAATATTTCTGTGAATATTTTGAGATGGATCTCTTATTATGAGACCTGAATTTTAATCAGCACTTTAGAAAGAAGTATTGAAATATTTGAGAGAAAAATCCTCCACATGATAACCGAAGGGGACAGAGTATTAATCCAAGCACTTATTAACAATTGCTTGAAGAAACTGGTTAATCAATATCTCATGATTCAACTTGTAGGTAATAAGTCATCTTTCGAAAATGTTGGTACTCTCTCCTAAACATATATAGTTGAATAAAAAGATCTTCTGGGTCCCTTCACACTCAGAAATCGCCGAAAATACGAATAGATAAAGCATACAATACGGAAAGGAAGGAACAACTCTCGTTGCAATAATTAATATATTCCCAGTAAAAGACTTATTATACATATTATGAAGGGAGTGTTCAAAGTAGCTTATACAGCACTAATCTATAAAATAAATTCTAAGTCAAAGCTGTTGACGATCACTCTGCAGGGCAGAAGCAAAAAAAATCAAATAAAACATTCAAGTATATTTTAATATATTTTGAAATAAAACAAAAGACTAGTTGGCAGAAAATTTTGTTTTGAGATGAAATAGCAAAACAATATGGAAATAAGTAGATCCTATGTATTAGGTAAGGAAAGAATTAATATTTTTTTCCTTGGTCGATTACAATACTCCATTTAACACAATAGACCAAAATATTTGTACTAATTGCTATTCTAGGATCTATTTTCAAACGTTGATTGAGCAGATAATACAAGTAATAAAGAAAAAATAATGCCCCGGTTATGTGATTTTCTAAATTATTAAAACATAAAATATAAGAATAAACAAATGCCTTTCAGAAATAATATATAAGAGTTAATATATCAGCCAGGAAAAGAAGTGTAGTGGACTATTCTACTCCTAAATTCAATATCTTTAAAGAGGAAGACATTATTAAGTACACCAAAAGTAAGGGTAATTTAGTAATATTTCTAATTTTAGTGGGTACAATCCAGTTATCCACAAATAAAGTTTCTTTTCCTCCATTACTTTTTTATTTGAATTTTCGGGGGATATGACTATTATTCGCATATGAAGAAGAAGAATATCGTCGAAATGAGCGGTCAATCATTGGATTTGATGAAGAATTGACGAAGTTATGGTGTACCGACAAAAAAAAAAACATCTTTTAGAAATAATATATAGGATTTTCATTCACGATCTTTGTTAAATGGAAAGTCTGTGCCTATGCTTATGAGTTTTATTAATATAAATATATTGTACAAATAATTAAATAATAGCTGTATAAATGAATTAATCGACGATAGACTACAACGTCAAGACTACTTTATATACAGATAGAATCAGCTAATGAGGCTGAAGTGTAAGGAAGGAACTTCTCAGTTATTGGTTTTTTATCAAACGCTTCTAATCTTCTCCAACCCCACTCTATAACTTTTACTCTTCCAATAAGTCTCTCACCTTTTATCAAATTTCCTCATAAACTTCCTACAAAGTCCTCCTGTCTTTCTACTAATTCTTAGGTTTCTCTTTTGATTCATTTTCTTTGACCTTCTTTAAATTTGAGAGCTATTATCTTGATTCACTCCAGAGCCATAAGATAAACACAGTAATTCGTACAAGGTTTTTCTCGGGTCAGGAGTGAGGGCGAGTGATAAACGCCAGAGTTAAACGGGACTTTTAACACCGAGACGCGGACTCGTAATTATATTATCATATTATTTTCAGTTTATCAGTTTGCCGGGCAAAGCTTGTTTTGTGCATATACTAGCTCGCTCGGCTACAGCCTCATTTAATTGGGGAAGGAGACAGGGCCGAGTTCAAATCCTGGTCCCGTTGCCGGTGGGGGGGAGGAGCGTAATGGCTTCTAACTGTGGCAGCAATTCTCCGCCCTTACCCCTGACCCGAGAAACCCCTGTATAGCAAAAGAAACAAGAAAGGAGTATATATGGGGGAAAAAAGACTTTGTATTGTTTTGCGGACTTGCGGACCAAAAGTCATTGCAAATTTAGTTACAGGGTTGACAATTATGTATTCGATTTTTTTTCTCGTCTTCAATAATTCTCCAGCATATGAAAAAGTTTTGTCTATTTGATAAATACATTTTAACGAGAGTTGTAAGTATTTTTATTGTTATTTCATGCGCATTCATTTCGTTTATCTTTGAATTTGTTTTCTAGCAGATGATAAATCGTGCGAGATCCGAACTCTTTGAGGGTAACCTTATTCGGTTTCTCCTGCAGACACATTTGTCACCAAAGGTTCTTTGGAAAAGGACTTTTTTGCTTCTTAATGACAACCGCGCGGAGGGAATGTAGGCTTGGTAATTGGATACTAAGAGAACACATTAAGCTTGCTAATTAGTCGAAACTAACTAAATAAATTGCTTTCTCGTAAGGTATACTTTCAACAGTGTTTTCCTTTACTTACCATGATTTTCAGAATCCATTAAACCTTTAGTCTAATGCCATTCCTTATGAAGATTAATCGAAGAGTTATTTAGGTACTTTAAAAGCCATATCGTTAAACCGTTCACTTTGATGACTACAAACACTGAAAGACTTGAAGAATATTGATAGTATTGAAAAAATGTCAAAAGCTAAGGCATCTTTCAACTTTTCTAGGGAGAGGTGTACATGTGGAAACTTGAGAGTAATATGTGAGAGCTGGAAATAGTTAAGTATGTTTTTTATTTATCTTGTATTACAAGTAATTACAATCTTCAATATGGATAATATGGATATAGTAATATAGATCCCTTTTCCGGCTCTCAGGAGAGCTGGATTTTGATGAAAGAAGGAGAAAACTCAAGTTCATAGAAAATGATGAATGCAAATTTCGAAACTTTAACCTTGACTACATCTAAAACAAAACTCTTTAAAACAATTAGAAGGTTTCGAAACTCAGATGGTTTCATAAGTCAACGAGTCGAGAGGGGACAAACTGCGTTTTAGAGATTTTATAACGGATACGGTATAGTTCTAATGGAATTATCAGGCCCCATGTTTGCAAAATAAATTGTGGTTCTTGCCGAAAATTATTTCTCTGGAATACTTATCTTATGTTCTGGTTATTATTCTTCTTCGTTCTCCCCAATCAGGCTAAACCACTGACTGATGGAGTATTGCGTGGTAATTTGTTTTCCAGACCATCGTGAAAGATTTTCATTTTTCGGTCAGTTATTTCTGTCTTCACCGGCATTTTTAAGGATTTTTCCTCGCAGTTCTTCAGCTTCACCTGATGATATCTGAACACAGACCCAATCAGCTAATACCGCTTTCTCGGATCTAAATCAGTACTGGTGGTTGCTGCTGAGGCCAGGTGAAGACCAGTGTACAAGTCAAACCCAACCAGGGTACTACTCTTCCATAACATCTTGACCCCGGGGTATTATGTTCAGGTTTTAAAAATTAAAATATTCCTGTTTATGATGTTCCTGATAACCTTTGACGATCTAAAAACCTTATATTAGAAAAATAAAAGCAGGAGAGTGGTCTTCATTAAACCACTTTAGACATGTGGAATCGAACTATGGGGAACAGCAAAGACATCAAATATAAAAATCATCCAGTAATTCCAGTCAAAGGTCCTGCGGAAAATTGTAGACGCACCCTTTTGTGTTTCAAACCTCACGTTACGCACTGACCTTAACACTCCTTTCATCGCGCCAACTGCCACTGACCCCTTTAATAATTTTCATGACGGATTCACTCTAAATTCAAATCCACTTACTCAATCTCTATCGACTGCTACAAATCCATATAATCCGCCCAGAAGAATGCTGAGGCGCTGGCCAAGAGACTTATTAAGTAGGCATTGAGCCCTACAATTTATAATTATTACTTGGTGCATTATCTTTTTTATGTGTTATTATGTATGTGTTATTTTACTACTATTGTTTTTTTATTTATTTATTCCTGGCGGTTGTGATCTCGGTCAAATCACTTCCTTGCACAACCGTTGATCTTAGCAATAAACTTCTATACTCTCAGTAATGAACTTCTTTACACTCACTAATAAACTTCGATACCCTTAGAAAGTGAGACAGCTACAAACCAAAACTATTCTGAAAATAGGTATTTAAATAAGGCAATAGATTAGTATAAGTTCAGGGGTGTCTGTATGTTATTGCTTGACTATTAAACTGGAGAGATATTTTATATGATAAAATATGAAGGTTCATCGATTGTGTGCGATGAATGGAGTATTTTGATAATATATTGTACGATTTTACGCTAATGGTCACTTAGACGTTGAATTCTTTATAATGCTAGGATTACTATTACAGACAGGATTATAGGATCATTAAGACACACACAAACCATTTATGTGACTCAGAGGACCTCTTAACGTTTGTTTCCATTCGAAATTTTTCTGGATCGTAATTATGTGCCTTTTTATACTTGGCTAAGTGAAAGTAAAAGCGTAAATAAAATGTAAGTTGGGGCTCAGTTAAGTTGGAAGTTGTATTAGTTTGATCTAAGAGGAATTTATTGGCGGCTAAGTGGTTTGTAAGTGGTTGGCTGGTGATGGCCTGTTCTGAAGGAACACGGTTGGAATTATTCCGACTCAGACTCGTGGCGAACAAGCGATCACGAAACCGCTTTTGGGAAGGATCTCGGCAAACTGCACCGCACGCGACGCCGCATAGTTCGCCAATATCGATCGCAGGCTCCAAGCGTTTCACCTCTAGTCTTTTGGGGAGACAGTCTTTGTCCGTGTACCATGAATATTTATTTAAAAATCTGGTGCGGTGTCTGTATCACACAACTTTCGTATAAAACCTTCTTTTTGAAAGCATAAATGGGTATTTTCAAACAAAAGGAAGAGAAAGTAAAATTTACGGACGGTACAAAATATTAGTACAATTAATTGCCATATGTTTTTCTCAGCCGTCAAACATATTATATTTATATTCTTTTTTCATTTTTCTGGAAAGTTGTTATTTAGTTGTTTGACTTTAGATTGACTTTTTAGAATAGTATACAATTATTGTTGTTAATGTTTATTTTTTATGTATCTGAATTTATTTTTATAAATTTAAATTTGTTTAATATGTCCGCATAATGTGTTCTCCTAAAATGTTTAGTGTCTGTTTTATAGTTTAATGTTATTCTATTGTTTTTCTGTTTTTTTTATGTGTATGACTCAAGTAATTTCTATTAATGTGTGTTTGGGTCTGTGCCTATATATGTGGTTTATTGAAGTTGAATTTTTTGCTGTGATGTGCTAAAGATGTTGTGATTTGTGTTTTTTGTATTTTTACTGTAAGTAATATGTTGTGAAATTTCTGCGTTCCCCCTAATTGCCTTAGATGTTTGACCAATGTAGATTTTTTGGACAGTTTTGACTACTTAATTATATATTACATTTTTCTTGTTTATTATGTCTATTTTCATCCTTTTGTGATGTGCCTGCTCGTTTTTTTTTATTATATTGCCCGAGTTTAATTTCTGTTACGTCATAATTTTTGAACATGTCTTTAATTTTGTTAGTAAGTTCGGGTAGTATGTCATTTTGTAGTAGCGGTTAAAGTCCATTTTGTTTGTTTGCGAAATGTTGTCCTGATTGTTCCGTTTGTTGGCATTTATTTTTCAAAAATTTAAAATTATATTCAAGATAATTACAATTTATGGAACAACCCAATTCTGGCATGTATTATAGCATTTTCATCACAAAAAATTCTTATGCCATGTTATCCACATGATCATTGGATTGTGGTTATGAAGAGAGTAAATATCCCGAAACGTAAACTTGTAAACATGAAATTTTGATAATAAAACAAATAAATTCAATTGTTGTTAATTGAAAGTAATCATTGCCAAATAACAAAGATTATATTTATGATTTTTTGTCACTAACTAATTCCATTTATGACAATATATTTTAATTATTTATTTGACTATAATAAATAATCAAGTGCCATGAAATATTTTTATTTAACAAGATTTCTACTGATGAAAAATTCCGCTGTATTTTTATTATGTTTCATTGTAGGTATTTTTATTTGTTTAAACATTGTTAATACATACAAATTTAATTTTTATATTACTGTAATCTATACAATTAAATATTAAATAATACCAACGCCAGCATTTAAGAAAACCGCACATCTCAATGTATATAATATTATCCGAGCCTATTTTAACCTATTTAACTAAGCTCGGGTGTAGGTTCGGATTTCTTTAGTTCTTTATTATTATCCCTTATTTCTTCTTTAGTTAACTATCAAATTGTTTCATATTTTATATTCCATAGTTTATAGTAGTCCATAATATGAAATGGTTAATTATTTTAAATAAAGAAAATTAAAAATACATTAGAGCAAGAAATTTTGAAATTTGGGCATTTAAGCCCTGCTAGGTGACATCACTGAGAATAAGACCCAGCTGATATTAAAGACCATTTAATTGTACACTGATATACCGAGTTTAATCAATTCTGAAAATGTGTAAAATGATACAAAGTGTCACTTCCGGTTAGCTGATTTTAAAGAAAAAGTTGCTGTAACATCCTAGGCATATATCTACCTTAAATATGTAATTTCGGATCCGTGCGAATTTTATTTTTAACTTGACTGTTCACACAAAGACTTGGTTATTTGGACTCAGAGAACCTTAAAATGTGTTATTCAGATTCGGAATTTTTCACGATCGCGATACTTTCCTTTACTATTTATTCAATAGTGGAGGAAGTTAGCCGACTGTTCTACATATCATGGGTGATAAATATTCAGGGCGCAGGCGTTATAAAGTTCTTATAGTTATAATAAAAACTTTATAATGACTGCTTCATGAATATTTATCACCCATTATATATTTAATATATGGAGAAGTGGAAATAAAAACATATGCCAACCAAATCATTATAGCTTCCTCTTCATTTTTATTGGGAACATAAGAAAATACATAGGCATAAACTTCACAAAAGTTTTAATTTTATTTAAAACTAAATAGATTTATCTAAACTGTGCTTTAGTATAGATCCTCTTTGCTGTTCTCAAAGGCTACGGATTTTGATGAATGAAGTATCAAACGAAAGAGAATGTCTGTGAGAAGTGATGTATTCCTATTTCGATCCTTGAATTTCTATTTTGATAAATTTATTGAAATTCATTGAAAAATAAGAAAGCTGTCATTGAAAGAAAGAAAGATGGTTTCAAAAGCAGGCGGTCCTACACGGGAAAAATGTTTTCCTTTGGACAACATACGAGGCCCTTTTTTTTTTTTTAAAGCCCTAAATAGTAATGTTTGAAGATATATCATAATTCTTTCCGAAAGCCTCTCAAGTGATATGTTATTACATGTTAAGGTTAAAACAATTAAAATAATTTTCACTATTTAGTGGAACTACAAAACAAGCCTCTTCATCAACAAACAAATAGATCTAACAATCGATCAGTATAAGTTCAAGAAAAGCTGTGGCGTATTGCTTAACTATTAAACTAGAAGGATATTTTATTAAATAAATTGTTTCGTTAAATTTTGTGTATTGATTTCACTATCTTGGTGATATTATATTGCATATACGAGATTATATATTTCGCTGATGTTGCTTATACTTAGAGTGCATTAAGAAGAGAGGTAGTCTATATAGTGTGAAAGTTTCCACTGCTTATAAAATAAAGAAGTGATCAAATGGCCTTATAGTCTTATAAAGAACACAATTTTCCATTGCATATTTTTGTTTTTATATTATTCGAAAACTAACGAATCTTTTATTATTGTTGTGAAAACTTTATCATTTTTGGATCAGACTGGTATTATTTTTTTTTCCACTGTAAGAAAACTTGACAGATATATGTAGGTAAGGGTTGTTTTTATTGGCCGGGGACAAAAAAACAGTTTGATTTATTTACCCAACTTTTTTGGAGCCCTTGTGTAGGTAGAGAGTGAGAGAGACAGAGAAAGAGGGGGGTAAGCTGCCGGAATTATAGACAGGTTAAAAAGAAAGGGTAGGTGTTTCTTTAAGGAAGAGGAGCTATCGAGGAGGCTGTGGAAAAACAGCAGTATCGTTTGTTAGCAGGTCCCGGAGCGGCCTCTACAAATGCCTCCTCGAAACAAATGGTTATTAGAAGTGTTTCCGTGCCTTACCCTCACTCCCACCACCTATTTCTCGGTCGCCTCTTCTGATTGGCCAGGCCTCGTATTAATTCCAATTAGTCTTCTCCAGCGCTTCAACAGCAGCCGCCATTTGTTAAGCTCCAACCTAAGCTTCCCGGAGAGATTCCTCCCTGTTTTAGTTCAGTGTCTTTGAGAAATGGCGTCTCGTGGCCTTAGCTCTCTAACTCTCACAAAGAACACACTTAGACCGATATCGAACGTTTAAAATTTATATTCAGAAGGCCTTCGTCTTTATCCTACATCTCTCGTTAGGGATTTCTTGCCAACCGACTATCGTGGAATCTCCATACAAGACTGAAATGACTTATATTTCTTCTTTACTAATAACTCATAACTTTATATATAGTTATATTACAAATAAATCTTAAATTTCTTTTATTAATAAATGTGAATTGGTGCTACAGATTGAAACGGAAAAAATCTTTTATTTTAAAATGTTTTGTATTTCTGGACTTTTTATTGTCGATAGTTTTTCAGTTCTATTTCAACTAGAACTTTTATTTTTATACAACTTTTATTCATGGTTTCTGTCGAGTAAATAATTTTTATTCTTAGCTATTCTAACAAAAGACACATTAGAATCACGTTTAACTCATTTAAGACAAATTGTAAGTTTAACCTATGCCCAATTATTGTTTATTTTTTTATCTAAAGGAACTTTTTCTAAGAACTAAAATAAATTCAAATTAAACTTTTATGATAAATCTGTAACTATATAAAAAAAAGTTCCTTAGAACTTTATTTTAAGAACTTTAATTTCACAGAAACTATTAAAAGTGGAACTGTTTAAAAAGGTTTTTTAAAAGTTTCAATCTCTGATCGGGACTGTTAAATGAATACATGGGAACTATACAACCATATACTACAAGTTTGATAAAAGCCAGTGAAGAACTAGGACTTGAAATAAATATGAACAATTCAAAATATATTGTTAGCTGTAGAAAAAAAAGGGAGCGTGATTGCCGAGCGTGCAAAACACGCGTTGCCCGACAACCAGATGATAAACCGAAGCTTACAAGATATAAAATAATTACGAGTTCTGTTACCAGAGGGGAAAGAGAACTTTTAATTCTGCCATTAATCCCTGCTCTCTTCCCTGACCATGAATACCTCATATGAACTAAAAGGCAAGAAAGAGATTATAAATAAAAACAAGAATAAAAAAATTTTAATAGCAGAATCGGCGATGATTTCGATTATATAGAAGGGCACACATTTGAAAACGTAGACAAGTTTAGTTTTTTTTTACCCAAAATAACTTGAAAAAACTAAAATGAAGAAGTATTGAAGAGAGCTGTCAGTTTTTAAGAGTTTTATTGCAAACGTTTCGACCCAAGCGAAGACCTTGTTGGTTATCTTCAGGACTGAAAACAAAATATAAAATCTGCCATTATATGTTGTATAATATTATATCTCTGATATTATAAATTTGTTGTAATAATAACCAACAAACTTGGGTTGAACAATAAAAATTGACTGCGCTGACTATTTATTACCCATAAAATGAACAAGAAATCAAGGTTAGGTTAAAAACGGGCTTGTTATTTTTGTGTTATAAAACTAGTTAGCTCGCACATTCTTTCAAGAAAGTTAAAAATTATAATTTACCAAACCATTGTGCTTTCTACTGTTCTTTACCGATGCGAAACGCGACCCCTTGAAAGAATTACAACATCCTAACCGAGAAGGGATGAGTTAACTGGAGAATTTTGACGGTCAAACAACGTGGAATCGCGTCATCTATATCACGTTAATATAATTGATGCTACAATATTTACCAAATGGTAAGCTTCCGAGAGGTAGGCCGTTTAGTTTATGGCAAACTGAGTAAACAAATTTTTTTTTTTTATTATTTTATTGGAATTTACAACTGTATTACATAGAAAATACAATAAGTAAATGTGAAATTGGTAACATGACATGTACAACGTGAAAAGAAACTACCCATTGGTAGAACTCAAATTAAAGTTCTATATTAGAAGATCCCGAGGCCATCTTCTTTTCAGACTTCTCGGAGGGTTATCAGGTATCGAGAAGGAAGCAAGATTTGAAACGAGAGGATTCGGATGGTTCTGCAGTTTGTTATGGAAGGACAGGTATCTGGATTGGGCCAAATCGGAAACATATGGAACATTAAGGTCTTTATGGATGATTTTATTTGTGACAAAGTAAGGAGCGTTGAGGACTCTACGAAGGATTTTGGATTGTAAGGATTGGATACGAGAGGAATTCGATGGTTTAGAGGAGCCCCAAAGCTCAATTCCGTAAGTCCAAATAGGTCTTATTATTGTCGTATATATGAGTCGTTTGAAAGCTTAGATCGTTTGTCTAGTAAGTGCTGCAGTAGTCGAAAACGTCGGGCGGTTTCTAGTCGTTTCAGTCTGGTATGGGGGTTCCAAGTGAGTCGTTTGTCAAGGTGGAGTCCTAAGTATCGGATTTGTTCGGCAGGGGTAAGAGGGCTATTATTGAAGGATACTGTAGGACAGGAAGTCATAGATTTACGACGAAGAGTGAAGGTTATTTGATGGGATTTATTGGAATTTATTTTAATCCTCCAGGTTTGACACCATTTTTCAAGGCTTGTAATGTGTGATTGAAGAGTTTGGGATGCAATTGATGGATCGTTATTAACTGATAGGATACACGTGTCATCGGCATAGGTGGTGATGACAGTGTTGGATTGGGTTGGGATGTCAGCTGTATAAACTGTGTAAAGGATAGGACCTAGGATACTACCTTGAGGAACACCGGCAGACTGAGTAAAAAGAGATGAATAAGCATTGTTATGATTGACTTTGAAGTATCTGTCAGTAAGGTAGGAACGGATAATGAGGAAGTATGTAGGTGGTAGGAATTCACGGAGTTTGTACATCGAGTAAAAAATAAATTCTGTATTTCCCATTCGTTGTTAACGTCCCCTATTTTTGATATAGATTTCTCTATAACAAGTTACGGAATTTTCTTGAATTAAATTTATATTTTCTTTGTTATATTAAATTTGAGGGATTGGATTTTCTTTTCTAAATAACTTAATTTTAGTTTAGTCTTGAATGATTGTTTAACCTGCATGCTAACTCCGTCAACACGGTATTAAGTCATCTATGTTGAGCTAACATAAATTGTATAATTGTATCATTACATAAATCGGTTTCCTCAACTTTGAAAGGGAAAGAATCGATTGGAACAGGACTTTTCCATCCCTGGAATTAGCCTTGATATTTCCCTTTTGTTTTGTTTTTTTCTCTGTGCCCCCCTTTACTCTCGCAATTTCTAACTTTTCTTTCAACCAACTTTTATTCGAGAACTGGGAACGTTTATCCTTTTTTTTTATTCCTGTCGTACTGGTTTATCATTAGAGGGAGATGAAATTAATTGTAAGGGGGAGTAATCTTTAATTTTATTTTTCGGCTTGACGCCTCTTCCCACGGGAGAAATGGAGGGGAGGAGAATTAAAAATGGAGTTTTCTATAAGGAAAGGCTTTAGGAAGAAGTTAAGCAATTAAAAGAATGGCCGATAGAGTGAGGCTGTTAAACGATTTCTTCCTTTCAATTATGAACGATTCATTAAAGAAGACCAAAGAAGTCGGAAGAAGGGACAGTTGTTAGATTAGTGTCACCTAATAATAGTCAGAGTAATTTTCTTTGCCCTCTTCCAATTTTCATTTAATTTCCAGTTTTTTTTATCACAATTTTATGACGATTTTTCCTCCTGAGAACAATAGGAACGCTCTTCAGTATACTCATATTGAGCAGTTACCACACGATAAAATAAAAAAAGGAAAACGTGAACAGCAGACCGTCATCACTGAAGTCGTATTTTCCTCATATCTTTATTTATAAAACATATATAGATACAGATTCAACTGTTCATATAGATGCTAAATATTGAATATGAAAATAACAAAAAAATTTAGTCCTGCACTCTTGCGATTGTATTTGTAATTAAATATTTTTAAAGTGCGAATACAAAATCTTGAAACATTCATAAAAAGCACATATCAGTTTTAAAATTAAAATATCCTCGTTGTTTGGGCTGAATTGATGATCATATTAGCCTGGTCGTTTTCAGATTCGATAATTAGCACTTGTATCGATTATATGATAAAACAGAATAGAAAATTAAAAAAAAATTTATTTGTTGTTTGTCGGACAATCGTCAATACACTATTTTTTTTTAAAACTTTAAAACATGCTAAGTGTCTTATGGCAACCTGAACAGCTAAAAGAATTTCGGCAAGATTTACTATTTAAATTTAAAAAGCCACATTTTGTACTTCAAAAGGAAGAAATTCATCCCATTTCGATTTTTGAAACTATATTGTCAATTTTTCCAATGGCTTTTATTAAAGTTTTTATAGGAATTTAATGATCTAACATGTAGTTCGTCACTTCTCCATAAAATTTCCTTTCGTTTGATACCTCATGCAACTATACCATCTATACTATCGTTTATATATAATGTAAATTAAATTTGTTCAGATTATATTGTCGTTTGTTCGCTCTTTCAATTAATCAAAAGTTCTAACTAGTTAATTTTAAATTTTTTCATTCTAACCTACAGTCACGTTCATAGAAATTCCATCACCCAGTATAAATTTTATTAAATTTGATTTTATTTATTATATTTCTATCGCTGCATATTTCTTTGCCAGTTTTGAAACGATATTATAAAAACAATCGGACCATTAAGTGGTCAAATTGTTCTTTTGTTTTTTCTCCTCCCAGTTTTTACTTTCACTTACGTATATATGTAATATGTAGTAAGGGTAAGTATTGCGATCGAGAAAATTTTTTAATCTGAGTTTTCACCAGAAATACACGTTTTGGGCTACCCTGAGTCCAAATAACCAAGTCTCGAAAAATGGTCTGTGTGTTTGTGAACACTCTAGCTCGAAAACGAAAAGTCCTACGAAACTGATATTACGTATTGAAGATAGGTATATGCTTTAGATGTAACAGCAACTTTTTTTCTTTCGCTCCATGTTTTTTTTTTTCTCGAAACTATGACTATCGTTGATTGGTGATATCATATTATCGTTACTATTTCCCCTGAAAATTCCTTTACTTCAGGTAACGCCACAATTTAATTTTTTTTTTTTTCATGATGACAGCTTTTCAAACAGATATAATTACAATTTTTCTTCTGACATTCGTTGAAACCACATGCGGATCTACGGGGGGAGGAGGACTTTCGGGCTGAAGCCACTCTCCAAATGGTAAACTATAACCATATTTTACAGAAAAAAATATTAAAAACTACCTCTATAAGCATTATTGTTCGTGTAATTAAATTTAATAGGACTTCAAGAACCACTTAAATAACATTTCATATAGAATTTTTTCTTTTTTTTTCAAATTAATAATCGCTATATATTGTAACCAAGATTAAGAAAGCACTGGAAACAAAGCAAACTCCACTCTCTTTTGTTTTCCTGTCCCAGATAACTAATTGATATTTTAGCATGTGCATGGGCTCTTATATCTTATATCATTTGTATCTTAACTATCTTTTCTAGATGTTTAGATGCGGCATGCCATACTATTGTACATAGAATAAGTATCTTTTTTTTGTTATTTTTACTATCTTTATTATCTTAAATATCTTCCTATTTATCTTTAATTGTATATAGTAATTATGTTTAAATTCTCTCTTTTTCCTTGTATTTTATTGTACATAGTATTAATTCTGTAAATATTTCTTTTTGTAAATAGATCTGTTAACCTTTTTCGCTGCTTTATAAAAATTATCCAACTTAACCCCTTCTCACCTGAACTAGCATGGTAGAATAAATATTTAATGATGGCCAAATAATGAGTAAGTACCTTATACTTTTCTAGATTTATCTCTTTAGAGATGAAAGGCTGGTAAGCCAGGCGTCCAACAAATAAAAATTCCTTTGGAAAATTATATTTAAGAAAATTATTCTTTTATCTTTTTAATTATCCTTTTTTTTGGTCATAATATATATATGAAAAAAAAAAGTCTTTCGTGCTGAAGCCCCCCAAAATTAAATCCTGGATCCGCTAGTGGTTGAAACTTAACTGAGAAACATTGCTAAAGTTTTCTCGTTACCATAGTAAGTAAAGATAAAACAAAACCATTCAACTTCATCAACATAAGAATTAAATGAAATAGGTGATGCAATTTCTATTTCCTCGATTTTAGATTCTCAAATATTAAATTCCTCAACTTTTGTGGTTTTCAAATTATTGGAAGGGGCATACCTCTCCTTTTTTCCTCCGACTTCCAAAAACTTACGAATGACGTATTTATCCTTTTCACTTGGGGCTGACGATGTAGGTTAAAACGCCAGCAGTCAGATGGGATGCAAACCATTAGGCCGATACTGCGCATTGAGGCCGATTAGGTTTCGGTCATGGAGCCATGATCCAGGCCTGGTTATTTTCTTCTTTTTTTTTTCCTCATGCGGTTAGGTTTATGGCCACATCCAATTCGGGTTAACCTAATTACCAATGACTGCTACGGCTCTCGATAACTGTCCCACTAACTCTATTTGCCGGGCGTCACTCGCTGGTGGCGTCCCGCACTCACCTCGTCCAATTTGCCTTTTAGATTAAACTGGTCTCCCTTAAATGTGTAGGGGAAAAAATGTTATGTTTACTCTTGATTTCGAGTTTATTTTATTTTTTTAACTACAAAAAAAATATTCCTTATTAGGTAATTTTAGACCACAGATAAAACCACAGACCTGAAATAGATTTCGAAAATATTAAAATACTTCATAAATCATAGCTAAAAATTTTATGATCCATTTATATATAGCAATAAACGAAAAAAAATGTGCTAAATTCAAAACAGGAGGCGGTCCACATCCCACAACACTATTCACAAATAATAGCCATCAATAAAAATTCAAATAATAGTAAATTTAATAATGTAGGGTAACATTAGTCGTTTAAGAATGGAAGGAAGTAGTGGGGCCAAAACACTGATCGTCTTCAATGAAAAATAATAAACAGTGAGTTTAGTTCTATATAAATTTAAAATTACTGACTTATTACTTTAACGGCATAAGGGAAAATACCGGTTAAAATTTCAGTTCCATAGGCATTTCATTTTTAATCTATTCTCAGCAATTTTATAACTTCGATCAAAATTATTTATTTATTTATTTGATTTTTTTTTGTTGCCTCTACCCTATAGGGTCATTGGCAACACCTTTGAATTACACTCTGTTGCAGAATTTTATCACTTTTAAGAACCTTAAAGTTTTTTTAACTGCACTTTCATGGTCTTGTAGATTTTCTTTCAGACTCTGTGCCATGTCTAACTTTCTCCTTGTAGGATCAAATGTAGGGCATTCTTGAATAATGTGCTTTACTGTCCTTTGGACATTGCAGTTCTCGCAGGTCGGAGGATCAAGTCCTCTTAGTAGGTGTAGGAGTGCGAGAACTCACAATGTCCAATTCGCAGTCTGCAAAGGGCTGTCTCCTCTTTTCGAGATGGTCGGTGCGAGGTTTTCCATTTTAAACAGTGGGGTTTAATTTCTTTTAATTTCGATTCTCCTTGTTCCCACTTGTTTTGCCACATGTTCCACACATTCTCCTTAATTTTTATAACGATCAAAATTAAAATACACAGATTAATCAAATTAAATGTTTAGGACTTTTCAAGCATTTGGATCATTTCCGCCCTATGTTACAAGTGTGAATAATTAAAAATGATTTAAAGTATCAAGAAATATACCAAGCAACGGAGTAATATATATATATATATATATATATATATATATATATATGTGTGTGTGTGTGTGTGTGTGTGTGTGTGTGTGTATTTCAAAAAACTTGTGAAAAAGAATTTTTGACAATATAAAACTCCCATCCCTACTTATAACTTAACCATCTACTCCATCTATTAGGGAAAAAGCGCCCTCATTAAAATTCAACTTTTTTTTCATATTCCATTTAGCTGCTGCATCCCTCTCTCTGGTTTGGCAGGAATTAGATTGAACTATGAAATGGCCATTTGCGCGAGGAGGGAGTTCGTTACGCGGCTTCGACACAAAAAGACCGGGAAACTTTTTTATCCTATCGTGCCTTGAAAATAATGGAAGGCCTAAAAACTAGAAGTGTGCATTTCGGAAACAAATTAAATTCTTATTAGTCAGCTATGCGCGCGCTCTGCCCGCAGGGGTTGGAAGTCAGTTGGCGGTGACAACTGCTCACTGATAAATTAATTTCCAGCTGTCCACAAATTTGTCGTTAGCTCCTCGTTCCAAAACCCCTCGTTGAAAAATAATTGAATAATTTTATCACACATTTTGTTCATCATATAAAAAATAATGTAGCAGTTTTATTATTTCCTTATTTTTTCTGTCTTGGGAATACGATTGAAAAAGTAGTAAATATATATATATATATATATATATATATATATATATATATATATATATATATATATATATTTATTTATTTATTTATTATAGGTTATTGATGTATAATGTTTACCTTTATTTATCTATTTATGAAGGAAACATAAAGTATGACTAGCATTAACCAGAAAAGTTGTTAGAAATTGATATTCAATACTTAAAATAAATACATATCTGAAATCACTTAAATCGTCTCACCCGATTATCGGAATAAGTATAATAATATAGACATATGATATGACGTTAGAATATTAAAGTTTAAAATAAATGGATATCTAAATTATACGTTGGATATCCATTTTTACTTTCCTACCTATACTAGGTAAGGAAAGTATTGCGATCGGGTCAAATTTCCGATATGCGGTTTTCGACGGATCTATACGTTTCAGAGCACCCTGAGTCCGAAAAACACATTTTTAGTCATTGGTCTGTCTGTCTATCTGTGAAAATTTTGTCGGGAACTACTGAACCGATTTTGTTGCTTCGTTTTTATTTTGTAGAGATTTGAATACTGATTGCTGTTACAGAAATTCGGTGCTCCATTCGCAATAGCTTGAGCGCAATAAATGAAAAACATGTTTTTCTATAGACTGTAGCGCGAAAATGGCTCTAACGATTTTGATGAAGCTTTTTTTGGAGAAAATTCAGGAAAAGAGGTTTAATAAATAAAAGAACAATGTTTTGGGACCTAACTCGCTGAGCGTATATTACACGGTAAAATTTATAATAAAACTTTTGGAAGGTAATAAAATTCCCTACAAAACTATCTAAAAATCGTTCATTTTGGACAACTAATAACGAAGTTACAGTTATTCAATTTCCAATGTAAGATTACGGGTTCATATCCTGGTGTCAGAAAGGGTTGAATGAGAAAAAAAATATGATTAAGTGAAAGTAAGAAAATTTGTTTTCCGCATCACTATTTCCTCTACTTTTAACAGACATTATTGTTTGACAAAATTAGGCTCTGTCAAAAAGTTTTTGATCATCAATATTAGAGAGTATTGAAATTTTTACCGTGATCTACTTTAAGCCGGTTAACATTGCTTTAGTTTATCAAATAAATCGTACTCAAATGTTTTCTTTGATAAATTTTCAAGAAATAAATCTATAAATAAATCTAATTCATTTTTTTTTTTTTTCTTCATGAACATATGTAAAGATATAAAAACTTTTCTGAAGTAGGTAGGAAAGCCGTGTGAGTGGACACATCAGATTTTTTTTTCTTTTTGTTTTAGAAGAATACCGAAAGGTTATTAATTGTAGTTTCCTTAGAAAATATATGGAAAAGTAATTTGTTTGTTCTACACATTGTCATAATTAATTTGTATTTGATTCAATAGTTTATGCCTCTAATGCAAATGATTTAAGAAACCAAATGAAATTTCCATAAACTTTGAGATTAAAATAATTATTGTCATAATATTGATTCTACTCAAATTACTTTTGAAAATCGTATAGTATTTTCTGAGTACGAAGTTATCCTATTTCCCAAAACTAAGTAAATTTCGCTGAGACTCTTGAAATACAAGGCCGAAAAGGAGACGCAGGGGGGGGGGAGATGAATAAACATTTTAAAACATTTGCCAAGGAAGGCGGACTACCCCGGGTCACAAAGTCGGTTACGAGGAAACTCTAAACTTGTTACAGGTTTTTCACAGCCTCTCTTTCTGTAAATATATAATGGCATCGCCTTGTTTCTTTTTTTTTTTTTTCTTCTGCCACTCTTAGTTTTTCCTTCTCCCTCACTCATTCTTTTTTTTTTTAAGGTGACATTGTATTCGTAGCGAGCATATTTTAAAGAAGACTGTCGTCTCTTGGAATTTTTTTTTTTATATTTAGATTGAGGACCCTATAGGCAAAAGCATAAAGGGTATAAATGCACTTCTTGGAAAAATAGAGTTAAGTGTGTTGCTGATCTTGTACTTTGTCAATCTACTTTTTAATTAAGAAATATACCTGTTCCATCCACCCGGTACACCCTATAGTTTCCAATCACTTATAGTATATAACCTCCAAACAAATGTTAATTTGGTTTAGGAAGTATATGGATAAAAGCTAGAGTTGAGAAAATTTTATTCGAATTACAATTAAATGAAAAGGTATTTTCTTTTAAATTATGACTAATTTATTAATTAATCGTTGAATATTGTCACTGTCACCTGAGATTTTCTAGTGTTCATATTTTAGTGTTGAGTCTGTTTTTTCTAAATCACAAAAAAAAGATTGGGGAAATAATGCTCCTTATAAAAAACTAACATTCAATTCTTTGATAGGAATATTTTTTCTTAACTGTTACGTGCGTCTTATCACACCCGATTAAATTTTTCACAAGGCGTACAACTTTCTTATCAAATTTCAACTTGACGTATTCTTATATATAAATTTTAATTTTTGACAGAGACTACATCTTACTTTTTTTTTTATATAATAATAAAATTACTATAAATCAGTTCAAAGCCAGAAGGGATACTGATGGGCTGAACGAATGACTGAGAATTAAAATCAAAATAATAACTTTTTCAGGAAAGTTCTATTCCAAGAATATTTCCCACTTGTGCTTGCTTCTTCTTTTTGTAACGTTAAATTCGATTTTTGCTTGTCACAAATTATTTATCTTCCTCATATTTTTCTATCTTGATTTATAAATTTACTTTGGACAATATAGTAATATTTTATTGGACAATTTAGTAAAATAAAATATTAAATATTAATACAAATACATTTGTACTTATAAATCATCTAGTTTATCACAAAATGTGCTATTTAATTCAACAAAAATCAAAACCGTGCAATTTAAGCCAAAAATAGCAAAACGTGCAATTTCGTAGTATTTCAAATGTAAATATGTTATTCAACAGATCGTAAAACGGATAGATATTTGGGTCTGGAGTTCCTACATGGAAACGAATAATGTGCAATAAAATGAAAATCCGGTCTCTAATTAGTACCATATTTATTTCCCACATGTCATTTAAATAGACTTGGTGAGGAAACTATATAGTGCTCTTACCAGGCAGATATTTTTTGGTTTATTTTTTTCAATAATCAACCATTGTGACCGACCAAAAAATTAAAAAAACTTAACCCCCTCTCAAAATTTGAGGTTTCACGTTTCAGGATGCGTAGAAATCGAATAACATTTTTTTGTCCGTCCGCCGTCCGCGCATTTTCTCCGAAACTACTGGACCGATTTTTTTCAAATTTGGATATAAAATCAGAAGTCACCCAAGGATGATCCTCCTTAATCGACATTACTATCCGACTTTTACTTTCAAAATGGCGGCCGAAAAACCTGCGTTGATATAGACTGTAGCTCCTAAACGAATGAACAGATTTCAATGAAACTTCGTTAAAGTCATTTTCTTGACGCCCTTTAAATTTATCAGCGAAAAGAAACTGGAAAAAAAGTTACGAGAGATGGTAAAATCAAATTCTGAATAACGCAAAAAGTATACACTTTTTATATATTATACACGATATTGTATATGGTTTTTTAAAAGTTTACGGAATTTTCTAAAAAAAAAAAAATCTTTAAACTCTTACAATTAGGAGCAAAGATATAGTTTCCAGTTTTTTAATATGTTCTACTCTAAATGTTATATCCTTTGTTTGGTTTTTAAATTTTGAATATTTCACTGAAGTAATGCTATTTTTTTTAGCATATTACTAATTATAAAAAAAAAAGTTTAGTCCAATAATTGGAAACACCTTTTATTTATTTTTCTTTGTAACAAGGAAGGTAATGTTACTTTAGATGCATAGTTGTTTGAATATAATAAACCATTGTGAAATAATTTGCAGCGTTTTTTAATATTGTTTAAAGTAAATAGCAATCTAACAGAAGACATTTTTTTTCTCGGTAAGAATAAAAACTGGCCGGCCTGGAGGATTAAAGTTAAAAATAAAACGAGAGGGAGGTAAATATGAGGTGGTGCGGAGGGGAAGTGTTCTCCCTAATTCGGACCGGCACTTGTAGGCCAGGAGGTGCTTGGCCTGTAACTAAGTCCCCGGGGGGCTTTTGTCCTTCTAGTGCCCTCCCAAGTACCTCTGTCCCGGTCCTCAAGCCACGCCCTCGCGACCAATGTCTCAATCTTTAGCTTGGCTCCCGGAGTCGAAAGCCTCTTCTCAGTCTGAATAACAACTGCTATTTCATAACCTCTTTCAAATAAATCGATTAATTCTTATGATTAAACGTTACTGTGATAATTTCTTTTATGTGATTAAAATTGAGAACTTTGATTAATTATTGCTATGTGTGAAGTAGAGTGGTAATAGCCACCAAATATCAAAAAACTTGAATTAAATACAATGCCAGAAATAAATTAAAAATTATTATAGTAATATATTATAGAGAGGAAGATTCTAAGGAGTATTCATGGACCCAAGTTAACGCAAGAGGGATGCAGGCTACAATCCAATAAAGAAATGTACAAAAATTTGAAGATTTGGAAACAGTCGTCAGAACCAGAAGACTGAGATTCATCATGGTCAGGATGAATAGTGAAAGACTGAACAAGAAAATTTTTGACAAAGTTTGCAGCTATAAAAGTATGAGGGGATATGTAAAACAAATAAAAGAGGAACTACACTAGCTAAAAATCACTGATAAAGATTGCTTGGATAAAGAGCTTTTTAGGAAAAAACTGAAAGGGATTGGAATTCTTGTAGGTGGGAGGGAGAGACGAGGGAGAAAATGGACTAAGGAAGAGCGAGAGGAACAGTCCAGGAAGATGAGAGTACTGGAGTAGAAGGAAGGCTGAGGGAGTGAAGAGGAAACGGAAATAATATTCGCGTGGTCCTTGCTGGCCGGTTCGTGGAAAAAAAAAATATATTATAGAAATATTTTCAGATCAATGTTTCGGTAAATATCTAGCTAAAACCATCTGGTTTTAAACTAATAACCAGTCAGAAGAGGAAAAAAAATTAACTCGAATTTTTATAAAAGAAATGTCGATTTTAAATAATGGTCCTCCGGGCCGGATTCACATATTTCTTTATGATAAATATAAACCTTATATAGAATTCAACATCTTAAAACACGAAATTTATTAAGGATAAACTACAACTACAATTAGATGTTTAGTCTATTTTAAATGGTAATATTTCGAAAACTTTAGATGAGCGTAAAGAACTCCTAAGATGGAGAATCGACCAAATAAAGAGCTCGTTAAGAAAACCATGGCCATGTTAGCCGACAGTAGGTTCGCCACTCTGCGCAGACTATTATCCAACTCTGATCCATTGAGGTCGTCCAGTCACCTGTAAATCCTGTACAAAGCGCTATCCTAGCAGGTTGCCGATTGCAAGAGTGTACACGGCCTTCCGTGTTCCAGGACGTCCTGTACCCACGTCTCCATTCCAGACCTTAATCTTAAGAGATTATTTCGATGTCTTATTCAGAAATATAGACAAAATATGAAAATAATACGCTCTTCCATCATATATTAGACATTATATGAAATGACAGTTAAAGTGAATCAATGAAGAACAAAGCATCATCTAACAAGATATGTAGTTACACTTGTACATTATGTATTAATTTTATTGGAAGAATATTAATATAACATGCTATAATAAAGGGCATTAAGTATTATTGCATTATGTGCACATTTTTAACGCGCGGACAAACACACACTTTGAGATTGTTGAGTCGATTGAAATAATCAAAATGATTGTGTTTTGCCAGTGTTTTAAGCGATAACGCATTACAGATGTTCGGATTTTTTACCTTGAGTTGTGATAATTTTTTCCGTCAGTTCAATAGTACGACTTTTAAATGTCGCTCACGGTAGAATAGGTTGGGATGAGAATCGAAGTAACTGCCTAACCGGGATCTCCAGACAAATTACTCAAGAATTCATAACTTTGGTTCTACTCAATATTTTTTTTTTATTTAAAGCCTATGTTTTAAGTCAAGCAAACCTAATTATAATATCTACCTATTATATTATATAAATATAATAGGTAGATATTATTTATATACATATATAAAGCTGTCGGCCTGAAGCCCCCAAAATTAAATCCTGGATCCGCTAGTTCTTGTCGATAAACAACTTCTTACATCTCTATAAAAAAATCGATCGATGTGTTAATCTATTGGTTTTATATTTCTATAAATATAAGGATTTTAGAAAAAAAATCCTTATAACATAAAATATTTTTCGTACGAATTGTCTTTTCCAAAAGCTACCAGCTATATGTTAAAATAAATTAAATTTAGAAACAATAGCGTATATATATGGTTTAATTGTTTCTTCTTATTGTTGTTAGTGAGTGACTCCTCTTTTCATGCCTGTATTCTTAAGGTTTGAGATCCAATTTCATCCTTTTTCATTTTCTCTCTCGCTCCTCTTATTTAAGCTTGTATTCTTCACAAAGTGTGCTTCCTTCGCGAATAGAAAATCTTTCTCTCTCTCGCTCGCTCTCTCTCCCTCCTCTCTCCCGCCGCCATAATTTGAAAGAAAAGAAAACAGCCTTCCAATATACAGAAGGCACTCGGTCGGTTCGCTATATGTATTTAACCCTTCGTCAGTCCTCTTTTACATACACACCCGGTTCAGTTTTTCAATTTCCTCCCCTTTTCCGGTGCTCGCTGCCCGAGAAGGTCGTGCTTTTCGATTCAATTTAATTTCCATTGCCGCTATCGCCACCCTAGGACTTATGGGTTTTTTGTTCCCAAAATGTCCCCACCGCTCAGCTTATTATACCGGCTTCATCCAATTCTACCGTCCTCGGTATATAAGGAAAAAAGGAGTAGAATCACCCGTCAAATGGAAAATTCTTATCCATCTTCTAGAACTGGAACAAGCATTTTTTTTTTCATTTATCAACAACCATTCCTCTTATAAAAACGTGCGTAAATAACGCCAAGGCAACTAAGGCAATGCCTTGGGGCGTCGCAACATCCGAATTGAAAAAAATAATATAAATTTCAACTACTAAAAAATACCTATGATAAATACAATTTTATCTATATTATCTTATTTCTAGAAATTATGACTAATTAAGGAATTAATAACAAAAACTTTATAATTGCTTCTTAATTTGATCACCACCAGCTTATACTTTCAGAAGAAGCAAACCAGGAATGTAAGTTTGAGATATGTTGCCTAAGGAACAATAACACAAAGCATAAATAAATAAAAATACCAGACATATGTTTGTCCTTTCACTCAACCTCGCGTACACCAATCGGAAAATATTCTGCTATTTTCCTACTAGGCCTTTCGCGCCTTATAAAATACTACTTCGGACCCATACACACACTCAATATTTGAGGTCATTCTATTTTTTTTTTTTTTTTTTTGTGTGTGAGGATGTTTGTCTGTCTTTGTAATTCGCACTTATGTCTGACAACAAATATTTAGTAATCAGTATTTCTAGTGTAAAAGTAATTGAGCAGGTGTGTCCTTCAATTTTTTATATTTTTACTGATATTTCTTCTTTAACCTACATTAATTAAGTTGTGAAATAAGAATGTTAGAAATTAAAACAATTACTCGTTTTATCTTAATTGGATGAGATATCTAAAACAGTGTGTAGGTTTGATAACTATATAAATACAATTTACAACTGTATTAATAAGCACAACGAGTAAATATGCTATAAGAACATAAAACATGACAGGAGCTAGTGTAGAACCAGCAACACTTCCATGATTATATTTAGGAGGTCAGCAGTTTCTTCTTCTCGAGTGCAGTTTTGGGTTGTTAAGAATTGTTAAGGATGAAAGGTTATGAATTAGAGAGTTAAGGTGACCAAATCTGCAATAAAGGAAATATTGATATATAGAAGCATTGAGAATTCTATGGAGGATTATGGATTGGATTGTCCTTAGAAATCTAGGAGCAGTTTCTTGTTAGTATACAGATTCCAAGTAAGTTTTCCAAGACATGTCCTTAAGTTGTGGATCTGTTCGACAGTGTTAATTGGAATATTGTCAAATAGTACTGTAGGACAGAATGTAGTAGGCTTACGAAGAAGGATAAATTTTATTTATTGGGATTTATTTTGATTCTCCAGTTTTGACGCCATTCTTCAATAGTTGAAATATGTGACTGTAGGTGTTCAGATGCAACAATTGGGTGATAATTGACAGATACCACACAAGGTAACAATATTTAAATAGGAGAATAACATTAACAGAATAAAAAATCAGTATATCAAAACAATATTTTCATTTCAGACCCTTTGAAAAAAGTTCAAAGAATCCGTCATATAAAATAACCTGATTTCAAAAATTCGTGGCAGAAGTTTCTGAGCGTTCCAATCCAGCCAATCCGATAGTCGAATACTTGTATTTTCTTTATTACTTATTTTTATTTTCCTTGTGATCACATTCTCGGATTCAGAAACCATCTGATGGGATAAAATGACGAAAAATTGTCCTCCACTTAGACTTATATTTCAGTAAATTGGATAACCTTAGAGCTCCTTTATTCCATGTGATTTCTACAGAAAATACACTTTTCCTTTCAAAGAACGAACGATCCTTTACCTGACATATAAGATAATGGAATTATTGAAAGGCATGGGGCATTGTGTGTGGGTGGGTGTGTGTGGATGTGTGTGTGTGGGTGTGTGTGTGTGTGTGCATGGACGGAAATAAACGGAACGAAACTACAGTTCGGACTAATGTTTAAGTTTTTTAAGAATATATATTATACATCACGCCTTATTGCCAAATTATATTATTATATAACTACAATTATTCTTATTGCCAATTTCTATTCAACTTGTCCGACTGCATATAAGCACAACATTAATTCGAGCCTTTTATTTCTAATATTTTAATTGTGCGTTATACTGAGATTCCTTCTCTATTTCATAATAATTATAATGAAATGTCTAGATAGAAAAATAACTCATGTCGCCTATATTTACCTATTATTTTTATCATACTATTTCACTATTATTATTTACTTTACTATTTCACTATTTTTGCCTACTAGGTAACATCAAACTGGCATGAATATCTGACTGAAATCAATACGATGCATAAAAAAAATGACCGTTTTATCATATTCAAGATTTCAAAACACTATAAATATTTTAATTCTTACCAATACTTAATAATACCTTAAGAGCATTCTCTAAGGTTGTTTAATCTCATTCGATTACTTTTAAAAAAAACCTCAGTTATTTATTACGCATCATTTTCAAATTTTACGGCTCGGGAAACATAAGAATACACCCTTATATGGTAAAAATCCGAAAAACTTAAATAAGTCGAAACGCAGTGGCGTAATCTTAAAATGGAGGACATTTCCAAAATTTACTGCTCCGGAAACATAAGAATACACCCTTATATGGAAAAAATCCGAAAAACTTAAATAAGTCGAAATGCAGTGACGTAATCTTAAAATTGAGGTCATTTTCAAAAACTAGGCACACGACAGCAGAATACTAGACACTAATAAATCCGAATAGGTACAATAAATCGATACCCGTAACTGTAACATAAAATCGATTGTATTTTTAAAAACTGTACTCAAGGGAGCATAATAATAGATAGATCTTCATACTCGAGAGGGGGGAACGGCTGTTATTTTAAAAAAAAATCAAAAATTTACAAAACTTTGAAACATTAATTTGAAATGGCGAGATCAGGGGAAAATATTTTAGTTTTTCCACTATTGGTAAGCATAATGACCTTAGTGACCTCTGGCCTCGAAGACAAAGAGGCTTAGATGTTGCAGTAAGGCCGGGGGAGAAAGAGATAAAGGCTTTTTACCAAGACATAGGCTTCTTATCTAAGGCCTAGAACGGGCCCGTTCCGGCGGCTAAGGAAGAATTATCTCGTCCGTTCGGAACAGTAACCCGATGTGTTGAAGTAACTCGATGTGTTGAAGTAACTCGATCATCCGGCGCGAAGGGGTCTTGAAGCCGGGGGATCGATCTGCGGACAATGGTCCTTCATATTCTTTTGGCTAAATATAGCGTCCTCCACAACACAGCCTTCTATATCTTTCATCTTAGAAGCCGTCTTCGAATATTTCTCGTGAAAACATTTGAATTTTTGCCCAAATCATATACAGAATGTCCCGTAAGCAGGGGCAAATATTTAAAGAGGCTATAGAGATGGGTAAGGAATCGAAGAATTAATTATAATTGTTAGCGCCGCATACTCTCATAAATTTTTTTTTATTATTTTTCTCACCATCCCTTTTTTAATGTTGTTTTATAAATGTTTATTTATCTCTTTTTTTTTGTAAATGTTTGAGGGCCAATTGTCCCAGAACTGTAATTAATTGTACATTGTTTATATATTTAGTTTCATAGTATTATCGCGTTTGTGTATACGGCAGTAATACCCAGTCTTAGGGATTAAGACATAATACTGCAATAAAACTGCTGGGACGCGGTCTAAACTCAGTCTGAAGCAGACCTTTGTTTAGATTGGGTCCACGTATTGGACATTTACCCCCACCCAGCTCGATCAGGTTCGATATGCATATCGATTCCCCCACCATCCACTGACTGCCTTTAACATTAGCTGAAGACCACAGGTAACCTCTTTGGAAGTATAGCCTCCAACTTGGGATATTTTTCATTTCTTCTCTCACCACTGCCAAAGATATTTTAATTTAGTTAATATTTTTCTTTATTAAATTTTTTTTTTCTTGGATCGATTTTTACTTTACAAATTTTTTCTTTAATTTTGGAAGTTTATTTTTATATGTGTTTTATTTTGATGGGCAATATTTTTTAATTTCTCATTGAGTATTGTCTTCATGTTTTAAATCTTGTATATATATTTTTTTTCATCTCTTTTATTTCAATATAATAAATATTGTGAACATTTCAAAAGGAGGATTTATATTTATTTTCCATTTTTTTTTTTTTATTTATTGAAATATTTCTATTTTTTAATATTTTCTTGTGCATGCATTTTTTTCTTCTTTTACAGGTCTCATATTTACTCTTTTTTTCCTTTATTTCCTACCCTTTAATTTTAAACGATTTTTTCCCACCGTTGAGGAAGTTCACCGGAGAAAGGTTTGTATTTTCGATTTTGAAGTACCCCTGGCCTCAACAATAATGATGAAACGACATTATCAGGAATTCAGTCAAGATATTATGCATTAATCGACGTTTCGCCCAAAACATGTGGGTCATCCTTAGGGCTATCGTGCGAAAGTCGAGGCAAGACGAGGAAATTCAAGTTTTGTTTTTTTTAACTAAGTTGGGTTTTTTGTTGAATAGGAATACTTCCCAGTAAACTAGACCAGTAAAAATTTTCCATTGTTAAAAATATTTAAAGAGAAGTTTTTTTATGAAATCATTGGAATAGCAATATATATATATATATATATATATATATATATATATATATATATATATATATAAAGGCTAAATCATAATTATCTTAACATCAATTATATTTTCTAATCATCAAAAATAATTAGAATATTTCACTAAAGGAACGATAGGCCTTTGAAACAAATGAAAATAAATATAATGATAAATTAACCTTAATTGGAGCACTCAGCTGTTAATCAAAAACATGACTATAGTTTTAGCCTCTAATTTCAAACTTGATGGCATCGTCCATCATAATTGCGTAGCAATTTAAACTTTTACTTGATAATTAATTTAATTAATCACAAGAATCTCAACTCTTTAAAGTCAGTTTTAATCTTTGTTTTTCTTAACTTTATAGTCTCGAATGTTTATTTTATTACTTAATGAGAAGCTTATAAATATATATATATATATATATATATTATTTTATCGTTTTAAGTTCGACTATTAACTCAATAAGTCATTATATAAATGTTTGATGCATTATGAGAAAAAGGAAAAAAAAAAAAAAGTTATTAATCTGCATCCATAGTATATCTATATATGTGTATATATATATATATATATATATATATATATATATATATATCAAATTATTTGAAGATTTTTTGTCCAGTTTGGTTTTCTTTTACTGAAGTTTAGGGATGTATTTTTAGATGTTAGTTATTTTTGTACAAAACAAAAATATTTGTAGTATTTTTTTATATAATATTTACAGCTGTATTAAATTAAAAATACATCTTGTGAACAAGGCAAGGTTAGCAACGAAAGGATCAGGATAATTCTGAATTATGGAAGGATAGCTCTCTGGACTGGGCTAAATCGGCGACACATGTGGCATCTGGTCATTATGGATAATTTTATTTGTGACAAATAAACGAGCATTGAGGATTTCGCGAAGTATTTTGGCTTGTATGCGAGAGAAGTTTGATGTTTTAGTGTAGCCCCAAATCTCAATTTCTAAGTCCAAATAGGCCTTATTGTAGTCAAGGAAATGAGTCTTTTATGGTTAACTGGAAGTTAAGAGCGTTTTTTAGTAAGTGTGAAGTAGCCGGAAACATTTAGCTGTCCCTTATCGTCCAAAAAATTGAATTGCTAAAACAAATAAATAACTAAAATTACTTGAAGGAAATAAATATTCTATGCATTTCCAAAAATCTCCAACAATATTATCATCTATTATTAGTTAAACGTTAATTTTAATCTAATAATTAATATAATGAAAATATTGTTCAAGATCAATGATATGAAAAAAAATGTTTTTTTATATCAACATTGTTTCTGATGATTTTCTTGAAGCATCAAAGTTGTAAATAACGGAGGGTGCTTTGTTATTCCAAAATGGCAGGAGATAGTTCAGAAATTGCATTTTTCAAGAAAATCGTATTATCTTTTCGAAGTCACCTATATTTCATCCGAGGAGAAAAAGTTGAGGACATAATATCAGCAGAAATTACAAGACTTCCGAAAGTGGGGGCCACTTTAAGAGACAAAGAGGAACCTCCGTGCTATGCTGCAGCACTTAAGTGAAGAAAACAAGTTGTTCTTCCAGAAGATTATAAATTATTAAAACCAATGGACTAAGTTTATTCCCATGATTTTAGTTATTATATAACATTAATTTTTCATGTTAAAAATGTTAGTATGCTTATTACAGCAATCAAATCACTTTGTCGAGAGATCTATCAATTCATGATATTCATTTAGAAAATTTACAGCAATTCATATCCAGCATCAACCACCCTTATAATACTCATAGAGGAGTAAAGCGGCAGTGAGGGGGCGGGCTGGCCCCCTTATAATTCCCCCGCCCTCACCCTCTGGCCCGGGAAACTCCCCAAAGAGCCTAAAAGACGAGGAAGGGCAGGAAAATATTGAAAGATTGGAGAGAAAAATCCTCCAGGCGATAACCATAGTGGTCTGGAATTACAGTACTAACACAAGAAGGAGAAACCCCCTCCCCCTCCCAAAAAAAGAACACTTTTTACAAAAACGATTTTTCATGATATTAAGGCAAGGATATTTAGGTGGGCCCCTACACAACGATGTATACCTTAATTATTGGCAAGAGGCCACTTGGAGTAGGTATTGTCCCCGCTCTTACCTCCGATGCATTAAACACTGATATCATTTTCCTCTAACATATGTGAAAAACTGTGAATCATGATCCAAAGGCAGGCAGAGATGGATGAAGTAGCGAAAGATATACAAGTTCTGTAAAACCAACAGGAAAAAGGTAAAGTTTTTTTGACACCATCTGAACTTGCACGACCTCTAAGAGAAACCATATCCCAAGAATGGCAAAACGGTGGGACAACAGCGCACCTAGCAAATTAAAGACAATAAAGAACATAGACACACCTCCACCTCATAATAAAAGATCATATCCCCAGATGTCAAAAGTGTGACCAGTCATTAGCCATAAAACATATTTTGGAAGAGTGCCTTTTTTACACCGCAAGGTTAAAAGATCTCGGAATACCCTAGAATATATCAGTATCCTTGGGAAATCAGGAAGAAATCCTTACTAAAGTTATCAAGTTTCTAGATAATTAAAGACTTAAACAACATATATGACAAGTTTATAACTAATGATCCTTTGCAGATTTATTTTTTTTTTTTATTTCTTTATTGAGTATTATAACAATCTGTCTCTTGGACATTAGTTATAGTGAGGCAGTATAACATTCACACTATATTTACAAATAAAATAAAATAAATAGAACAAAATAATAATCAAAAGTATATACAATAGATAATAAACTAAAATAACCTAAAAAATAAGAAAATTAAAACTAATAAAAAAACAAAAACACATTCATACCTATATACAATCAGGCGAGGGAACTCCAGGAGAACCCTGCGCTACTCTCCCAACCGCGTCACTGGTACTAAAGCCAGCAGAGATTGGTCGAGAGCACTTTAGCCACATACACTCATGTCTTGAGTGAAGAATCTGGCCATTGCCCGAACTCCAATTTATACAATCTGCAGAAGGTCGCGAGGTCACTGCCGTTTCAACCTTCTTGGAGGATTATAGGGATGGGAGGTGCTTGATAGGGATTGTGCAAGAGGATTTGGGTGGTACGTAAAGCTCTGGTGAAATTTGGAGAATTTTTCTGGGATATTCTGCAGATTTATTATTATTTTTTATTTACTTTATTTAATTTTATTTTAAAAGTTCATGTGTCTATTAATTTCAATTCATTTATTGATTTTATTACTATTTTTTTAAAGTTTATTTATTTATATATTCTATCTTATTATCTATAAGTGTCTATTATTATATTTATTTATTTTATCCTATCAATCCTTTTATTTATTTTCTTATCCTTTTTTTTAGGTTTTGTACCTAACATCCAAACAGTATAAAAGTAGTGTTATTTAGTTGATCGGTCGCTGATGACCTGGATATTTTGCTCCTAGACATCGAAACAAAGAACAAACAACGGGAAAAAGGGGAAAAAAATATATATATATTTTCTCTTTCATACTTTACTTTAATATGTATCATAGGATGTGAATGGATACTTATAGCCCCAATCCTGATTGTAACAGCTTCTATTATTTGTTTCTTCAATAAATTAATTGTCTTATCATTTGATTTGGGAACAAAATTCTTCGTAAAATATCAGTTTATTTTATTAAGGCTATTTTAAGTTTCCTGTCAAATATAAAGGGTCGCATTTTACTAACCCTCGACAACACTTGTTCCACGGCTATCTGGGGCAATTTCCATCAATCTTGATACAATTTCCCGGGCGAGATAAATGCCGGAGTGGAAGGAGGGTAGAGATATATTGCCGGGAAGGTAGGGGACCTTACAATTGAATTATAGAAGAGAAGACACGGTCCTAGGATGAGGGACTGTATAAATATTGGCTGAGCTGTGACTTTCTACCCTTCTCTGCTCTCCCCGGTCAACAGTCCAGTTTACCTCCACACTACTCCTCGCTCTTTTTTTTTCTCCCCTTTTCCTTTTTAAAGGAGAATTAAAAGTCTTTTTTAAACCGGGAGAGTATCTAAACAGTTGAGATTTGTAGTTTTTTCCTGGAAAAACCCGACAATAATTCAGTTAAGCTCGACGAACATTTTTTATTTTTATTTTAAAGCCTTCTATATTTAGTCTCGTGAGGTTGATTCTGAACTTAGATACATTTTATTTTTACAGAGACAGTATATTTAAACAAACTTTTATAAAATTATTTTTTTTACGATCTTTTTATTGGTAAATAATACATTTTGCCACGCTTAAGAGCGCCGAATACTACGAGCTGAGTAAGGCTCATTCATACAATATATCCAAAACAAAAACAAACAAAAAAATTAAAAATCGGATATATCCTTTAACAATACCCCACTTATCCTTGTTGACCAAATCCGATACCTAGGACTCCACCTTGACAAACGACTCACTTGGAACCCCCATACCAGACTGAAACGACTAGAAACCGCCCGACGTTTCCGACTACTCCAGACTTACTAGACAAACGCTCTAAACTGCCAACTATTTACAAAAGACTCATATATATTACTATAATAAGGCCAATTTGGACTTACGGGATCGAGCTTTGGGGCTCTACTAAACCATCGAATTCCTCTCGTATGCTCCCTACTTTGTCACATTCATAATGACCTTAATGTACCATATGTTTCCGATTTATAGCTCAATCCAGATACCTGTTCTTTCATAATAAACTTCTGAACCAACCGAACACTCTCGTTTCCAACCTTGCTTCCTCTTCTATTCCTGATAACCCTCCGAGGCGTCTGAAAAGAAGATGGCCTCGGGACCTTCTAATATAGAAATATAATTGGAGTGCTACCAATGGGTAGTTTCTCCTCATGTTGTACTTATTACTTGTTCATATTTACTTGTTGTATTTATTATTAATTACAGTTGTAAATTTCGTTAATAAAAAAAAATCGGATACATATAAATATGTCTATATAACAAGGCAGAAACTAAAAAAAAAAAATAAAAAATAAACCAAGGAATTGTGTTGCTAGGTGGGTCGAAACGTCGGCATAATAAATTAACAATACTATTTTTATAATAATTATTATATTTGATTTTTAATTTAAAAATTGTGTCTGATTTATAACTAAAAATCTAAATCTATCTTTGATTTTTATTTATTCCTTTTACATAAAGAATGATGATTAAATTGTGATGATTAAAATTTTGATCATCTTTTACACACAATTTAAATAAATATTGATATCTATGTATACGTATTTAATATATACAGTTTTTTTGTTATTATCTTTCTGAAATCGCTTTAATTGTGCCCGCGGTACCTGCACTATATAGTATATGTACACAAACACACACACACACACACACATATATATTTTTTTTTTTTGTATGCCAAAATTTCTAATAAAATTCGGAAATAAAGATGTTCGGTTGTTAACACTTGACAACAATATTCTCCACCTACTACTCCAGACTCAAAATATATTATAGAGATTAGAAAAAAAAATCCTGATTTAAAAAAGTATTACTCAAGAATTATTATTGTTGATTGTAAATATTTTGTTCAAAAATAATGATCAGGTAATATTTTTATCATTTATGGTCAAAAATAAATATCACTTCTAAATTTTTTGTCGTGTATTATTTTTATTTTTTTAATTATCGATTTCAAAACTCTGTTTTTTCGGTTTTTCAATAAGTTTTGAAAATATCACAGATGTTTCTGAAATAATCGATTCAAATATGTTACATACAAACAACAGATCTTTACTATAAATAAATGAATAATATTATGTCATGTTTAACGCTACTTAAAATGATTATAAGTCGAGTATAGCTACATAGTATCTCAGTTAGAATCTTCTGAAACCAATTAATTACTTTCAGAAGTTAGAACCATGTTGTATATAGGTATGACTGTATTTTTATGTTTTTAATTTACTTATATTTAGGTTATTTTATTTTTTTATTGTATATAGTTTTTATTTATTATTATTTAGTTATTATTTTACTTTTAATAATTTTGTTTCTTTTTTGTATATACGGTGTGAATGTGTTCCTTTATCAATATAATTATTGTCCCTGGGACAGAATATTATATGTCTAAATAAATAAATAAAAAAATAAAATAAAATAAAAAAATAACCATGTCACACTAGTAGTTTCGCTATTTTTCAATTGATGGCACTAAAACTCATTTGAAGAGCAGATAACTTTTTTATATGCGATTTATTAGCCCATATTTGTTAGTTACAGCCTTTTTAAACCAAGGTCAGGACATGTTTACTTCTAACTCATTTTACAGCCATTATATTCTTAACAAGTACATTAATTTATATTTTTAAGTGTACATTGATGAAATTGATTCCGCTATATGGTATATGATTCCTTAAATTTTCTATAACTTCGGGTGAAATGCAATAGAATTTGCAATGTCGCTTATTCGAGGAATGCATGAGCTGGAGGAATGTATATTTGATATGAGTTCACACTGGGATTTACTAGTTCGCTACATTAGAGATAAATTGTTGAATAGAATTGATACTGAACCATTTTCACACCATCCCGCAAATTTCCTATATCTTTGGGTCAATCGAATGAATCGTTTTTGAAATATAGGCTTAGAGATGAAAATTTGTTTAAGCATTCGTGAAGAAAATGATTTTTTTTACGTAGTTGATGGAGTTTAGTAAAATTAATACTTACTTTTCATTATTTTTACTGATCCATAACTTTAATGCGCTATCTTCAAAACTATCAAAGTGCCTGTTGGGGAGACAGGATTCGCTTATGTCAGTTTTCATATAATCGTCCTTAATTTTGTTAGTGTGGCTATGAGATAGAAGGAAGATGTTTTTTATAGTAAAGTGTACACTTGATTACGTATGAATACTAAATATTTGGTGCGGTGTGCGCATCACACAACTTTCACTTAACACCCTCTTGTTAGCAAAAATAAGTATTTTTAGACAAAGGGTAAGTAGAAATAAAAATTACAAACGCTATATTGATTTATATTTCATTGTGGGTATTTTTATTTTTATAAGTACCCATGTATGCATACAAATTTTAGTATTTATATCGCTGTAATCTATACAACTAAATTTTAAATAATACCAATACCAGCATCTATGAAAACTGCTTATGTATATTTACATAATATTTTCGGAGTCCTTATTATATTAAGCTCATGTTGCGTATGGAAGCCTGTTCTAATCTTTCGGGCGAGCTCGGGTGCGCTCGTATTCCTTTGTTTCCTCAATTACAACACACGATCCGTTACGATCTCTTATTTCCCCTTTAATTAACTATCAAATTATTTCATATTTTATATTTAACTGTCTTTTATATTAGAGATTAATGTGAAATGGTCTATTTCAACTGTTTCAAATAAAAACAATTAAAGTACTTTAGGGGAAGCTAATATTGAAAATTAGCCATTTAAGCGCTGTTAGAAAACATCAATCAGAATAAAAACTCCATTTTATTTTAAATTGCTTAATTTTACACTGATATACTGAATTTAATCAAAATCGTTAGAGCCGTTTGCCAGAATATCGCAAAAATGTGTTTAGTCCAATATATAAAGTCCTACTTCCGGTCAGCCAATTTTGACGAAAATTTTTCTATAGCATCCCTAGCATATAAAAACCTTAAATATGCAATTTCACTTGCGCAAGACTTTTCGTTTTTGAGCTAAGCTGTTACCACACACACGCAGACCATTTTTCGGGACTTGGTTATTTGGACTAAGGAAACCTCAAAACGTGTATTTCCGTTGAAAACTGAGATTCGAAAATTTTCACGATCGCAATATATATTTCATATATAGGTAAGTGAAAGTAAAATATCTTTAGCTAACTACAGTAGTTATCTCATAGAATCATATTAGAAAAAAAAAGAAAGGAAAATGACACATCCGACCTTACCTCAAGGGTGATTTTGACAGTGCTTGAAATTACTTGAAATTGTCTGTGACAAAACACCAAATACAGTCTATAGTCACTTTTATTATATTGTATAACATTATAGAACTATTGTACCGCTTATAACAAATAATTATTTGCGTAAGAATCAACTTTTAGTTTTCCTAGAGCGTTTTCTGGGCGTCTAAAACCAAAAAAAAAAATTAGTTGTGTCACTACCTTACCCAGAAAATACGTCAAAACAATGCCCAACACACTTCCCCCCCAAAAAAACACAGTCGCCTCGACAATATAAAATTATCTACGTACAAAGTAACAACCAATGTTTAACTTATAAAACATTCATTATCCTATCTTTACATATATAACAACAATTATTCCAATAAATAGAATAAAAATAGTTACTTTTATCTGCTGAAAAGTAAAGAAGGATGACCTGGGGTCCGTACGTCAAAATGAAAGGAAATACTTTGAACAAGTGACTGAAAATATTATACTAACTTTTTTCTAAATCAAAATTGAAAATTAGACAAAACCTAAATACATACACTTACTGCTCAAAACCATTTGGACATACGCCTCAAAGATTCACGGTTCAGCTAAAAAGGCTCACTCACAAAAACTACAATCTTTTCAATCTAAAATTTTAGGACTAATAAGTGCAGCCCCCTGGTATGTCAACAAGACTTTACATTCCGACCTAAGACAACCAACCATTGACCAGCACATACGTACTCTCTACTCCCGATTTCATCTTAAACTACACGGACATCACAATGGACTTATCAACGACATGGCCACGGCTGAAATGCTCACGAGGAGACGACTGAAAAGGAGATGGATGGGCGATCTCCTTTTCTGATTTTAGAATGTAAACAGACCAGGGAAGAGGTTCTGCTGGGTTCCTTTCTTCGTCATGCCTATCATGCCTTTTTCTACCTAACAACAAATCAGCTAATTTTCTCTACCATGACAAAATAGGTTCAAACAGGCACAACTTCCCTTTCTTCCTAATAAACCTATCGGCAATTCCTTATAGTTTCGCGAATATGATCTAGTCTCCCCTACTTTTTTTTTTTGCTGTATCAATGTCATTGTTGGTCATTCTAAATTCCGAAGTTTATTTATGTTATTTCATCTTTTAATGAAAATGTAACAGATTTCCGATTATAGCCCGGTATAAACCATGATAGATTAGATTGTTCAGGTGAGAGGAGCCCTGAGAGAGGTGAATGAAAACTTAATTAATAATGAGCCCATGAAAACAGAAGATATTAGCCTTAACCTGCCAATATCCTGCCACCATCCGCCCGATCAGAGAGTAGTGTTATGAAAGTAGATCTACTCCGAGTAGATGGCTTTCCTGCGGCCACAGGCGGATCTACGAGGGGGGGGGGGCTTTGGGACTGAAGCCTCCCCCCAAAATGGTAAAATATAACGATGTTTTATGTAAAAAAAATTATCTCTTAAGTTATTATTGTTCGTGTACATTTAAAAGGACTTTAGGAATCACTTAAACATCATTTCATATTGGTAGCTAGTTTCTTTATTTTTTTCCAAAGTAATTATCGTTATTTTTATGAGAAAAAAAAATTCGGACTGAAGCCCCCCAAAATTAAATCCTGGATCCGCTAGTGCCTCCGGCTGCGGTATTATCTGAATACTCTAGCTCGAAAATTAAAAGTGCTAAGAAGCTTATTTTACGTATTTAGGTATATGCATGGGATGTTGCAGCAATATTTTCACTATCGGCATGCCTTGCAACAAGGAACACTTTAAGAGCCCCTTACACCGTCAATATTATTGAAGCAATATAATCGAAGGCAATATATTGAGTCAATATTATAACAGTTAAGATTTTTCTTCCACTAAAGAATGTTTCCAAGGAGTAATCTTTTTTTTTTTTTTTTAAACTGAATTTCCTGTTACTTTAATTGCATCGGCTTTACCATTAAAAAAAATATATGTGTTTTTTGTAATGTTTATTTTGTTTCTAGACGTTGAAAACACTGCAATGGCACAAAATACTCCCAAAAACGTATCTCCACCTACCCAATTATTTTATTTTTAAAAAAATCTAGTGCGGTGCGTCACACAACTTTCACTTACCACCCTCTTCTTGGCAGAAATAAGCTTCTTGGCATTTCCCTTCAAAATGTTAAGTCGAAGAGATGTTTCACTGACTCCTATCAGACAGGTCATTGAAGATATAAAGACAGTTCATTTCTAAAATTGTTGTAAAATAAATTAAATTAAAAATAATATAATTAAATTGAATTAAAATTAATATTAGTTGTTTTAAAATAAATTATTAAATAATAAATATAAACTTTTAATGAATGGTTACCTTTTTTCCAAGTTTTCAGCTGTCTGTAAAAAATAGTTGAGTGCAGAAACAGCATAAGTCCGAATCAAATTTTAAATTTTCCTGTGCCCAATTTATGTCGAAATTAGGTATTTTTTGCGTGACAGCAACCTAAATGCATGTTATGAAAAAAATTTGAAAATTTGTAAGAGTTATGACGTTTTTTTTTTCTCTCCAGAAAAATTTAAAATTTTTGGCTAAAGTGATTTCTGCACTCACGGATTCATATAAATATTTGAAAAAAGGCCGCGAGAATTGTAAGTATGAGTGTAAAACATTTTAAAAAATAATTATAAGTGTTTACGATTGGGTTAGAAAAGATAATCACTCATTTAACTTTTGTCTTAATATTTAAAAGTATTACTCGAAACATTTTAAAGAGTTTAACACCAAAATATTTTTTTTAGTGTTTTTCGCCCTATTTTTCATAATATTAATTGAATTAACCGAAATAAATTGGTGACCAGGCGGCCTAGTGTAGTATCGAGCTCGCAAACTAAGCCATTTAAATTTTACAAGAGAATGCTTTCACCTGACTGGCTCCTCGCCTTCTGGACCCTAGCAAGTACTAAACAAATGCAAATGACTTCTTAAAACATGCCTCATCTCCTTTGTCAGCAAAGTTGGGAGGATAACTTCTACCCGATATCAAGTTACTATGTAAATCTCCCGGAATTGTTCGCCCTTCGTCAGTTCTGATAAAGCCTGGTATAAACTATGTAATGTCTTCGTCATTCTCTTACCCGGTTTAAAATATTCCATCATTTAGGCATAAAATCGAAAAAATATATATTTATATTAATTTTATTTTATATTATATAATATTTGCGTTTAAACTAAAAGAATTATTGTTATTTATTATTTAATAAACTAAAAAAATACTATGATTAGGCAATTTAAGTATCACTATAATTATCAACTAAAATACTCCAGCAGATATATAGATTTTGCTTTTTAGAAAAAGTAAAAAAAAAAAGTGAACTGGTTTCTATGGAAACAATTTTAACATCGCACTGTCTCTTCGTAATGATTGTGCCACCATCTCATTGTACTACCAAATTTAACCAAAATAATTATATCGAAATCCGTATAATATATTGTTTTTCTGAATACATAATTGTAAACAACCAAAGAAAAGAAAATGCATTTCTATATTATTTTGTCATTTGTTCTAGAAGCAATATACTTAGCGATTTATTTGCGTACAACTATTATCTTTTGTTCACTTTTATTTTTCAATCCACCCCTGTTAATAGTAAACAGAGTGTTTCATGGTTAAGTGACCAAACTGCAATAATTAACTAACGACCTCGAAACAAGTAAGAAATTGTCCTCTGAATGTATGTCCGCAAACGCTTTGTTTAGGGGATATTCACACTTAAAGATTTTGGTAATTATGAATTATTTACGTTATATGAAATAAATAAAACCTATTTGTTTTTTCTAACTACTTTATTAATTAAATGTTGTTCAAAGTCAACCTACAACTATTTTATTTACGAAAATTCTCGGAATGGATCTTTTTTTCAATCTGGAGATCCTTAAACTTTTTCTAATTAATGAAATACTAAAAATGAATGCACGTTAGCTTCTCATCTGGATAGTGAGATGATATGATCACAAAATCGAAGAAAAAGGTTGGGTTTCAATATCGGGCCGTTAGGCGTGACTTCCATCCCCAACATGTCAAAATAATGAGGTTATACTGGTCTAACGGCCCAATATTCTTGGTCACCATTTTTTCTTAATTTTTTAATCAAATCATCACACGATTTAAGTGGGAAGCTAATGTGCATTCATTTTTTTTCTAGTATCTAATTAATTAAGTTTACGGATTCAAGTGGATTTCCACTTTTAGTACCCCACATTTCTGAGTTTTTGTTGATAAAAAAACTGTAGTTGATAAAAAACAATGTTCCGAACAACACTACCCCAGAAGAAATTAGATATAGGTATCATGAAATTATCAATAAATTATTCCATAACCATGACATAATTTTTACGGACGGTTAAAAATCAGAGAAAGGTGTAAGATGCTGTATCGTAACCCAAAACAATATAAAAAAAAAATGGAAATTAAATAAAATTAATTCAATTTTTACAAGTAAAACGTGGGCGATTCTTAAGGCATTTGAATACGTAATCGACTCCAATATTGAAAAATCAGTCATTGTGACCGATTCCTTATCTGTAATCAAGGGACTGCAAAATGCATGGACAGGTAACACATTGGACAAAAAAATTCAGCTAATGAACTTGAAACTAATAAAAAAATAGCCAAAAAATAATATTATTTTGGGTACCCTCACACATTGGCTTAATTGGCAATGAACGAGCAGATCAGGGAGCAAAGGAAGCCTCCAGAAGCACAGATTCACCTGATTTAGGATTGATGTTTCTCAACGAATGGAGAAGAGAAATTTCAAAGAAAGTGAACGGCAGTTGGAATGCACAGTGGAGATTACTGCCGCGCAATCACCTTCATGTGATCAAAGACGAAAATCGAGCTTGGTATCCTCCAAAACACTTGACATCAAAAAAGTGTTCTACAATAAGCAGGCTCAGAATTGGACATACCTAACTGACCCATCTCGATCTACTTCCTAGCTTACATCGACCAACATTTGAGGTATGTGAAAATGCTAATCTGACCGTTGAACACATATTCCAGCGCAAAAAATTCCGGAAACAGCAAATCGAACTCCAAATTGATGACAAGGCACCGTACAAAGAAAACACTGGTATTGAAAAAACGCTGAAGTACATTCGAAAAATAAAATTAATAAGTTATATTTAAGAAAATAGATCGTCGCTAATGACCCTGGTAGTCGATGATACGTTAAAAACCAGCAAATAAAAAAAAATAAAAAAATTGTAGGTTAAAATAAGCTGAATGCATTCACGAAGTATTTGATGGGTGTTAATAGTTTGATAAAAAGGGATCTCTACCACGGAATAGTTTCTTAATATAAGATGTGACAACTTTTTTGAGCTCACACGATCCGAAAACGCTTCTCCAACCTCGCTTTATTTTTATATCTAATGAATATATTAAATTTGGAAGGAGGAAAAAAAATCCCCTTAAATCCTCACAAAACCTCTCCGGCCCCAAGTTAGACCCCCCGCTCGAGGTAATCCCTTTTTATAGATTTCCCCAACTAGTTTGAAACTTAAAGCCCCCACCTCAAGTTGGGGATGACGTATAGGAAGGCAGCTTAGGTAATTCTTGGAGACAGTATCTTATTAAGCTCTCTTTTGAAGGAAGAGCAGCTGGAAGCTGAATGGAGCAATGATGAGAGGGTTCCCAATAATCGCTTTCAATTAAAACTTGGACAACAAATTACTGACTGATCAGTTGGAACGCTCTCTAGCTCAACTTTTCTCCACTAACAAGCCCAATAGCCGAGCAACCTTCTTGATTAAAACAGCACGTACACGGGCCCCTGGCAAACAAATATAATATTCTTCCTTATAGTCAACCTTCTCTAACACAAGATTATCTTTTCAAAACTTATGAACTAATCAATTTAATTTGTTTATTTAAACAAATTATGTTTATCATTAATAATTAAATTTTATAGTATCCATATATGCAACCCACTCCTTTAATTATCTTATTATGAATAATAAACTCTACATTCGTAAATCTTACAAAACATATTTATGAATAGGCATAAGTGGGTTAAGTGGTATACGTGTTTCAGGGTTAAGTGGCCAAACTGCAAATATGAACTAACCTCAAAACAAGAAAATATTGTTCTGTGGAAGTATGTCCGCAAACGCTTGGTTTAGGAGATATTCACATCTAAAGATTTTTATGAATTATTTACGTTATATGAAATAAATAAAACCTATTTATTTGTTCTAGCTACTTTATTGATTCAAAATAAACATTAAAATTCATATTAAATGTGTTTCAAAGTGAAGGTAAATGTTAATTACCGGAATCAATGGATTGGCCGTGCAGGACCAGTGGTTTGGCCTGCACGCTCTCCAGAACAGGCACCAATTGAATTTTTTTCAAGTCCGGTCAATGACCTTAATTCCTTGCGATCAAGGATAATTGAATCTTGTGAAACAATAACACATATCCAGTGCCGTTCTGCCACTGCTGCTGTTGAAGAAAGATGCCGAGCCTGTCTTAATGCTCTAGGAAATCACTTTGAACAACATTTAATATAAATTTAATTAATAAAGTAGTTAGGAAAAATAAATACGTTTTACTTATTTCATATAACGTAAATAATTCATAATAACGAAAATCTTTAAGTGTGAATATCTCATAAACAACGCGTTTGCGGACATATCTTCAGAGGAATTTTTTTTCTTGTTTTGATGTCCTTATTTCATTTTTGCAGTTTTACCACATAACCCTGAAACACCCTGTATATTATGTCTTCAATGATAAATAATCCCTTATAACTTTACTATTCATTTAAATTTGCTCATTTTTAAATTATCTATAACAAGTCATAAAACATTATTAATAATAATGATCATTAATTATCTGATGTCAATTAAATTTCTGATCCCAATACTATTGTGACAACTTGGAAAAATTCTATAGATACCAGTATATTTTAAAATTAAATAAATTTTAACGAACAATATGACGAGATCATGATCAAACTTCAGGAGGATTTTTCTTTTTAATAAATTATTTAAATAAGAGTGCCCACTTTATAAAGGCTGGATGTCTCCCAAGATGATCTCTCGTTCAAGTGATTATATAGAAAAATTAATTATCTCACATAGCCAAACTAACCCACGATCTGGAGCGTAGGAGCACAATGCTTAATCACTGACTACACACACACACACACACACACACACACATATATATATATATATATATATATATATATATATATATATATATGTGTGTGTGTGTGTGTGTGTGTGTGTGTAGTCAGTGATTAAGCATTGTGCTCCTACGCTACAGATCGTGGGTTAGTATATATATATATATATATATGTGTGTGTATATGTGTGTGTGTGTGTGTAGTCAGTGATTAAGCATTGTGCTTCTACGCTACAGATCGTGGGTTAGTATATATATATATATATATATATATATATATATATATATATATATATATATATATATTAGGTAAACGAACAAGAATATGGTAGTTCTTAGATCTCTTTGGCGTCTTGGATAATAAAGCACTTCAGACCGAGTATCTATTTGTACAAACCTAATGGATCTTAACAGTTACAATACCAAATTAATAATACCTAACGGATAGTTGATTCTTATTGCTTCACTGAAAAGAGGAATCTACATAATACACTTAACCCTGAAACACCCTGTATATAGATAGATAAATATAGTATATCGATAATGTTTTTGAAATCATTTTTTTTTCCTTTTTTACTTTCACTTACGTATATATGTAATATAAAGTAAGTGTAAGTATTGCGATCGAGAACATTTTTGAATCTGAGTTTTCGACGGATTTATACGTTTTGAGTTACCCTGAGTCGAAATGACCAAGTCCCGAAAAATGGTCTGTGTGTTTGTATGTTAGCAGTCTAGCTCAAAAACGAAAAATCCTACGAAACTGATATAACGTATTTAAGATATGTATATGCCTTAGATGTGACGGCAACTTTTTCCTTAAAATCGGCTAACCGGATGTGCCACTTTATATCAACGCTGAAACACATTTTCACAATTTACCTAAATTTATACCTTTATTCTTAGTTCTATATTTCAACACTGCAATCACCACCTCCGGAATCACCTTACTCATATTCTGCATAAATAACTTTTTCAACTAAAAATATCACTAAAATGACATCACTTAAAAATATTGAAATTGGAGTTAGTCATTATAAAAGCAAAGAAAGTTGTGTGGTTTATAAAAACAGATGGAGTGACTATATTTTTATTGCCTGTCGTTGATATATTAAATAGACATTTTGTAATTATAATGGTCTTAATGACTTGTTATCTGTAAGCTTTAAGCTTTAACTCCGTTTAAAATGCACTTCATAAAAAATTTATAATATCCCAGCATTGCCAGAAAATAATTTCTATTCATAGTAGATCGGTAAGTGAAAGTTGTGTGTTGCGCGCACCAGATTTTTTATTTTCGTACAAATATATTAGTGTTCGCTTTGGAAATACGGGACTCAATTCTATGTTTTCTGGTTGACATATTCTTGACTTTCCTAGTATAATGAAATTTTTATTAGTATTACTACTTAAATTATGAAATTTCCAATCAATACAAACTAATCAAACGGAGAATTACTTTAGCTTGATTAAATAACGGAATAGAAAGCAATGAAGTGGTTCCTACATAATATATCAGAGCGTTCGTTTACAATATGTGAGGTAGTCTAAGGGAGGCTGTCTAAGACGACAGACAGTAAGTAATTGAGTTATTCGGCATATATTTGCCTTTGGGAATCAATTTAGCGATTTGAATGGGCACAAAAGGGACGCATTGATACACGACCCACGGGGGGAGGGGAGGGGGACGAAGGCGCCTCACAGGTTAAAGCAAAGGTTAAAGTGGGAGCTAAATCACCAACTCTCCCCCGCCTACAATTTACTGTATAAACTTAGGCAGAGGTAATTAGAAGTAAGAGGCAACATAAATCCAGCCAACTGCTACACAATGGGGCCGGGATCTGGGACAGGCTGCTTCAATAGAAGTTCGCTTCGGTTCGGCTCATGCTGCCCAGGGGAGTCCGAATATCCTCCTTCGGGGAACTATCCGACGGAGCGGAGTCGAAGATCGGTCGTGGGGAGTGATGTCCGTCAGGAAGATATGAGAGGTTAGCTATCTGGCCGATGCACTAAGGACCAAAATTGTGGAAGAGAAATCGGTTGCGGATTGCAGTCATGGAAGTACATAAAAATAAATTACGAGAAGGAGTTGATCGGGGGGTGCGGTCTAATAAATACTAAATTATAGAAATAGTATTATTTAATTATTATGCCGACGTTTTGACCCACCTTGCAGGTCTTCATCAGGGCTACAAAATATAAAAGTTACATGGTGAAAATAAAATAAATGAATAATAAGTAATTATTAAATAAGAAAAAGTTGTCTGATAAAGAAATAATAAGATGATATCAGAGATATAGTTAGTGACAACGTAGATAGAATATCAAGTATTATATATATTGAAGATACAAACAAAAATAGAAAATAAGTATGAATAAAAATAGAAAACAAAGGAGAATATATTATGTAAGTTAAAAGTAAACAGAATGTGATAAAGTATAAGAAATGAGTGTAGAACAAACTAATAAAGATTACATTTGATAACTGTAGGTTAACGGATAAAGAAATCTACTTATTATTCATTTTTTTATTATCATTTTTGTATCTTTTCTAGCCCTGATGAAGATCTGAAAAGTGGGTCGAAACTTTAATTTACGCAAGATACTTGAAAATTGAAATGCTGCAATGAAGCACATCAGTCCTTAATTAATTATTCTAAAACCATATTAATAAAATCAACCGTTCTTATTATTGTCATTTTTTTTCATCAATTAATGAATTATAATCTATATTTAAAAAGTTCGAAAAATAAAAAGGAGTTGCATAAGGTTATTTACTGAGTCAATTATTAATACTTATCACCTACATTACTATCAAGAATACATACATGTAGACTCTAAAACAAATGTGATGAGATAAGGAGAACAAATCCACCTACAAATAAATGAAAATAATATAAAGTTGTGAGGTAGAAACAATATCCCTGTATCAATTTTGGGTAAACAATTTCTCTTGAATCTATTCCATAGCATTTTCTTTCTATACTTTATCTCCACTTTTCTATGACGGAAATAAATAAATCATACCAGATATAAATGTGTTGGTGTTTGGGTGGATTTTTATATTTCCCGTATTTGTACAGCTTTCTTGGCTGAATTTTCCAGATATTTACCAGAACCACGAGTTTCCGCAGTTGATTTCCGTATTAATTATTAACATAGGGCTTAAATAATATTTTGATTACAGTAAGACTTTGGTGGTCGTTGAGGCAAGGTACTTATTATGGAAATACTAAATATCGCTATTCTCAGAGTAATTACTTGTTATATAATAATAATACAAAATTTTAGAATTTATCAAGAAATACGATATTTACAAACTCGTTTGACTCCTTTCAACAATTTATATAACAAAAAACTATTTTCAGAACTCAAAAAACAAAACAAAACACCAAAAATATAATAAATGTTATATAAAAAGTTCCAAAATTAATTTGGAAGAAACAGGTTTTCTATTTATACTTTATTTTAAATCATAGAAACCATCATAGTATTTTTATTCGTGCCTAAACAGTTGAAATAAATTAATTAAATATGTGCCATATTAAAAACTTAGGAAATTTGAATTATCAGAGCATCTTGAAAATAAAGGTATTTGCCGCTCTCGGACCTTAGTGCGAAATTTCGACCAAAGTTTCAGATCTTTATCTGAGCTAAGCAAAGACCAGATAACAAATAAATATTGAGAAAATTCTAGACAGTAATAATAAAAAAATGTATCTAGGTAAAGTACTATAGTAAAATAATGTGTAGATAGTTATATTTAATATTAATAAATGTATGGAATGGAAAAATGAAAACTATCAAAAATATTTTGATTGTTATAGCTTTCACCGAACGTTTATATTATATCATTTTTACTACATTTTCGGTTATGTATGTTGTACTTATGTAAATATAATACATATTTTTCAAAGTGCTATTTTTTAAGATAAATTATGTATATTAATAAAGTACAAATAATTTTGTTTGATAAACATTACCATTCATTTTAAATGAAGATTGTTTACATTTTTTATTTAAACGGTACATTTTTTTTCTCAAAACTTATTTTTGAATATAACCACTTTTTTGGGGGGGGAGGGGAACTGTATATTTTCCTTTTTTAATAGAAATAGCCGTGATATGATCCCCAAATGAAAGCTGCCATTTTGAAATGAAATGTCGGTTGATAATGTTGTTTTTCGAAGAGTCTGTCTTTGTCGGGTGACTCTGTTACCAAATTTCATAATAATGGTTCCTGTAGTCTTCGAAAAAAAACAATGTAATATTTTTTTTACATTTTATGCGGTAGCGGGATAGTAAACAATTTTTTTCTTTGGTCGATTACAAAGGTTCAATATTTAAAATATTTAATCAAATGGTATTTATAAAAATATAATCATACATATTTCTTCTTGCCCTTCCACCGCCTAAGCAGTAAATTATAATTGCGTATTATTTACGCGGCAGCTTATCGTTATCCATTTTCTGAGCAACGCTAGAACAAAAACACTGTTTAATTTAACGCGCGATTGCTTTAATCTCTTGCCACTAATCTGTAAACAATAATAGCGGTCCGTTGAATATCTGCTCTTATCGCTCCCATACAGATTACGAACTTTTTCCCTCTTCCCTTCCAGATACGGGGAACCAGGCCTGGTGCTTAGTTATGGGCAAGCAGATAGTTGCTTAGCACGCAGCGGTAATATCAATATCCGAAAAAAATATTTTACTTCAAATAAACAAACAATTGGAAACTAGATTGGAAAGGACTCTTACAAGTGAAATGAGCTACAATATCTTTGTTTAAATGAATATTAGTATTGTTGTAAGTAAAAGTATTTATAAAAGACCATTGAGTACATTCAATGGTCATTAACTTTAATAATAATAATTTGTTGAATGTACCTTTGAGGTGAGCTTTTCAAGTTAGCTGCTGAAGCTGGAAAAAAAGGAAATTGTTATTTATCCAACATGAATATACCTTAACACTGATACTTAACTGGAAGATACATTACATTTTTTCATCGATTTACCCATTATTGAAAGAATTCAGAAAAGCATTTTTGGGAAAACAACAAGTAAATTTGTTGGAAACTATGAAAATATTAAATGGATCAAACTACAGATATATTTATTTGTATTTAAAACATTCACTAACCACGCGTGTGAAGTAATGAAATGGTTAAATTGAAATATAAAAACAGGTTTATGTTTTCGCGGAAATATATATTTATTATGTTTGTGTGTGTATTTACATATTTATTTAGAAATAATTTTTAGTTAAAGTATAAGTTTCATTTTATTTTAATTTGTTAAATATTATTATAATTATGATATTCTTATATTAAAAATAAGATAATGTTCTTTATGTTAATATATAAATTAGGTGACATCTCGATATTGACGAATAAAAGATCGTTATTGAAAATTCGTTCAGTATAGTGTTGTCCAAAATTGGTCTTGGTCTTGCAAAGCGCAAGACCAAGACCGCCTGATCGTTGTTAGACTAAAACCAGGACTGGTAAAAAAAATCGATTTTTTAAAATAAAAATTAAGACAAAATTGTTATTAATACTTGATAATTTTAGTTACTATATGTTAATAATTGGTATAACCAATATAACTTTGCATTTAATTCCTCTAATTATTCATTCGGCCTTGGTTAGGTTTCTCCTGTTTAAAAAATTACAGTAATAAGCTAATAAGTAACTGCAAGACTGTTGCGAGACTCTCTCGCAAGACCAAGACTGAGTTTGCAAGACCAAGACTCGTCCTGGTCTCGCAATTGAGCAACAATAGTTCAGTGATATTAAAAATAATAAAATAATATTATATATCTTTGACATAAAATAAAAGTTTTATCTATCTATTTATTTAATAATATTTTTTAATGTCATTGTTAACGATTTCAAATTATTTGTTGAACATAAAAAAGGATAATTAGGCTTTAAAATGTTTAATTATAAATTGATTTGTGTATCGCCAAATTTAATTTCCTTTTAAGTGTTAAAATATAGACCTGTGAATAAAGTTATAAATTTTCCTACTAGAAATATCCCTAAAATTAATAATCAAAAGTGTTGAAATTGGAGTAAGTCATTCTGTCATCTGAAAGGCTCATACATAATGTAGATATCTCAATGATCCTTCTTTCTTTGCCATAAAAACAACTATCACTACAAAGTATGACTTCATCTAATAATTTTTCTGTATAAATTATAAAATTTAACTGGTTAATTTCAGCTAGACACATAATCCAATTCAGACGTTTTAAGAGCTGCATGCCCAACTCAGATACAGTTATTAACCCATTATGAAAAAGCAATGAGAGAACAACATGTGTCTGAATGGAGTATTAAAAGCCTAAGAATAAGCGAGGCTATTTAACAGATTAATAAAAGCGGAACAGAAGCAACACACACATTCGCTGAATAGTGCATGAGCCGGCTTAATCAAGGCAGTCTGCTATCTCGGCAATACCAACATGCATTTTCTCATTTTACAGACAATTAGCCTCCGTAATTTAACAGAGAAATTAATTGCATGTCAAATTTGTGGTAAGGTCTCTGGCCTGCAGTTCCAATCCGCTTATTCTCTACATGCTTATAAACAGAATATTTAATCGGTTTATAAAAAAACAATAAATGTTTTAATTGTCTAATGATCCCCTGAATAATTGGGGAATCGGGATTGGTAAGCGGTTGATTTGGTAAAATATTTTTTTTAAAAAATCATCGCTTTCGTAACTACCTATTTTTGAAGTTTATGATTTGTCTTTGGAAAATAAAATCTACAAAACCTCTTCTAAAAACTCTCTTCCAAACAGCGGTTCAGACCCCTTTATAGAAAATTATTAACATCCGTCTAAAAATTCGTGAATGGCTTCATCTCATCATAACGTAAAACTTTTTCATTTATGAAAATTCTGTGATATGTGTCGTTTTCAATCTGGATATCGGGAAAAAAAAATTCAACTTAATGATGTTTTTAAACTCAAGTACACCTATTTGCTTCCACTAAAATCATCAGATAATATTATTACAAAATCGAAAAAAAAAGTGGCCTACAAAAACATTGGGCCGTTTGGCATAGACTCGAACATGACAAAATCACAAGATGATATTGGCCAAATTGCTCAATATTTTTTAAGGTCATCTTTTGTATCTATTTGAAATCAATTTTGGATTAAAGATGAAAGCTAATGAATAACCATTAGTTTTATTGCTTTATTAAATTAATTAATTTATAAATATATATATATACATAGACAGATCGATAGATAGAAAAAAAACTTTATTCTGGAACTAAGTCCCTTTAGAATAACAAAATTGTACAAAAACATAGAATTCTACTGGTCTAAAAGTTTGAAACAACAAATAAAATTGATAAAATAAAACAAAAAGTAAAGAAAACCTTAGGTGAACAAGCTTATACAATACAGATAAAACTATAGGCAAAACCTTTAAAACTATGAATAAAACACTTAAAACCATGAAAATATCACTTGAAACTATGAACAAAACTATATATAATGATTGAACAAAATAAACATATACTTTGAGAAATGAAGAACGAAAAAGAGATAGAATAAGTTCATACCAAAAAAAAAACTTTACTTGTATATATATATATATATATATATATATATATATATATATATATATAAAGTTAGTTATAATTAAATTTTTAAAAAAATAGATATATTGAAATTCCTACGTCGAAAGTAGGAAATACATGTACTATCTCTTACAAATTATTATCGTATGGTTATATGATTGCTACGCAATACGCAATACGCAATAGTGTTAATAGTTACTGACATATTATACATGATCAACTGAAAAAAATAAATAAATAAAAATATTGTTTTTTTTTCAGCTTCATTTAAGAAAAACAAAATTAAGACAACATTCCATCCTTATGTCAGCCTTCGAAAATATCATAATCATTTGGGACGAAATCGTTTAGGTAATTTAGATTCTTTAGGAAATCATCCGCTTCCAAAATATTTTCTCACGAGAACACCAGATCCTATACCTTGATAATGGTATAGAATGCCGGAATTCGGAATTTTTTAAGAATTTGTTCAATATATATTAATTGTGTAAAATAATCAATTTAAAAGTATTTATTTTTTTTATATAATTTTACTATTAATAAAATATTATTGTAAAAAAATATGGCATGAAGAAATGAAATATGATTTTTACTACTTTAATGCACAGCCGATGCCGCTCTAGTTGTTATTTCATTGAATGCATTAATTTATGAATTTGTTCTCCATATTATATCGAATTTATTTTTATCTTTACTATATAGAGGTGTTTCTTACTTCAATGCAGGTCATGTTAACTGTAGAGAGCAGCATGAGCACTAGTGTTTGCCCAAGACCAATACCAGAACTGGTAAAAAAATCGATTTTTTGAATAAAAATTAATTCAAAATAGTTACTAATACTTTACAATCTTAGTTACTATTTGTAAATAATTGGCATAACCAATATAATTTTGCATTTAACTCCTCTAATTTTTCATTCGGACTTCGTTAGGTTTCTCATATCTTAAAAATTACAGTAATATCTCTATAGTAATAAAGCTAATAGGTAACAGCAAGACCGTTGCGACACTCTTGCGCAAGACCAAGACCATGACCAAGACTGAGTTTGCAAGACCAAGACTCTTCTCGGTCTCGCATTTGGGCAACACTAATGAGCACACCACACCACTGGTCGAATTTCAAAAATGTTCAAAAATATAGTTCGTTCTTTTGTTGTTGAACCCGTCGTCTTTGCAGTATTATTTTTATAAAATATATATATATAGTTTTCTATAGTGAAATTTCGATGTAAATAGTATTGATATATTTTTTTGTAAATATCGATGTATCCTAGTGTTTAACATGGAACTTCGGTTTGAAATATCCTCATGAAATAAAACAATTATGGAGCCGAAAGCAGACAGTGTTTTATCGTTCTAGAACGTTCTTTCAATCGCATTATTATTTTTTTTTTTTTTCTACACAAGATACAAGTTATGTGCTGTTGCTCAGATGACACCCCTACTACTAAAAGGGCCCAGTTTACATACCGGAAGCTTTTAGATAGCAGTTCTGTAAACATTGGAAAAGACCCTTCCCAAAAGGGCATATGGAAGGCAGAGGTATAGGCTCTTACATGAATAACTTAAATCTTCATATTATACTTCTCTAATTATTTAGTGGAACCGCATTTTAAAATGTAAAGATTATATATAAGATCCTTGATTAAAATCAAATTATATTTTTATTGGACACATAAATACTGTTTATTGTACGAATGGTAACCATGAAAATTGAAAAGAATTAATTTTATTACTAAGCCCACTGGCTTTAGCAACAGTGACGCGGTTGAAAGAGTTGCGCAGGGATCTCTTAGAGTCCTGGTTTTTCTTCTATAGTTGGAGGGATAAGCCTGGCTTGTTGTTACCTGCCTGATTGGCTATATTGTATATAGATATGACTGTATTTTTATGTTTTTAATTTACTTATCTTTAGGTTATTTTATTTTTTATTGTACATTTTATTATTATTTAGTTATTATTTTACTTTTGTTAATTTTATATTTTCTGTATATGTGGTGTGAATGTGTTCATATATCACTATAATTATTGTCAGCGTGACAGATTATTATATTTCTAAATAAATATATAAAAAAAATAAACTGCAGGTCTCAGGCTAGAAATAGGCTCTTGTAGGCCATTATTTATCCTGTTATCTAAGATAAGGTGACTTTCCTGACCACACTCTGCCACAAAAAAAAAAGTGGGTAATCTTAGTGAAATAAAACTTAGCGGTTGAGCGTGATCTCGGCCAAATCACCTCCCTGCACAACCGTTGACCAAGAAACAATAGTTTCTTACAAAATATTGAACCCAAGATCTTCGAGGTCCAAAGGAAAAGTAGAAGTACTGATTTTCTATACATTTATTATTTATTATTATATATTGTATTACCTGTTAAGTTCTTTAGTTTGTAGGTTTCCCTTCAAATTGTAAATATACCTGTTAATTTTTCTTCTTTTGTTCTTAATTTTTAATTATAATGGTTTTTCAATTTTACTTCTTGTAATTTTTAATATTTAAATTGTATTTTTTAACTTTTCTTCTTTTAATATTAATTTTATTTTTAAACCGTATTTTTAGATTATTTTTCTGAAATCATCAACCTTTTATTTATTTAAATGTCTTTGTTAACTGTTAACCTATCTTTTTCTAATCTTTAATATTTAATTTTAATGATTTTTGTCACCTTTTCTTCTTATACGTTTTTAAAAACGTATTTTTAGCTTTTGTTCTTAAAATCATTAACCTTCATTTTAATTATCTTTGTTAACTTATCATCTTTTAAATCTTTAACTTTCAATTTTTATAACTTTATTTCAATTGTGCTATCATATTCATCAGTAACTATTCTTAACTTTCTAAACTCTAAACTGTATTTGATAGCTTTAGTCCTGTTATTTATGTAGTAATTGATCAAATTGTAATATAGGGCGAAAATGACCCAGGTGATTGAACAGCCCAAAACATTTATAAATAAATAAATAAATTATTTATTATTAATTTTATTTCGTTTACTTTGAATGGGTCGCTACATATGAAGTGAATGTATACATAGTAGATGTGTGTATGTCCTTGTGTGTGGCAGATCGTATTATTATTGAAATATATATATATATATATATATTTGAAAACTTACTTTTTTTTCGAATGTCATTTGATTTTTGACTTGAGTTTACTTAAAACATGCATACGTGATGTGACTTGTTTCGTGCCTGTTCCATTTTCTTTCTAGTAATTATACCCATCAAAAAATATTAAATAAATATGAAGGTCACGCTATAAGGACAAAAATTTCCCAATTTTTTCGTCAGAACGCGATGCCCTTTTGAAAAATCATCAGATAGGCGTTTGTTTCCAAAATGGCAACGACCTTTGGCTAGCGAAATTACTGATCCCCAGCAGATAGAGCAACTGGCGAGAGCATCTTTTAATGTTATCGAAAGGTCGCCACGAGGAGAAAATTGCTTCCTTTTTTTCCCCTTTTGTCTCGAACGACAGGGGAGGTTCGACATTTCACCTTTTCCCGACTGTAAACTCTCGATAAGCACAAGTCACATTTAGTTTTTCTTATTTATTTAGGTAGGTAGTGCGATAAATTGGAGGATCATTGATTTAGGTATAAACTAAAAACAAAATCTTTTATTTTTACGAATTGTTAATAAATAAATAAAAATCTTACCAGCTACAACCAAAGAAGTACCTTCGGAAGTATTTCGAGGTTCTCGACTTTGCAGGGAATGATTGGGACCGGATAACGGTCAACCGTCAGGTTCTCTCTCTTTATAACTAAATAATTAATTAATTAAGAGTACGCACTTTATACGCTTGGAGAGCCCCGAGGGGTCAACTTTAACCCTAGGACCGGTCCACGGCTGATGAAACAGAATAAATAATTACCCACCATCTGACGGACTCCGACCCAAAATATTGAGCTTAGGAAGTCAGTGCCTTACCTACTGAGCTATCCTTCTCCCTTAATGAACTGTTACTCACTCATTACTTGATTAATTCAGTATCGTTACCAGTGCCGGCCTTAGAAATTCTGTCCCCCCCCCCCGGTGAACGATGTCATCTCTTCCTCCAGCTAAAAAAAGAATAAATTTATTTCTTAAGCCATTTTATATAATCTATTTTTTTTTTTTATTTCATTCAACATTTCTCTAATGTAGTTGCTTTATTGATAGATGAAAATAAATTACTTTAATACGTTTTGTATTTGTAGTTGCAGTCCATATACATATAGACACACACACACAAATATATATAAAAATTCTTTCAGAGGATTTACCAGTAGACATTAGTCCATTTATATAACACATAATAACATTAAAAACGAAAATTAATAAGTCATCGTACGCAACAGAATGAGACCAATCATTCAAGGAGGAGAGGCGTTACCAAGATTAAAATATTTTAACACTATATAATTCAAAATAAAAACAGAAAATATTATTATTTTAATATAATTTAGTCAATTATCGAACATTAATTTATTTACAATTAATATATATATATATCCTATATATAAATATATATTTTTTAAAATATTAAATTGATTTTAAACTATGTGACAGTAAAATTTTGTTTTATCGGCTTATATTTTTACAATAATGAATAATAATGTCCTACCAAAATTATTGTCTCTACGTTTTCATTTACTCTCAACAAATATTCCTATTTATATTAATATCTCGTTTATTTATTTATTTTAATTTTTATATATCTTAAATTATTTCAAATTTTATTATTTTTCGAGTTCAGGTCTTGCGTATAATGCCCTAGGTCACCTTGACGTTATCTACGGATATAATTTTAATCTAATTTTTAATTTATTACAAAATTATTACATTATTAGTTTCGAATCTCTTCTCTAAAATAGCAGCTGGTTTCTTGATCACTTTGAGCATACTGTAGATGGAATTCCAAAATAACCCAACTACATTTCCCAACTCCAGGAGAAATGTTTACGTTAGGTTTGGTTAGAATAACTGCCCTCTTCACGTTCATATCTTTTGAACAAAACAATATATATATAATCATAAGTGCGAAACTATTTATCCAAGTGTTTGTCAATTTTTTTCTAGAAAATAAATATCGAAATAAATGTTTATGTTTCTGACTTTTTTTTTTATTCATTGATATTTACAACTGCATTATATAAAAAAGAAATACAACTAATATAATACTGTATAATAAAAACTCTATAATATAATAACATGAAATCTCTTGTTGAGAAACTACCCACTGATAGCACTTAAATAATAAATTTACACACGAGAAGATCACGAGGACAACTTCTTTTCAGACTCCTCGGAGGGTTATCAGGAATCGAGGAGTTTGTTATGGAAGGATAGGTATCTAGATTGGGCCAAATTGTAACATAGAGCGAAAATGACCCAGGTGATTGAACAGTTCAAAACATTTATAAATAAATAAATAAATTATTTATTATTAATTTTATTTCGTTTACTTTGAATGGGTCGCTACATATGAAGTGAATGTATACTTAGTAGATGTGTGTATGTCCTTGTGTGTGGCAGATCGTATTATTATTGAAATATATATATATATATTTGAAAACTTACTTTTTTTTCGAATGTCATTTGATTTTTGACTTGAGCATACGTGATGTGACTTGTTTCGTGCATTTCGGAAACATATGGAACATTAAGGTCTTCATGGATGATTTTATATGTGACAAAGTAAGGAGCGTTGAGGATTTTATGAAGGATTTTGGATTGTAAGGATTGGATACGAGAGGAATTCGATGGTTTAGTGGAGCCCCAAAGCTCATGTTTCTGACTTAAGAGTGTCTGAACAAAAATTATGATTTATCTCGAATATTAAACATTTTTGGACTTTAAAACACATGGGGCGCGTTGAGATCTTTCAAACACAACCTATGACCTCTTAATCCATCGGCTTTTGATCCCAATTGAGGTTTTATGAAACCTCACAATTTTTTCTACGAATTTAATTGTAGTCGTATTTAAGGTTTTGAAATTTGGATTGGTCACTTCTCTATGAAATTATCTTTCATATATGATGTGAAAACAAATACAATTATTTATTTTTACTGATCACCCCTACCATTCTTCTCTTCAATTATTCACTAAAGTCAACCACCAACCCACAATTAGGAATTCTCTTTCGTTTGATACTTTATTCATCGCTCTTGAAAATCGGAAAAGGGGTCTACTTTACCTATATTAGTGTAGGTACGGATTCCATCTACAGTTAGCTCGAACTTATTTTGAAACCAGTCACCAACTATGAGTACCGATTCGTACCTATCATCACCACTACTTACTCTTCTAATAGAAGATACTACTATCGCAACGTAAAACAGCCAACACACGTGTAATAACACAAGCACAACTGCTCTGTGGCTTCACTGATAAACTAATTAGCAAGTAATTCGTCACTGGGCTCAACCAGCGAAGATGAAGGAAATGTGATGAATTTATGTCCAATCTTGTGTAAACTTGGTTATAAGACTGATATACTACACAAAGTTAACTACCACTCCCTCAGTGATGAAGCCAACATATAAAGTGAAAATTCAAAATAATATGGGCTATTTTCAAATTTTAAACTTCTTTCTAGTCCATTTGTTTTAATTTTCTTCTACTGTTCTTAGGAGATCATTTTAAATTTTACTAATAAAGCGAAACTATTCTTCAGCAGTGAGAACCCTCAAATTAGATAGCTATCCTTTTCCCTAATACATTCGAAGTACGTATAAGCGACACCAGTCTTAATAGTTAGATAACACGGAGCTACTTTCATAAAATGGCCCAGCCTTGAACTTCATTAGAAGAACGAAAAGGTTTAAGACAGAGTTGGAGGTATAATAGACCACCATTATTGTCTTTGTTGTAGGCAAAAAGGACCACTTGCTGGACTTAGTCTCTCCACCAGTACCAGTACTAGTTAAGTAATAGGAGATTTAAAGCTATCCCTCAACACATCGACAACCACAATGCAAACACCTGTAAAGACAATTTCTATGGAAAATGAGATTTTGAGCTTTTCTGGTCATTCTTGACCTGGCGTATATTTCGACCCAAAAGATGAAATCTGCGGTGTTTCATTTCTTGTCTATGGCCTTTCGTAAAAACCTGTTACTTAGAAGTAGCAAATTGTGATGTAAAATGTCATGTAAATATAGAATGTATTTAGTTTTAACGAAGTAAAACTGTAACATTTAATTAATAACAATGAAAAGTAATGAATAATTACTCAGTAGTATCCTTTGGAGGGCCGTAGGGAGTAATATTTAATACGTATAATATATTTGATATTAAATATTAAAATATTATATTACGGAGTGATATTTAATATTTAACTTTTTTGGAACTTTCTCTTTGTGGATTTATTCAATTAACGAGCCTTAGCCTAGAAAATGGGAAAGTAAACATATTTATTGGCTATGTTTTCGAAAGTGCCTTACGTTATATTTATGCTCAATTGACTAATATATATATAACTAATATACAACAAAGTGTTTTGCTTATAGACTACAGTATCAATTAGCTTTATTAGTCGGCTAAATTTAATTTTTTTTCATAGGCTTTTTTTTATTCTTTTTTTTTTATTTATATTAAGTGGCGGGTACTTAATATAAATAGAAAAACAGCCAGGCTCCTCTATGCAAATGCCCGCGTTATCCTGCTTGCCACGGAGCTAGAGCAATGAAGCATACTAAGCAAAGAAGAGAGTGGTAAGGAAGGAAATAATATTGAAGGGCCTTTAAAACAATCGAAACCTCCAGGCAACTGCAAAATGAGCTTGACTCGAACAAAGCTGTAATGTCGCCGAATTCCAGATAGTGAGATACAGAGACAGAGAAACAAAAAGAAACTTAAACTAATCAAAATAACTAATTAAATAGAGGCTATATACAAGATATATAAACATTTATTTAGGAGTTCTCCAAGCCGGGGTTTTTGCTCACATATGGAAGGAAAAACAAAACTCTAGGAGATCTTCAAAGCAAGTTCAGCGTCGATGGTTTTAATGAAAGGTATCAATAACAGGTTACTATTGAAGAAAATAAATAAATAACCTCGATTTTTAACATTTAATCGTTTTGAATATCGATATATTGACATTTTTTTTATTTTTCATGACCCAGAGTGCCAACAAATGTGGATAACAGGGTAACTAGCATTGGGAGTTTTAATGAATTTACGATTTTTAGATATTTATTTCTAGTGCTATTTCTTATTTCTATTTATTTAACTATTTGATAGAACTTTGATATATTAATAGCCATTATAAGGAAGTTCGCGTTATAAAAGAAAAGTATTTCATTAATTTGAAAATATATCACTCTAAGAGCTCTAGTTTCATCTTTTCAAACCAATGAATCTTCGAAATTGCGTGAAGCTCAGAAACGAAGTGATTAATATATCAGCAGATTACCTAAATCGTTTTTAAGTCGAATGTTTTACAAATTTTTATTTGAAGTATCGTTTCTCTACATTTTGAAAACTGGCTCTGTTCCTGTCAAGCTTTTGGCATAACTAATGTTTTCATGAATTAGTGGGTGGCATTTTCTCAGTAAATAAACCTTTAATGGCCCACCCGTTTAGGGGGAAGAACCAGTGTAGATTGGACAGCGTCTAAATATTTTCGGATGACGGGATGAAAGCGTGTATTTTCCAACGTCAAGGTTTGGGATCGATTGATTCCACATGCGAACGCTGATGTAAGCAAAGCTGTCTGTTTAAACTTCCCCCATAATGGACTAGACAAATTAATAGAATGTCACCGAACGCAAACACAGCGAACAAACACAAGAATACAATTACCGCACGGAGTGCTTTCGTCTCAATATAGCTCCCGTTTATTTTTCACTCGCGAAATGAATGGGAGAGGAAAGAGGATAAAGGAGGGGAGAGGCCGTAGAAGGGGCTGCTACAAATGAAATATTAAAGTAGAAAGATGTGGTGGCTCCGAGAACTCCTCTGTTTTTACCAGCCTTTTTTTTCCTTTTAATCGCCGGCAGAACAGTAGACTACATTTCAGGAACGTTAGAGAGTGGAATCGATTCTGGAATCCCTATCACGATTTGATTGATATCGATTGTGTCAGCATTCTTTGACGTGACGGATACGTAAGGGAAAATATCTTGACAGTTTGACGGTTTAGACAAGTGCATTACCAATGCGTGGAACTCGGAATAGCTCAGTTATTTTTCAGAAACATTCACTGGCTTGGTAGTATATAATAAATATCTTTTCTTCTATAATTATATTTTATGTAGATTATAATAAAATGAAGTGGTTCCTCACCTTTCCTACAGGGACGAAGGCGTTGTGCACGGTTTTATTTATATATATATATATATATATATATATATATATATATATATATATATATATATATATATATATTTTTTTTTTTTTTTTTTTTTAGAATCAGTAGCGGATCCAAGATTTAGTTTGGAGGAGCTTGGTTTTTTATTCATTTTTTTTAACGTTACTTATTCCGGAAGAAAAAGAAAGAAACTATATAAAATAATGGGTGATAAATATTCAGGACGCAGTCTTTTAAAAAAAAAAATTTAATTTATAATTTATGCCAGCGTTTCAACCTAAACATCTTCAGGACTGAAAATTTTTTAAAATACAATCAGAGATATAATATTATACGACTGATAATGTTAAATAATATTAGTTAAGATTCATGTACCATCAATCACTATAGTATATTATTTACCATTATCGGTCGTATGATATTATATCTCTGATTGTATTTTAAAAAAACTTTCAGCCCTGAAGAAGACCCACATGTTTAGATTGAAACATTGGCAAAAATTAAAATTAAAAAAAAAGAGACTGCTCCCTGAATATTTATCACCCATGATAAGTATAATAATCGTCTAACTTCCTTCAATATATAAAATAATTTTTAAGTGGTCCTTGAAAAACTGTTTAAAAAAATACTGTTTACAAGGACTACAACATTTTCAGAGAATAATAATTTAATTTTTTTTTTTTTTTACATATGCTTACATTTAGTAGCTGAAATATAAGCTTTATAATTTAAAAAGAAAAAATATTTCGATTGTGTTTAATCCAGATTACTTGCAGAAACAAATATGGAGCAATAAAAAAAAGTATTAATTTTTTTGGAGAAGGTTCAGTCCAACAAAACTTGGAAAATGTTACTCGATATTGTGATTTTTTGTTTTTCCTAAATTGAAGAATAATACCGATGATGCTATAGAGTGTATTCATGCCTGTGGAGGAATCGAACCTAATCCATGTTGGATTGTCGAGGAGATTATTCAGTTATCGGAAGAGAGTATAAAGGGTTTAGGTTCGGAAAAGGTTAAAGAGAAACGGAGAAGTGTATCAAGCCGGGGATTAACTGAAGCTCCAATATCTGGTAGATATACTCGGCCATTGCCTCACAATTACAGAATATATTTAACTTGTCAATTGATTTGGTTTAGTTTATCTATATCTTGTATAGCATACAATTTTTTTTATTATATAATTTTTTTTAAATTACTTTATTTATGTATGCGTGTCTATTAGCAAGATTTTTTTTTTATCTTCTGAAATATAATATTATTGCGTAATATTATTTTATTTTACATTAAATTTACCAATTCGTTGTAATGCATTAAGCAAATATGTAGCCGTTTATTCTTGGTCCTTGTTTGACATGTCAGATTTGGATGATTGAGAGTAGAAGAATGAAATGTTGTTAATGTAGGATTTTACTTTTGGTATGTTTATGTCTGTGTATATGGTGTGATTTGAAATAAACAAGGAGCATTGACGATTTTACGAAATATTTTGAATTGTGTGGTTTGAATTTTGTTTATGGATGTGTGTCTTGCGAACCCCCGTGATTCTCATCCGTAAGTACAAAAAGGTCTTAATATACTGGTGCAGATCAGCCGCTTGTTCTATACGTTGGAGAACTGTATTAACATAAAATAGAGCATTTCGTTAGAAATTTGATTTGTAATGTTAACATCTTCCTGAAGGATTAATTGGTTGTGTAATTAGTACCTTGTTATGCAAACAAATCCATTTAAGAAGGATCTTGTGATTGTTACGTTTCTTCATAGCAAGGAAAACGTGCCCTCTCCATCTACGTAACATAAAACAACTGCCTTGTCCAATAGCTGATATAGTTCTTGAATAATAATTATTTTTAAAACATCTTTTGGTTTGTTATACATTGCTTTAATTTCATACAGTAATTCAAAGATTGACTGTATTTCAATCAATTAAATAAATATTTAGAGAATTATGAATTTGTTTTGTCATTATTAAATGTTATCAAACCGTTGCCTGGCAACCTGATACAAACGAGAAATAGAAAAACATTAGTCACGAGTTCGCGTCCTGGTGCGGGGGAAGTTTTTTTAATCCCCGCCCTCACCCCCTGGCCCTGGAAAACCCCGTATAGCCTTAAAAAAAAGGGGGAGATTGCTCCTCCAATCCAAATTTCTCGAAGAGGTAATGCTGCATGCACAATCGACGTTGGGTGGGTTGGGTACAACTCATCAAAACTTCATTAAGAATTAATTAGTAATGGTCTTAAACCAGTAATGTTACAAGATAAATACCATCCATTTAAGCACATTACATAACATGTTTAAAATATACAACTTTGTAAATTAAAATATTCTTATGTTTCGTGTTCACTATTCATTATCAGACGACTGGTCTTGTTTAGTATATTCTAAAATTTCAACAATTGATAAAATTATACTATTAAATCACAACACAACTATAATCATCTGACCATTGAGGTATAATTTGAAGGATACGTAGTATGGGGTAACTTTTTCCCCCCAAACGTGTATACTAAATAATTCTTTTTCGAATTGTTGACCTGTACTTTGTTTATCTTTTTTTCCAACTACTATTAATAAACTAAGATTCTCTTCAAAATATATACGCTTATTGAACTTATCTTTAATTTTGATTAAAAATAATTCGTCTTTTCTTTTAATAATTAAAAATACTATTCATTTTCTTTCGTTTTTTTTTTTTTTTTTACTTTTGAAATAGTCATGTAATATTTTATAAAAAAACAAAGCAAGAAAGGAAATGTTATTTATTAGTTTATCTTATTTTTTTCTGGAGAATCTGAGTAGTATTCATTATGATTCTCTGAGTGCTATCTATTAGTTTTTTCTCGACATGTGGGCTCCATCTATCTTATTTCATTGCTTGTTTTTACATCAACAAATTTAATTTAGTTGTCAACACTCTTACGTTTCTTTTTAATATAAACTTTCAAGCAATGTTGAAATAAGATTTATTAAGCCCCCAAAAGGGGAGAGATAATCCTCTTTGGCTCTCCATCAAATCTCCTAAACGATCCCTAAACGGAAAATTGATTTGGCGAAGTTTTCAGAGGAATGAAGCCATCAAAGGCAGTTTATGAGAAGGAACTTCTCGAGTAATATCCGACAGCTTACTGCCCTTACTACTTCAAAAGCCTTTCGGAACAAACAATAAATATAAAATGAGTAGTCAAATTTATAGGCTCTTCACCTGCGGCTGGAAAATAAAAAGAAAGGCGATAAAACCGGCAGAAAAACTTATTTGTTAACACTGATTCTGATGGTTTTAAGATGAACTAGTTTTTCTTTTTCGCCTTGACACGGCGTCGCGTTAAGATGAAATTTTGAACAATAGCTCATTACAAATAGGATGAAATAATGAATATTTCCCTCTGTAACAATATGCAGGTCCGATTTTTAGTTTTTGAGATATTTTAATCCTTATACAAAACACATCAATTAGCCGACTCTAGCCGACGTTACCCGAGCGTTATACATCGGAAATCTGACAACTCATTCTCAATTCACTCTCCACAAAAAAGTGCAAAACGTGCCTAAAGAAGACATAAAAATCGTCCTTTCGATATTTTAGTTTGAAAATTAAAATTAAAACTATCGTTTTCGTAAAACACCAGCAATTATATGATCGTATAAAATTATATTCATCTTGGATGTATCATATAGAATTTAGTGCGTAGTAGAGGAAAATATCGATATTTCGATAATATCAACTTTTTGTTGATTCGCTAATTTGTTGAATGGATATTTCTGGTAAATAGCTGAGTGGGACGAATATAGAAATAATAATAATAAAAGGCTTAGCGAACCCGAAGGTTCGATGCCGACACCACCAATCGCTTATTACACACCTCTCTCTACCGTTCGCCGTCCAAACCCAGTCCCTTCAGATCGGCTTTAATGCAATCTTCCCACCTTCGCTTCGGTCTACCCCTCGGACGCTTACCATTCGGCACAGCAAATAGCAATCTTTTAGGAATTCTCTCGTTACTAAGCCCAACAACTTTACAAGCCAATTTGATTCGTCGCGACGAAATAACCTCAATTATATTACCGTATATTACAGTTCACGCAATTCGGCGTTGTGTAACCGTCTGAACTCTCCGGTTAACTCATCCTTCTTCGGTCCGAATATTCTACGCAATACTTTATTTTCAAAAACCTGAAGACGCTGCTCATCCCTTAATGTAAGCGGCCAAGTTTCGCATCCATAAAGAACTGTAGGCAAGATAATTGTTTTTATAGATTCTAATTTTTAATAGGGACGAATATAGAAAGGAACTAGAAAATTAATTTTACCAAGGGAAGCAAAAAAAAAATTATATTTTCGCCTATATGCTAGAGAATCAATACTTAGATTGATATTGATATTTCAAAAATGTTTATAATATCGATGAAAATATCGACTATCGATATTTTAAGTCTAATATTTATAGCTGATAATAATATTGATGACATAGATTTTAGGCCTTCAATATCTCATCCAAAATTAATACAAGGCAATTTTTATACTGTTCTCCAAATTTCTTTCTTTCTTTCCAAAACTCTAATTTTATATTTTATATAGTTTGCCGAGAGAAGCTAAAATATAACGTTATTATAGGAATAGTTAGTATCTTAATATTAGTTATTAATATTTTTTTCGATATAATATTAGAATTGTGTTCCAAAAATGTCTTGCGTAACGGTGTCCAATCAAATTTATATATCGCTAATAAAAATTTATAGCAGAGTACTAAAAATTTCATGTTTATGGAAGCAGATGAGTACTAACCAGCTTGATTTGTTCCTGTGCTTCATAAAAATAAGAAAAAAATATAAACACTCAGCACTTTTTTTTATCTAATTGATTTTTTTTTTAACTTGACAAGCTACTTCAACAGGATCAAATCTTAGCCAGCAGTTCCATCTTTCTTGGAAACCTCTTCGAGCTGAGTCATTAGAAAAAAAAAAAAAAACTCAATAAATAATTCAACATCGCGTTTAAAAAAACTAATATTTCGGTGAGTTCTGCGCATGCGTTAGCCCTAGTTAAACATACGTCAGGTCGTCTCTTATAAAAATCTCATTTATCAGTGGCAGTATACAAGTTTAATGTGAACAATTAGTGCTATCAGTTACATTAACAATTACGTTTATACTGGACAAAAAAAATAAGGTGAGTAATCACTTATTTACAACACAAGAGTGAACAGTGTAAATAGACCTTAGGTTAGTTAGATAACGGCCAGCCATAAGCTGCAACAGTCGTTAATACCAGTGGGCTAGATCCCTCCGTCGGAGGCAGATCTGTGCTCTCCAAGAGCGCGTCTATATTTTCGTGTTCAATAAAATTTTTTTCTTTTTCCTCTCTTCACTTTTATCAATTTTTCTTTTAAAAATAAATATGAAATGCGATATTATCACATGCTAATGTCGAGTAAGGGCAAAAACACTAGGTCCAGGAGCCTGGATACTACAATTAGTTCTCCCATTAAAAAAAAGACAAGGCATTCGAAAAGAAACACTCCACCAGCCACACCAGGGAGCTCCATAGAAGAAGTGGAACCCCAACCTGGCTCCTCACAACAACCCAACAATTATGAGACAACTCAAGCTATGGGTGAAGAATCGCCGTTTTTCACTTCGAATCCATTTGAAGTGCTTTCAAATATAAACAACGAACAAATGGAAGCAGCATCCATCCCCAGAGAACCCAAACCCCCACCAATATTTGTTAGAAATATTAAAAATTTTCAATTGATGTGTAATCAATTGAATAATCTGGTAGGTTCAGGAAAATATTTATGCCAAAGCCGCACCAATGACACTAAGTTAATGCCCGACACTCCAGAAACCTATAGAAAAATCATAAAATATTTATCTGACACCAAGGCTGATTACCACACGTATCAACTGCGTCAAGAGAGGGCGCTCAGGGTCGTTATCAGAAGACTGCACCCATCTACGCCAACAGATGCTATAAAAGAAGAGCTCACGGGTATGGGATTCCATGTTCGCCAGATAGTGAACATATTTAAGGAGGATAGAGAACAGCCTGGAATAAAAAATAAAATACCTCTTCCACTATTCTTCGTTGACCTTGACCGAACACCTGATGTCGAAAACATCTACAAGGTCACACGCCTTTATTATACAAGCGTTGTTGTAGAAAAGCCCTACAGCAAGCGCGACATCGTTCAATGCCATAACTGCCAGGCTTATGGCCATACGAAACGGTATTGTCATCACATTCCTAGATGTGTGAGGTGTGGTGAGCAACACAAAACAGAGGACTGTAGGAAGTCTAGATCTTCACCTGCAGTATGCGCTTTATGCCACCAAGGACACCCAGCCAACTACAAGGGTTGTCAAACTTACAAAGATTTGAAAACACGAATGTACGCAACGCCTAGAGAAGAAGGGACATCCAGGCCACCAAGACAACCCTATAGAACAGTGAACGGAAGAGTGTCCTATGCTCAGATGTTCAAAGGAGACACTGTAAACACTCAATCTCAGGCCCTGCCACAAGAATCTAAACCTCAAGAATTCACACATCAACCTCAAGACCCATATCCCTCCATCCCTGAACGTAGGTTAAATACTCACACATTCATTCCTCCTCCTTCCAATTCCACTGACCTCACAAGCCTATTGACATCTTTCCTTTCCGAATTTAGATCTCTCATTACCCCCCTTATTTCGCTACTTACCAATGTTATATCCAACCTCATTCCACTGCCAAGAAATCCATAAATGTCCTCAACCAAATTCCTCTCCATTCTCCTCTGGAATGCGAATGGTATTCGGAACCACATCAACGAACTGACAATCTTATTACATGACAAAAACATCGACATAGCACTAATAACTGAAACTCGACTAACCAACAAACGACAAATCAACGTGCCCGGCTACAATATTTATCGAACCGACCATCCTGATGGAACAGCACATGGTGGCACTGCCATAATTATCCATCGATCCGTTTCCCATCATTTGTTTCCCTTACCAAGCCATAATTTCCTACAATCCACAGCCGTAATAATCCAAACACCCCTTTACCCAATAACACTAGTTGCGGCATATTCCCCACCTAAAACACCCATTTCCGAATCCCAAATAATTTCCTTCCTGAATTCCTTAGGACACCACTTCCTCCTAGGTGCAGATCTAAATGCAAAACACCAGCAATGGGGAGCCAGATCCACAAATTCCCGAGGCCGAACATTGCTATCTGCACTTAATTCCCATCGCAGCAACATCCTTTCACCTAATACACCCACATACTGGCCAACAGATCCCAACCGCAATCCCGACCTTCTAGACTTTTTCCTCCACAAAGGTCTAGGATCACTACACTGTTCTATTTCAAGGTTTGATGATCTTTCCTCAGACCATAGTCCTCTAGTCCTAACCGTTTCCACATCTCCCATTCCCAAATCATCCCCACCTTCATTTATCAGGGGGCCAGTTAACTGGAACCTTTTCCGTCAAATACTGGAAGATAATATTGACCTCAGAGTTTCCTTAAAAACACCTGAAGACCTCGACGATGCAGTGCATTCCTTCACTACCCTGATCCAGCAAGCAGCTTGGACTGCATCCTCACCTGATCGTCCCAAAAAATACCATAACATAAATCCTTTACCTCAAGATCTATTGGACCTAATCCATAGCAAACGTTGCTCTAGGACCCTTTGGCAAAGAACTAGGCATCCTGATGACCGGAAATCGTATAATTATTATTCCAAACAGGTAAAAAAGAAACTGGAAACTTTTAAAACCCAATCCTACAATTCCTACCTCTCCTCATTATCCGCTAGTGATAACTCCCTCTGGAACGTAACCAAAAAAATCCTTAAATTCCAGTCCATTTCCCATCCACTTCGCCGTGATGATGGTTCCTGGGCTTCGTCAGATGCGAATAGAGCAGAGGAGTTTGCTAAACATTTATCCTACACATTCACCCCTCACCCGAACTCCATCCCAGCCACACTGCTGAAGTTGAAGAATTCCTCTCTTCACCAATTCCTCTCTCTCTACCTCCAAAACCTGTTAACCCCTCTGAGGTCAAATTCCTTATAAACAAATTAAAACCCCGAAAATCCCCTGGATATGATCTCCTCACTTCACAAATCCTCAGACAACTTCCCAAAAAAGCAATCATATTCCTTACCTATCTATACAACTGCATCCTTCGCACAACCAACTTTCCTTTGGTGTGGAAACATTCCATAATCATCCTGTTTCCAAAACCAGGTAAACCTGTTAATAACACATCATCCTATAGACCGATAAGCTTACTCCCGATCCTCTCAAAAATCTTTGAGAAAATCCTTCTCAAACGCATCCTACCCATAATCGAATCCCACAACATCCCTTCTCATCAGTTTGGATTCCGCTCAAGACATTCCACTGTCCAACAAGGCCTTCGTGTTGTGGACCATATATCCTCTGCACTTGAAAACAAGCATTATTGCACTGGTGCCTTTCTGGACGTAGCACAAGCTTTCGACCGGGTGTGGCACGATGGCTTGCTTTTCAAGCTCAAAACCCATTTACCCCAATCCTTATACCTAGTCCTCAAATCCTACCTCTCAAATCGTTCCTTTCAAGTCCGTTGTGACACCGCATTCTCCACTTACTATCCAGTTGAGGCTGGTGTTCCACAAGGCAGTGTCTTGGGCCCAGTTCTCTATATCCTCTTCACTTCCGATATCCCTTCCAATCCCGATACATTTCTAGCTACATTTGCTGATGATACTGCCATTCTATCTTCCCACTCAGATCCTCAAATAGCATCTCTAAACCTACAATCTCACCTCTCTTTGATTGAGCAGTGGTGCAACAACTGGCGCATCAAAATCAATGAATCAAAATGCAAACATATCACTTTTACCCTGCGACGCAGATCCTGTCCGTCAATCCTTTTTAATTCAATTCCACTTCCCTACTCAGACACAGTCCGTTACCTTGGCTTCCTTCTTGACAAAAGACTAACTTGGAACCCACATACCAGACTTAAAAGACAAGAACTTAACCGACGATATGGCCAGCTGTATAGATTACTAAGTAGGACATCCCATCTTTCGATTGAAAATAAACTTTTAATCTACAAGACCATACTGAAACCTATCTGGACCTACGGACTTGAACTGTGGGGAACTGCTAAACATTCGAATATCAAACGCATCCAATCCTTCCAGTCCAAAGTACTTAGAACAATAGTCAATGCCCCATATTATGTCACAAACAAGACCCTACACCATGACCTTAACATCCCATTTGTCCTCGACATCATCCCAACCAGATTCTCAAACTTTCACCAAAACCTTATCCATCATCCAAATCCTCTAGCTCAATCCCTATCCAGCTCCCTTCATCCCTACAATCCTCCACGAAGGTTAAAACGGCAGTGGCCCAGAGATCTCTTGTAAATATGCTTCTGGAGTCCTGGCAATGGCCAGCTTCTCCACTCATGTCCCGAGCGTCTGTGGCTCTAGTGCCCTCTTTCAGTCTCCATTGGCTTCTAATACCAGTGATGCGGCTGGAAAAGTGGCACTGGAATCTCCTGGAGTCTTGCTTTGCCTTCCACATGTGGGGAAAAAGCCTGGCTCGGAGATTCTTGGGCGAATGTATATATTGTATATAGGTATGATTGTGTTTATAAGTTTCTTTTTATGTTATTGTTTATTTGTTTTTTCTTTTATTTTCTTTCTTCATCAGTATTATTTATTTACTTTTTATATTTATATTTATTTCTCTATTATTTGTATATATTGTTTGAATGAGAACTCTTAGCCCTAATACTTATAGCCCTCCAGTGGCTGATTGTATTATTATTCAATAAATAGATAAAAAAAAAAAAAAAATATTTCGGTAGGAGACTGGAAATATACTTCGATACTCTGTTCACATTTTCCAAACAGAATATTCGATGAGCATACTATTTTCCCAATGGTTTAAATAGCCTAGAAGCGCTCCACTCCTCTTATAGTCTTATTTAGTGTAAAAATCAAAAAAGGAGATTTCATTTGATCTACAGTATACTTCACTCAGGGGCGATAGATTTTGATTAATGATGTATTAAACAAGAGGAAATTTTATTGGGAAGTTACGGATGCCACTTTCAAAACTTTAAACCTTACTAAAACTAGAATAAAATTGATTGAAAAAATTAGGATGTTTCAAAACTCAGATATATTCAAAATTCGACTGATACATCAGTAAGGAACTTTTTTTTTTTTTTTTTTTAAGCCTGAAAATGTCCCGTTAACGAGATGGAAAACTTGTTTTTTGTTAACGAGGCAAAAACTTGGCATGTGTTCAGGTTATAAACATTGATGGATTCCATCATCCGATGGAATACAGCAACAATGGAAAGCTGTTTATACTGAGTTTAGGAACGACCTGATGAATTCCAGCTGAAGGTAAATACTCCATAAAGGTTCAAAAATACATGATGAAAATATATATGTGAAAATCGCTTCCTACTTCACATATTAATTGAGAAATTCACATAACTGAAGTTACCGATTTACACAAACCGATTTAATCATAACCGTGATGTAATATAACCGTTATTCAATCCATGGTTTCCGTCGGTGAGCTTAGGAACAGACTGGTGGATTTCTGTCGTTACCGCGATGAGCTCAGCGCTAAGTTTAGGAATAAAAAAAAAAGTAATCCTTTCGAACTCTTTTCTTATGATTATATGAATCTTATATATATATATATATATATATATATATATATATATATATATATATATATATATATATATGAGCATGAAATATTTGCTGCAACGACCACTTCAGAATTATCTCCATTGTTGTATATAAATATTGTATTTTAATAAAACTGTATTTATTTATGTCTAACGTAGTAATATTATTGTTTCAGATGAGAGAATCTTTGACTATTGAAGTGTGGCATTGATTTTGGTAAGTGAATTTTAATCCGTATTATGCATTGAGTAAATAATTAAGTAAATAAATATTATATAATTTCAAACAAAATCCATTTTTGCCATTGTTTTGACCTGATTTTTATGTTATATATCAATCGATTTCTTGTTTTGTGCAAAATAAGAAAACAATATTCACTATAACGTTGAGTGAGTTAAAAGCAAGTTCGATTTTTTTTTTGTTTCATATCCTTTGAAACTCTAATATGCGAATTTTTATAGAAATTAAAAATTGCAAAATTTAACACTTTATTAACTTATAGGATTTTTTTCCCGGCCGATAAATAAATCACTCAACGTTAGAACCACCGTTGGAAATCTGACTTACTACTACTCCAACTCATATCGAAACTTTGAGATTTCGTTCCTTTTTAAACTAGAAATTAAGAAATACTTGCCAATCCTTTTTAGTTTATAACTTCAATTCTAATTTGTTTACGGACGTCGATTTTGTACCATGGCATACAGATCCATAGATCGCTGATAATTTTCGTGTGGATCGGTGGAGCCCTTCTAAAGTTATGACAAATTTTGTGGCTGTCGACATAATTTCGAAAGGTCTAACCTAGGAAAAAATAGAGGCTGTTTAGGTTTTGTTATAACTTTAATCTTCGCAGGCGAATAAAAATTGAAAATTCATATTTAATGAAAAAATTGAACTCAGGCCTGTTCAGTATTGATCACTGTATCTCAATTATGACAATTAATTTTGAATTTAAAAAAAACCATGTAGCTGAAAATTTGAATTGTATTTCTCATTAAAACTCTCACAAATTAAATTAGAACTATTCAATATTTATAATTAATACATCAATTGGTTTTTAAACTATTGTATTAAGATTGCTTTGTTTGTATTAAGAGAACTCTTTGTTACAACCAACATTTGTTAGCCCCAAATATAAAATCATTCATTGGACCGTAAAATCCAAAACAAATATGTGAATGGAGTTAATAATAGGTTTAGAAGCCCGATTCAGAACAAACATAGAAGAGCGCTGGCAAATGTTTGAAAAAGGGTGGGTCTGTTTGATTGTCCTTAAAACTAGAACAGTTGGGATCTGCCACAAAAGATATCCTTCCCAATAGATCCTTCTTTGACTCCACTATCATTGTTACTCTTTGTATCAAAACAATACGAGTCCAAAGAGATCCCAACAGTTTTCTCTCTTCGACTAACGGATCTGTCGATTCAAACCTTCGGGCTGCCCAAAAACATCTCGCAGTCTTGGCATTCTTCTAAAGGTCACATTGAGACAACTAGTTATATATATTCTGAGGTTTTTAAAGTATTTTACCCGTTTTCTAAAATAATAGTTTATTATAATTCATTAACAGCAAAAAGAAAATTTGTTAAAGCAATATACCTTATCCATAATCTTTTAGATGATTCAACATGCCATTAAAAAAATATTTATTCATAAAATAATCTGTAGAATCAAGTTTCTAGAATTTGGCATGAGAAATTCTTAGTATAAATGAATTATTTATATTATTTTTTTTATCCACACCGCATTTTCTTGCATGGGAAATACGAGTCCCAATATTAGTTACAAGCTGTTTAGTAAAAATTTTATTTTTAATTTTTTTATCAGTTTTAGGAATAGACTAAAGATTCCTCACATTCAGAATAACTTTTGTCTTTAATAAAGTTTAAGTCTTTATTAAGTTGAAGTCTGTTGTAGAATAAATTGAAAGTTGTCTCTTTCTAGAAAAATTAGATGATGTTAAATTCAGCCTCCTCAACGTACTAGAATTTTCTTGAAGGGAGTTAGTCGACAGTTCGTCATCTACACATCATCGGTAATAAATAGTCAGGACGCAGTTTTTTAAAGATGTTTATTACCAACGTTTCAACCCAAGCTTGTGGATAATCAGGGTATGTTACCAACACTTGTTCAAGTACTTGTTCGAATACTGATAACATGCCCTGATGATCACCTGCAATCTATCAGCCATATAAGTGTTTTTGGAAAAAATAATTACAATAATTAAAATAATTTTGTCGTGCCTATAATAGGCAAATTAAATGATTTTTTTATATAAAAGTATGCATTTAAATTTAACAATTCACACCAGACTGAAACGACAAGAAACCGCTCGACGTTTCCGATTACTTCAGCACTTACTAGACAAACGCTCGTAAACTTCAAATTAATCACAAAAGGCTCATTTACATGACTATAATATGGCCTATATGAACTTACGGAGTTGAGCTATGGGGCTCCACTAAACTATGGAATTCCTCTCGTATCCAATCCTTACAATCCAAAATCCTTCGTAAAATCTTCAATGCTCCCTACTTTGTTACAAATAAAACCATCCATAATGACCTTAATGTTTCTTATGTTTCAGATCTGGCCCAATCCAGATACCTATATCCTTCCATAATAAACTTTAGAATCATCCCAACCCTCTCTTTTCTAACCTTGCTTCCTCTTCAATTCCTTATAACCCTAAGAGGCGTCTGAAAAGAAGATGGCCCCGTTTATCTCCTAATGTAGACATATCATTAGAGTGCTACCATTGGGTTACTCAGCAAGTGTTTTCATGTCTATATATCCATATGTTCAAATTGACTAGATGTATTGATTTAATACAGTTATAAATATCATTAAGAAATAATAATTTTAAAAAAATTTAACAATTATTCATAAACGTTTTTAAGGCGTACTATTTCTCCCCAAGTGACATTCATACAAATCTCATCTGTAATATACATAATGATTTTTTTCTAAAAATTAGAGTTGAGATTTGTCTGAAATAAATACGACTTGGGGAGAAATGGTATTGGATGGTATTCCTTACGGTTGGATGGAATCTAAACGGCTGAGTTGGGTCTGGGCCGACCCTTTCTTCTACTTCACTAGATATAAAAGTTGTAATCAACATCAGGTATTCCTCAGTTTCCCAGCGTTTAGATAAACCAAATATTAGATTATCTTATATAGCAATTTTTATTATAAATTTTGATTTATTATTTTCAAGAATGGATCATAATTATCGAACAAAAAATTCAAAAACTTAACCCTCTATCAAAATTTGAAGTTTTACGTTTGAGGATACGTAGAATTCGGAAAACGAATACAAATTTTTTTGTCCGTCCGCGTATTTTCTCCGAAACTACTATACCGATTTTTTTTTTTAAATTAGAGGTCACCCGAGGATTATCCTTCTTCATCGGCATTTCTATCCTCCTTTTCCTTTCAAGATGGTGACCGAAAACCTGCGTTGTTATAGACTTTACCTCCTAAACGAATGTACCGATTTCAATGAAACTTCGCTAAAGTCTTCTTTTCGATGCCCTTTAAATTTATGTATGTAACATACTTCAAGGAGAAGGAGCTGGAATAAAAGTTAAGAGAGATGGTAAAATTAGATTCCGAATAACTCAAAAAGTATACACTTTTTTGTCGGTATTGTGATATGCTTATTTAAAAGTTCAAAAAAAAAAAAATGCCATCAGACGGAACCTACATAATAAGATGAGTCAGGAGGAACGAGTACAACTCCAAGAGTTAGTTGTAAACAGTAAATAATAATTAAAAAACTCTTATATTCTTTTTCAATTTTCATTTTCGTTTCATTATTTTCAATAATGAAACATTGTGATCGAACGAAATAATCAAAAAAAAAAAATTCGAAAAACGAATACAAATTTTTTGTCCGTCCGCCGTTCGCGCATTTTCCCTGAAACTATTGGACCATGTTTTTTTTCAAATTTGGCTTTAAAATTAGAGGTCATCAGGATGATCCTCTTTAATCGAATTTCTATCCGTCTTTTCCTTCCAAGATGGCGACCGAAAAACCCTTCGTTGCTATAGACTGTAGCGTCCAAACGGTGGTACCAATTTCAATGAAACCTCCCCAAGTCTTATTCTCGATGCCCTTTAAATTTATCTATATAACATACTTCAACGAAAAGGAGCTGGAAAAAAAGTTACGAGGGATGGTAAAATTCCGAATAACTCAAAAAGTATACATATATACATAGTATACATAAAAAGTGTATGTTTATTTAAAAGTTTACGAAATTTCCTAAATTCCAAAAAAAAAAAAAAATCGTTAAAATCGGACAATTAGGTGCAAAGATATGGCCTCTAGATGTTTTTTATATGTTATACTGCAAATGTTATATCCTTTATTTTGGTTTTTGATTTTTGAATGTGTTACTGAAGTAATGCTATTTTTTTTAGTATATTACTAATGATTGAAAAATAAATGTTTAGTCCAATAATTGGAATCACCTTTTATTTCTTTTTCATTGTCACTAGAAAGGTATATAAGTTAGATGTATAATTGTTTGTAAATAATAAACCACTGTGAAATAATTTGCAGCGTGATATATTTATATCATAAAATTTAATGTTATCAATCTATCATTATTTGTTAGGGATGGTAAGCCAATCAGGAAAGGGGAAAAAGGGAGAGAAAATCCACCCACACAAAATAATCATTGAGATTTTTTGTTTCTTACCTTTATATATACTTGATAAAAAATATACTAATGTTTAAAATATATATCTAATATTATCTAAAATATATCTATAATTAAAAAAATTACTCACTTTTTTAGAAATCGATCGTTATGGATTCATCAAATTAATTAATTGCTTATAGCCGATGCCTACGACAACAGTTCAAGATGTGAGATAGATAGATAATCGATTCATCAGGTTATCCTAAAAGTAGTAACGGTTTTTAAAAATCTTTTTATGTTCATATTACTACTGCCTCCTTTGCAATTTAATAGTGTTTACAAATTCTGTTTATTATAGTTTTACATGTTCTTCTATTTATCATGTTTTTGTTGGAGAAAGTTAGTTATTATATCTCTATCTTTATCTTCCTGCTTATATCATATCTAGCGTGTGGGGCCTCAATCCAACGCTGCCAGACCTCACGGTCACTGTAGATTTGTAGGAGAGTTTTTCCTCCAATTCTATTGATATAATGATCATATGAAGTTCTAGGCTTTTCGTGTGGCCTATTGCCAGTAGGTCGAGCTTCCATAACCGGTCTGGGTTTCGGGTCCTTGCTCATTCGACAAACATGGTCGAACTACTTGAGGTGATTTTTTTTAAGAGTGGATTTTCGTGCAGGAATTTTCTGCTCCTCACAAATTTCTTAAACAGTCTCTTCTGTTTTTTTTTCCTCCAACCCTATGTAAGTACTTCGTTTTAGGCTCTGTTCTAAATACCTTTTAGTTATTCTGTGCTGAAATTTAAATTAAAATTGATCTCCGAAAAAAACACCAACTTATCGAAAACTTAATATAAATATATGGAGAAATCGTCATCAGTGAAAGACAGTGGTTAACCGAGAACATTAACAAGAAAAGAACTTCATCCGAAAAAAGTAATGATTTCTGTTGGGATATGGAAAGAATCAGTCCTCATGAATCATCGATTCAAACTATCAGTAATTCTAAATTATCTCTAATGTGATCAGCTGAATCGATTGAAGCAGACAAAATTAAGGAAAAACGCCACTCAATAATCAATAAGGCTCCATGTTCTAGAACAAACATACCAAAAAATTAAAGGACTTTATATTATATTACATTTAAGATTATTTCCTTTTTGGCAGTATCTAATATTCATTAAGCTGCAGGAATATGAATTCAATCGATGAATCGAACGAGGTGTTGACTTTCTTTACTTCAAAAATAGAGCATTTTTTTTCAGAAAAGGTGTACAAAATTCGATTGCAACATTTCAAATTGTTGTAGAACAAGATGGTAAATACACTTTTGAATAAACGTGTACACACTCTATCTGCATTGATTTTATCTCAGCCTATACACCACCCAATTATCGACATTGCTTTGGGATGACTTTGTATTACAGTTTCCCTTCAGATATTGTAATATTTCGCTCCGGATTCTGTTGCCACCAGCGACGTGCTGTTATGGTATTCATGTCTCCACTCTCGTGATGTAGCGCAATCCCTATCACTTTTCTTTAACGCTAATTATCTTTAAAGGTCCCAGGTTCGAATCCCGGCTCATAGCAGAAAATTTATTTATCTGTTTTATTGGCCGTGGGGCGACCCTGGGTTGGGAGACCCTCCTGGGGCACACCCAGCCTCTATAAAGTGGGCACCCTTAATTAAAATAATTAATTAAGGGGGAAAACCTGGCGGTTGAGCGTGATCTCGGTCAAATCACCTTACACAACCGTTGACCTAGAAACAGTGCTTTCCCTGAATAAGTACTTCAGACTCTTCATGGGTTGTAGTGGTACACATTATTAGGTTTTATCTATAGGATTATAGTTACAACATAATCTTCATCGAAGAATATACAAATTAAAAACTCTTTCTATAACTCAATTTTTTTTTTCTATATCTAACTGGATCGTGGTCTATTTCAACTTTGTTTCATTGACACAGAAAATTTCATTTGAAGAAGAGAGAAGAAAAGAATTTTATTAAAAAACTTTAGTTTTTTTGTTTTTGTTTTTTATTCAGGTATTAATTAGAGGATTATATTTTTTAAATAACGTTGGTAAAAGTAAAGCACTGATTTCTCGTTATTTATTTTTTCAAAAAGGCGGAAGACACTTGAATGGAGGATATCCCCTGATAGGGTTCGCCGTAAAGATGACAAAAACTGGTGCCGTATAAAAAGCCTTATTGCTCCGTAAGAAGCCCTCTCACTTTTTTCTCCCTCGTTCTCTCCTAATATTATCAGAACCTACCCTTTTTATTATCTTTCTTTTTATATTATTTTCTATTTATTTATTTTTAAGATGAATTTTTTTTAATACTTGTTGCAAAACAAAACTAATTGTTTTTCTCTTGTTTTAATATAGTCTATTCTATCCTAATAAAAGTTTCTTGGTTTAATATTTCTTTTTCTCTCTTTACGTTGTTATTTTTGAGGTTTTCGCCTCTCTCTCTCTCGGTCTCTTTTCTTTTTATATAACTAAACAATTTATTGTTTAAATAATTGTTTTTTATTTGTTTATTGAAATTTACAACTATATCAAATAAGCAGAACAAGAATAATGTTATGAACAGAATTGTCGAGGGTACTTGTCTATTAGCCGGGCGGGAAGGACTGCTATATGCCAATGTTTATAACCTCAACACTGATAATTCTGATAGAGCACTAATAAGCCTTTTCGTAATTCCTATCTTCGTATTCATATATATTGTATTATGAGAAGGAGTTAGTCGAGGGTGCGGTCAAATAAATTTTGATTTATTTGACCGCACCCTCGACTAACTCCTTCTCATATTATATCAACGGTCAACCATCTCTACATCATTACTCTGTTTATATTCGTATTATTGAAATTGTAAACAAAAACAAATGTAATATTAAAAATATACTTTTATTTTACTAAATATATATGTAGAAAATGTGATAATTCCCACAACAATCAGAAAACACTTTAATTTTACATATATGATGCATATGCATATATAAGGCATGAAATGGACAATAATAAAAAAAAATTAAATAATAAAAAAATACTAAAATAGAACAAACGGGCCAAAAATACAAAAAATAATAACTGAAAAATAAATAATGTAATAACTGAAAGATTTGACGAGATTAGAAGAGTGAGATTATGTGACATAACGTTAGATAACATACATAACAAGGGAGGTTTCGTCGAGATATTATCCAATGGTAGCCCAAATAGTTTTAAGTAAGTAAGAAGATCCTAAGATCATCTTCTTTTCAGATGCCTTAAAGGATTATCAGCAATCAAAGTGGTATCCAGGTTGGAAAAAGTTATAATTTAATTTTATTATTGTTTAATTTTATTGACCATGATTATAAAATTATATGTTTAAATTATTTTCTTTATTATATTCCATTTTATCCTCATACTAGACTGAAACGACAAGAAACCGCTCGACGTTTCCGATTGCTTCAGCACTTATTAGACAAACGCTCTAAACATCCCACTAATTACAAAAGACTCATATACTTGACTATAATAAGACCTATTTGGACTTACGGAGTTGAGCTATGGGGCTCCACTAAACCATCGAATTCCTCTCGCATCCAATCCTTACAATCCAAAATCCTTCGTAAAATCCTCAATGCTGCTTACTTTGTCACTAATAAAATTATCCATAAAGATCTTAATGTTCCTTATGTTTCAGATCTGGCCCAATCCAGATACCTATCCTTCCATAATAAACTTCAGAATCATCCCAACCTTCTCGTTTCTAACCTCTTCAATTCCTGATAACCCTCCGAGGCGTCTGAAAAGAAGATGGCTCCGTGATCTCCTAATGTAGTCATATCATTAGAGTGCTACCATTGGGTAGTTACTCAGCAAGTATAAACATGACATTATATCAATTATGTCCAAATTTACTTGATGTATTTATGTAATACAGTTGTAAATGTCATACAGAAATAAAAAATAAAAAAATATTCCATTTTAGACGATAAATGCCTTTACAATTTACCGTTGACCAGTTCGTTATTGCGAATCACGAAGACGATGCATCCTTTATGACGAGGAAGCTGTTAAACGTCTATACAACCTGGAAATCAGTAAAACAAAAAGCGAGTTTATATATTAGTGGATGTTCGGGAATGGAATTTTGCCCCGACTGAACAATTTAATTTAGGCAGGTTGCTTTCAAAAGGGAGCAACAGCGAAAACGGATGAATAGGTCATCAGATATAGGAACGGCATATGGGCTTTCAATTCTTTTCTATGGAATAAGGACGCCATGTCATAAATGAGAATCAGGCATATTTAACAAGAACCTGCACTATCTCAACCAACTCAGCAAGAAAATTTTAGGAAACGTAGCAGTAGAATATCTAGACCACGTTACGAATAACACAAATAGAAAAAATTGAAGGCCACGAAGGACACTTAAGGATGTACTCTTGGAAAAGAGGAAGAGTGGCCGTCCAGAAAGGTGGTGGATGTAAAGTATTCCTAAGGCAATATCAGCAAGAGGACTCCAAGAGCAAGACTGCTATGACTAAAAGAAATAGTGGTAGAATTTATTAGGCTGCGACATATGACCATAGTCTTATAATAATGTCGTTATATATATTCTATTTATATTTTTTTTAAATATATAGTTCATTTTAACTGATATATATCTTAGCAGAACTTTTTATGATAATTAGTGTTGCCCAAATGCGAGACCGAGACGAGTCTTGCAAACTCAGTCTTGGTCTAGGTCTTATTCTCGCGCAAGACTCTTGTAACAGTCTTGCAGTTACCTATTAGCTTATTACTAGAGAGATATTACTGTAATTTTTTAGATATGAGAAACCAAACTAAGTTTGAATGTAAAATTATAAGAGTTAAATGCAAAAGTATATTGGTTGCACCTAATCTTTACATACAGGAACTAACATTGTCAAGTATAGGTAACTGTTTTGCATCAATTTTTATTCAAAAAATCGATTTTTTTTTCACCAGTCTTGGTCTTGGTATTGCAACAGATAGGTGGTGTTGGTCTAATGATAATGAACGAAAATAATTTAATTAAAATAATTTTTAATAGCATTCACAAATTGCCAAAGTAATGGAAAACAATTTATAACCATGTACAATATTTATAGCAATGTTACAATAGAATAATATATTTTTTTTTACATTTTCATGAAACGAATTTTTATTCGAAAATTTCGGTTTCATATTTACACATTTGAGTTGTACCAATGGGTAGTTTCTCTTCATGTTGTACATGTCATGTTACCAATTTCACATTTACTTATTGTATTTTCTATGTAATACAGTTGTAAATTCTATTAAAATAATATAAAAAAAAATATTTACACATCTTGCTATGAATTTTAGAAGTATATTTATATAAATTGGGGTTAATGTCTAATTACTGGACATTGTAAAGGAATATAGCCTCTAGCTGTTGGATCCCAACATCAAACAGGAATAAACATCCAAAAATGGGTTGGACTACAAGCTAATTGGGTCAGTGAAAATGTTTTAGGCGTTTCTCCTCCGTTGGTGAAAATTCAGTAATACTTTTTTACGAGGTGTTAGGAAAGGAAGGGTACTGTAGGTTTACTGTTGGCGCTAACCTAAGTACCTAGAGAGAGAGAGGTTAACATTTCCCAGCTTAGTTAACCGGGCCTTACTGCTCTGTTATCTTCCACGAAAGAATTCCCTTTTCAGATACATCATTTCCTAACTCTTTATTTTATGTCTCTTTTCTCGTTATTTTTATTATACTTACTATTTAATATTGTTTTATAGGATTATCAAAAAAGTTAAAAAATCGCTATTATTATAAGTATTATTACTAAAAACTTATCCTCTCTTTCTACAAATCAATACTAAAACATATAAGAACTAGGTACATAAAAAAATATAGAATCATTAAATAATTCCAATCACAAGTACATTACCTGATTTTTAAAAAAAACGGGAATATTCTAAAAATAATTAAATCAGAGAATTAAATTCAAAAAGTTATTTAGAATCATATTGAATATTTAATAGTTGACTGTTGCATTGGGGTGGCGGTCATAAACAGACTAAATAGTGGCAAAACTATTTTATTAAAACCCAACGTTTCGACCCGACTTTGCAGGTCTTCTTCAGGGCTAGAACAGACAAGATACAAAAAGATAGAGAATTGTTGAAGTTATAATATTTAGACAAAAAGTTATAAACAATGTGAATAAGTTTATTAAAATTATAAACAGTTATTATTTATTAACCAAACAAAAATGTGGAACATTAGATTAAATTTGCAATCTGCAAATTTCTTTGCAATAAGCAAATTTTCTAGCAGCTTCCCATCACGTCCGAGATATACATCAGATCAGCAGGTCTCTTGGCCAACGCCTACGTAATCGTCGTAGTGGGCTGTACGGGTTTCTTGTACGATGAAGGATTTCTGTCAGAGGATTCATGTTGTACGTCAGTCTTTGGTGAAAGTTATTGTACTTCTCTTTTGCAGTATCTAAAATTGTAGGTACGCTTAAATCTTTATGTAGTGTGTCATTTGCGATATAAAAAGGTGCGTCAACTATCCTTCGCAACACTTTTGACTGAAAGGACCGAACTTTTTTAATGTTGGAAGTTTTAGCAGAGCTAAACCACAATTCTATGCCGTAAGTCCAAATAGGTTTAAGTAAGACTTTATAAAGAGTTAGTTTGTTAGTTAAAGATAATTTTGAACGTCTGTCAAGTAATCTGGATAAGAGACCGTATCGTCTGTTTAATTCTATTCGTTTTTGTCTGATGTGAGTCTTCCAAGTAAATCTTTTGTCCAGGTAAAAACCTTTATAACCTAATTACATCTGATGTTGGGATTTGAATGTTATTAAAATATATTTCAGGAGAAGGTTTATGGTTAAGAGTGAATACCACATGCACACTTTTTTTTTTCATTCATCTTAATTTTCCACCTTATAAACAGTAAGTATATAAAAATATAAACAGAGTAAGCTAAGTAACAAGATCTTAAATTGAAGTAAATAGATGGTAACAATTATTGTAGTGTAATATATAATATATGCAAATGTGAATATACTTCTACAGATCAACAGGAGAGATTGAAAGAAAATTGAAAAGGATATAATAGACATAAATCAATGTGGAGAAAGAAAAGAAAAAAGAAGTTTCACTTAGAACTGAAAAATCAGGGTAAAGGCAGGTATTGTGGAATTTGCTGACTTGTTTGGATAATGTGGAAAACCTAGAAAATTACAGTATCTAAAATTTTAAGATATGGATGGATACAAGGGAAAAATACTATATGTATGAAATATTAAATTATAAATATATACATATACATATAAAATATAATTAAGATATTATAAATAAGAGTGCAATGTGAATAAAAACAAAAATGGGAGAAGTAAAACGTACATAGAAGTAAAATATAAATATAGATTTATATTTATATAAATATATAGCAGAACTAACTTAGAAAAAGTTATTTATTACAACAACTGATTAACGTATAAAATATATATATATAATTAAACCCATTATATAAAAGTACAGCCCATTTTATTTAATATATTTATATTTAATTTACAGACCAATTTACACGCGATTTTTTACTACCTTCTACCGTGAAAGTTTTAACCTGTTAAAACCATGGATGTGACCAGTAGAAAAAAAATCAATAATATTTTCAAGCGTAATTATTTTTTTAACGTGGCATTAAGACCTACGGTTTTATGGCCTTTATTAGATTGGAGAATATATACCCCAACCAGAAACAATTTCCATATATATTTCACCCCACATTCTGACCGGCTTTCCGGTTAAAGCAGTAGTAGAGCTATTTTTAACTTGTTTTTCTCATTCTACCTAAGAGTATTCTCTATGCTAACACGAAAGCTGCTGAAAAGGATCTTTTTTACGAAGATTGTTTTGTTTAGGTACTCTAGACTGTGTATGTGCGGGAGGAACTGGGGGGTTTCAACTGAGTAGGGGAAAAAAAGTCTCTCACTTTATCATGGCTTAAATAAGGCACTCCATCGAGGATATCCAGACTGCAACGTCTCCTCTGGAAAAAAATGGAAAAAGAAGAACTGGAAGACTAGGGGCGACACCGCTTGATCAGGCTAAAAGCATTTCCTTAGCGACCCTTTATCACAGCTTGCGATAGGGCGCGAGCTGAGTAATTGCCAAATAGCCCTCTCCTCCTCCTCCTTTGATTTATGTCGTTTTTATTCTCGGTTCCTTTATTCCTCCAACTTCTTTGCCTCTCGTCTTCCTTCTGTCGATGAAATAATTTTCGCTTTACGTTTACTCACATATACGCTTTACAGTCAGGACATACTTTGCATTTTACGACAAAGCTTAATAACCAAAAACTACTATGCATAACATCATAAAGTTTGTCAGTGGGACTTCGAGACCGTTTTTCTTTTTACTACGCTACCTTCCTTAAGGTAGGAAAGACTGGGTACGGTAGTGACTATTATCATTTAATTGTCCGTAAATTTGTTAGTGTACCAATTAGTTGAAATAAAATTGTTCTTTATGGTAATGTGTACATTTGACTACTTATAAATACTAAAACTTTACCCGTAAGTACAATGGTTATCTCATAGCAGCAAATTAGAAAAATAAATATAATTTCACAACCAACTCCATCCCGGGGGCGGTTGTAACAGTGCTTAGGGTCGGTAGTCACCGTTTCAAAAAATCACCAAAAGATCCTAAAATCACTTTTAGTCCAGACTCCCGTGGCAAACAAGGTGTCATATTTCATACTAAGGTTTCTCCTTATAAATTGGTCATATCCACAGACCTTATGAGAAAAATTCATGTCTACCAGCATTATAGCCGCTGGAATACAAAATGGTGGTCATGTGAAGATAGATAGAGACCTTTCATTGGTTGTAAGGGTATATATATAGAGAGTGCCTATAGATATATAAGGCTACCCACCCTTTCAATTTAAAGACTTTACAGTACTAAGATATGAAAATCAGTCAGTTACCCCATACCCCTGGATTTTAAATCGAAAAATTGAATTATGATTCAAAAAATTTTCAAAAATTTCAATTGAAATGTAATCTGTCTTCACATGACCGCCATTTTGTATTCCAGAGACGCTGGCAGGCATACATTTTTCTCACCAGGCCTGTGGATATGGTCAATTTTTAAGGACAAACCTTAGTATGAAATATGAGACTTTTTTGGCCACTGGCTGCAGGACTATTTTAAAGTATTATATAATAAAAATAAATAAAATCTGGGAACAATGTAATCGCTTATAACTGATAAAATTTGGGACATAGATTAGTCAGGACGAAGTCATTTTAAAGGTACGGAGTGGTGCCGACGTTTCAACCCAAGCATTGTGGATCATGAGGGCTGAAAATTGTTTAATACAATTGGAGATATAATATTACAAGACAGGTAATGGTTAATAATGAAAAATGGTAATGAATGATACATGGACATTAAGTTATACAAACTAAAAAATAATGCCTGTAATCAATTTATAACGAATGTAATATTTACTCTTACTAAACGTGTTTCGAGCACTGAAGGTATTCAAGTAGTGGCACTTAAGTTGGTAAGTGAGAGGGTTCAGATGTGCTTTTAAGATAGCAAAGGTAGGTAAACAAATCAGAGGGAAGAACATTGTGGAATTCAAATCGTTTAATAAACAAAATATTAAAGATAACATGAGTACAATCGCTAGAGAAAGAAAACGAAAAATATCAAAGTTGGAGGCTATACTTCCAAAGAGGTTACCTTGTTCAGTTAACGTCAAAAGCAGTCGTTAGTAGGGGAATCGATATGCATATCGATCTCGATCGATGACTGGAGATGACACAGCTGAGCTCTTCAAAATGGCGCTGGCCTGGCTCAGGTGAAGTGAGACAGAAGCGGCTGGTGGGGTGGGGGTAGATTCTATATCTGTGAGTGCTCGCTCCTGACTAACTTATCGGCAGTCCCATCGCAATATTTATGTCTTAATCCTCAAGACTCAGTATCACTCTCGGGCTGGTGTGTATATACAAATGCGATAACACATCGCAAATGAAGCTAAATATCTAAACAATGCTAAAATTATATCTTAGCTGTTACAAAAAAAACAAAAAAAAAAATTTTTATTATTGATATTTAAAAAGGGGTGAATGGTGAGAAAAAAATAAAATAAAGGAAAATAAAATGCGTATATTCGGGCGTTAACATAAAGAATTACATTGTACTAATAGTATAACTATCAACATATCTTTGCCACTATTTTTTCATTATCTGACTCATAATATTATATCTCTTATTTTATTAAACAATTTTCCGCCCTGATAAGTTACATGGTTGGGTTGAAACGTCGGCACCGATAAAAATCTTTAAAATTATTACATCCTGACTATTTACCACCTATTTTCTTTTTTGTTGCAAGGAAACCAAAGTTACTTTTGATGTATATTTTTTCAAAAATAATTAACCATTGTGTATTGATTTGTAGCGTTTTCAAATTGTGTAATTTTTTGAAATTTTTATGTTGAGGGGAAACAAGCTCAATTTGAACGGAATTTAAAAAAAAATAATAAATTATCATTATGGAGTACACAACCGAAAGCATGAAAGATGGAACGGTTGTGTTTCAGCCGAAAATTGATAAACACTTTAGCTTATAGTTGGGTAAATATTTTACAATTAGTGGAAAACTCATTTTAGCCGAATTGGACGGAGGGCCTCTGGGCTGAAAACTGCCGTCAATATTAACAGCTATGTGTTTATTGAGGAGATGAATTGCAGGGATATCGACGGTATCCCGTAGCGCTCCCGGTCACAACACTAGGCCCTTAAGGAGATTGGAAAGCCTACAATTATCAAATTTATCTCATAACAATAACCATCACAAGTCTGTAGTTTTAATAATTCCAATACCATAAAATAAATCAATAAGATTAATTATAAAATATGTTTGTAATTAGCAAAAACATGTTAGGAATTAATGTTTTTCTCTTATTAGTGTTTGGTTGGTAATACCGACAATGCGTGACAATTTTCACACTATTGTGCAAATAATTTGAAGATTTTTATTTAATTTATGATTCTCATCGGTCATTTCTTAGTTACGAATCGCTACAATCCAAGTATTATTATGAAATCATGGGAAAATATATTTCGGAGGTTTTGACTTATTTCGTAATATTCGAAGTAGGGATTAGTTTTGTCCAACAATTATTCGAGTAGAAGTTTCAGAAAGAAAAAAATTATGAAAGAAAAGAAAATGTATTTGCGAAGAACTCAAAAATTATACATTTTTTTGTTGAAAGTTAACTAAAACAAAAAATCATCGAATTTGAACCATTATAAGCTAAGATAACATTTTGGTTTAAAACATGGATGAAGTTTTATAATCACTTGGTCAATTACAGTTAAAAAAAGGAAATGATTCCTTTATCTTATTATGTGTTGGATTATTTAATTTCCTTATTACTATGTCATTTGTTCACTGGCCAATATTCTTTGCTAATTATTGCCATGGGCCACCTAGTTATATATAGTGTATATTTTGATTATTTGCTATAATTAATTATTTAATGTAACAAAAACAAACTACGGTTTCTGCACACGAAAGAAGTGGAAACATCACCAAGGCGAGAATAATAATATGAAGTATACCTTTTTTTTTTTATATATATTCACAAAGTAATAACATTTTCAATAAATACAATTATAATTATGTTGGCTGTCTGTTTAAGAAGATGACTGACATGAGTTCATGCATGACTCAAGAGCACATCGTACCTCCACAATACAATTATAATTGTGTATAAATTTTTGTAGTAAATTTTGTTCTAATTGATCGTCCTTTGTATCATACACTAAAAATGATGCAATTATGATATTACTAACTAAAACTAGATTATGATAATTAAAATATGTGACTAATACTTTTGATTGAAATCTATTTGTTAAATATCTAACAATAACCTTTTTTTTTAAATACAACTTCTGTAAGGAGGATCAGTAATTTTAGTAATAAAAAAACTCGTTTTCATTTGGTTTTTGTCTATTATCGTTTAATTTTTCCCTCTTTCCTTCTGTAATACGGCCTTGCGTTAAGGTACAATTTTGAATAATAGCACATTACAAAGAGGATGAAATGATCAACATTTTACACGCTTACAGTATGCTAGTCTGTTGCAAGACCAAGACCAAGACTGGTAAAAACAATCGATTTTTTAAATAAAAATTGAGGCAAAATAGTTACTAATGCTTAATAATTTTAGTTACTATATGTAAAGAATTGGCATAAGTTATATCGTTTAACCAATATACTTTTGCATTGTAGTCTTCTAATTTTTCATTCCGACTTAGGTTAGGTTTCTCATATCTAAAAAAAATACAGTAATATCTCTCTATTAGTAAGCTAATAGGTAACTGCAAGACTGTTACGAGAGTCTTGTACAAGACCAAGACTGAGTTTGTAAAACCAAGACTCGTCTCGGTCACGCATTTGGGCAACACTACAGTATGCAGGTCCGATTTTTAGTTTCTGATATGTTTTAATCCAATTGTAAAAATACTTCAATCAGTCGACTAGAGCCGACTTTACACGAACATATCCGAGCGTGACGGCTCACTCTTATTCTCTACCGACAAAGGTGCAAAGCGCGCCAAAGGAATTTTTCAATTAAAAAATTAGACAGTGTTCCCTGTTGTGTTGTTACAAAGTCTTCACTGAGGGTGTGAAAAATTGATCTGTGCTGATGAATTGTTAATGAAAGTTAAAAAAAAGTTTCGGGTCACCTCGAAAAGAAAACGATTGAAATATTTCCCGAGGCAATTTTCCCTTACCTGCGGATAATATAGCCCCTCGCCAAATATTTTCCTCGGAGTTTCCTTTAAGTATTCCTCAAAATTATATTAATTTTAACTCACTAACCGAGTTGTCTCGCCTCGAGGGGGGTGGGTGGACTGGCATGCATAATAGAGGCTCAATTTGACTAATAGAAGGAGTGGAGGGGAGGGGCGATTCCCTCCGATTTATATTAAACTCCGTCCCGAAAGTTTATTACTATACACAGCCATCATAATGGAACAAACTTAGCGGATCAAAATTAAAGTGGAACCCGCTCGTTTCCAAAGAATGGCTTCTTTGAGTCCTCTAATTGCTTTTTCTACGTATCATTTTACCTGTTAGCAGAATTACCTTCTCAAATTGAAGTTTTTTTTCTCAACTTGAAGCTTAAGATGATAATATTTTTTCATCAGATCCTTTTATATCAGTCAGATTTGCGTTTTTATATTTTGATTATATTTCAATTATATTTTGATTAAATTTCAGAAGGCCGTCTCTTTTACAATTCTGTAACCATACATCTCTTAAAAATTTTAAATTTTTAGATATTTGCATCGCAGATGATTAGGCGAACTTGGTACCGTTGTGATAATTTTCATTTAACCTCCCTCATTTTTTTTTAGATAGAAGAAAGGTGTTCATTATAATAAAGTGTACACATTACTAAAAAAAACTTTTTTTCGCATTGCGGTATCATCGGCAATGTACTAGCCGATAATGCAGCCAATGTGGCAAGAAAGGCAGGCACAAAACCGGAGAAATCAATCTGTCAAATCCCCTTAGAGGACATCTCAAAAAAAAAAATCGGAAAGATATTTGCAAAATGTGGGAAAATAAGTGGGAACTTAGATTAGATAAAACCCCTCTTCGATATTGCTGATTGGTTCACACTTTGGAAAATTAAAATGAAGGGAAAGAATAATATACACATAGCATTCATTCTTAATTATACACCTTTCTCCAAAAGACGTGTTGACAACATTTAAATTTTAATATCAAATGAAATAAGATAGTTTGGTTTTGTATCGCTAGACAAAAGATTTATAAGGAGGACTCACATCAGACAGAACAAATGCAAGTAAACAGACGATACGGTCTTTAATCCAAGTTACTTGACTGACGCTCAAAATTATCTTTAATTAACAAATTAGCTCTATATAAAGTATTATTAAAACCAATTTGAACTTACCGTATAGAACTGTGGGGGTCTGCTAAATCTTCCGATATTAAAAAAATTCAATATTTTGAGTCAATAGTGTTATGGAGAATACTTGAAGTACCGTTTTAAGTCGAAAAGAATTAATACATTAAGAGCAAAAAAAATAAAATAATTTTCATCAAAGACTGATTTACAACACGAATCCACTGACAAAAATTCTTAAATGCAAAAGAGATCTGCTAAGCAGGTTTATATCCTGCGATGGGACTAACGAAATATGCTCATTAAAAATTAATTTCCAGATCGCAAATTTAATTTGATGTTCGAATTTTATTTTTTGTTAATAACATTCTTTTTATAAACTTCACTTCATCGACGAATATAAATTATAAATTCATGCAAGTACTAATTTTTGTTTTTTACATGTTCACAACGCTGATTTTCCCATTTTTTAAAAAAGTTTCCCGTTTCAGTCCTCAACAGACTGGCCTGATATTTTTGAAATCTGTGACTTTGGATTGGCATACAAGATTCATTTAACTTAGCGTACACTTTCGTAATTCCGATCCAAAACTCCTTCTGCCATGATACGAGTACCCTATTTAATCCAAGGGATATATATAGACTATATACAGCTACACCGGTAAAATACAAGATGATGGTAATTTCCCTATAATTTTCCGCCGACTACCGCTCCATGTACAATTCAAAAGAGTACGTCAGCTGAGGTAGAAAACGAACGGCTCATCGCCTCATCCGAGCGGAAATCTCCAACAAGCGAACATAATTTAATAACAAAGATGTTTGAGAGATAAATTTATATATTATTTCATAAGTGGCCTCGCTAGATTTTATATCCTCGTTTTATGTAATTACATCATATAAGGCCTCCCTTGAAGCAAAAGGGTATAAGTAACATGAAGTAAGATTTGAGTTTACGAAAGTTGAATTTAAATCTCCTTTAATTGGGATAAAAAAAATGGAGAAAGTATTAATTTCTTCTGAATTATATCTATAATTATTTGATACATTATTAAATCCTCTAAAAAAAAAAAAAAAAACATCGTATTCAAACCATTATTAGCTGAGATAATTCTTATTCGGCTACGGTGAACAAGGAATTTTTTCTTTTTTTTTTCTTTTTTCGTTTACTAGACTGTAATTATATTGAAAGTAAGAAAAAACACCCTCCTTTTACACTCTCATTTATTTATGTTTTGGAGCTTTCGGTGCTCTGCGTAATATTCATCTAAAAAAAAAAAAGGATATATATACATTTCTACATTAAATTTGTTTATTGTCAGCCAGAACTCCGCCTTATTTCCACATGATTTTACAATGCTCGTTCCATCTATTTTTGGATTTCGTTCATAGAATAAATTTTATCGATCATTGGTTTCCTGATTTACAAAAAAATTATTGTTTGGGCTTTTCCATTTGTAAGTTAAAAGTTTAAAAAAAAGGTTGTGTGTAAAATGAATGAAATTAAGATAAAAAGCTTTATATTTCTTATTTTTAGTCCTGTTTTTTGCATTAATTAAATAAATTTTGCCAAAAATAAAAAATTGGAAAATGAAATAGTGTTTTTGGATTTATAAAAATGTTGGTTCAAATTTTTAAATTATAAAGGAGTTGTTAAATTACAGTATGAAGTTTTTGATAAAATGAGGAGAAGAGAAATTTTGTTGAATTTTGGAAGAAAAATAGAAATAAAATAAAACATTTTTTATTTAATTAAACAACTATTACCATTCAGTAATATTCTATAAACATCTAAAATTTAAGAAATTTTTTTTTAGAAATATCGTTTTCATAGGACTTTTCTTTTTAAAGAAAAAGAATTTTCGAAAATAGCTCTTGGAACCGAAACGTTAAAAAATAATAATTTTTAAATGTTTGTAAAAATGTTTTAAACGTAAAATAAAAGACTGTGATATTAAAAAGGGGTCTTCGTAAATAAATCATCATAGATAGATTAAATAAAATATTTTTTATTTAATAAGTTTATTTTTCAACGAATGATCAATAAATTAGCTATTATTTAAATGATAACAATTTTTAATTTATTCTTTATTAATTACAAAGCTCAGTTAAGATTTGTTTGTAGGTTAATGATTGGCCATCATAAAGAAAAACTGTGTGTAATAATTTATTTAAATAATTTCAAATATTATTTTAAAAAAATAAAAACCACTTATAAAAATATGTTTAAGTTGATTTTTTTTTTCTGTTGTCGTTACAGATCTTGTAGATATTTTCCCGCCTTAATTAGCCTACTCCATCTCTATCTTGTGGCACTATCTGCATGCTGTTATTGCATCTTTGTTGATTCGATCCATCTCTATTTGGTTTATGTTCTTCAATGTGGTCGAACACTATTGACTATTGAGGCACCCAGTGGACTGTAGAAGCGTTTATAAAATACTTAGAAATAGTCAAATTCCAGAATTGAGTTACACACAGGAAAATAAAAAAATATATAAGGGCGTCTTTTTCAGGATAGGTTCCGTTTATAAAGTGCCTACAAAGAGAAATTATACTCTCTTTTCGTAAAATTACGGTTGAAGGGCCCTTTTTCCTATCGAAGATGGAATATGTCCGAAAATATTTATACCTCTACCATATGTATAGGGAGAGAGGGACTGGCTTATAGCCCTGGAGTCAGGGATAGTTTATTTGACAAGAGGAGAGGCCTGGTAGGTCCCTTATGTGGATTTCCAGTCGGACGGCTACTATTGGATAGCTTCCTCTTTTTTCTTCACCACCCCCGTCGGCGTATGCTGGGGCTGGAGAATGAAATTGAGCAATACCTTATCAGCCCTCGATGGAGAAAATAGCCCTTCGGCATAAACTTTATAAGAACCGGATAAATTTCTTGGTTTCAATGAATTCTGTAAAGATACCAGCTTTGTTTCTTGATTCATGAAAGCTATTGCTCAATACCATTAACTGAGACAACTTTGTACTTTTTGTAAAGTTATTATTGAAAAATGTCAACAACCAACTGTCGCTAAAATTCAGGTGAAGCATAAAAACATAACATCACATTACTCCATGACATCCAATTGAATACTGAAATAAAGGTGAGGTAACACATATACAGTATTGCCGCGCGCGCTGTGACAAATCCTCGTATTTCAAACTTCGTACAGCCTCGTACATTCATTGAAAATTCGTACTATTTTAGACTCAACGTAATTGTTTTGTTTTTTTAAATTAAATTAGAACAGAGCTTTACCGAACCCCTGCTTTCGACAGATCGTTCATTATCCGATCCTCATCCCTATGGAACTCCATCCCTCCCGACATCCGTCAATCCAATACCCTTCCTACTAGTGTTGCCCAAAATCGGTCTTGGTCTTTAATTATAATAAATTATTTAATGTAACAAAAACAAACTACGGTTTCTGCACACGAAAGAAGTGGAAACATCACCAAGGCGAGAATAATAATATGAAGTATACCTTTTTTTTTTTTATATATTCACAAAGTAATAACATTTTCAATAAATACAATTTTAATTATGTTGGCTGTCTGTTTAAGAAGATGACTGACATGAGTTCATGCATGACTCAAGAGCACATCGTACCTCCACAATACAATTATAATTGTGTATAAATTTTTGTAGTAAATTTTGTTCTAATTGATCGTCCTTTGTATCATACACTAAAAATGATGCAATTATGATATTACTAACTAAAACTAGATTATGATAATTAAAATATGTGACTAATACTTTTGATTGAAATCTATTTGTTAAATATCTAACAAAAACCTTTTTTTTTTTAAATACAACTTCTGTAAGGAGGATCAGTAATTTTAGTAATAAAAAAACTCGTTTTCATTTGGTTTTTGTCTATTATCGTTTAATTTTTTCCTCTTTCCTTCTGTAATACGGCCTGGCGTTAAGGTACAATTTTGAATAATAGCACATTACAAAGAGGATGAAATGATCAACATTTTACACGTTAACAGTATGCTAGTGTTGCCCAAAATCAGTCAACACCGCCTGTCTGTTGCAAGACCAAGGACCAGGACTGGTAAAAAAAAATCGATGTTTTTAATAAAAAATTAAGGCAAAATAGTTACTAATACTCGACAATCTTAGTTACTATACGTAAATAATTGGTATAAACAATATACTTTTGCATTTAATTCCTCTAATTTTTCATTCAGGCTTAGTTAGGTTTCTCCTATCTACAAAATACGGTACTGTAAGACTGTTGCGAGACCCTTGTGCAAGACCAAGACCATGACCAAACTGAGTTTGCAAGACCAAGACTCGTCTGGGTCTCACATTTGGGCAACACTACTTCCTACCTTTAAATCTCGCCTGTTCAATCATTTCTTATTCATCCAGTACCTATAAAATTGTAAATAGTTACTACTGTAAATACGTATATAAATTATTAGTTCTTCATTATTTTTACTTCATGTTTATTTTCAATTTTTTATTATTAACTGATTTAAATCACTATTTAATACTCAATATTTTTGTTTATGTATATCTGAGGCTCCTTAACCCACATATTTGTCTTTTTTTATTATTCTAAAGGGACTCGTTCCAGAATAAATAAAACATTATTATTATTGTAAGATCATATAAAAATCAGTTGACATATTGATATTTTACGACTGAGTCGGCACCTACTGACTTGGCGCCTGGAGAGACCGCTCCATTTGCCCTGTTATCGGTCCTGGCTCTGGCTATCTTCTTTAATGATAAAACAAAATTAGTTATTAATTTTCTCACTAATATACAACTTGTGTGTGTCAAGTGTTATTAAAAAACAAAAAATATGTTTCATTTAGTTATTGTACCGCGAGACAACAATACAATCCTATGTTCTAAAGCTGAAGGCATAAAGAACAATTGCTCTCTCGGGAATGAAATATTGATGAAGAAGTTCATTTGGAATGTAACAATTACCACATCATAACGTCAAACAAAATGAAAATGAAAGATAATTTGCCTCTATCCCATTTTCACTAAGAAAATTAGGTTAACGGCTCAACCGGAGGAGAATTCCTCCTTCAAAGGGCTCCTTCATATAATAAATTGTAGTGGAGTTATTAATTTCGTTATTGCAATTAATATGAAAGTAGCCGCAAAGAGGGCACAATAGCTGTCTGCCTCGGGTATCTAATTTGTCTGAAAGCCACGGCCTCACAAATATGAATAAATTACTTCGGTTCTAGATCAAAGCTTTTTCAATTCTAGCAGCGGAGAAAATATTAAAAAAAAAAAAATTCTTTATGTTCAATAATAACTGTCAGTTGAAATATAAAACTCATATTCTGGAAGTTCTTATTGTATCAATATACTGACATCGCCATTTTTACTTTCACTTAATATTGAGATAAAGTATAATCCTCAGAATGGACCAAACGCCAGATATTTATATTTACATATAAATAAAATTTAATAAAATAAACAATATTTTATGCATGTATTACCATTTTGGTTATCGAAATCTTATTTTAATAACTTTTCGAAATTACTACAGTTAACGAATCGGAGGCAGTGGAGACTTTATAAATAATGCTTTTATTCATAAAGTTACTAATGGCATCTAAAATACAGAGTAATATATTATGGATATATGGGTTGAATACATGAGTTCACTCCAGGTCTCCTGCAGTTAAGAGTATGACTTCAACAGTTACAACTACTTGAGTGGTTTGGTCTTAGAAGGATGGGGGTTATATACTCAGGAATAGTAGGGGGGAGGGAGTGAATCAATTCTGGACGGTCTAGGAAGCGTGTGAATGAAGTTATAACTATTAAGAATTGATATCCTTATCTTTTAGAATTGATATGCAGTCTGTGAGAAAGTGCTCTTTTGCTGAAAGCTGTTATTGATAATGGGTCTTGTGTCCAGTCGGTACATTCTAGATAACTATTTCTAAGCTATTAGAGATAGCTTGACCTGGCTATCTAGGGCTTTGTGCTTTTATGCTTTGATAAAAGTCATAAGAAAGGTCAATGCATGATTCACCAATTGGCATATTAAATAAAATTAAAGTTAAATTAATATTATTATTTGTTACGGATTAAGTCCATTCCGTACCTCTACGATTGGTTTCTAAACGTTTTCGACTACGTCTTCGAAGGATTATAGTTGCCCTTATTATCGTTTCATATATTTCTTTAATGACGCCTGCGTTGAATTAGTGCATCCCGAATCAGAAAATATCGCTCTATTGAATAATTAAGCAATAAGCAATGAAGTTATACTAATCCATTATTGTACTTACTTAACACCTAGACAAGGAAGAACGAACGTTGCAGTGAGATACAAATACTTATCGTCTTAGAGGCTTTGATTATTAAAACTTTTTTCCACACCATTTCTCTTTCTCGACCCCGGTGAGCGGAAGCGCGGATCCGAGATGACAGACAGATTTGTGAGGAGCTGAGGAACTACAGGAGGCAATTACACCGGGGCCTATAACTCAGGGGCCTGAAGCGATGTCTTCTTCCCCAGCCGATAGCGCCTCCCCCCCCCCCCATATAACTTATTGCTATAGTCAAAATAACTGTTCTAATGGTGAAGCAAATGGCCTACTGTCAGATTTATGGTTGGGTTGGATGAATGGAGGAGTCGGTATTACGGACGGCAGAAGGAACCTAGGTAAGCTACTCAATATCCTGGAGTAAGCAATGAAAATTTATTCAGCTTTATTTACGATAGTTATTTAATTAATTTAAAAATATATAGGAACATTCTAGTTACATAAAATAAGTAAATTTAATTCATGGGGGCGAGTGGGACCATCCCTCCCCCAAAAAAAAATGTTGAGGAGGCGAGAATATTGTTTCGCGCCTCTACCAATATTTTGAGATAAAACAAAATTAAAATTAATAATAAAAAAGCTAATTCAACCACCAGCCCACAATTATGAATTAACACACACGAGGCCAATGACCCGAGAGCTATCCTCCATTTATCTTTCAGTAAAGTTTTATGACCCCAAAAAAAATTTAAATCCTAAACATATGATTAATATTACATGGTAATCATGGTACCTAGTAATCATAGTTAAGTTGAATTCCGATTTATCTCGAAGACTTAAAATTTAAAATGGCTCAATAGTTCCTTTAAAGCTATAACTGATATTGATGACGTCTGAGTTTTGAAACCTCCCAATTTTTTCAATAACTTTATTAAAGTTGTTGAAGGACCATGAAGTTTTCCAATAAATTACATTTCGTTTGATGTCTCATTCAACAAAATACATCACTCTTGAGAGGCATAAAAGGGATATGTACTACCGTATATATATAGCGTTGCCCAAAATCGGTCTTGGTCTTGCACTTTGCAAGACCAACCCCGCCTATGTGTTGCAAGACTAAGACCAAGACTGGTAAAAAAAAATCGATTGAATAAAAATTGATGCAAAATAGTTACTAATGCTTGACAATTTTAGTTACTATATGTAAAGAATTGGGGTAACCAATATACTTTTGCATTTCTCTTCTAATTTTTCATTCAGACTTAGTTAGGTTTCTCATATCAAAAAAATTACAGTAATATCTCTGTAGTAATGAGCTAATAGGTAACTGCAAGACTGTTACGAGAGTCTTGCGCAAGACCAAGACCTAGACCAAGACTGAGTTTGCAAGACCAAGACTGAGTTTGCAAGACCAAGACTCGTCTCGGTCTCGCATTTGGGCAACACTGTATATATATTATATTATATTATAATAATAATAATATAATTACCTGCCAATAAGTACCTACTCAGAATAAGTAACTACCTGCCATTAATGTGATTCGCACACAGAACCTTGAGCTTTGGAAGCTAGTGCCTTACCCATTCAGCTAGCCCGCTCCCATACCGTATTATGTATAATATAGGTTAAATATCCTTCCTGATGTTTCACAATATTAATAATATAGCCTACATGTTTAATGAAATATATTCAAAAAATGTGCTGGTCTTATACCTCACTCATTTAGTTAAATTATCCATGAATGGGGGACAACCATAGGCCGGAGCTTAGAGGAAGCGAAACCCTTTCAAGGGGAACTCTTTACGACATTCATACTCCAGCCCTCTTTCATCTCTCGGGCCCCAAAGCACTCCGCTTCAAATTTCTAAGATTTTTTTCTCCCTCTCTTTGGTCCACCTCTTAACCACTTTACTTACGCTCTAGGACCTCTTCCCTGGCTCTAATAAAACAATCAGCGCTTTGTATAAATAATGGACTTAACTTTAAAAAAAAAAAAATCTCTGGATTCTAAAAAATGACTAGGTAAAATATATTTTAGGTTACATTCGCTATTTAATAGAATTATATTAATTTACAATCCAACTTTAGTCGTTTTGAATAATATGCATTATTTATTTATTTATTTTTTTTATTTGTTCGGTCTGTAGGAGTCAAACAACCCTGAAAAAAGTATGTAAAATAAATCATATACCAATGTAACAATATGTAGTTATTATACAGCTGTTATGAAAACATCGGTGCTATCTTCGATTAGATTACTGAAACATATGTGTATGTTTACATGACAGATACCTGCTAACCTTTTGACATCATGCATGTACTTCATGTCATGCATCATCAAACGATAGTGCTGTTATTTGTTAGGGATATTACAAGAACCTCTTACTCTCAATGCCACTCGAAGCATCAATTTTTTTTATTACTGTTTTTTTTATATACAATTAAATTCTTGCATATATTTACTTCAATTAATTATCATGCTCTTCTTATGATGTATTTACATATTATCCATGCATTTACATACTTATGCATTTTACATCGACATATTCAGTTTTGTTTTTTCTTAGTGGAAACATAAAACTTATTTTTAAGAACTGTTTTTTAAGTTATACCTTTCCATTCCAAAAATATACCATTTTTGAGATAAACACTCTAAGTGATATGGTTATTACGGAATATATATATAGAATGTTTAGATTTTAAAAATTAAAATGTTATATATATGATAATCTTCGTACTAATGTATAAAATGTGTATGGTTGAGACAAGTTTTATAATCCCTTGAACAACTTCGGATAGTATAGAAGCTTTTTGATATTTTTAATAGATGTAAAAATATCCAGTTATGGCTTGTATGCTCTCAATAATATACTTCTATACTCTTAATAAGTGAGATAACTCTTCTGGACCAAACAAATATGTATTGAGCGAGTACAATAATGGATTAGCCTAGGTTGAAGGATATCCGTTTCTTATTACTTAACTATTAAACTGGATGGATATTTTTCAATGGGACAGTCTAATCCTTTTTAAATAGATTGTTACTTTAATAATCGTGGTAAAGTGTTAAGGATCGCCGATTGTCTGGAGTGAATAGACTATGTTGATAATATTATATTTTACGAATAAACGTGTATGCTGATGTCGTTCATTATACGTCGAATGCTTTAGGGAAAATAATATTATCTAATATGAAAATTATCAGCGAGGTATACCAGTCGTAATTTATTCGAATTAAATATCGATCTTGCCTTCATGAACGACAAAAAGATAACTGATGAATTTTATTTTGAACCACGGTTTGAAAAAGAAATGACACTCAAGTTGTTACGCCAGTGACCATCGGGGTACAGGTGGTCGGCAATCCTAACCCCCAGATGTGGACGACATCCTCTCGAGCAAAAACAAGCGGAGCAATCCGAAGAGTTGACACCGCAGGCTTTGTGTGGAACCTCTGCAGATGGTGGCCGGTACTAAACATGTCAGTATTCAAAGTTTCAAATGGTTTTGGTCAGTCCGTCAGTGTTCGTCAATCCTAGCTCACTGTGTTTATTAAGTTGCTCCCTGTACTTCTTTACTTATTTTTGTTGTTTTTTAAATTGTCCTATTATCGCTTAATGTTTCTGTTTTTGCTTATATTTGCATCGAAAAGTCTACTGTAAACTTTGGTAAGTCTAATTTTTAATATTATAACTAAAACATCAATACTATTTAGGAAGCGTTAGTGATAATTACTATTTTTTTCCGTTTTTACTTTCATTTACTTATTTATGAAGTATATAGTTAGAGAAAGTTTTCGATATTAGGAAGAAATATACGTATATAGGTCTCCTCAGACTTACCGAAAAAGGTTTGAATCTGGGTAAAACAAAATCCGTTCCTGGGTATGCTAATTATTTTGTTAAGTGGAGATTAATATATTCTCACTCATGGATTAATATTAATGTGGTTACACATTCGATTTTAAAAACGCTGCAAATTATTTCTCAATAGTTTATTATTTCCAAACAATTATACATCTAAAGTAAAATTACCTTTGTTAAGCTCCCTCCTAGTTTAAATCAACTTCGAATGAAGACTAACTATAATTCAAATTAAGTTGATTGTAATTTAAAAGAAAGTGGACAGTATTTTGAAACATTTACATCCACTAATAATGAAAGCATAAAAATAAAATGAAATAAATTTTACATTGGTACCAATAGATAAAATAAGTTCATAACTTTTAAAATGAAAATAATATATAAGCTGAATACAATATTGATAATAATTATGAAATATCTAATAAAATAGTTGGATGATTGATTTTGGAAAAATGAACAAATATGTTGGAATTATACAAAACTAAACGAAGACAAAACAATAAAAATTGAACAAGTTTACGTGGTCGCAAGCAGGTGGCGGTCGTAGATATGGACGAACACTCCAATCCTTCTTCAGCGACTGAACGTAGGTTCAATATGAGCGCTCATATAATTAAATCTGCAACTGGGCAGCGGCGATCACGACGAGAGAAGTACGTCTCTTCTCTTCAGAGTAGAACTGCAGTGGGCAGTGTTGAAGTTGGCAGTACTCAGCTCAGTGACTGGCGGAGTCAGATTGTCTATTGTCAATTCTACCGCCTTGTGACTTGAACCTAGCACTTCTTTATAGCTAGGGCTACAATCGATAGTAATTAAAGTATAAACTATTGACCTATTGAATATTGACAGTTTATTGAATATAAACAAAATAAGCTATGGTTCTAAGAATATATATATATATATATATATATATATATATATATATATATATATATATATATAATTATTAATTGGTTTCATTTTATGAGACAAACAAAAATAACAATTAAACAATCGCTGTGTTATTAACAACCTTCGTAGTGACAAAGAAAAAGAAATTCCTTAAACTTCTAAATAACAATATCACAATATCGACAAAAAAGAGTATACTTTTTGAGTTATTCGGAATCTAATTTTACCATCCCTCGTAACTTTTATTCCAGCTCCTTTTCGTTGAAATATGTTATATAGATAAATTTAAAGGGCACCGATTATAAGACTTTGGTGAAGTTTTATTGAAATCGGTACATTCGCTTAGGCGCTACAGTCCATAGCAACGCAGGTTTTTCGGTCGCCATCTTGAAAGGAAAAGGCGGATAGAAATGTCGATGAAGGAGGATCATCCTCGGGTGACCTCTAGTTTTTAAGCCAAATTTGAAAAAACATGGTTCAGTAGTTTCGGGGAAAATGCGCGGACGGCGGACGGACAAAAAAATTTTATTCGTTTTTCAAAATTTTTTTTTGTATTTTTTGTTCGATCACAATGTTTCATTATTGAAAATAATAAACCAAAAATGAAAATTGAAAAAGAATATAAGAGTTTTTTTTATTATTATTTACTGTTTACAACTAACTCTTGGGAGTTAGGCTCGTTCTTCCCGACTTATCTTATTATGTGGGTACCGTCTGATGGCAGAAGATTCATTCCCACCATTTTCACTTTCACTTACCTATATTTGTAATGTATAGTAATGGTAAGTATTGTGATCGTGAAAATTTTTGAATCTAAGTTTTCAACGGAAATACATGTTTTGAGGTATCCTGAGTCCATATAACCAAGTCCTGCAAAATGATGTGTATGTGTGTGTGTGTGTGTTAACAGTATAGCTCAAAAACGAAAAGTCGTACGGAAGTGAAATTACATATTTAAGGATTTCATATGCTAGGGATATTACACCAACTTTTTCGTCAAAATCGGCAAACCGGAAGTGGCACTTTATATAACGAACTAAACACATTTTTACGATTATCTCAACAACCGCTCTAACGATTTTGATTAAATTCATCACATCAGTGTAAAATTAAGCAGTTTAAAATAAAATGTGGTTATTATTCTGATTGATGTTTTCTAACAGGGCTTAAATGGCTTATTTTCAATATTAGCTTCCTCTAAAGTACCTTTATTTTTTTTTTATTTGAAACAATTCTCCATTTCAAATTAATTCGTAATACGAAAAATAGCTCAATATAAAACATGAAAGAATTTGATAATTAACTAAAGCAGAAATAAGAGATCGTAACGGAGAATAATTGTAATTAAGGAACCAAGCAAGATGAGCGCATCCAAGCTCGCCCGAAAGTTTAGAACACGCTTCCATACGTATCATGAGATTAATATAATACGGACTCCGACAATATTATATAAATATACATATGTGGCTGTTGTTGGTATTATTTTATACTTAATTGTATTGATTACAGCCATATAAATATTAAAATTTGTATATATGAGGGTACTTATACAAATAAATGTACCCAAAATGAAATATATTCTATAATTTTTACTTTCGCTTCGCTTTGTCTGAAAACACTTATTTCTGCTAAGAAGAGAGTGGTAAGTGAAAGTTGTGTGATGCGCGCACCGCACCAGATTTTTTTAGAAGTTTTCTCCACAGGTGTGTAAAATTACTGATGCTACCACAATATAATTGTTTTTCTGCGTTTATCTTAAAAGAAATATCTCATTGTCCAAGTCAATTCTACCAGCGGGTACTTACGTAGCTGCTGTAAGATCTATCTGACCCCTAATTTGCGGACAGAAGAGATGTGGGACGAGTAGAGGTGTCCTAATGGTGGCCGTCCCGCAAACTGTCCCGCTAATTGGCAGACATCGCCTTCGTCCCCAGTTTACAACTCCTCTTCGGCTAATGACCCGGCTCAGGAATTTCCCTTCATGGGAGGAGATCAATTCCCAGAGCGGAAAACCTCTCCCGCAGCGCCTCACTGGCTAAATTGACTAAATCTTTCCCTAACAGCGGCAGCTTTCGGTAATAAATTGAAAAAGAGCCGAGAGAGGAAAAACCAAGTCACTTTGGGGGTATTTTCTCAGACAGGCGGAGGAAATAACCCCTTCCTTGAATTCCTCAGCTCCACGTCTCAAGTGAAAAGTTGGTTACTTCGGGTTTATTGTTTACGTGCGTGAAGCTTATTCCTCAGCATTTTTGTTCTTAATGATGGAGAGATGGTTGACAGCATAGCCGCAGGCTTCCCATTCTGATTGGACTAGAGGAGGGGGGCCATGGTATAATTGTTTAGGAATATATTTTCTTATTTGTGTGTGTGGATATATTTCACAATATTTAACAAAGCAACTGTATATCCCCACATATATTATTACAATAAGGCTCGAAATCGGTTTTGTACCAAATATAATCTCCTGTCATGTTCAAATACCATGTATTGGGGTACCGTTGGATTCAGAATTTCACGGGGGGTTAGCGTATTCTCCACTTTTGTTTTTCTTTCTAAAATAAATAAAGGCGATACAAACATTTTGCTAGGCTTCAATACTGGAACGGTGGTAAGTCTGACCGATAAAGGACAAATTGGGCTTTGAAGATTTTAATGCGTACAGCAAGACCGGGGCCTGGGTTTTTAAGCCCATAAACGTACTATATTCAAGATAACGCAAGGCATAGGGTTCGCATCCACACAAACTTACGTTATGTAGTATTGTCATTGAATATATGTGTCATTTCGTCGACTTGAGGCCTCTGTGATCGAGAAAGGAGGAGTTTATATTATTTATCGATGGTGTTTTTGATCGGCATCGTTACAATTCTTCACCAAAACCCAAGATTGAGCTACCAATTTTGAAGGCTTCCTTCTCCTTCAGGCGGGCAAAATAGTCCAATCACTCCGAAAATTCAGGCAAACAAATTATGAAAGAAAAGAAACTTTAATTTCGAATAACTAAAATATTATACACTTTTCCTTGGTTATGTCCATGATTATATAAAAGATTACTAAATTCCCTGTAAAAGGGAAACAAATCACCCAATTCGGACAATTTTCAGCAAAGATACAGCTTATTGAAATTTGTAAACATGTTAGTTCTAACCATTAATGAAGTTTTAAATTTTTGTTTCCTTTGTCGATTATATTTATCGATAAAGTAACAATTGATTTCTTTATCTTATGATACGTTGCATTATTTTATTTTTTTATTAATTTGGCATTTGATCACTTAATAATATGCTGTGCGAATTTTTCGCACGGGCCTACTAGTTATATATATTATTTCTAAAAGGTGTTTTTTTTTTTATCGGTAAGCCATAACTTCGTCAATTCTTCATCAAATCCAATGATTGACCAATCATTTTGAAGATATTATTCTCCTTCACATGCGAAAAATAGTCCTATCCCCTCGAAATCGTTGGAAAAAAAGTTATGGAGGAAAAGAAACTTTGTTTGCGAATAACTCAAAAAGTATGCATTTTTTCTGGATTGTATCCAGTCAATTAGTTTTGGTATACTTAATAATGTCTTCCTGTTTAAAGATATTGCATTTAGGAGTATAATAATCTACTACATTTTTTCTCCTGGTTTTTATATTAACTTTATTATTTCTTAAAGACATTTGGTTGTTGTTACATTTTATTTTTTTTAATAATATAGAATATCCTGTGATCGGTGCATTATTTTGCCTTTATTACTTTTATTATCTTTCCAGTAAGCGTTTAAAAATAGGTCCTAGCAAAGAAATTTGTATGAATATTTTGGTCTATTATGTTTAATGGAATATTGTAATCGACTAAGGAAAAAGTATTAATTCCTTCCTTACATAATACATCGGAACTACTTATTTCCATATTGGTTTGCTATTTCTTCACTAAAAAAAATTGTCTGTGAAATTTTTAGCACGGGCCAACTAGTATTGCATATTTTTATTTATAATTAAAAATTTGAGGCAGTGAGACGAACTTTCAATTCTTCGATAGGATTCAAATTTGGCGCTGGAGATGTGTTAAATTTTTCATGTAAAAATAGAAAGATTCACATGAACGAATCATAAAATACTAGGATAGGTTGCTACATATAATTATCTTTTAATATACACTAAAATTCTAATGATAGGACTTCTAGGCCTTAACTTAGCCATCTAATCGACATTTCACGCGTTCTCAATAGATTTTAGTTTACATGTTTTATTCATTTATGGAGATTAATTGTTATTGATTATATTTTTGTTATTCAAATATTGAGGGGAAGCGGAACGATATTCTCGCTCACCATCTATTTTTATTGTGGGGCGATCGCGGGCCCTCATTATTAAAAATGAAGATTTTTTAGTGTAAATATTCTTTTTCCTTTTTTTTTTAGTTCAAAGTCTAAATAAAATGTATGTATTTAATACTATTCACTTTTATAATTATTATTTTAATAGAAAAGTGCCGGTTGCTTAGTTACTTTTTTAAAGATAAAGTTTTTTCTCATCATCCAGGGGGGGCGCGCCCCCCGCGTCCCTCCATTGAATCCACTGGTGCTAGTGTTGCCCAAAATCGCAAGTACAAGACCACCTGACTGTTGCAAGACCTAGACCTAGACCAAGACTGGTAAAAAAAAAATCGTTTTTGTGAATACAAATCTAGGCAAAATACTCATACTTCACAATTTTAGTTACTATATGTATAGAAGTGGTATAACCAATATACTTTGGCATTTAACTCATCCAATTTTTCATTGGGGCTTAGTTAAGTTTCCCTTATCTGAAAAATGATGGTGATGTCTCTATAGTAATAGGCTAATAGGTAACTGCAAGACCAAGATTCCTCTGGGTCTCACATTTGGGCAACAGTAGCTAGTGCACTCGAACCATTATTAAAACAGCATATAAAACTTAATAAACTGTAACTTTTGCTAAATCTGGTCTGATTTAGATTTTAGTTTTATCGAAAATTTAATATAACCATTTAAATGAAATGCTAAAATTGTTTTTCTTTCGGACACAGAGAGTCCTGAAACCCGTAAAAATTTGTTGAAAATCACATATCGGAAATTTGACCCGATCGCAATACTTTCCTTACAGAGTGTGGTGGTCGAGCGGGCCAACGCGTTTACACAGCGCCGTGCTTTGAAACCGATAATAGTATTTAGTGATTGAAAAATAATTTCGAATTAAAATCCCGGTTTTAACTGGGCATAATTCTCCCGCCCTCTCCCTCGGTCCGGGAAAAAACCCGTGTAGCTTAAAAGGCAAGGTAAGGGAGAACAAAATAAAAAAGTTAAAAAATTGTCATTTTAAAGCAGAATTTTAGCATATCATCAATAAATTTAATTTAATTTAATTTAAAGGTTGAGCTATTCCCGGTCCGAAGTATCCGGACTCGCATTTGATTAATCGCAGTCGACTGATTATCATAGATTTTCAGGAGGGGGAGCGGGGTACTTCGCCCAAAGCAATCCTTCATTATAAATAAAATATATTTTTATAAAATAGTAATAAATAAAAAAAAGGCTCACCATTATTTGCCGGCTATCCCAAGCCATTGTCTGATTTAATCTTTGCCTTTTTGGTGATGGGATCAAACAATAGAGTGATGGATGTGCTATAAGGGGGTCTGCCAGCCCTGATATTGATAGAGGAATTGGATCCGTTCTTTACACCTCTCTGGTTAAGTTTATGGAGCTAGAGCGCTTTTCTGGTTATACGCTGGAAACTGGAACCAATTATATAATATATTTAGAATATATAAAAAAATATATTAATTTACATAACAATACATCTTTATTTCATTGGTAAAACTCATCTTTTTCATTTAGTTACTTATTGACATTTTATTTAACTGTTAAAAGAATATAATTATGTAATGCAATTTGATATTTACAATGCTTCATATTTATATTATAAAAGTTAGGAAAAAAAATGTAGATACAGTTAATAAATTGATTAAATTTATTTATTTTTTTTAACCAACTGAATTATTTTATTCGGAGACAATTCAGGTCAGAGAAAATATTCAATGTATACTTTAAAAAAAAAAAAAAGTGTTCCTTTATTCATTTATTGAATCAGAGGTGCTCAGAAGGGGATATCATGGCTTCAAAATTTCAAAATAATTCTGGTATTAATCCCTCGCCCTCTCCTCTTGCCCCGGACAACACCGTATAGGAAGGCGAGGAAAGAAATAAAAATACAAAAATAAAACGTGTAATTGTATATGATCTACGATTTTACTAATTCTACTTTTGCTTGCACTGTTTTTAAGAAGAGGAGAGAAGTAAAATTTCTTGGGTAAGGTTTCATGCGCTATCTACCTGATGGAATCGAATGAATTGTACATGGATTCAATTGGCTTTTGATGTCGATGGGTCCGCGGGATGTAACCCCATTATAACCCCAGCGTTGTTATTTCTCAATTTATATTTATTAATTATTAATTCGCATATTTATATTTACCTTACATTCTATCTATATTTCTTTCCGTTATGAAATTAAAAAAAATAGTAGGTTGGTATTTATATATGTATATTTCCCGATCTTTATAGCCTTATGAGAGTGTTAAGTTACTGTAACTCAGTATAAATCGCGATCCATCTCTGCTGAAGATAATTAATGCAATCCATCGATGGAATTAGACCTTAGGGGCTTAGGAACCCATTCACGAGTAAAGAATAGAAGTTAAAAGTTTCCAACAAAAATAACTTCTTAATAATGTCATTTTTTAATTACATTTTTTTTTTACGTTCTTGAAGAGAAGCAGTTGTATTAATTAATTATTTTTTGCATGATACTGCCTAATAATAATGGCGTTTGTAAAGGCATTCGTAAATCTCACAATCACGTTTCTCCCCCCGTCACGATTCGGTTGTAATTCAAATATTTTCCGTCCCCGACTGAATTAAGACAATTGTGGGAACGACCTGTGACAGTCAGCGATAGGACCTGCTCCCACTCCTCATTGTTATGGATTTAGTTAAATTCCTAGATGGCTGAGGAGCTCTGCAATTGGTCAAAGAGGAAGGGGTGTGTCCCCAAAATCTCCCCCCACCATCTTCCGCGTTTTTTGACATCGACCTGAATGAGCAAATAAACGTTCATTAAAATAACATTTCCCACCCCCTCAACCCCTCCAACGGGATCTTTAGCCAATGAAAATGTTTGTATTTTTTCAGCTGTGCAGGAGGCCGCATCAAATACAAGAATAATAAACTAAGCGGGCCGCCCGACATGGCAGCCTCAAACAATTCGCCTCTTGTGTATTTTTGCAAATATTTATTTATAATTTCAGTTCGCTAAACGAGTCAGAAAATTCTCGTTTTAATGTATGCACGTTCATGTAGGATAGCATATAATAAACTGAATATTCTTTCAATCCATTTATCATTTTCATTTATTTTATCTATTTTGTGTATCAATATATCGACCATGATAATGCAACTATAATAACGAAATTTTTTCCTTTTTTTTTAATCAATTTTATTATTCTGTGATCAATGTTTACGGCTTACATATTTCTTCCCTTTGTTAAAAATCCTTGTCTTCGTGAGTAATAATTATAAACAATAATTAACTATGATTCTTAACTGTTTTTCTTTTTTATTGTTTGCATTACATACCTTATTGTTATTTTACTCTGTGAACCAGACTTCTCCACCTTAGGTAATACTTTTCTGTTTGCTGTTCGTTGCTCTGCAGCAACTGTGTTGATTTTATCTGTCCATCTGGTTTTTGGCCTTCCACATTGTCTCTTATCAACTATTGAGCCATCCATTGTTCTGCAATAGCTTCTTGATGAAAGAGTCCATTACCCAGAAGAGATCAGTAACCATGGAAGAGAGAAGCAAGTCTGTCTCAGTTGCGTCATTTATTGAGGTTATTTATATATCTATTCTCGGGGAAGAATTCCCACCTACGCAGATCTTGTTGTCAGGGTGGATTATCTATCGTATTTTTTGTTTTATCATCTGTGTTTCTGTTTAAAATTATATAAATGGATTGTATGTATAAATATTTAGTTTACAAATTTTACGTTTATTTAGGCAATGTTATTTTGTTTCCATGGAATCATTTAATTAACATTAAATAATATTGTTTTAAATTTTTTTTTCATTACTATCTATTATTCTCTACGAATTTGTATTTTAGATGTTGTTGTTTTTTTTAAATCTCAGTTTTAAAACGATATACGGAAATAAGTATCAACCTAAAAAACATAATTATTTTTTTCTTTATAAGTCAATCATCAAATAATTTCATATTTGATTTATGGGTCCTTTTTTTATTATTATTTACAGTGCGGAATACTATTTTATATAAAATAAACCAAATTAAAGATGGTTTAGGGCACGAACATTTTTTCAGCAGCTGGTATATTTATAGGTTGTCTTGAGAGGCGGCATCGTGTTTATGTATATTGTAAATTGCAGGTGATTACTGTCTATAGATTTAAAAAGAAAATGTAAATGGTATCAATAAAAAAAAAAAAAAAATATATATATATATATATAGTAGACATCTTTATCTTTTCTAAAACTAATGAAATATATTTCTACAGAAAATGTGAAAACGTGTTATAATAATTGAATACATTTTAAAATTAAAATTGAAAATTAATTCAAAGCTATAAATAGCTATAATAAGTTAAATGCAATGTTACCAACAGTTTTATCTTTGCTACCCAAGAAAGATATTAATCAAAACAATATTAATAATATTATATCGATGAATGAATTATTATTATGTATAAAATAATAATAATAATAATTATTAAATTTTATATCTATAAACTCTTGTTAGATTTTTAAATATTTACATATATTTATTAAAAGAATTTTAAAACATTTTAATTGAAAACTCGTCTATCAGCAGCATACCACGTAAAATAATTATGAATATTTAAAAATTACAAAATAAATTACAGCTTTCAAAGTGAGCGTTCGCACTTATAATTAATTATTATACAATTATTAAAATAAATATTCAAGGTGAATGTGACGTCACTGTACTCGCGAGCTCTGGATTGGGAACCCCTGGTTAAGGTGAATAAATTTTGAACATTGGGCATTCAGATTCATACGACTTTTCATTTTTGAGCTAGGTTATTCACATTTATACAGATACACACACACACACACACACACAAACAGACCATTTTGTGGGACTTGGTTATTTGGACTCAAGGAATCTCAAAACGTGTATTTACGTTAAAATTCTCATTATCGCAATCCATATATAGATAAGTAGAAGTAAAAATCCTAAAATGTTCACCGAGCCCCTTTAACTCCCATGAATTATAAATTATAAACTTAAACAGAATATAATAAATTTAAAATTTTATTTCTCCGCGTCAAATTAAACTATATCAGTTATAGGTTTTCCTTCATAGGTTATTTACACCAATTTTTAAAATATACGATTAAAATAAAGCCTTCGAATGCAAAATAAGAAAAAGTGGATTTTGCGGTTCACAGCCGCCCGCCCGTATTCCGAAGTCCTAGCATGTTTCCGGGTCAGTTCCATTTTCCACTGAATTCTTGGCTCCCTTATTTTTAATCTCGCTGATGCCTGCTAAATTAAAAAGGTGAAAAGGTGGTGAAATCAGAATGACAAAGCACCCTGGTCTCCAGCGGCCATAATGCGTTACACATCGTCGGTCGCGACAAGACTTCTCATACTGTAACCATGTCTAGATTAAACTAACCCTTTTCTCTTCATAAATCACATTTTATTATCTCTTTTTATATCATATGTTGTGGACAATGAGGCATAAAGAATTTTTAATTTCATATCCAATCCAAAAATTCCAAGCATCGCAATATTTGAAAGATTTAATATCGATTAATCCAGGTTTTAACATAGCAACTGTCATTTATAATTCGGGAGCTTAAAAAATAATAAAATTTATGCATTGTACCGGAAAATTTCATATTTCTGTAGTTGTATTTCTCTTAGTATTTATTTATTGTGTTAGTATTTATTACTTTATTTATACTGGTATTTCATTATCATGAAAATCTTTACTAGATGGTAAAATTGAGAAAAAATTAATTAAAATATATATATATATATATATGTATACATAATGACGTAGAGATGGTTGACCGTAATTACAATTTGAGAAAGATTTGGTCGGAGGTCCTGTCAAATACAATACTATACATCAAAATAGTATTTTATTAGATACGCCGACGCTTCGAACCACATTGTGAGTCTTCATCAGGGCTACGAAAGATACAAATTATAAATATAAATAGGTGCCAAGTAAAAAAATAAAATAAATGAATTATCAGTAGATATTATTATTTATTTATCAGACAACTTGTACTAAGTTAATATCTACTGAAAATTCACTTATTTTATTTTTTACCTGGTATCCACTTATATTTATAATTTGTATCTTTTGTAGGTCTGATAAAAACCAACAACATGGATCGAAACATCGGCGTATCTAATAAAATACTATTTCAATATATATTATTTTAGGTATTTGACCGCTACCCCAAACAATTCCTCAAAAAAAAAAAAAAAAAAAAAAAAAAAATATATATATATATATATATAATGGTATGGTATGGTAAAAAAGGTTATATGTATAAATAATTGTGATGCACCCGGTACCAATTTTTTTTTTGTTTTTTGTTCTCTGTATTTATATAAATGAAATTTTACATCTTATCACGGGCGGATTTACGGAGGGGAGGAGCTTTCGGGCTGAAGCTCCTCCCAAAATGGTAATGTATAACCATGTTTTATGGAAAAATATATTAAAAAATTATATCTTAAAGTATTATTGTTCGTGCAATTACATTTAAACGGACTTAAGGACTTAAACACCATTTCATATAGATAGTTAGTTTCTTTCTTTTTTTCCAAAGTAATTATCGTCATTTTTATGAAAACAAAAAAACTTTCGAGCTGAAGCCTCCCTCCAAAATTTAATCCTGGATCCACTAGTACATCTTATAAAATATTATACTTTTTTTTTCCTATTTCTACTCTTTGAGTAGTTCTAGAAGGAATTGAAAGGGCTTTCACAACGATTTATGTTCAGGGCTTCATCTGCCTGGTCTCTGAGAGTTGAACTTGTTTTCAATTCAGTCCTTCATGAAGTGTATTCCACAGCGATTACAGCTCTCCAAATACAAATACTTTCGAGGAGGCAAAGATCATTAAGACATTTGGAAATTTTCGATTTTATTCGTTCTCGTTGGCGAATGGAAAAGTATATCTCAAAAACAAATATGTTGATGTGATGATTTTTACCATGCTACGGTTAAGTAAAAAGGAGGGTAACGTTTTGAAACAATTCTAGCTCAGAATAAAATATAATATAAAACTGAAAAAAAATATTCTCAATTTTTATTTCATTTCATACTACTTCATAAGTTGGAGATTATAAATGATGAATATATCAATACTTGACAGACTAAGAGCATTAAAATAAAAAAAAATATCTAATTTAAAAATTAGATTACGAAAATAACCTTACATATCATAGGTGATTGCATTGCGTATCTATGGGGTTCACTGGAAAATAATGCAGAATTTCGTGTTTTGTTTATATTAACCTTCGAAATAATAAAATATTTACGTTTTGAGGTATTATTGTTGTTTAGTGCGTGTGGTAACAGTTTTATTAATCCTCTTCCATAATAAAATGTTTTTTTTATTTCCTGTAGCTTTCACTAGTTGAGAATAATTCAGTCTTTATTAACATGGCAGGACGAGATTTTCGCATAAAGTTTAAATTTGGCCAAAAAGAATCACATGCGTAAACTACAGAATTTTCAATCTAAAACTTTCAGGAGTATCACCAAAGCTCCATGGTACGTCAGTAACATTACTTTACATAAAGACTTACAGATGCCAACAGTTAATAACCACATATGTACACACTACAAGATATTTCATAACAATTTACACGGACATACTAACTCACTGATTCGAGGCATGGTCACAACTAACATGACCGAAAGCACTCGAAGGAGGCTTAAAAGAAGCTGGATGAGGGACCTCCTCCACAACCATAAATAATACATTCAAGACAGGAAGGACGCCGTTGGGCACTTCTCTCCCTCACGCCTATTCCAAGACATATTAACCTTATACATCTTGACATCACACTCGCTGATTGTCTGAACTTCTGACAGGTGTGAGTTTAAAAATTAAGTTAATAAAAAAAAATATTTTTCCATTATGCCTAAGAATTTCTGCTATTATTATCAATGACCGCTTACGGCAGACTAACCCTTATTTTACAAATAATACAAATGAAAGAGGTGTATGAAAGACAGAAATTGTTAAAGAGAATAATAAAAGAATAACATCCTTAACAGTTAAGAGAAAATCTTATCTGGGTGATGAGATTGGGGCGCAGTATCCGGAAACCCGCACGGCGTGCTCTGCGTTCATTTTATCTAATATGTAAAATAAAAAGATTACAGGCTCACTAAAAACTTTTTTATATAATAGAGATAAAAATTTAGGGAAGTGGTCATGTTCGTAAAATTGAGGGAAAATATAACAAAAGACAGAAAGTGTTTGGTAGCCATCTTTGACTCACCAGCTTTTCATGATTTGTCCTATATTTGATAAGAAACTATGCTCACGTTTACAGTTCATTATGAATTATTAGAATATCGATCCTGTTTTCGACCTAAATCACAGGGATATAAATTTTCATTATTAGAAAAATTGATTTGACCCTCAGTCGTCAAGTATTTCAGTGACATTGGATCAATACACGATGATAAATTTCAAGTAAGTTATATGAAAATAAGTTTCTCAGAACTCTGTTTTAATTTCCTAGATAATAAACTGTTTCCTATAATAGAGTGTAAAGAGAAACCAAATACTCTAAAAGAATAGGAAACCTGAAGCTCAACTCCGGTCGTTGTTGAAGTTTGAAGATACTAAGTTTTAAGTGGTTGTGGCCTAGCAGTAAACTTGTGGGGCGCCAAGGTTTTGTTCCCCGTTCATCGAACCTCTTGGAAAACTCCACAGCTTCAAAAATTATACTGTAATGAAAACCGACTTATCCAGCCCGTTTTCTAACTCAAACTGAAAAACATTATGTCCCTTTGGGATTCACCGTGTTCGGAGCCTAAACTTCAGACCAAAACTTCCTTCGCGAAAAAGTTTTGATTTAAAAATCTACAATACTGAGATAAATCCAAACATTCCCACTCTATCCGTCACTATTTTCTTGCATGTCGCGAAAGTGACAGCTGTTGTCACGTTAACTGCCGCGTGAAGACATCAGGTTATATAACATCTATTAAAATACAATATCAAGAACGCAGTCTGGTAACTTGGCGTTAAATTTAATTAATGTTTAAATATTTTATTTTATTCTTGATATTCTGCCTCTTATATTTTATACTTAACTCTACCAACACATTGGTATAATTAATAATTATATAATACTACAGGTAATAAAATCGCTAACTGAGCTACTCTTTTATGTATGTATGACGTTTTACCTCTCGCTACCTCTAATCCTCCCATATATTATTATAGCGACGCTCGAAATCGATTTTGTATCAACTATAAGCTCCTGTCATGCTCAAATTCCATGAATGGAGTACCGTTTGATTCATAATTTCACGGGTGTGAGCGAATCGTACTCGCCGCTTTTATTTTTTCTTTCTAAAATAAATGAACTCTATTTAAACATTTCGCTAGAATTCAATACTGGTGGTAAGTCGGTGGATCGATAGTGAAAAAATTGGGATCGGAAGATTTTTATACGGATAACTAAACATTTGGAACTACCAGACCCTGCTTTATAAAGCCCAAAAATGTACCAGAGATAATGCAATGCTAAGTTTTCACAGCCACACAACTTCACGTTAATTGTAGTGCTGCCATGATATATATGTCTATTGCGTCAATTTGAGATCCCTATGATCTAGGGAGGAGTTTATATTATTAACTTTTTTTTTTTTTTCAATATGCCATATATTCGTTGATTCTTCATCAAATCCCAAGATTGAGGCACCATTTAGATGGTTACCTTCCTATCAAGGTGTGAGATATAGTCACACCTTCCCACAAAATTTCGGTAAAAAAGGTTTGATGGAAAAGAAATTCCATTTGCGAATATTTCAAAAAGAATACATTTTTTGTAATTACAAAAAACTCAAGATTACTAAATTCTCTACAAAACGAAAAAAAAATCATTGAAATTGGACTATTATTAGCAATAATACAGCTTATTGGAATCTGTAAACAAGTAGGTTCAAAACATAAATGAAATTTTTAATTTATTTTCATTTCCTTTATTTATTATAATCACCGAGAAAATATGAATTGATTTTTCGATGTTATGATACGTTGTATTATTTTATTTTCTAATCAAATTTTCATTTGATCACTGAACAATATACTGTGCGAATTATTAGCACGGACCAACTAGTATATTGTACACTATTAAAACGTAATACTAACCTTCTCTTCACCAGTTTTTCCAACGAGCTGGTGCCAATAATCTCCGAGCATCTCTAATACTATCGAAATCTTCAGACAAAAAAAATAAGAAGTCAAACTGTTGTTTCATTACATGTTGTACCCTGCGTTCAACCATCTCTTCGTTTCGACTTTAGTTTATTTTTCTCCATATTGACTCTTTGGACAATGCATGCATCACATTTACATTTACCGTATCCTTTGATTAATGCCTGGTGTTAACTCGCTTATCACGCCGCGACACCATGTCAAGGCACATTCATGATCTTGCATAATTTACTTTTGGGGCATTAACGTTCTCTCCTTTATGATTCTTCTTGTAGATAGTGTTATATTATTCCCTATAAATATGAATAAAAAAATGTCGAGCTCTGTTATCTTCGTGTACGATAATTATATGCGGCGTTCTTATCAAAGGAGTGGAACACAGCCATCATTATATTAATATCACTCCCACAACTTGGATATAAAAGTAATGTTAAAAGATGTATACGCTAGTCACTTTTTCATTAAAAAATTACTGAGTTTTTAATAAAGCCGAGATATCTAAAATTGATATTTTTGAAAACTATTTTTCATAAGTGAAGTTTTATCACTTATGAAAACTACTTTTCATAAGTGAAGTTTTATCACTCAATCCAAAACAGTACTAGTATCTTTATAATTCAAAAAAATTATAAAGCAATATTAATCTCATTTTAACAAAAATGTCCGACACCATACTTATGATTATGGATATGCCCACGCTTTTTCTCTTACCAATGCCGATAGCGCATCTCAAGAAATTGTATTACTCTACTCTTCTTAATAATAGTCCAAGCGAAAGTAGAATAATGCAAATCGTAGATTATATTCAATTACACTTGCTGTGGTCTGGTCCATACTTGTCCGTAGTCCATGGTTGGAAACCTTTCAATCCGAAAATTGATAACTCCATTGAAATGCGCCTCCCTCTACAAAAATGTTTGATAACGCAAGTCGCGCCATGAAACATGCTTCTGGACACCCCTGGTTTCTTTTCATAAATTATGCAACATTAAAGTATTTAGATGCACCATCTCGCTTCATACCACTCATAGGTTTTCATATAGTCAGTATGACTGACTCGAATCAGGAATAATTTTCCAGAGACCCGTCAAATATTAAATTAAATCAAATCAAATATTAAAAACACAACTGAAGCTTGTTATAATGTATATGCAACAAAGGAACTTCACAATTTTCTTTCAATCGAACTTTGAGTATTATTATGTTAAAATATATATATATATATATATATATATATATATATATATATATATATATATATATATTTTATATGCACATATATATTATATATATGTTTATATATATATATATATATATATATATATATATATATATATATATATATATATATATATATATATATATATATAATGTTGGCCTCCACCACCAGCTTCTTCCAGCCATCTCTGCTCTGTGTAGTCGTCATCCAGCTCTTGACGCTTAGGATATCCCTTGGGTCTCTCGCCACTGAATCTGACTATCTCAGTGTTAGTCTCCCCCTTCTTCTAGTGCCTCGAAGTGGTTCAGTAAGAACCATCTTAGAGATTGCTTCGTCCTCCAGCCTAGCGCAGCTGCTATCACGGCTGACGTCTCCTCGTCGGTTCTGACTGAAACAACGATTGACAAAAATTTACTTAAGGATACTTTAATTAAATTTAATAATTCAATTGAAATTCTCTATAATTTCGTCCCTCTAAAGCGGAAAAAGTAAGCTCGATATATTCCTGAGGAACTTAACCGTGTCATGATGAACGCGTTGAAATCTTTAAAGCGCAATTTGTTCCGTCTTAATACGTCGACGTAGTACAATCTGAGTTATGAAACCTCCTACTGTTTTTTATTGAAGTTCTAATACAAATTTAAGGACTGAAATTGGGATTATATTTCTTCTCCATAAAATTTCCTTTCTTTCAGTCCCTCTTTTGCCTTTACCAGGAAAAGGGATCTATACTTCGAAATAAATATTTCATACATCCAAGGATCATCGAATCGATAATAAACCTTTTTTTCTTCTTTTCTAAGACTATTTTTCTCCGTTATACTCTCATAGTGAAGTCCAAATCACAGATCTCTGTCGTGAAAAACACATCACATCCAAACTTCATAGTTCTGCGAGTTCCGCTTTGAGAGGAAATCGACAGATAAGGCAGTGACAGACGGTCATTGTTGGAGCTGAGGATAAAATAAAACTTTAGCTCAGCTCTGTCCAGCCATGCTGATACTACACCAACGAGGATGAAGTACTGTCTATTTATTTTGCAAAGGAGTTCACAGAACTTAATATTGCATCCTTTGTAAATTGAGACATGGGACTTCTATGTTAAACCTCTCTTTATAATTTAATATATATATATATATATATATATATATATATATATATATATATATATATAAATTCTATATTCATTCTTCCATAGGTCTATCATTTTTTTAAAGTGCTATACCAGGAGTTAGAAGTGAAAAACGAAAAAAAAGAAGAATATATGGCTTCCATAAGTTATTCTGAGATAGTCCTTGTTGGCTTTTTGTTTTCCACATGTTTGCAACCACATATACAAGTTTAAAAAAAAGAAACGACATTTTTCGCAACATTACAGCCGTTTCGATCCTCCGGTGTCCAAGGGTGCCCATCCCCCACAAGATCGATGGCGCATGAACCTCCCACCCCCCTTTCCCAAGATATTTTGTTGCTCTCATCTTCTTAAAAACAGTGCAAGTTAAAATAGAATTTTAAAAATAATAAATCATATGCAATGACACTTTTAGTGGTCTGTTCTTTGCTTTCCTCATTTTCCCTTGTTTGAAACTTTCATTTCGAAAATTCATAACCTAGTCGAAATGTGCCCCCTTCAAAAATGCATAACCCTGTCAAAATGTGCCCCCTCAAAACTTTTTATGGCCATGAAACCCGCTTGTGGGCACCCCTGCCTGTGCCTAATTTTTGAAATTAGCAGCTGTGGAATGGGAGACAAATTTCATTTCACTTAAAATAACTTAAACTGTAGTCGTACACATTCAAAACTTCTCCTCTCAACAGTGCTCTTTTTAGGCCCAGTTACTAAGTTTTGATCTATTTTAGAGAATATTAAGTAAAGGTGTAATATGATTTTTTTTTTTAATTAAGAAAAAAATTATTGCTGTATGAACCAAATAACAAAAATATTGTCCTTTAGCAATTTTAAAAAGTTTCTAAATTACTAAAAGTAAATAAAAATATCGATTTTTTTGGCGATATATCTGTAATATAGATTTTTGGCTTTCAATGTTTTTGAACATCGATAAATCTAAATTTTTGTCATCACAAACCATGATCCACGGAACTTAATGGAGATATCAATGTGGTCCGCATGCCAAAACGTTTGGAGACTTCTGTTCTACTATATGCTGATTATCCACTTTTAGAAAATTTTAAATTGTTAGTTTTGTGCCGGTGGTATTATCAGGTTCATGACTCGTGTTGTTATTCATACGATATATTCAAATAAATATATTCACAGAACCTTCGTGTGGCTGTGGTATTTGCCCTAATTTGAATTACAGTATTATTAGCTCTGGATCAAAATAAATAATTCCTACTTTTGGAAAAAAAGCTTATGATCACCAGTTACTCATGTAAGCAATGGCGTAATAACTGAGAATGACTTATTTTTTTAAACATCTGTTTCTGTTTAATATATAATTTTGCTATTAATGATATACTGAATGAACTTTAATAATATCTTAGATCTAAATGGCTTTCAATCCATATTGTGATTTTTATTGGTAACTTGTCTGTTTCAGAGAGAAGAATGTGGGTTCTGTGGTCACTGATCGGATTGGCGGTGGTGTGCAGGTGCGAACAGAAGTTCGCCATCGAACCCCAGGACCAGACGACGATTGTTGGGAGTAGGGTGACTCTTCCCTGCAGGGTTCTAGGGAAAGTGGGTAAGCTCCAATGGACAAAAGACGACTTCGGGCTTGGGCAGCACCGCCACCTCCCAGGCTTCGACAGATACACCATGATTGGCAGCGATGACGAAGGTAATAAACACAAACATAATGTACAATTAAAGATTTTAATTGCTATTAAAGTAAGATGTAATGATGCAAACACGACAATATTTCCAAAATATATATTTAAAATTTTGAAATTATTTTGGTGACTGTTTTAGGAGATTACTCCTTGGAGATCTACCCAGTAATGTTGGATGATGATGGACAATATCAATGCCAGGTCGGTCCAGGTCCAAATGGAGAACCTGGTGTGAGGTCCAGGTTTGCTCAGTTGACTGTTTACACGCCACCAGAACCTCCCAGGATAGTCCAAGGGGAGTCACTTCTCACCACTGAAGACAGGGAAATAGAATTGGAATGCATTTCTCTTGGTGGAAAACCACCAGCAGAGGTATAAATTATGCATTTTTTTTTTTATAATATATGAGGAAGAGTTATAATTGACCTTTTTTTAATAATAAAAGGTCCTCTTCTGTTGATAATTATCTCCTAGTAGATATTTTAGGTTTCTAACCCATCTTCAAAGACGATGTATTCTGTCAATGGAAACAATATAATCAGATTAATGTTATTAAGATTTTATCTATTATATATATATATATATATATATATATATATATATTTACAACTTTTCCTTAATCGACCTTTGAGTAATATTAGGTCACTTATTAATTATTTAATAAACTATTGAATGTTCATTTCTTCTATGTTTATTGATGTTTCGATCCCGGTATTTTCTTTTTATAAGTCAACGATGGGATCCTCTTCAAAGCTAGAATTTTAAAAAATAGAGCTTTGATCAGGCCAGGGACTTACCGACAGCACCGTCCACTAGCACATATATTAAGCTACCTATACATACCTGTCGGTGTGTCCCTGGCCTGATCGAAGCTCTATTTCTTAAAATTCTAGCTTTGAAGAGGATCCCATCGTTGACTTATAAAAAGAAAATACCGGAATCGAAACGTCAATAAACATAGAAGAAATGAACATTCAATAGTTTATTAAATAATTAATAAGTGACCTTATTCCCAATTAAATAGTTAAGTCTAAATATATATATATATATGTATATATAAAATGTCAGGTATATAAAATGTCAGGTATATAAAATGTCAGGTATATAAAATGTCATATATATATATATATATATGACATTTTAATATTCCTGTTTGATTTTAACTATGATATATAACCAAAAACGTTCTGTGTTATATGTCCGCAATAGTGGTTATATAAGTTTCTGTTTTAAAATTAATTTTTTTTTTCTATATTTTTAGTAATATTTATAGCCCCTTCTGTTTTTCTATTTTTTTAATTATTATGGCTATTAGGTATAATAAAATATTGTATATATAGATAGAAAAATATTCTGAGTAACAGTAAACTTATTTTATTATTAACCGATACCAATAACAGAATAGATTGTCCTTGAAGATGGGTAAATATTATTTATTAATTAGAATATAATTGGAAAATTTGAAACATTAATCCTTGAGTCTCTGAAATGCAGGTCAACAATTAACCCAGTCAATGTTCTGCCAATCGAGGCATCAATCAAGACCAAAATAACCTGCACCACAAACACTATCAATATTACAGAAATATTGTTGCGTGAACGTGTCTCCTAAATTGGCAAAACATTGACCAATTAATTATTTACCTGTGTTATAATCATATCCTAACAATTATTTTATGATTCTTTTCTTTTTTCATATTAATTATTTGTCTGTTTAAAATTACTAATGAACATTAGTATATATATATGATATATATGATATATATATATATATATATATATATATATATATATATATATATATATATATATATATATATATATATGAGATAATGAGGTTGCTTATAATTAGTATATTAAATTCAGAAAACTAATAGAACAATAATTGAAAAATCAAGAGTTTCCAACAAACATAAATACTAATATTGAAAGTGTTAAAAAATTGAAATTCTTGTCTTTAATAAAGAGACAAATCATTAAAATATTTTTGTTTTTCTTTGATGTTACTTCGTTATTATTATATGTTACTTCTATTATGGAAAGACATTAGTACTAAATTCAAAAAATCTGATAAACAAAATAATATTGTAACAATACTCTGCTGTCACTAATTGATAGATAATAAAGAAGAAGTTAATCTCTGATAAAATTCATTGCACTATGAAATAATCTAATGAAAACTGAATATTTTATTTTTAGGGATGGGAAGGGGTTACTAATAAGTATAGCTAAAATCTTTCCTGTTCTCTTTCTCTCAATTTGAAAATAAAATAAAAAACTCAAACACATAACAAAATCTGTAGGCTTTGATTGAACTGATAATTTGTGTACTCTTACAATTCAATTATTATTCAAAAATCACAATCTACAAGAGTAATAATTTTATTTTTCAGATAACATGGATTGATGGCTTAGGAAATGTGCTCAAAGACAATATTGAAAATATAGTTGACAGCATGCCTGACAAGAGAAGATACAATTCTAGATCGATTTTAAAACTCATACCTAAAAAAGAACATCATAATACAACATTTGTCTGTCAAGCACAGAATCAAGCAGAAAGAACTTACAGAAGTGCAAAACTCAGGCTTCAAGTGAAATATGCTCCAAAGGTAAGTGCTTTTAGTCAATTCTCTTGAGAACTGTCTTAAGTTTACTATTATTTCTTTTCTTGCCTTCTTTCTGTAGACGATATTTCTTTGAATCTTTTCTATACCAAACCAGCACCCTTCCTAGATCTATAGCATCTTGCGATTCAAATCCTCAGTCTACTCACCTTTCTGACCTCTATACCCCTTCCAACCACTAGCGGATCCAGGATTTAATTTTGGGGGGGGCTTCAGCCCGAAACCTTTTTTTTTTCTCATAAAAATAACGATAATTACTTTGGAAAAACAGAAAGAAACTAACTACCTATATGAAATGGTGTTTAAGTTATTCCTTGAGTACTTTTAAATGTAATTACACGAACAATAATACTTTAAGAGGTATTTTTAAATATTTTTTTCCATAAAACATGGTTATATTTTTCCCGAAAGCCCCCCCCCTCCTCCCCCCTCCCCGTAGATCCGCCCGTGCTTCCAACAATACTAATAAATTTTAGAGGAATTTCATCCCTCATTCAGATTTCCTTATCCTTGTTCAAATCCTCATTTTTCAACATATTTTCACATCCCAAATAGATGCTCTCTAATCATGACGTCTTAATTTATAAGACTAATAGTTATATTAGATGTGGATAAAAAAAAAATCTTTACCATTATTCTTTTTTATGTTCTCTTTTTTCTGTTACTGTCATGAGAAGAATGTATTTTTTGTTGTTTATATTTGTTTTATTTTGGATGTTTCTAATAAAATATTTTAGTATTATATTTGTAGTGTTGAGGTTAAGTATGTTTCCTTTTCCAAACTATTTCCAAAGAGCCTGTAAACTAGAGATGATTCAGAAATTCTGGACATGTTATTTTGTAATAGGTATGTGCTAACTGAACTTTGGACCTGTTACTGATTTATAGAAATAACAGGTTCAGTGTAAAGCAGTATTTCCTTTATTAGTAATTTCTCCTAGCTCATCTACCTGTTTCAGAAGTGCTAGGTTATATACAATACCTTATATATTGTCTCAACTTTCCGATCTTCCCTAACTATTTCAGAAATATTAGCTAGTACTGTTGTTTAAAAGAATTATTGAGTTGAATAGAACTAAATATCAGTTAGCACATCTAGTTGGGAAGACCCTGGACATTTGCCATAGAGATGTAGACGGATGACAGACTGTTATTTCCACCTACAGATATATTTGGAATCTCTCCAGAATGTAGGTAGGAAATTCACTGATCTCCAGTTCTTTGCCAGACTCCAGGATTCTTTTTTTTTTCTGGTGGGGAGGAAGGGAGGTTTTATTAAATCCATTCTCAGTATTTGTAATATTGCAATTTTAGGCCTAATAATTACTCAGTGCAATCATTGATGAATTTAAGCATGAAGATATTAGAGGAAGTAAATCCAAATTTGAAAAATTCCCAGGAAACCCAAAAATATAAATAATTTAAGTGCAAAGATATTTATTAACACAAACAAAATAGATAATTTGATCACAAAAAAAATTATTAAAAAATAATGAATATATTATAAAATATTTTTGCTTAAAATTGAATTAAAAATAATATGCACATATCTAATATATGATAATTCTAAAAAATCATGGGGCAAAACTTTGTTTGAACATTCATTAAATTATTTTGGATTTTTTATTTTACTTCCTTTATGAATTATTATCTTCAATATCTGTTCATCTTGAAAATTCATAGATACTTTTTTTTTTTTTTTTTTTTTATAGATCTAAAAATATTTTTATTTTAATATTTGTTTAGGCTACTGTTAATAAAATTAAATACTCCTTTGATTACTTCTGTTTATTTTTATAGTGAAATTAAAAAATAAAATTTTAATGGACCATTGATAACTTAGTACGTAGTGATAGTTAAGAGATAGAAACCTATTTTTTTCCTGTAAAACTTCTATTATCCTCTTTTGACATTTTTTTTTTTTTTTTATAGGTAACAGTAAGTGTTATCGATGGGAGCACAAGGCTTATGGAAGGTATGGACGTTCGGCTGAAATGTAGTGCTGACGCCAATCCTCCAGATGTAACTTACAGATGGTATATAAATGAAAGACTAGTCGAAACCGAACTTGTTACCGAACTGCACCTAGTAAATGTAACAAGAACTCAGCACGACTCTATAATCAAATGTGAAGTACACAATGCTGTTGGGAAGAGTGAAGAATCTGAAACTTTAGATATAAGCTGTAAGCCTATTTTATCATCTTTACAAACTTAAATCATTGTATTTTTGTTATCATTAAGGTGGAATCTTTTTATCTGGAGTTATCAAAACATCTGAATCATTATATAAAATCCTAAAAAAAAAAGTCTGGCATTTTCACCCTAACTATTGCTTGTATCAGTGAAATAAAAATTTTCAGATTAATTTTTATTTCAAGTCTAAGATAAATATGAAATGTTTTAATAACTTTTTTGATATTTATTTCTGAATTTGTATGAGGCCAAATTGTCCAGAAAAATTCAATATTGGTACTTCCCAAAAAAACTTTTCTTACAGGCTTTTGCCATATAGCTGTTGAATTATTTCTTTAAAATATCTACAATTTTCTACTAATTTCACAAACATAACACTCTTTCCCAATACTTCTTTAGTGTATGAGACCTTAGACTTCTCCGAAAGAAAAAAAAATTATAAAGTTTACGTTATTTCATTGATGAGCCAGAAAAACAAATTTTAGTTGCATCATTTATTTGTTGCATGAATGTGACTTCGTCAAAAGGAACCCAGATAAAACAGAGCTTATATTTTATTTCATATTATACATTTTATCTTTTATGGCTTTATAATATCAAAATTTTCTATAATCATGAAATATCTTTAAATAGTTGAATAAAACTTACATTACAGCAAACTTTCTTTTTCTTTCTTTCCATTGTTAAGAAAGACCATATCAAATAAGAATGACCATAAAAAAAACACAACCTCTTAAGGCAACATAAATTTATCTGTGGGAATTCAATTCAACTTCAATATGCATAATAAAAGTTTGTTCCTGCGCCTTATAGTGACCACTAACTATATTTAAGAGAAGCAGTGCTAATGTAACTGTCTGCAGTTTCCAAATCGACTGACGTGTATGATCACTGCTCCATTCCTATGGATTGTAGTATGATAATAAAAAGTCTAAAGCTAGTGAAGAGTCTATCTAATTCAAATGATTTTTTTTTTTCAGATTGAACAGATATTTCCTGAGATTAGTGCTTTAAACAAAAAACTGTTCAGTTTTATATATTATATATTAAAATAAATTAGGAATTAAATCTATTTTCTTTAAAATCCAATTATCTTGTTTTAGATGGTCCAAGGTTTCGAAAGCGACCACATAGTGTGCAAGCCGATCAAGGAGCCATGATTACACTAACTTGTGATTTGGATGGGAATCCTCAACCAGATATTGTTTGGTTTCATGAACCAACTGATAGGGTAAGAGTTTTTATTAAAATTAAAACTTTTGATATATCGAAATCAAATTATCAGAATACAAAATTATATATATATATATATATATATATATATATATATATATATATATATATATATATTATATTAAATAAGAAGTCATTAGAGCCACATTAATAAGTTGAGTTATCTTCAAGCGGTATCTAGCTTGAATCTTAATAAATATTTAATTGAATCAACTCTGAAAAAGTGGGAATTTTTCTGAAATCCTTTTCTTATGATATTATATATAGTGTAAATAATTAGAAATTAAAATATACCAATATGGAACTTTTTTAGCTTTGATTATTTTATTATAAAAGAAATAATATATTTTATAGGTGGTTGGAACATCTGGTAATCTCAGCTTGGTAGTAACTCCAGAGACAACTGGTAGATATTACTGCAAGGCGAGCGTTATTGGTTTTCCGGAAATTGGGGCTGAGGCAACAGTCTACATGAAGGGTAAACCATCCATTATATCGCACAGAACGCAGTATGGTGTACCTGGGGACAACGTTAGGATAGAATGTACTGCCTATGCTGTCCCACCTCCTTCCAAAGTCGTGTGGAGTTACCATGGAGAAGAGATATATAATGATGCTAACAAAGAGTATTCGGTAAGCATTAGAGCAACAATTTTAGTTTTACTCATTATTGAATTTCAGTTATTTTACTAACTTAATTATTCTTTCTTCTATTTAATTATTACCTAATATGCAACAGAAAATATCTTCTTCCAAAAGAAAATTATATTTTGTTGCCAATAATATAACAAAAATGATATAATTACAGTTCAGTATAATCTAATCTGTAATATAACAAGCATGGCACATTGGACCAGTAGTTGTCAGATTAAATATGTTTTTAGATTACTGGTGGGTCAATAAAAACATACAACTATAAGAAGATATTAAATATTTATATATTTATTATGGTAAATGCACAGTGAACATACTATATGCAACCTCAGCCTTGGGGCAGGGCAACCTGGGCATTTGCCCTGATGTTCAAGTCTGGAGAGGGGCACCCACTACTCAGGGAATTTTTAAAAAAATTACAAAACACATGAGAATATTAGCTTATTAATAAAGCAATTGAACTTATTGAACATATTGAATGAAATACAGTAAAAATATTACTTATAAAATAAATAAATATTAATATAAATATAAATATAAAATAAAATATTAATATAAAATGGCTTAAAGGAATAAATTTCAGTTTTTGGGGAGATGACTTCATCGCCAAATATCTAAGGCTGGCACTGCTTATGTGTATTATTAAATTTAATACATATAGCTACTAATGGATACTTTCTTTCAAAATTATCCTTTCTGCTTTTGCTGGTGAAATCAGTGATGAACCCATAAATTTTTTTCACAATTCTTTTAATTAATACATTAAGACAAGTTCAACCTCCAAAAAGCTCAATCATTCAACTTTTCCATTCTACTAATCTTGTCAATGATTTCTTCCTTTGCTATCACTATTGTTTTTATTGTATTTTTTCTACTTTTACCGATTACAGAATAATCAAGCACTTTAAACACTATAAAAACTGATAAAATATTTTTAAAAATATGATTTACTATGTTGTGATAAGACAATTAGATACTGAGTTCTCATAAACAAGCTGCAATATGGAGATTTGATGTGTACATGACTGGATGTACAGGACTGGCGAAGTCAAAATACATTTACTCAACTGCTTATCAAATTATTACAATCTTTTACTGAATTATTCAATAAAAACTTTTTTCTTTGTTTTTTAAAATATTAACCACTTCATTTCTTTTAGGTTCTAGAAGATCCCTTGAGTGAAGGTATCAAAAGCACAATGATCATTAGAGAATCAAAACAGGACCATTTTGGAGTTTATAATTGCACAGTCATCAATGCCTATGGTTCTGATCATCTTGAAATAACCCTGAAACCACAAAGTAAGTTATTATTATCAATTATACTAAATCAAGGTTAGGAAAAATAAATTATAGTTGACACTTATCCACCATTTTTATGGTTTATGGTGGTACCATTCTAACATGTCAAGTTCCTTCCAAATGTTCCCATTTAGTAATTGTGTATTCTCTGTAGATTTAATTTAAATTAATTAATAATTTAATACTATCAATCTTTTTTTTTTCAGAAACATTTCCTCTTCTGTTAATACTGGCTGGAGTACTTGGTGGCATCGTGGTAATCATTGTTATTACAATGGTCATTATACTTTGCCAGAGGAAAGTGAAGAAGCCACCTGGTAAGAATTACTCACTATACTAAATGAATATTCTTTCATTTGACAGCTAAAAATAATTATTAAGCTTAAGAGGACTGATGTATTTATTATTTTTAAATTTTCTACTATTTAAAAAATAATTTTTTAACAAATCTTCTATATTGATTACAGTAAACACAGGATTTATCTCAAATGAACAGTCTGACGTTGAGAAACAATGTAAAGAATCGGATCGATCTTCGAACATTTCAGACATTAAGATGGAACTCAGAACTGGCTCGTCAGTGAGTAACGTACATTGTGAACTTGACTACGGAGGAGGTGGGTCTGAGACTGGCAGCGAGAGCGTTGTCACTCGGATAGGAGTTCCCCTTGCAGGACCAGTGCCTATAGACCATAGGTATTCCAACCGCTACTCCTCGTCAGACTATCCTGAACCAGTCTTCCCACCTAAAAACGTAAGTTACCAAGCATACCTTGTGTAGCTTAACATCTTTTGTTACTCAAGGAGATAGTTTTTTGGTCTGTTTGTTAAAATCACATTTTGAAAGACTTATTTTATTTATCATAATTTTTTTTTTTTTTTATCGCAACTGCAGAATTACACATATCAATCAAATTTACTCTTCTGATTAAAAAATTTTATTAAAGGAATTTTATGCCAACTGACAGTATTTCTGACTTTTAAAATTCACTAAATTAAATATTTAATCAAATTAAAGCTATTTTTATTTCCTTAAAAATAAAAATATATATCACAAATTTTTTACAACTACTAACTTTAGGAGGGTCACAAATATCATTAATTTTTTGTAGAGATTAAAGGTTTAAAATAGCAGAGAGATAGTGGGGGACTTTCCTATGAGTTTTCTGATTTTAAATGAACTTCTGTTAACATTACTCATGACCCTACTGGAAAGAACCTACGGTCTTTTCCTCACAGCCAGACGGTCCTTGGAATAAGGCCCTCTGTGTTCCCTATCCCGTTCCTATTAATGATGCTCGTACATACATGGTGGGGATAAATATTTTTCTACTCCCCTCAGTGACATTTGTCTTCAGTACCCTTCTAGCATTAAATGGGTATATTTCATTTTTAAATCGACTGCCTAAAATTGTTTTGTGAATTTTTATAATATGAAATTTTGAAAATTAATATGGACTCCTCTGCAAGGTATTCTTATGAAATGAAGCCCGTACAGAAAGTGTTAACATTTCACTCATGATTTACCCCTTTTCTCCTCTCTCTTCCCATGTTATGCCTATGATTCAGTATGCAATAAAACTTTGCTTTGAACATGAAAATGTTACTTTTTTTTTGTTTGAAAAATTGGGATAGTGCAATAAAATTCATTAAAGATTAATATTTATTATATAACCATATAATTAAAGTAATCATTAATTTAAATAGATAAAAAATTCAGAGAAGAATCATTGCTCAGATCTGTTGATTATTTATTTTTTTGTTGTATATAATACAATGCACCTTTTAATAAACTTCTTGCATGGATAGATAAATAAAATAAGCCTTTCAGAAGGTGAATCATTAAATTTGGCTGTATTTTTGTAAGAATATAATATATAGTATTTATTTTTCTAGTCATAAACTTCTTATTAAATGTTGATTTGTTTTCTTGTTATTATTTATTTATTATACTCACTAACAATTGTAAATGATATAATTACTGCAATTAACAAACCAGAGCACCAGCTATAAAAACTTATATAATTTTGAATAAGTTTTTCTTTGATCATTTAGAGTAAAAATAAAACATATTAAACTTATATATTATAATAAAAAAACATTTTTCGTGACTTTAAAAAAGAAATAATGCTCCAGTAAATAAGGAGGGTTCATGATATTCAATCCAAAAAGGTTGTAATTCTTTTAAACTGAATACTACTTAATAAATTTAAAATATGAAAAATTTAAGGTATATTTAGCTCAACTGAACACAATTAATAAATGTACTTCATATATTAATTATTAATTTTTTTTTAAATCTTAAACAAGACAATCAAAAACATCTCCAAAAAATAATTCTTATATTTTTAAAATAACTAATTACTTTTGTCAGTATTCTGAGTTTGAAGTATTAGAGATATGTCTTCCATTGACTTTAGACTAATTAACTTTCCAGTTACATAGGACGTCGAACATTCGACCTTATTGGGACCAAGAATGGCTCATAAATATATATAAAATTGGCAAAATCAAATAATCAAATTCAATAATTTTTATAGTTCAGGTTTGATTGAAAAAAAGTCATTTCTTTTTAAACATAAATTATCAATGGAATGTTCCAAAATGATTATTAAGGGGAAGATAATAGATATTTTAAAAATAAATTGCTAAAAAAGTGCACAGTCCTGAAACATATTCATTACATAGTTTTAAAATGCGTTTTTGAGGTGTAAATTGAACCTTAGCAGTAGCAGATCGAGGATTCAGTTTTGGGAGGGCTTATGCCCCATAGATTTTTTTTTCTATTTATATAACAATAATTACTGTGGAAGAAATGGAAAGAAATTAACTACGTTTGTGAAATGGTGTTTAAGAGATTCTTGAAGTCCTATTAAATGTAATTACATGTAATTAATTAAATGTATTAAATTTATTAATTAATTAAATGTAACTAATTACATGAACAATAATACTTTTATATATAATTATTTTTTCATAAATCATTGTTATATTTTACAATTTTGGGAAAGGGATGATACAGCCCGAACAGAATAGCATTATGATATTAACCTAAAACATATAAACTAAATTTCTAATTTTGCTTAATTATAAAAAAAAAATCAAATCATAATCGTCATTCTCTTTCAACTTTATTTAATTATAAACAAAGTCCACAAAGTAGATTTTCTAAACTTAAATTATTTTTTTTTTAATAATTAACGACTTAAAGAGAACTACAATAAAATTCCACGACTGCTCAACTGTGTTGAGTTGCTAAATAACACAGCATACTCATCAATCAATCGATAATATTGAAAAATATTAAAAAAGAATTAGGTCATACCATTGCAATACATAACAAATGTGCCTAGAACGGTTCACAGAAAGAAAAGAACCTGCAAAAATGGGCTTCTTCTAACATTATCCTTTGCTTTCATAATAACTTCAAAATCAATTATAGTGAAAGAAATCCCATAGTGAAGCTGACCTTGGTATTTTGCAATTTAATTTAATCGACGCCCTAAAATACTTTTTTTAATTTTTAATAAAAATATTTTTCATCATAAAATGATTATTTTTAAAAAATATAATGGCTATGTTTATAGAGTTTATTGAAAACAAACAGTTTACTTCTTAATTTTATTATCATTTTAGAAATATTTGTTAAATTGCTGGTGATCTGCTATTAAATTGTTAATGAAACAATTTAGATATTTTTAATATTTTCTTATATTGTATAATTGAAAAAGGATAAAAATTACAAAATTAACCATTAAAAATATTTTTTTCTTTGATTGCTTGTTCAAATCATTTTTACTTTAAGAATAAGCAAATACTTACAGTTTGACTTAGTTAATGGTTCTTTTTTTTTTTTTTATCCTGCATGTTTTATTTTTTCTATAATTCCCACAAACTTAAAAAAAAAAGCATGTGTACTTTTGTTGTTTATTTGTCTTGCATTACGTACTAATCACACAACTAATCTTGCACACGATTCTGAGCACTAAGCACCCAGTTAACATTAGCTTAAAGAGAAATCGAAAATCAATTAACTTTACTAATCACCAATAATTTGTATTGTTAACAACTTACCAATGTTTTAATTGTATGTTTTGAATAATTGTGATTGTTGGGTTTTAAAGAAAAAAAAAAGCATGGTGTGGGATGTTGATAATCTTATGAACTGTAAGTGGCTAGAGTGAACTTTTTTTAGGACGGGCAGAACAACAATGGATATGTGCCATATGTGGACTACTCGAGGGATTACAACCCTCCTCCACCACCTGTGACGAGCAGCCCCCCGCAGGTGGACCCTCGCTTCTCCGCAGCCTACGGAAATCCGTACCTGCGCAGCGTTGGGCCCAACCTGCCCCCGCCGCCTCCACTAACTCCAGCGCCACCACCTTACTCAGCCAGGAATGGCCTCCTGCCAGGCCAGCGTCCACAGCAGTACATCACAGCCGCCCAGCCGCAAGGTGTCAAGAGGGCGTCTCTAGCCACGCATGTATAATATCGTTTCCCCTCTGCTAATGTTAACACTTAGTGCTCATTCTCTCCCAAATGATCGTTTTTACTGTTCGTATCAAACTATTTTGCTCCTATTAAATATGGAGCCTGTCGTGTTTCATTTTCGAATTTTGAGACTGATATTATTAGGAGTTTAAAAAATAAGTGTAGTGTTTTTGAATTTAGAATTGAAGATCACTGATCGTTGCCTTACGCTGTGAGAGGGTAGCTAGTAGCAGGTAAAAAAGTTTTGTAAATTGTGATTTTTATCTTTGACTAGGAACTAGTGTTTGAAGTGTGGTTATGAACTGAGTCTAAAATAAAATTAAGGAACTGAAATAGATAGCTCTCTTTAAAAAAAGTATTCCATTAGTAATTTTCTTGAAATAATGTATTACCATGAAATATCTATTTATTTTATTAAATGACATATATAAAAGCATTTTCATGAATTCAAGTTAGTAAATATACTGAACAGTTACAAAACCCTAATATATTTTAATTGAATGTGACAAATAAGTTTATGTTAAATTTGACTTCAAACTAATTCTAAACGATCATAAAACTTACCGAATAGTCCAATAATAAAACATCTTCAAATTAAAACTTTGAATAAATAAACATAATTTTTTTTTCAAAAATGTTTAAACTTTATCAAACTAGAAAAAGAGCTAACTTATTTCTGTGTCACTTTATTGTTTATAACGACACCTGTTTGTAAACAATTTGTGAAACTGTTCTCGTAGCCACACTTCAGTGCTCTCATTAAATGTACCCCTTTCATTATGTGTAAACAGCTGTAAATCTGTTCATTATGTTCTACTATGAAGTTTATATTAAATGTCCAAAGGTTTGTAATATTTTTGTGGAAATTGAAGCACAAAGATATTTATTTCACAGGTTCGAAAATGCAGATTTTTCTCTAAAGCTGGGTAGTTCTTGTGTATTTTTGTATAAAAAAAAATGAAATAAATATATAAAATAAAAATATATATATTAAGATCTCTGAGATCAAGCCAAAGAAATAAAAATAAAAAAAAACTTCTACACTGTAAACAAATTTATTTTTTATTTTTCAAATCACTCTCTAGATTTCTTACATATCAAATACAAAAACTTAGAAATTTTGAAGTTTGATAAATGATTCACTATTTATCTTTTCTAACTGGTGTTCTTTGTTAAAATCTATTCTTACTTTTTTATGATAAAACAATTATTTAATAGTTTAAAAAAAAACTAAGAAAAACAGCATTTAAAGCAGATTATTTATTTTAATTAGGTTTTCTGAAAATGTAATTAGTGTATATATTGTATAAGTGAGTGTATATATATACAGTAATGAGTCAGGATCATGATTGTATTATAAACAGCTGACATTTTAATTGTTAGCTTCTAAAGTCCTGCCTCAAAACTTCCTTTAATGTGAAAACTGTGATTTTACTGTTATTCAAATGAGTTCATATTATGAATCTAAGTTTAAAATGAAGAGTTTATAAATAAATATATATATATACATATATATTAAACTTGTTTATAGTGTAAAAAATAATTTGTGTATAATTTAACAGTTATGTAAAACCTTCCAGGTCTTCATACATTTATAAGTGTATATTTTATTTTACATTTTATCAACTTTCGAGTTGTAGATTTTTCAATGTATTTTCTTTATTGAAATAAATGTGTGGCCTAAATATTGTACATTTGTATTCTGAGTTAGTTTTTATATATATATTTTTTTTCACTTTTATTCTTTCTTTGTGAAAACTTCTATTGCATTATTTTTGTTTAAGCATATAAATATTGAATGAAGGAATAGAAAACAGTATTTTTGATTTAAAAAAAAAAACTCAAGTGTTGTACGAGCAGGAGTTCATGTTTGACAGTGCCATATAACATAAAATGTTTTTTTTTTAAATGGCATTTATTTCTAGTAGTCAGAGATTTCTGGAACATATCACCCTTGCTTTCCTGAAACTGTATCTTTCCATTTTTGATACCTTTCATTCAGATCTAATTTATAAATAAAATAAAATTTTAAAAAATTAAAAGTTAATGTTTCATCAAACCTACTACTTTCTAAAAACTCCAAATGCTCATGAAATTCTTATATATTCTGTTATCCTTTATTTGTAGATAAAATGTTAAAATAAAACTAATAATAGAAATGAGTCCAGCAAATGTGTAAATTTGTGTGTCATTCAATGTAGGCCTAATAGTTCATTTACAGATGTATAAATAAAATTTTGTTGTATAATATATTGGTCTTAATTTATCCTTATTTGTTTTTTATTAAGAACAGTAAAATTAAAAATTAATAAGATTCAATAATCCTTCCTTAAATGGGTGAAAATATAGACGGAATTTTCTTTCAAATGAAGGATAACACAATTATCATTACTGTGAAAATTGATCCAAATCTGCGGCTATGATTTGTATAAAGCATTTTCATTCAGATATTAAACCTTTAATGGGCATGATTTTTTTTTCATCAGCATATGCTATTCAAAGTATGAATAAAATGTTTAAATACTTTCTTTAATTGTTGGTTACATACTATAACTATAGAGAAGTGGTTGGGGATTGAAGAGAGAACAAGAATAATAATTAAAGATTTTTATTTTATTTTGTGATGACGTTACAAACTAAATTATACGCCTTAACTAGAACCCCTACACCTAATGGGTGTTTGAGTTGAGTGAGGATGTTGAATTCAAACTCTCATGAGGCATAGAAACCCTAACTTAGACCGTATAAATAAAAATTTATAATTTTGTGTTCTCTTTGATTGCACCCCAAAATCTAATGTTCCAACCATATTGTCTAGTCAAGAATTTCTTCATCACTACAATAAAGTGGTTGATCAAGAAGTGTACGCTTAGGGACATTTATAGAGCATAATTTCCATGATTTATTTTTTTAGTATTTGCCATGAAGATATGATATTTAGAATTTCAATACAGTGTTATAAAACAATTAGTTTTTTTTTTATTGTATATTATTACTGCAGTGACATAGTTGGTATGTCAAGTATGTGTATCCTCCCCTTATGCATTCCTTCATTACCAATGCACTCTGACTGAAATAACAATAATTTATTACGGTTGAATAAAATATGATTATAAAAACAAAAATAGGTTAAAAAATGTTTTTTTAAATAATCGACCCTTGCAAATGTAACCAGTTAATTTTATTCACAAACGATTTCAAAATCAATTCAACTTTTAAAAACTACATATATATTTACTAATTATCAGTGTTGAGGCCTTAGGATAGGACCTGTAAGAAATAAAAAAAAAGTCACAAAATATATTGATTAAATTAATTTTAGCCTACCAATGAAACAACTGTATTTTGAATGCAATAAGATTAAAATATTACATAATATATAACAGCTTAAGAAATAAATTTAATTTTTATAGCGAAGGGAGATGACATCATTGCCCGAGGGAGCTAATACTACTAATTATTAACTATTCACAGCACCAGTCCCAAAACAAATGTTACATCACAAACTAATCTTGTGAACCTAATAAGTGAGATATTAAATATATGCATAAATATATTAGTTTATATATACATATATATATAGATATGTGTGTGTGAGCAGTCAATATATCAATGGAACTATACTTACAATTTTAATAGAAAAAACTAAACTGATAAAAAGGAGGAGACAATTAACTAGGAAAACGCCCATTGACAAATCAGAGGTTCAACAAGCACTAATCAAAATATCAACCATTTTTTATGTAAAATCATGTCGAACAGTTTACTCTATTATAAAAACTAGTGTTCCCCCAGTGGTCGAAATTCGACCATAGCCATTAAAACTTTGAGGAAAACATATAATTAAATATGAGAAGGAGTTAGTGGGGGTGCGGTCAAATAAATACTAAATTAAAATATAGTAATTATTTTAATTTTTGCCGATGTTTCGACCCACTTTACAGGTCATCTTCAGGGCTACAAAAGATACAAAACATGTTGAAAATAAAAAAGTAACGTTTAAAGTAAGTTTTAATTGTAAGTAAGTGGAGGTTACCTTTACTTACAATTAAAGGTAACCTCCACTTGCTTGTTATCCATTGATATCTTATTATTATGTTATCTTATTCTTATTTTAACTTTACTGTAACAATACTTATTCAATTTTCAATCTATTTATTCATTAACATTCATTTTCTTTATCTGTTAACCCACAGTTATCTAATGTAATCTCTATTAGTTTGTTACACACTTATTCCTTATCTTTTATCGCAATCTGTTTACTTTTAACTTACTTGCTATATTCTCCTATATTTTTATTTTTATTCATACTTATTTTCCATTTATTTGTATCTTCTACATATATAATACGTAATATTTAACTACATTGTCACCCACTATATCTCTGATACCATCTTTTATTTCTGTATCTGACAACTTCTTCTTATTTTATATCTACTTATATTTATTTTTTATTTTCAACATGTTTTGTATCTTCTGTAGCCCTGAAGACAACCTGCAAAGTGGGTCGAAACGTCAGCAAAAATTAAAATAATTACTATATTTTAATTTAGTATTGATTTGACCGCACCCCCCCGACTAACTCCTTCTCATATCAACGGTCAACCATCTCTACATCATATAATTAAATAAAAAATAAATTAAATAAATAAAGAGTAAATCACGAATCAAAAATCCTAATTTATTAATACAAACAAAATTTCAATTTCAATTAAAAATCGAGCTTAAGCTACTTAAAATTATTTATAAGTGATACAAAATAGACTCATTCAAAAATATTTAATTTCCATTTTAATTTATGTGTGCTATCATAATAAATTAATGCTGTGATTAAGCAAGTATAACATAAATTTAAATTAACTATATCAATTCACTTTAAATCCATTTTATTCAGAACTTCTCTGTAAACAATGTACTTTTTGAATGTTCTGTTATTGTTTAGTGCATAGCCATGCCCATTGCCATTGAAAATATAAATTTCAATATTTTAAATGAACATGTTCTACTTGCTGTCACATATAATTGTCCATGCGAAATTACTGGAAGTCGCAATAATACACACATTTTTCCAAAACTTTTACCCAGCGATTTGATTACGGTCATAGCAAATGCGCCTATTAATAGGAACATTGTTCTTTGAAAGTCGAATGTAAGTATTGTATCAGAATATGTTAAATTAATTCTTGGAATTAAAATTCTTTAATTTAATTCTCCCGTTAGAACTTCACTCTCATTCGTGTTCTATTAACTAATTCTTTAATTTAATGCTTGTGCAGCATTTAAGTTAACAATGAGTATAACTATAGAATTTATTTTTAAATTTAATTTATGAGGTATCATTCATATAAAATTAAATATCATCTCTTCAAATAATAGTCCCAATTATCTCAATAAATTAAAAGTTTTCGATTTATCAAAAACCAAATAAAGGAAATCGAATTTACAAAAGAAAAAGTACTAAATGTTTAAAATGATATATCTCTGCAACAAATGGTCCAATTTCGATGATTTTTTTTTTATTTTGTAGGGAATTCAGGAAGATTTCAAATAAATATTGGTATTATCAATAAAAAAATGTGTACTTTTTGAGTTATTCACAAATAAAATAATGAATTCATCATAAAAATTATGCACCTTGTTTTCGGGGAAAGTATGTCATATACATAAATTATAAATGTTTCAAAGGGAAGACTTTAGCCAAGTTTCATTAAAATCGTAGAAGCCGTATTGGCGCTACAGTCTAAAGCAAATCATGTTTTTTGGCCGCCATTTCGAAAGGAAAGGCCTTATGATAATGGAACATATACAAAGACACTTCTAAATATTATTGCGACGTTATATCAAAATTTAAAAGAAATCAGTGAAGAACTTTCGGAAATTAGCCGTTTTGAACAAACTACCATTTATATATTTATTTACATACTATTTAATATTTTTATTTATTGATAACACTAAAGCTCGTCAATATCTATTAAACAAAAAAAGAAGGAAGAAAATAGGTTGAATAATAGAGGAGTAAAAGGGGCTGAACCGATTTGTGTTTGCCTATTTATATAATGATGATTGTAAAGCAATTTAATAAGTTCATTAATAAACATATGGGGAAAACAGGTAAGGTTCAAACCATGACTCGACCCTTCCATAGCCGAACTCTTAGAACTCGAGTCTCGGCTAAGTCGGGAAAGTTAATAATGTCTGCTTTGAACAGGAAATAAATGTTTCCATACAAACTAAATGGAATTTTCATAGGAAATTGTATTTATAAGTAATTAAATATTCTTAAGATTTATTAACTTTTAAAAATTAATTTCTATTGAAATTAGGCTGGTAAGTGGAAGTTGTGTATTGTATAACACCTCTTCTTCTTCTTAATTATAAGGTAGCGAGACCGCCAGTCGTCTCTGTTATGCTGCTCCTCTCCAGTTCCGTATGCCAAGAATGGACCAAGGGTCCTCTGCCACACCATCAGCCCAGCGCAGCTTCTGTCTGCCGACCTGTCGTCGTTCACATAGCCATTCATCCAGCATCTTCCTCGGGATTTTTCATAATATTTTTATAATAATTAAAAGATTATATTTTAATAATTGATTTTATTAAACAGTTGCTTTTACATACTGAACATATCATAACAGAGTATTTACAATTTTTGGTTGTTAAACATTAACGTGTAGTTCTTATTTAACATTAGAACCATCAAGAAAAATAAAAATTACTATTAAATTTGAAATATTGCTTCATTTTGGCTCCTCAAATGTAATTGTTGGTGCATCGAAATGATGAACGCTGTTTTCATAAAGATCTTCTGGAAGTGGATCATCTAGATCGCTAGGGTAGAATGTGGGAAAATATGCAGGTGCTTGTTTCTTCTTCCTATAATATTCAATTAAATTCATGTATTAAATGTGCATGTATATATTTAAGAGTAAATGATATAAATAAAAAGAATATATTCAATTCAACAAAACATTATTAATTAAATTTAATTTTAAAAGAAACTGCACTACGACAACCCATGAACGGTCTTGGGTTCAGAACTATGTAGGAAAGGTACTGTTTTTTGGTCAAGTGTTGTGCAAAAAGGTGAGTTAACCGAGATCACCCTCAACCACCAGGTTTTTCTGCTTAATTAATTAATTAAGGGTACCTAGTTTATAGAGGCTGGGTGTGCTACATGAGGTTCTCCCGACCCCAGGGTCGATCCATGGACAATGAAACAGAATAAATAATTTATCTGCAATCAGCCGGATTTGAACCAGAAACCTTGAGCATTGCAAGCCCAGAGTTACGTCTATTATACTCCCCTAATTAAATTTAATATTAAATTAAAATATTTAAAAACAAAATAATTTTACCAATACAATCTTCAAAGAGTATTAGGTTCAATACTTGGTAAGGAAGTTCTGTTTCTAGACCAACGGTTGATTGCACAAGGAAATGTTTTGGTCAGGTTTACAATAAAAGGTTTTTCCTCTGTTAATGATACCTACTTATCAGAGACTGAGCATGCTACAGAATGGTCTCTCAATTGATCCACAGCTGATGAACCAGAATAAATAATTTTCTGATAAAGGCTTATTAATCTGGGTTTGGAAGACAGAAATGCAGTACCTTGCTTACTCACAAAGCTAATCTGCTCCCTAACATCTCTTATAAGTTCTGTTATTTTTTTATTCGTATTTATAATAAAATTTTAAAAAATTAAAATTTGGAATTTAACTTCTGCAGGAGAAATCGTACAGATATTTTTAACATTTTTTAAAACTTATTCAATACATGGTCATTGTATTGTGATGTGCTTTTTATTTTTTTTTCTCCAATAGACACACTATTTCACAATTTAATTACAGTGGATATAAAAATAGCCAGAGAATATTAAAATTCTGAAACATAAAATTGAATTCAATCTAAAAGGTGAAATAGACTAATAAATATCACAGTAAATAAAAAAAATAAAAATAAAAAGGTCATGAAGAAGGAAAGATTTAAAAATTTTATAAATAAAAGGAGATTGCAATCAAATAAACGAACACCCTTAGAAAAATAAATTTAAATGTTAAAATAAACTACTGAAACCAAGACTTTACAACCGATAATAAGCAATATTCTCCAAGGTTTGTTAATGGTACAGAAATACTAATGAATTAATTTCTAAAGTTAAAAATTAAAAATTAGAAACAAAATTCACTTATTTATTTCTAAACAACCTGTTTGTCTTGAATTAAAATATCACGTTGTGGAATGTGAGAACGTGTTGGAATAAGGATAGGAAGAAGCATGGCAAATATTAGAAGGGAAATTTCTGAAAGTAGCGGAGTGGACAGTGTTTGAAAAAGCACATTTTTAAAACAATCCACTGAAATAAAGGAAAATATTGTTTCTTTCTGAATATGATTGCCAGCTGATGTGAAATGAGGATAACAGGAATCCTCTTTTTTAATGCTAGATGAGAGCTAAATGCGCCACAGAACCAACAACCAATGTCTCAAGGTTTATCATTTATATATAACATAAACAATAATTGTATATTTAATTGCATATTAATTAATGTTTGATGAAGAATATATATATTTTTTTTTAAAAATATCTGCATATATGTAAATCCAATTTCTGGTTATATCCAACACATGTTTTGGATAAATAAAAAAACAATTCATTTGCTCACCATGACAACTTAATGCAAGTAAAGAATTATATTTTAATATAACAGTTAAAAAAGATGTTTATAACATTTTTTTCAAATAATATAATTTATTCTTAGACATATAACCAATTAAGCTTTCAATAACCAAAAGTTAAAATAATTTGACTATAGTAAATAAAAACAATTTAATACAAGGCTAAATTTCATGAAGATACTATTCTGTTACTGTTTTTCATTATTTTTTTTAAATACAAATTGTCAAACCAACAATAATTCAAGTGGGTAAGTAAAATTCATTAATTTAGTAAATTGATAAAGTTTATAAAAGAAATTATTCAAGGACATAGTCCGAGAGCCCGTGCAAAAAAAAAAAAAAATTGACATTATTTGATGAAAACTTTGAAAGCATTTTGTTTAATATTTGTAACATTTATATTTAAAAAATGAGAGTCTGTCAGTCAAATCTTGGTACCCGTAAAAATGGTGGCTGATTTAAAGAATATTAGGCCAGTAAATTGAGAACCGAAACGGGAAATTACTTGTGAAAAATGTGGGAAAAGCTTTTATTTTTTTAACTTGTATATATTGGCTTAGAAATGTAAAAAGCAAAATCAATAAACTTGGCCACCAAGGAAAAACTTTTTTTAGCCCAAAATGACAGATTTTTTCTTTTTTTTGTTTAATCTTAAACTCTTAAAAAGTGAAAATAAAGAAAGAATCTCATAGAATAAAAGTTGTACAAACAGTTTTAATGTAGGTCACTTCCTCCACTAGAATCGGAATTCGTTATTTCTTCATGAAATTCGTTTTTCAAAATCCTAAGCTACTGAGATGCATAAAAGAGTTCTATACTGTATATATTATACTCTTAACAAGAATAACACAGTAAAACAGAAACCCATACTGTTAAAATATTTAAAATCACAGATATCTTCATTACCAATTTCAGCCATCGCTATTCAATACCAATTTCGAGCAGAGTAAGTGACCTACATTAAAACTGTTGGTACTCAGTGGATACGGAATTTGATGCTCTACAACTTTTAGACTATGAGTTTTTTTTTCTTTTAGAGAACTCATTTCCATGTTTCAGGACAATTTTTGTAATTTGTCTCAGTTTTTGACGAGTTTGGTAAAAATCAGTGTTTGTTGGCTATGGTTATCGACCATACCACTTATCCAAATTATTATGTTTAGGTACTTGTTTGACGCTCAATTTTATGTTCTTTAATTTCTTAATGATAACATTTTTTGCTTTGATTCACCGATTAGGAGTTATAGAAAAAAAACCCAAAAAGATCGAAAAAATCTGTTTTTTTTTGTATAAATATACTATACTCTCTCTCTCTCTCTCTCTCTCTCTCTATATATATATATATATATATATATATATATATATATATATATATATATATATATATATATACTACTGTTTCTTTAGGTTTACTTTAACAAATTAATTCCATTATGTAAATATATATATATCATTATTAATATTAGTATATTAGTATTATATCAATAAAGAAAAACTATATGTTAACATCATTTCAGAATTTATGAAATTACAACAAAAAGACGACTTTTGATAGATCTTGAATTTTTATAATTCATGTATAAAACAAAAATGTCTACTATTAATATGTATATATCATAGGAACCAACTTAAAGAAGATGAAGAAATGAAAAAGCCATCACCACGTTTGACAATGGACTGTATGACCTTTCCATGGAGCTCAGGAGTACTAGGAGAGAAAACTTATAAAATATATGGCCATTACGTCACAACTACCTCACACTATGTCACCAAATCAACAACTGTTGATCCTGTTATTGAAAAGTTGTTAGAAATTTTTCATTAAATATTTTGGTTTTTAATTTGGCTAATAAGAATACCAATATATAATAGCTTTCGGGTCCATTCAGAAAATATAACATTGTGAATAACATAAATGGACAATTTTAAATTGTGAATTTTACCATTCTTTTTTCATTACTGATTCTGTGGACAGAAACTGTCTTTGGACGATTAAATGAAATACATATATATTTATCTTAATACAGGCAAATGATGGACCACGCGTAAATCACTTCTAGGTTTTTTCTTTTCTTCCCATATTCTTTTCATTTTGCTCTTTCTTTCCTATTATATATATATATATATATATATATATATATACCAACATCTATCTTGGGCTATTGCTTTCCAGTTATCTGTTTGCACCCCCTATAGCATCATTGTTGTTGTTTCTAGCTATCCATTGGCTGTTTGGCCTTCCATGTGGTGTTTTGCCTTCTATTGAGGCATTCATTGTAATCAGGTGAATTGCTCAGAGCTATATGGTCCGTGCCTCCATATCATGAGATGTTGATTGCTCTGTTTCCATGCTGTAAGCAAAAAAATTCAAAAATTCTATCAGCAGCTCTTTATTGGCCTTTATTCTCCATGTGTTAGTTCTCTGATATCAGATCACTCCAATAATCATGTAAAGGTTTTTCCTCTTCAAATCTTTCAATACTTTTTTTCTCGGGCATTGGTTAGTGTTCAGATCTCACATCCATATATTAGAACTGGCTTAATTATAGCATTGTAAACCCTTAATATGAGATTTTTCAGGATTTCAATACCTTTGAAAGAGAGAAAGCTCTGTTTGCACTAATTATACGCTGGTCTATTTCTGCCCGTTGGTAATTCATTGAGGTTACTGTGGAGCCGAGGTATTTGAATTTTTCTACTCTCGGGAATGATTTTTCTTCTTTGCAGATCCTGTTATTGGGGTGGAATTTTCACCTTATTATCATATATTTTGTTTTGTCTTCATTTTCTTGTAGGCTGATTTTCTCTGCTCTATTTAAAAATATAAATATATTTAAATGAAATATGAATATAAATTTATAATAAAATCATAAGTAATTATAATAGGTAAAAATCATAACTTAGCGAATAAAAGATTAATGAGAAAATAACCTGAGAGGAAGAATGGTGTCAAAAATTGTTATAATTGAGTTTGTTTCTCCAGGTATTGCTAAACCTTGTACATAAAGGACATTATACTTCGTGTTAATTCTCCATATCTGAAATAATGATTATATTTTAATTCAATGAAACATTATATTTATGAAAAAATGAACAGATAACTGTTATTAATGATAACCATAAACAGTAAAAGTTTGTCCTAAACAGCATTCTTTTAACCAGTGTGATTCCTCATTTCTAGCCCAAGTATTCAAAGTAAATAAATTCATATCATATATATTTTTTCCAATTTTATAAATAAAAAGATAACTTTTTCATCAAATTATTAACATTCGCAAACTTCAGGAATTGTAAGCTACAAATTTTTACTTTCACTTACCTATTTATGAAATATATAGTAAGGGTAAGTATTGCAATTGTGAAAATTTTTGAATCTGAGTTTTTAACGGAAATACATGTTTTGAGGTCTCCTGAGTCCAAATAACAAAGTCTCCCAAAATGGTCTGTGAGTGTGTGTGTGGGTATGTGTACAATCTAGCTCAAAAATGAAAAGTCATACAAAACTGATATTAAGATAGGTATATGCCTTAGATGTTACAGGAACTTTTTCCTTAAAATTGGCTAATCAGGAGGTTATAAGCACTTTACAAGGCTTAAATGCCCAATGTTATTATATGTCTTCCTTTAAAATACCTTTAATATGGTTTATTTTAAACAACTAATTATCTCACATTATTCAGAGTTACGAAAAAATGCTAAATATAACTTTTGAAAGAATTTGATTATTGAATAAGGAGAAAAAAATAAAAATGCTTATCTAGGTCGAAAATGAATCTCCGGAAATAGTAGTAAGTAGGTATACGTATAATATATTCTTGAAAAGTGAAGAGTGGCGAAAAAATTATAAATAATAATTATCAAAAACTAATATTATTTAACGTTAATCACATGTTTTCAAGGAAGGCGTTTTGCCGTTAATCACATGTTTTGCCGTTAATCATATGTTTTGCCTATCTTACAAAATCTCTAAAATGGTCTTTTTAAACATGTTTGAATGGGAGTGTGATAGATGTAAAGATACAAATGTAAATAATCATATAAAGTGGTTTGATATAAAGCGGGGACCGATACCGTACCAGACTGATAAAAAATTATTTCCCTACATTATCATCCCCTGGCGTAATACATACATTCACACATATTTCTGCCGTGACAGAACAATGTACATGCATGGTGATTGAGATAATGTTTGGAACATCGGTGGTCAACTCTTGGATCATGAACATGAAAAATCCATATCAATTACAAAGTTCTCGCTGATGAACTCGCAACTCAGCGCCGACCACCTTCACCACAACTGATGTGTCGTGTCCATCCTTTTATCAAGCCTTCAGGTGAGGGAAGAAAACAGTGAAACTAGTGCAGAGAATGCTATAGAAAACTGAGAAAGACCCTAGGAAGTAATGAGACAAATAAGAAAACACAGAAAGTCACTAGTTTCTGTGAGGACTGTGATGGTACGTCTGGATTCTGTTTGCTGCACTTCAAACAGTATCACAAGCAGTTCACAACTTAATGCTTCACTTTCAGTTTTCTTTTTCTTAAAATAAATTAATACAGGTAATAATCAATACCCAAATACCTATATTTTTCTTGCCACAATATGGTACTTATAATGTAACTTTGATTTTTTATATTCAATTTTTATCTTTACATTGAAAAAGTATTACACAAATAATGTATAAATTATATCATGAAAATTATGATTATATGTAATAAGTAAATGTTTTCTCATTTTATTTTCAATATCATTAACATCAATTCATCAATCGTCATATAAACGGCACTGGACATCGGAGTCCACTCCTACGATTGCTGGCCCTGAATGAGGACACAATCAACAGATAGAGACATTGAATAGGGAATTTAGTTCACCTTTGTTGTCAAAAGACAGCGATAAACCTTGAAAATGATGTAGGTCTCCAACATCTGATGCAGTTAGGAACTTCATAACTAGTGTCGGTTGCCGGGGACCGATATTGGCAGGAAAGACATTCAAGAGATATCATGTTCAGCAGCTAACATGTTAAAAAATGTGGTAGTAAAAGTTTCGGTCCTTTGTTTTAATTTATACTTAATAGAGACACCGGTGTTTGGAGGAGTCTTTGTGGATGGATCTCGAGGCGAAACTAAAACATTTGATAAATTGCTTTGTAAGATTCATCTTCCTTCATAACGAAGAGTTGAAGTTGCTTTATCCTTCATACTGTAGTATTTCCTGAAATTCTTCCTCTTCCAAGTAATCTAGTACCAACATCTCTCATAGATCTCCAAGCTCCTTCAATTCAAATCCTCTGTTCACACTCAAAATACCCATTCCTAGTCTTCAGATTTATATACAACTTCACACCATACCACGGATTTCAATAGATCTTTCATTGCTTGATCCTCATCCCTATGGAACTCCATCCCTTCCTACATATGTTGTTCCAATAACCTCCACACATTAAAAACCTGTCTGCTAGATCACTTCTTGTCCATTCAGTTCCCAAAAAATTGTAAAAATAGGTGTTTCAGTGAATATGTATATAAATTATTAGTTTGTTTTTAATTATTATTATTTCATGTTTCTTTCATTTTTTTTTTAAATTGATTAACGTTGGAAGTTAACTTATAATTTTTTATTACTTCTAATGGTTAATTTTTTTTTTTTTAATGTAATTTTGGTACTCCAAACCCCAAAATTCTGCTATTCTATTTCATTCTAAAGGGACTTCAAAGAATAAATAAAGCATATTATTATTGAATCAATTACTGTTAATCCTCTTAATATTCTTCGCTTGTTGCCCATATGACCGGGCATCTTCGTGCCAGGCCAGACACGGGCCTTTTCCCCACCTCCTCCAATGTTTCCTCCTCTCCTGTGGGTCTTTGTAACACCATGCGACTTTGGCATTCCCTTGAATCCCCACCTTTTCATCACTCCTTGGAAGCCTCTATCTATTCTGTAAAAATAAAATTTTAATTGGTTTTGATTATTGTAGGTAAGAAATTTAGTGATGTAATCTAGAATCATAATTAATTTTATTACACTTGATATTATTTATAACAACCTTGAAGAGACTTAAAGTCAACTCCTTTGTTATGACCAATCGTTTTTATAAAGCATTTTGATTACAACAACCAGAGTTATTATATACAATATTAAGAAGTGCAAATTTTCAGCAAAATGGATATAAAACCAAGCTTTATTTGTAAAAAAAAAAAATTGATTAGCCATCAAAACTATTTACTAAACATATATATGTACGTTTAAAAAAAAAAGTAACAAAAATAAATTGAAGTATGAAAGTAAAATAAAGTTTTATTAATAATAGAACAAAATGTTCACTGCTTCGTCCCATAATTTATTTTAATTTAGATATAATCGAACGTATTGGCATCAAGACATCATAAGCCTATCTGAAAAAATATTTAATTTATTGGCTTAAATAAACTTTTATATTAAGTTTACAATGGGCTTTCCAATCATTATGATAATCAATTATCTGCTTAATTAATTCAACTCAATTCTTATTTTTAAAGCACTAACTTTTTTGTTAAAATTTATGAAAGATTTATAAATAAAAAACTAAAAACTTTAGTACGTGGTACAGACTCCTTTTTACCAAATTATTAACATCCACCTGAAACTTTGTAAATATCTTCATCTCATCACAAGTCATGAGCCATTTGGCATGACCTATACCTCCAAATTGTCAAAATAACAAGATTATATAGGCCAAACAGCTCAATATTTTTGAAGGCCACCATTTTTCTCAACTTTGTGCTCAGATTATCTTACAATTCAAGTAGAAAGCAATTGGGTACGAGTTATTAGTACCTAATTAAATAGACAAAGTTTGTCGACCTCCAGATTGAAAACACCCAATTCCGAGAATTTTCTTAAATAAAATATTTCTAGGTTTCGATGAGATGAAAGATTTACGAAGTTTCAGGTAGATGTTAATAATTTGATAAAGAGCAGTCTTTAACATGGACTACTATTAATAATATTATATAATTACAAAAAAATTGTAATTTATATAAAGGATATTTTAATTGAAAATGTCTATTTTTTATTTTTAAATAGGAAGGTTATCAAATTTTCAATTATCATTAACGGATCATTACATTAGAGAAAGACCCATCAGTAACTTACGTCACTCCTGCGACATCAATAACATCACCAGGTTGAAAATGCGTAGCATAGAGAGGTGTACCCGGCTGTATTTTAGCATTAGGAGTAATAAAAAACTTTGAGAGAAATCTTTTAGGAGGAAGGCCAGCACCAGCGAACAGACCACAATACTCTTTAGTATACTAAAAAAAGGAACAGAGGATGTTAATCATTATTATTAAGTTAATAAGCTTTTAGAAGCTTTTGTGCATAAAATAAGTTTTATTTTATATCTATAAAATATACACATGATTTGGCATACGTGTAGGTTTTAAAATTTAGTGAAAAATATCAGTATTTTGTTTGAGGTATAAGACTTTTCACATCCTGATTTGATATCATAGTTGTTTTCAAAGGGGCCCTTTCAAAAACTAACAGGAAAACACCTTAGTGAGAAGGTATAAAGATGTAACAAAAGGTTTTAAGGAGGCGTAAGGTGTAGTAGAGGGTTAGGTTATAAGCAGGTTGAGGCCTCCATTTCTAATAATTGGGTACCAAAATAGAAAAAAAATTTGTATAAATTTGTATAGAATAGAGTTTGTTTCAAAGTACGTAAATAGGACAGAGATTATACACTTTAAATGATATAAAATGGTTCATATTTAGTTAAAAACTTGAACTAACAATGTGTCTAGAAGGTGTGGTGGGGACTGGGAGTGCAGCTTCAGCCCACAATAGTATGACGAGCATGGCAGCTAAACGTGACACTCTAAACCTCTCTCTACTCTAGTTTCTAAAAGCTAATAAAATAAATTTAAACATTTTTTTTTTAAATTGAATTACTTGAGTCTATCAGTTGTAATGTCAACATTACATGGCATTTGAATAGTGGCGCGAGGGTGGCAACGGCGCGAACTACGGGAAGGAAGTGGGGGATGCAAGCCTCATGTAACTCAGACTGCGACGGGCCGCCAGACAGAGAATGTGACGGGCCGCCAAGGGAGAAGGTGATAGCGGCCAAGAGAGAAGGTTATGAGCCGCCAAGAGAAAATGTGACAAGCTGTCAAGAGAGTAGGTACCAGCCAGCAAGTTGAGAAAATAGAAAAAGGAGTCCTAGCCGGTTCGAGTGTTGATAGAGGCCACTAGTGAAGATTATTTTATGTTGAAAGAAAACAAGAGCAGAAAATAATTAAGTGGTACAGAAAACGGGACATTCGTAAGTAAGAAGAGATTATTTCACTGGCAGGCCTAAACATTTGGGTGAGTGCTAACAATGCCATTTATGTTGACAGAGGGATAGAACCAAAAGTTTAGACCGGGACAAATTATTTTATAAAATATTTTAAATTATAAATAAGTGTAGTTAGTAATTAGTAAATTAGTGTACATTGTAGTTATTAAATGTTGAATGAGTGTTCAGTTGTCAGAACCCAACCTGAGAATTGATGTTATATGTTAAAATAAATAATATATTGAAAAAGGAAACTCGTTGTTTTGATTTATGTTGACAAAGGGAACGTAACACAGTATATGTTTGCTACCGCTCAAGGATAATCGTCTGAAACGAAACTTTCAAATGCTATGGTCAGCCAACATTAATAAAAGCTTAATGTCTAAAAAGGAAGACCTGCATTGGATCCTCTAAGTTTTCAACTCTCCTAAACTCAACGACAAGTTGACATCAGTAAAACTATGGGTACTTTTTGCCTAGTGGGCCGGCACGAAACCTCACTTCTTATCTATCTTATCTAACGTCAAGTAACATAACCTCCCTCTTCTTACCCCGCCAAACCTTTGAGTTATTGCATTGTTTAGTTTTCAGTTATTCTCTTATTACGTGCACTTATTAAATTCTTTACTTTTGGCACATTTGTGTTTATTTTTCGGTTTTTTTTTTAGTTTGTGGCCCCTTTGTGTTTATTTTTCATTTTTTTCCCGTTTATTTTCGTCATATTATGAATCTTCCTAGAATATGGAATTTGCCGTCTTTAGAAGAACAGTGAACGAGGTCATCGAATGAAGTTAACCAGGAACGCCAAATGGAGATGCTTTCGTAGGACTTGTGACTCAAAACTTTCAATAAGGAAAGAAAAATGGTTGGAGGGCTCCAGGATTTCATTTTTAACATATCTATATATATTATATAACTACATATGTTCTTCAAGTGTTTTTTTATTATGAGGAGTTAGTCGAGGGTGCGGTCAAATAAATAAAAAAAATTAAAATATATAAATTATTTTAATTTTTGCCGACGTTTCGACCCACTTTGCAGGTCGTCTTCAGGGCTACAAAAGATACAAAACATGTTGAAAATAAAAAAATAAATATAAGTATATATAAAATACGAAGAAGTTGTCAGATACAGAAATAAAAGAGGGTATCAGAGATATAGTGGGTGACAATGTAGTTAAATATTAAGAATTATATATGTAGAAGATACAAATAAATGGAAAATTAGTAGGAATAAAAATAAAAATAAAGGAGAATATAGCATAAAGAGAGAATATAATATATAATATATTATATAGAGAATATAATATAAAAATATAAGAATATAATATATGTCGTAAAATAAAAGTATTTTTTTTGTTATCACATTTGTTTTTGTATCTGTTTACACTTTCAATAATACGAATTTAATACAATAATACAAAGATATGAAGTAGGAGAAGGCTTATCAATGTGTTATGGGAATTATCAGTGTTCAGGTTATAAACATTGGCAGATAGCAGTCAGTGCCGGCGAGACAAAAAGTACCAAACTATGCTTCAAAAACCAAAATATGATATATTTTGGGAAATAACTGTAACAATCGATGATAAATTCATTTTTAAAAATGTAATATTTAACAACAAAAAAATGGGTATCACAAGACCATGAGGTTCAAACAGAAATTTGCAGAGATCAATTTGGAAAAAATATTTGAATTTTTAAAAAAACAACTAAAGAAATTGGGAAATTTTATCCATCCTAAGGAAATATACTTCCATATCTGCTTAAACGTTCTGCATCCTGTTTTGTTTTTTTTCCATTGGAATAAAATGATATTTCAAAAAGATAAAATTTGTCCATCTTAAACACTAATCAAATATAAGTTGGGTACTTGATGAAAAATTTCAAAAAGTCCCAAATTTTTTTATGAATATTTGCAAAGATAATTAGGCTTACAGAAAAGAGATGGAGGAGACCTAAGATTGGAGGCAGAGCTATGTTCTGGTCAGCCAGCTCCTAGCTCATATCATTGAGTATCTTATACTTTTAGCTTAGAATAGTGTTTCTAGCTTCATAATATCCATCCAAGATATATATTAATTTTTTCTCACACCCTTCTATCCTTAAAACCTTTCTAATTTTAGGATGTATTTGTTAGTATTTATAAAGTAGAGATGAGAGAGATCTGACAGTATCATGTTTGGCAACCATACACGTCTCGCTACAGTGAGCTTTATATCACCTAGACATATTGTTATTTCAAATTTTTAGCTAAATATGAACCTATTTATATTATCTGAAAAGTCTCAATATTATATAAATTCTTTAATACTTGACTTCTATTGAAGCTCAAATATATCCAATTTTTTTTCCATGCGAGGTGCTCAAATACTTTAGTAATAGTCTACTAGTTTACAATGCAAATAATATCTAATTAATAATAAATGTAATAATTATTAACACTAATATTCAGTGGCACGATTTTGCAAAAAAAAATTATTTGACAACATAACTTATAACAAAACAATAAATACCTTTTGTGGATCACAACTTTCAGCACCAATAAGAAGAGCTCCCAAAGGATTTTTTGCCTTTCTGTTTTTTCTTTCTGAGTTAATATTTTCTGATGGAATAAAACTAACAACATGATTATCAACTACCTGAAATAAAGATTTTTATCGCTAAATGTAATAATTTAATATAAGTGTAATATATCATTTGCTATACATCTAAAAGGTTCAAGGTAAAGTTTCAGTAATTGATAATTGAGAAAAGCCAGTATAACTAAATCATGTTATTAATATAATACAGCAACTATTTATATTTATTTATAAAAGAGCAAAATACTAAAAATATTTACATAACTACTATTGGCTTCCAAAATGATGATTGATTCCTTACGAAAAATCTATAGCGTTAGGGAACAACAGTAATAGACCTGATGAAATAATATAACTTCTTACTAGCATACATTAAATAAAAGAGATATAATAATTTTCTTTTATTCATTTTTACTTTCACTTACCCTTGTGATCGTGAACATTTTTGAATCTCAGTTATCAACGGAAATACATGTTTTGAGGTCTCCTAAGTCCAAATTATCAAGTCCAGCAAAACGGTCTGTGTGTGTGTGTTAACAGTTTTTTACCTAGCTCAAAAACAAAATGGCATACGAAAGTGAAATTGTATATCTAAGGTTTTAATATACCTGGGATGTTACAGCAACTTTTTCGTCAAAATTGGCTAACCGGAAATGGCACTATATATCATTGATTAAATACATTTTTACGATTTTCTCAAAAACGGCTCAAATGATTTTGATTAAATTCATTATGTCCATATAAAATTAAGCAGCTTTTAATATAATACAGGTTTCATTCTCATTGATGTTCTCTAACCGGACCTAAATGACTAATTTTCAATATTAGCTTCCCCTAAAGTACCTTTAATTTTTTTTTATTTGAAACAATTAATCGTTTCCCATTAATCTCTAATATAAGAAATAGTTAAATATGAAAGAATTTGATAATTAAATAAAGAAGAAATAAGAGATTGTAACAGAAAATAGTTGTAATGGAGGAACCAAAGCAATACGAGCATGCCCAATCTTACCCGAGCTCACCCGAAACATTAGAACAGGCTTCCATACGTAAGATTAGCTTAATATAACACGAACACCGGCACTAATATGTACATGTACATATACATACACGGTTTTCATAAATCCTATCTTGGTATTATTTAATATATAATCGTATAGATTAGTGATATAAATATTAAAATTTGTATATATATGGATACTTAAACAAATAAAGACATCTACAATGAAATATAAATAAATATAGCATCTATATATTTTACTTTCACTTTCCCTTAGTCTGAAAATATTTATTTCTGCTAGGAGGGTGGTAATTGAAAGTTGTGTGATGCAAGCACCGCATCAGATTTTTTTTTATTATAGGTATATTATAACTATTTTTGGTCCATTTTTTTCTAACAGTATATTATTAGTTATTATTCGCTTTTCTTTTTTTAATTTCTTCTATTTATTTCATTTTTATTTTTATATTTATATCCTGTAATTGTATATATAAATTACAAAATACAGAATTTTTATTAATTCATATTTATATAGATTTTTTTTTTCTTTCTTTCTATTGCATAAACAAGTTTTTAGTCATATTTTATTTTCCAATTTCAACAAATTAAAATGATGAGATTCTCTTTATAACATTAAAATGTTTTTAGTGAGCATGTCAAATCTCAACAAATTAAAATTCTGGGATGACTTGATTTTTTTTTTCCTATTTACACTATATTGAAAACAAATAATACATTTTGAACAACAGAATACATGTAAATTACAGTTATATAATTTGAAAATGAGTAGCACAATTAAATAAACATTTGTATAATTTGTAAAACAGGAGATTGCTCCCCCGTTAGGGGTATCCCCCTAGTAATCATTATTATGATAATCTTTTTTATTTATTTATTCAAGTTGAACTAGGTATTTATCATTATTATTTATTTTTTAACCGACCAGCTAAATATTTTAATACTAACATGATTTTATGTTAAGACCTAGGTGTTTTGCACCTAAAACATCAAAACAACCAACAAAAAATAATTTAATCATTAATAATTGGACAGACTGATAGTAGTTATCAGCTATGAAGGAATAATTTACATGCAAACTGTTTTTCAATTTTTACCAGTTACATTAATAATCATTAATTTAAACCAAAACAGCTTTGAGGTTGAGGTTGTACCTGTAACAGGGTTGACCAAATAAGTCGTCCTTTCACATCCCACATTGGATAGCAACCAATCTTCCTCGTTATTAATCCACATCTTTTCGTATTCTCTGTCCACTCTCCTTTGACTAGCGGTTGCTCTTTTAATGGGCTCGGTGTGTCATAAGTCGAGAGACCACTAATGATAGCTGGTGGTCCGAATTTATCATGTGAAACTTCTTTAATAAAATTTTTATTGTCTACAGTTAAAGATTCATTATATTGCTGAAAAAAAAAAAATAATAATAATAGCAGTGCAGTTTAGAATGGTCTGTACCATAGTGATGTACGATCATGACAGAGTGATTATCATAACAGAGTATAAAGTAAAGCTAATTCCAATCTTTCATCGGATCAAAAACAAAAAGAGTATTTTATCAGTGAATGAAATGATCAATAGATAGTTCAATGTATATCTTTAATTTAGATAACATAGCAGTAGATACATAGTTATATATACAGTTACACTGACAACCTTTTTTGGTATATTCATTTTTTTTTTTTTTTTTTATGAATACTAAACCACCCTACCTACCAAACTGAAATACGATGTAAAAAAAATCAATGAGATATTATATGTCTGAAGAATCTCTTTAATGGATGGCAGATAACTTTGCTGATAATAATTGAAATTAATGCACCAGATAAATTAGTAAATGTGAAACCACTATACAAATGTCACTCCTTCTCCAGTGCACCAAGATCTCTCAGAAGCGGTATAAATGAGATTCTGAGAATAGTCGAGGATTGAAATGTTCACAGCATAACTTCCGTTACACAGCTTGCAATTTATGACCTCCCAACTGGTCTTCTTTTCAGTTAAAATAGGGGCATTAATTAGCTTTAATTACATTGCTGCTTTTGATTCCAGCTCACTTAAATTCCGAAGAGGTCCTTTTCAGTAGAGGTGAGGGCTCCTTACTAAGATGGGTCAGTCACTTTAGTATACTTCTGAACGCACTCTCACCCGCCATTCTCAAGAACCCATTTATGATATGAAAATGGAGTAACATTGGTACGGTAGTAACATAAATGTTTTACAAATAGTGCCAGATCAATAATGGGTCAATAAATATTATTCCATTTATTATAAAATTTTAGTTTGAATCCCATAAATTAAATTTCAAATTTCCTCATGAGGATTAAACATCTACATTAATACTTGAATTAGAAATGATAATCTCAATAAGTCATACCACTCTTTCCTTCTTCAAAAACCATAAAGGAAATCTAGGTTTAGGTGCTGCAGGTCTTCTTTCTCTGATTTGAAAAGACTGCCCCAATGCTGTGACAATGGGTAAGTTACTGAAAGTCAGAAGAGAGTAATATTTCAATTAAAATAACCAATATAAATATTTTCAAATTCTAAATAAATCACTGGAAGAGGACTATACCAGGATTCCTTAGACACCCTAGAATATAAATGTATTTTTGGACTAATGAAATTAAGCAGTTTACTAGGTGTGACTCTTGCCATATCTATAATACTTTAAAAGTAATGAATATGTATTTCCTTTCTATACTTAAGTCATGCCTAAAATAACGCCTATATTGTGATAAGGTTATAAATCTTACCTAATCAGACAAAGAGAACGAAGAACTATATGGCAACCTACGACTATCGTTGGCGAAGAATGCTATCTTTAGAATTATAAATTTTATTTACTTCGAATAATTATTTTTAATATGATTATCATCAATAAAATTTATCTTTATTTTTAAGCAGAAGAAGTCATCAATTCGTGAATTTCGGTGATGCAACTAATAGACCAAAGTACATGGGTTATTCTTAATTTAAATTATTTAAGTCTCTTGTGTATTTTTTAACCGTGCCATAGCTTCGAGATACAGACTTCAAGTTGAGTATCCTAAGTTCTTATACTGATATAGGTATAATTGAAGAGACTGTTCGACAGGCCTTATGGTCCTACTTGGCATTCCTGACAGCTTCCCGTGACGCCGAATAATGAATATTTACTGACTCAGATGGGAATCGAACCCGCATAGTTCCTAACCGTAAATCTAGGACTCTCGTCTCCTATAAAGTATTATTATAAAATAAAAAATATTTCTTTCCCCAAATAAGAGGTCCCTTTCGAGGTTCCAGGTATGTGTAGGGCTGTAGGAGGTTTTAAAACACATTTTCAGATATGTACAATTGGACTTAATTTCGAAGCGCATCAATACAGAATGACCGTTATTCATGCGGTACATCGACTCCCTTTAATAAAAGCGATTCTAAACTTAAAATCGTAAAAGTCAGACTGACTGTTCCATTAAATCCCAGTGATCGAGACCTAGGCACTAGTGGATCCCGGAGAGGAGTACTGAGGACGAAAAAAAAAATCCTGGATCCGCTAATGGACTATCTAATCATAGCCTTTATCATAAGTTCAATTTTCGCAAAGTATTCAAAATCACTACAGACATTCATCAATAGTCTTTTCAAGGAGTTCGTAAAACTCATCTTTCCCTTCATCGTCAGATTCTTTAGTAGGTGCATGGCAACTTATAAGACTATTATTATAGAACTCCCCTTCCACCCTCAGGTAGCATATTCTAGGATTTATAGGTTTAAAATCAATAATTTTATCTTTGAGTTTCCCCAAACGTAACGAGTTTCTCTTGGCGGCTGTTTTATATGTTATGGTTCTTCTTTTCTAGAACTCCTTTGCCGTCTATTTGATTTCCTGAACTGCCACTAAGTCAACCTGATACTGGTCCAGCTCATTTAGTAGCACTTGAAGTGCTCCAAGTCTATATAACTTCAGTACATTCCAGAATCCTAATTTAATATATTTTAGACGTTTGCCGGGTCGTTGCCTTAGTTTCAGTCCAGCTTCAACGTTTGTTGGCTTCGTGATAGGTTGATTTTAAGGAGTGTGGATTATCGTCCTCCGCTTCGTGTTCAGTGGAGGGTCTGCCTCCTTAGAGCCTCTGAACGCGCTCCTCCATCCGGAGTGGCTTCCTAGGGAAGGCAATCCTAAGGTGTGTAATGTTAGTGACCTTTGTGTGCGTTTTGTGTTTAAAAGTTTTTTTATTATTATTTGTTTTTTTGTTCTTCCGTACCTAGCCTTATAGGCTATACAGGGTTTTTCCGGGCCGGTGGGTGAGGAATTTAAAATTCCCTCCGTCACCGGGACGCGAACTCGTACGTTATATTTCTCATAACTTAGGTTATTTGGTTGCCGGTGCTGAGCGCACGCGTTAGCCCATTCGGCCACCCCGCCTTCATGTTGTTAGAGTACTTGTAGTGTACAAGTGTACTGTTCTGGTAGATGCGCATTATGAACTGAACTGTTGTGACCCGTAGGGACATTACCTCTCCCCCCTCCAAGTAACTGCATGCGACAGTTAATTTTTATTTCAGAACCTGTCATCTTTTGAATTTTTAAACTGCTCTATTGTTGATTCTATCTATCCATCTGCTGTTTGGTATTTCTCATAGTTTTTTTTTGTCTTCTATTGAGGCATTCATTGTTATGTAGAGACTTCCATATGGATTACTAGGAGCTACAACCCCGCCCATCTTAATCTCGTTGCCTTCATGTCATGGGATATTGATTTTCAATATTTCTTCAGTATTTCAGTTTCTGTAAGCATTTCTTTATTGGTCTTTCTTCTCCATTTGTTAGCACTCTGATCCCAGATCTTTCCAATTATCATAGCCTTATAAACCCTTAATTTGAGATTTTTCCGGATTTCAATACCTTTGAAAGATAAAAGAAAGCTCTGTTTGTGCTAGTTATATGCTGGTATATTTCTGTCCGTTGGTCATTCATTAAGGTTATTGTGGAGCCGAGGTATTTCAATTTTTCTACTGGAATGATAGTTTTTCTATGCAGACTTTGTTATTGGGATAAGATTTTCGGCTTATTATCATATATTTTGTCTTGTCTTCATTTACTCGTAGACCGATCTGCTCTGCCTCTCTTATCTGAGTCGTAGCGGGTTTCTCAATGTCCTCTTGATTACTTCCAAGAACAGCTATATCATCTTTGCACCCAAGGATTTTATGATTCATTCGGACTCAGAGCCCTCCATTTCCCTGTGACGTTGTTCTTATTACGTTCTCCAGGGCTAAGTTGACCAACATTGGTGATAGTCCATCTCCCTAACGTACGTCGTTTCGAACTTAGAAGGTTTCAGATACTTCTTATATTTGGACTCTACATTTGGAGTAATTTGTATACACTTTTGCCAATCTCACCAACTTACCGGGAACTCACAGTCGTCATGATTTTCCAGACAGCTCCTGTCAACAGAATCATAGGCTCCTTTGAAATAGACCAATAGGGCTATTTCTACATCAAGTATATCTGGCTTTTTAACCTTTTCTAGGTCAAGGTCCTCAGTACGGTCCATGTCTTCTTCATTCCTGGAGATCCCTTGATTGAAAAGTTCCTGGAACAGGACATTAATACCTCAAAAGACGAATTTTCCTTGAGACATTCAATGTGCATTTTATAAATGACCCCTTAAAGCCAACTCAAGTCACAAGTTAATAAATAAATCAAAGTTACAATTGGAATAAATAGTAGTAACAAAAACATTCTTATAAGACCAATAATAAGAATTGGAATTAAGTGCTGTATTTATGTATATAGACTTTTTTAATAACCTAGAATAAGAACTATTACTATTTCATTTAGATAAACATGGTTTGATAGTAAATTAGGCAAAGATAATTTAATATGGATAGCAGGCTTTGCTTCCATCTTTAGTGAGGTGGGTAGAATGCAGTAATAATAACTTCATGTGAAGGCAGAGAAAGGCAAATGCTACTTTGAGTACTGAGTACCAAGCATTTTACTCAAATACTGACCTTTTTTGAGTACCAAAGAATTTAATTACTACATAAATTGGTGTCTCAAACAATTTACTGAAGTATTGAATGAATTTCCAATAGTGATTCAATTTGAGGAAAACACTTCGTACTCGGTACTCAGAGTAGCATTTGCCCATCTCTGTGTGAAGGTACTTAGTCCTGAAGGTTCATCATCTGAAGCATATTAAGTAAATAATAATGTAAATCATTTAAAAAGAATGAGGAAAAGCAGCCACCTGGTGGCTTTGCGTCTTGGTTCCAAGAAGTTGGCCATAAAGGGTAATTTCACCAATTGCTGGAGAATCGAACTTTGGCAAATTATATACAGATGTAAATATTTCAGGGTCTGGGTTCTTAGATAAAATCAGTAACATATTTCCATCAATTTATTATAAAACTTTTTTTTTAATACATAAACATATCTTCTATAAATCACAATATTTGTCAATAACTTACTAACTGTAAAAGGTTTATTTTAAATATGTTATAAAATAAATATACTGATGATTTCATTTTACAAATAAATAATTAAATAAAATTTTAAATCATAACTTAAATCTATACAATCAAATAGAAATTACAGTTCTTTCATAAAACATTTATTTTTATCTTTATGCGATTTAATAAAAATTAAAGATATTTTAATAAATGGTTTGGGTACTTGGTAAGGTTTAACTTTGGTATAGTTAGAAGGTATCATAAAATGGTAACTAAATTAGTTTTGATTTAACGGTAGAAATGTTTATAGATTACTAAAAAAAAAAAAAAAAAAAAAAATATTGATTTGATAACACTAATTGTGAAATTATATACTTTTCATCATTTTGAAACATTAATTAAGCACATCATTAAACATTAAGCTTGAAGTTTTAAATAAAATTTTAAAATATTGTTAAAAATCATTTTAATTGACTAGAAGTTTAATATTCCATTTATTTAATAAAATTCTTGCTATAAATGGAATAAAGGACTTGAACTCTGGGAAAGTTTTGATAACCATCACTCATTTTTTATCTCTATTATATAAAAAAAAAATTTAGTGACTTTCATATTTTATTTTATTTTAGTATTAGGATCATAGGAGATAACAGGAGCTTGGCAATTATTTTACAAATTATACATCTGTTCATTTAATTAAATAAGTGTTCAGTTCCGGTTACCTCCTCCTCTCCTAATACAAAATAAAGATTTTTAGACTAAGAATTTGTACGTGAAATAGTTTTTTATGTTAATAAAAAATAATACAATCTGAACTACAGAATAGAAGTAAATGAAAGTTATATAAGTTGAGCAAATAGTAGTGCAATTAAATGAACAGTTGTATAATTTGAAAAATCGGGATTGGTCCACCGTTATGCGGACAGGAGGTACTCCCCTAGTATTATATAAATTTAGATTCTTTGATTTGTATTGAATAGAAACATTCTTTTAAATATTTCTTATTTCTGGCACAACTCATGTTAGGAAGTTAAATCGGCCTCATGTTAATTCAAACACACACAAAATATATATAAAATCTTTCTTAAATTTTAAAAGGTTATTAAAATATAGATGAAGACAAGAGGGCAAAGCATCAATTAATCAAAATTAATTATAGTTTCTAATCATCTAGAATGATTCCAATGCATATATGTTAATATAAACATCATTGAGACATTTATAATAAAAAATAATTTATAATAAATAAAATTAAAAGTAAACAGAACTAAATACACTAAATAAAGGTCAGCAAGACTATTAGCACAAACAATAAATCATAAAACTCAAAAACAAGCTAAAAATCCAAAAATCTCAGCTCGAATAAGTTGACCAGAAGTAAATAAGCATATGCAGTGAACAAGGAAGGATATAAATGTTCTGATCTACATTCAAAGTAGTGAAATAACATTCGGTCAACCACTACCTTCAAATGTTTAACACACCAAAATAAGATCCTAAGAGAGAACATAAAAAAGAATGTTTTTAGAATCTTTCAGGGTCTTGGGTTCAGTACTCGGTAAGGAAGTACTGTTTCTAGGCCAACAGTCATGAAATGACGTGATTTGACCAATATCACACTTAACGGTCAGGTTCCCTCCATTAAGGGCACCCACTTTATAGAGAACAGTTATGCCTCAAGATGATTTGTCGACAGCAAATCATGGTTCATATTATAACAGAATAAATAATTATCTGCCACAAACAGACTTAAAGCCAGTCCCTCGAGCATATTTCTATAAACCAAACTTTTGGGTAATTCGAACAACTCCATGTAGCAATTAGTTTAATCTACTGAGATTCCACTGTATATGAAAAATTCATGACTAAATAAAATATTACAGATAATCCTGCAACATAATGCTACATTAACAGAACTTAATAAAAATGTCTTTAATATACAGTATAGGAAATTAGTAACATCAACAAATTCAAGATACATAATAAATCAACGAGCTATTAATAATGTGAACAAAAAAATGAATAAATAAAAAGAAGACCTTTCAATGTTCGTATCATACATTTAAAATTATACTTATTAATGAGTATAATAGGAACAACAAAAATTTTTAGTATAGAAAGGAACTCATTCTTATATTAACTGTCAATACTTACAAGAATAAATGAGACTGAGTTCTTGAAATAAATACTGGCAGTAGACTTATATAAAAAAGTTCTATGGCCTACCCATTGATTTAATACTTCAATAAAGGCTATAAATTAATACATAAATTATTTGAACAATCGATTTATCACAATTAACTCACCATCAAACAGAAAAAAATCTTGCATTTTATATCAGGTGATCAGATTATATAAGAAGATAATTAAAATTATAATTGGTAAATGGTTGACTGTCGTGAATAATGGAAAGAAGAATAGTTGGGGTGATCAGTCAAATAAGGAGGCAAAAATAAACGATACTATTTATTTTGACATTAGCTGACGTTTTGACCTGAAGTTCAGGCCATCATCAGGGCTAAGAAAAGAACCAGATAACAAGGTATGAGAAACATAAGTAGTGTAGGAAAATAAATTAAAGTAAAATTCAGTTGTTAGAATAATGACAATAGTAAGAACTAAGAGATAAATGATAATAAGCAGTGCAAAGTGTGGAATGAAGAAGTAAACATAATGAAAAAAAAAAAGGTGACATAAGTATTAAAATGGGAATCTTAGAATAAAATGTAAAAACAGCAAAATATGAAGTTATATAAGAAATGGAAATAAACAGCAAAATCTAACTATTCTATTCACAATATCTTAATTTTACTGTTTATTTCCATTTCTTATATAACTTCATATTTTGCTGCTTTTACATTTTATTCTAAGATTCACATTTTAATACTTATGTCAACTTTTTTTTTCATTATGTTTACTTCATCATTCCACACTTTGTACCGCTTATTATCATTTATCTCTTTGTTCTTACTATTGTCATTATTCTAACAACTGAATTTTACTTTAATTTATTTTCCTACACTACTTATGTTTCTCATACCTTGTTATGGTTCTTTTCTTAGCCCAGATGATGGCCTGAACTTCAGGTCGAAACGTCGGCTAATGTCAAAATAAATAGTATCATTTATTTTTGCCTTCTTATTTGACTGATCACCCCAACTATTCTTCTCTCCATAATTAAAATTAAAGTTCTTATTAGTTAAATGAATAATAAAAAAAAGTGTTAAATGGCTAGTGAATGAATTTTATAAAATCACTAACCATTATATAGTTTCTTAATGATAATTGATTACATAACCAAAGTTTATTAACTAATAAAGCATGCAGTTAATTCTGAATAACTTCTCAAAAATAATTTAATATTAGAATAAATAAAAGTATAACTTACTTAAATTAGATTTTACAAATCTATTATTTTCATTGGCAAACAATAATACTATAATTATCTGAATACAATTAATATAATTAATTAGCAAACATTGTAGAATAATAAAAAAAATACTGATTTATAAATAAGCAGTTTTTTTCTTAACTGATATGTAAAAAGTACATTAGTAAATACTAAAACAGGCAATAAATGGATTTAACTAGTTTAGTTATTATAACATTAAATAAAAATAAAATAAAAAACACTTTTTCATAGATACAAAAAAATGTTATACTATACTTTCTGTTTTATCCAACAATTTTTCTCGATCCTTTTTACCAGTTACTTTAGTAGTACTTACAGGATTCTGGCTGTATATTACAGTTGCTACAGTAACAATAAATATAGACAACACTGTATTTAAATATATTGGTATAGAAAAAAGAAGTCTAGATAAAATTGCAGTAAATACAAGTTCAAGCCCAGATGCAAAGGTCTTCAAAATTGAATTGAGGTAACGTAAAAAGAAGCTTGTTACAATACCAATAGCTGCATTGTTGAATATCACAAGAAAGACCTAAAATAATAATAAATTGATAATTCTAATTTAAATTACAAAATACATTATTTGAAATTAACAAGTAAATAATTTTAAGACGGGAAACAATTTTTGACTTTGGGACATTGTTTGGAGTAGTAAGGAGATAAACATACAAAACGCCTCCACCACTCCTAGGTGGTGAGCCAGATGTGTTGGAGAGGGTGCCTAGAAGGTAATTTTTTTTGCAGGTTTTTGCTTATATCAGCAAAAATAGACATCGCATCGAAAAAGATGTTTTATACAAAATTAAAGTTGATAAAATGTGCAATATGAATGATTATATACCTTTTTTCGTTATCTCGCTTAGTTTCTAAGATATCCGTCCTGAATTATGGCTAATTTTGAAAAAAAAAATTTTGCCTCATGTTTATTGCCGTTTTCCAGGTTTTCGCTTATATCAGGAAAATTGTTGAAAGAAGTTAGTGGACTGTTCTACATATCATGGGTGATAAATATTCAGGAAGCAGTGTTTAAAAAAAAAAACATTTTTTTAAAAAAAGACTGTCCTGAATATTTATCATCCAATATATCAGGAAAACTATCCATCGCATCAACAAAGACATTCTATACAAAATTAAAGGTAATAAAATTTGCAATGTGATTGATTATAAACTTTTTTTCATTACCTCGCTTAGTATCTGAGATTTCCATCCTTAACTACAGCTAATATGGAAAAAAAAATGTTATCTCATATTTTTTACTGTATTTGACTAGCGAACTCAGTCAGAGTTCCTATGACTTAATTGTAGAACGAAACAATCAAGTCATGATTGCTTCGTTCTACAATTAAGTCATAGGGAAGAAAGTTTTTGTAATTAAATTTCTTCAAGAATATACATTATTTTAATAGTTTATCTTTAACAGTTCAAAAGTAAGATCAATTATATCTTTATATATCAAGAATTTGAAGAAAAAATTAATTTTTATAATATTTGTTATTATATTGCTCTAATTTTCTATAAATCTAAATCTCTCTCTCTCTATATATATACAATAAGATACATACATATTCTTGAAGAAAATTTAATTATTAAAAACTTTCATCCCCATAACATAAGCGTAGAACCCATTAGTGATAATTGATATCTCGTCGTATCTTTCACTTCCCTTTGCCTGAAAACATCTATTGCTGCTAAAAGATAACGACATAAGTAAAAGTTGTATGATGCGCACATCAGATTTCTTTTCATAAGATATTCTTTAAAATGACAGCTCAGTCATTGGATTTAATGAAGTAATAAAAAAAAGATGGTATTCTGACAAAATAAACCTTTCAGAAATAATATATAAAGGAATGGTGACACTTAAGTTTTAAAAAACCTCAATGATTGATATTTGATAAGTCTCATGGAAACTGTGTCACCTAAGAGGTCATTGCTAGAATCAGGCTGGATGTTATCTAGAAAATGGTAAATTTTAGGGCTTTAAAATGTTGGACATGGTTGAAATCTTTAAAAAACAATTTTTTTGAATGACACTCCAAAAATAATTTTCATAATAAACATTGCTTGATCAAAGTCATAAAGTGAATCGAATAGTATATTTTTTAAAAATTAAAAAATACTACATTTACCTTAATGTTGTGAAAAGGGACATAAGTTTCATGATTAAATAACTTATTAATATTTCCTCCAAATGATAAAATAGCTATGATACATATTATAGAATCAAGATATTGAAAAATGTTTTGTAAGTAGAGACTAAGATTTTCACTATGTGACTTTAGTAGGTACTCGTTATAAACACCAGCTAAACAGGAACAAGCAACCTACAAAATCATAAATAAAATTTTAAAAACAATACAAAAAAGTAGAAAACAATAAAAAAAAAAATGGTACTCCTTAAATAGCCGGTCGGGTCCGATTCCTATCTGCCAATGTTTATAACCTTAACACTGATAATTCTGATAAGCCACTGATAATTCCTATCTCCGTTTTCATATTTATTGTTTTATATTTATGTTATTATATCTTTGTATTCATATTTATTGTATTATATTCATATTATTGAAATTGTAAACAAAAACAAATGTAATAATAAAAAAATACTTTTATTTTACAACATATAAATTAAATAGACCAAAACATTATACATATATAATGTAAAAACATTACAAAATATATGTCTTCATATTGTTGTTAAATTATGGGATCATCCATAAATGAATTTTAAAGCCGTTAAAAAAAGAAATCCTCGACCCCTCTAACCATGTTCCTTTCCTTCTAGAAACGTTTTTGTTAAAAGTATGAAAGCATCTCCATTTCGTCTTCCCGTCGAACTTCATCACAATATTTCACCTTTGCAATTATCTCAGCGTCTTGAAAATATTTGATAGCCTCTTCTTCGGAAGAAGGCACTTTGAACAATGTAACAACATCCATAGTTTTACGAAAATGACACTAACTCACAGCTTACACGAGGAACAAAAAATAAAAAATGGAATAACTTAGATTAAAGGAGATAAGAGAAGGGAGGTTATGTGATATAAGATTAGATAACAAGGGAGGTTTCGACCCGACCAATTATTTAAGGAATACCAAAAAAATTAATTAAAAAAAAACTTAGCTCACCTGTAGCAAAAGTAATAGAGAACTTAAAGATGCCGACAGACTGAGTTGTTTTCCCTGTGCTTGATGAGCTATTTCAACTGGGGCGTCTCCAAAATTAATAACTTTCAACATGCAACCTGCTGTTAAAAGGACTAAAGAAAACCACTGTTTTCCACTTAGCTTCTTATTAAATATAAACTGTAAAATTAAAAATAATAATATTAAACAGATATATACAAAAATATTCTATAAATAGATAAATAAAAATATAAAAATTCAGATTTGAATTTAAAAATATTCAGTTAAAATATAAGACAAATAATAATAGTTAAAATAAATAATAAGGTAGATAAGAACAGTGAACTCATTACATTAAATAATTATATGAATGATGGATAGATTCCTTTTTATCTACAAAAAGGAGAGATAGACGCATACCTAGCCATAGTGTGGGTTTCTTAGGCCGGGTAAAAATTGAGATGCAGCTTGGTAAGGTTACACAGAAAAGTAGGACGAAGCTCACAGAGGCCATTAAACACTGTTATATCACCCTGCAAGCTAACTTTTGCTGTTCCATTCTATTTAAACTTTCATAGAATCTTGTCCCGAGTCACATTATCTCACCAATCTGCATCTCAACTTGTATCCAACCTTGTCCCAAAAACAACCTTCAACACCTATTTTTTTCCCACTTCAATTAGTCATTGGAACACCTGATGATTGTCTTCTCTTTCTACCGAACATGGGACCTTCTTATCAGACATTATGAATGAAGAAATGATTTTATTCTGGGACTACAGTCCCTTAAGAATAATAACAGTGTTACAAATTTATGGGTATTAGTCTGGCTTAAAATAATAAAAAATACAAACTAATTAACTCCTTATTGTTATTGCAATTGTGCAGTAGATTGAAATTAAACAGTATACAGATACTAGTAATTTTAAATGCTAGCGGAAGTTTGAATGTGGAGTAGGTGGTGGAACAGGAGTTGTTTGAAGGAATTTGTGGACGAGGGTTGACATATGGAGGTAGGAAGAGAGTTCCAAAAGGAGGTAGTAAGATTGACTAAGGATTTGCTGAAGGAAGTAGTTTCATGGGAGGGGATATATGAATCTATAGGTTGAGACCAAGTATTAAGAGAGTGGATAGAGGAGCGCAGAGTAAGGAGTTACAGGAAGTAGGGAGGGTTTTTGGTTCTGAGGACTTGAAAAAGGAAAACAACAAGGAGGAAATGTCGTCGGGAATTAGGATAAAGCCGCTTCAACTTGGTGTACCAGAATGAAAAATGTGAACGCCTGGGAATCCTGAAGATGTATCTTATGAAACAGTTCATGAGTTTCTCAGGTGGCAGGGTGGCCGAATGGGCTAAAGCGTGTGCACAGCACCGCGAGTTGCCCGGCAACCAGATATATGAAGTTTTGAGAGACAAAAATAAGTACGAGTTCGCGTCCCGGTGCCGGAGGGGATTTTAAATTCCCCGCCCTCACCCTCTGGCCCGGGGAGATCCCGTATAGCCTAAAATGGCGAGGTAGGGAAGAAAAAAAAAAAGTTCATTAGTTTCTTCAGTCTCATTTCTAGCCTGGCAGATAGCCCCCCATACAATCATGGAATCTTAGGAGTTGTTTAAGGACAGTTATGGATTTTCGGGTATTTTGGGAGATATGGTTATTCCAGAAGAGGTTCAGGTCAAAGATTACTCCTAGGTTTTTGACAAACCCTCTCTGGTACAGACCGAGCTCACGTTCAGCACATGTCAAAAGATGTCCAAACAGAACATGAGATAGTATCTTATAGGCATAAGACAGCAGCGAGATACCTTAATAATTGCTGCACAGCAACATATCACTATTTTTATGTATAGGACAGATAATTGACCTATCCCAGTCAGAGGGCATCATCTCATCAGTCCATATCACAAGGAGAAGATCCTGTAGAGCTTTGGTGAGCTCGTTTCCACCGCATTTTAAAAGTTCATCAGGGAGTGCGTCAGCACCAGGAGCCTTATTATTTTTGAGTTTTTTTTATGGCATCTGCAACCTCATCTTCAGAAGGCGGTTCAAGATCTATCTCTTGTTCTCCCATCTGTATTCTGTTGATTTCTTCTCCTTGATTTACTACTTCATCACAGGTATCTTCTTCACTTGATTTGCGAAGATTATTGAAGTAATTCCTCCATTTGCCAAGAACACCCGACATGTTGGCCATAAGGTTACCTTCTTTATCTCTACAGGATTTTAATGTATTAATATATTGCTTTCTGTCCTTGTTGACCATTCTGAAGAAAGCTCTACTTTCTTTGTTACGGTGTAACAGTTCTATATTTTCTATCTCCTCCCTCTTCTTCTGTCGTTTCTTTTTGCGATGTAAAGGTTAATCTTACCATAGCAGCTCTATATTGTCCTCCTGGTAAAAATTTATCAAACATTTGACCAGTCGTTGCATTCTTTGGGTAACAGATTTCTATGTGGTGGAGATTACAATGCTAAGAATCAGATATGGGGCAGCACAGTTAGTAACTTTAAGGGCAGCAGCAAGCAGCTAAGCAGGTGGATACCTTCCAGATAAACCAAGCTCCACCTCTACAAGACATTGGTGCGTCCTGTACTTCTTTATGGATCGGAGTGCTGGACAATTTCGAAGGCCACCAAAAAGGAACTCCTTGTTTTTTAAATAAAAGTTCTATGCCGTGTTTTTCGGGAGTAGAAGTTGGAGAGGAGTGGAAGCGGCACACGAACCAGGAGCTGTACAATGCTTTCGGAGAAGCTGACATTGTGAAAGCAATGAAGTTGAGGTGTTTAAGATATGCGGGGCATATTGCCAGAATGGCGGATGGAGAAATGCCCAAAATATTGCTTGCACAGCCGATGGTGTGGCGGGAAACGCCCGCAGCATGCTGGGAGTTAGGAACAGGATGGCGTCGGCGCAAGACCGTGAGGATAGGAGGAAACGGTTAGAGGAGGCCAAGACCTGTAACTGGGTTGTAGTACCGTGAAATGAATGAATGATGGTAAGATTAAAATGAAATGGTTTAACCACTATTGAAGTACATTGATAACTTTCATACGTCTCAGAAGTGTTGAAATATAAATATGGTAACTGATGAAATATTAAATAAATAAAATATTAAAGTGAAATATTCTACGATACTTGAAAATTTTCAATTACTTGGAAAACTACTCCTGTGGCTACAACTCGAAGCTGGAGAGCAAGAAAGTATGTTGTTGGGTCAAATGTGGAAAGATTGATATAGGACAAATTGTTGTAAATGCAATAAAGTCCAGCAGGTACAAAATAAAGAACTGCAACTGAAATTTTAAAATTTGCATATAAAATTTAAATATTAGAGGATTAACTACAAATTAGATATTGGATCATAGCTAAATATGTTGCCTGAAATCTGAACCTCACCAGAAGTGATAAGCTACGAGACTGGAGACAAAGAGAGTCATGCAAATAAATGAGCAGCTACCCTCTCAACTTATTCAACTCACTATATAACCATATGGCATTGTTGTCACTGTCTACTTTCTCTTGGAATTGTTTACTAGGAAGATTCACCTTGTAACCAGTCTTCTAGCTGGTCACTCCCTTTCTATATCTGGTATTCAAGAGGTTACTTCAATAACACAACTTACATATTATTCTATAAGTGAGCATTAGTATGTCATGAAGATAATCTGAATTTATACAAAAATAAGGATAATCTTAAATTAGACTGATGCAACTAATACTGAGGGTGACCATAATACAGTATTATAATTATTGATTGGGCAAGTATCAGCCTCCTGGATACTATTTACATCGTTAAACAGCATTCATTATAAGGAATAGTTATCGTAATTGACTACGGTAATCAAAGATTGAAAGCAGTATCCACCAACATCAAAGGTAGAGCAATACACCATTAAACCAACGAATAACAATTAAAATTTTAATATTGAAATAGCCGCATCATATAAATCATTGTTGCTGGGATATGTGGCACTAGATTTAGTAAGTTGAATGTTATGGATTCTGAAACATATGAAGTAATCTATTCAGATCAATCTGAGAGAGAAATACTGAAGATAGATCTGTAAGAGGAAGGAAGCAGAATAATCAGGAATAATAGGAAACACGATAAGCTATCCATATACAGTAAAAGAAGCCAGTAGAAGAGAGAATAAGTAAATACAACTATGATATAATGTATATTTGTAGTTGCGAACAAAAGTGCAAAATGTTTCTGTTAGCTTTTAAAAGAAATAAATCACTTGGAATTATTTAATAGTAACATAAAAAAAAAAAAATCTTTGTACTTGTTTCTATTGAATTATGGGATGCTAACTACAGATATTAAACTATTTACTATCATATTTCTTAAAATAGGATAAAGAAAGTACCCTTCAAGTTGTGAATTTAGAAACTCACCTCTGATGTTTCTTGATGTCTCGCTAACAATTGATAGTAAGCTATGTCTGAAAAGAAGGTCAAATAATTAATTTGTATTTTATCAGATACTATAATCAAACAAGACAACTATCACATTTTTTAAATTTCTTCTACCAATAATCTAATTTCAGATTAACTTCAATTAGACCTCTTCCTATTTACATACAACTAAAGAGGATTTAAAAAAAACTTACTGAAAACTGTATCCAACAATACACACAAACAGTTTTATTCCTTCGGTTAAAAAAACGGCAATTTCTGTATCATAATTGTATTTGTTATCAGATTTTTGGGACCTGGTTACTAACCAGCCTAGAACAATAAGTTATAAAAGTATAAAATATTATATGTATGCTGTCTTACAACATAATATTTACCTTGGTTGACAAACAGGGTAACATACAACAAAAACAGCCACAAAGACCATCTAGATGGAAACATTTCCTGACAGGTATCAATACCTAGCATTGTGCTCACTTACTTATATCTAATTTATAAATTGTCCTTTAACAAATCTTTCATTATACATCATAAGAAGGAAATAAACTGTATACAATGATTGGGTTATTTTAAGAAAAGAATAATGTGGATAGCATGGTAATAGCATCTATTGTCATTTTTATAGTAGGAATTTGATTTCAAGGAGAACATCTTATCTAACCGCTATGATAACAGCCTTGATAGCCGATCTATCAACTCACATCCTTCTTATCATTAAGTTAAACCGGGAATGGCAACAATAGTAGTGATATGAATACAAATCGATAGATAGCATAGTTGATTCCATGTTTTTATTACATCGATATATTCTCAACTAAATCGCCACTTACACGATCAATATCGTGTTTCTTTAATATAATGATCGTGAAAGAGCTACATTGGCAGCTAATAAATTGACGTCAATCAAACTGGTTGATATCAATTTATTTTTATTTTTATTGAAGCTCCTTCAATATTACTGAATCAGTGTCAATATAATTGCACCTCTAAGGGCTATATTGAGCCATATTAAACCATATATACCGATCTTAAAAAGCTCTGGGCAGTACCGCACTAGCGGATCCAGCGGGGGGCGCTCCCTTCCCCCCTGAAAGCTGGAAAAATAATTCCAAAAAAGTTTCCCAAAAGCAGCTATTTAAAGAAAAGGGAAACATAAGGAAAATTCATCCTCTTAGACGATGAATATCCTAATGTAATATAAAAAAAATATTATCGTGACCAGCAATTCTGCAAGGCGGCGAGCCTTCCTCTGGATGGTGGACAAAAAGTTCCAAAAAGCAGCTACTCAAAGAAAAGAGTGATGTAGTTTTTGGGCCGCCGTGAGATACGAAGGCTTGTGCTGCTGTCCCATTTGTTCCTCTTGACTCCGAACTGAAATACATCTCGCAGGTGAAATACACGATGGAGGCAAATTTATTTTAAAAAAGTATGAACTTCATTTATTCTTTCGAACAACCTTTTATTCGAGCACAAGAAAATACGGATTTTCTCCCGGACCCAGTTTTTATTCAGTTCCAATAGGTCTGGGTGCATTGCAAACTTAGGCAACTATAGTCTTCTTGAAGAATCCATGCGATTCATAATACTGATCTCGATAATAATTTGTGCATTTCTCATGAGAAAGTGTTGTTCTTTTCTTAAAATAGCTGCTGTTGGGAACGTTTTCATGAAGCAAGATACTAATTATTTGATCGCCGATTTGATCGGAGTCTGATTATGTTCGGAATCAGAAATTATTCTGAGTTTTGGTTCATAGAGAACTCATTTCCAAGCTGCATGACTGCTTTGATACACTGTTTAGTAGTAATATAGGAAAAAAAAGATCAGATAAATCTGGATTTTTTACTGTAAAAAGTTTTCTATTGTTGACCGGTGTCAGCAATTCAGTTTTTGACATGTCTAAACCTATATAACGTAACACGACACAGACAAGGATCCGACAAGCGAAAGCGAACTACTTTCACGAAGCCCTTTCCTCAGCTCCTGATATCAAATCAAAATGGCTCCTACTTCGTAAGCTTTCCCTCTGTGAACCTTCTAGATCCCCTTCCTCAGTTTTCCCAATATCACCTGATGACCTAAACTCCCACTTTAGATCGGTTTCCACCTCTTCTTTACCATCCCCTTCCGGCTTTTCTCCAGAGGTACCTTTTAACGACAATAATTTTTATTTTTCCGACATTTCTCCCACAGACCTTATTACCGTTATAATGAAATCCCGTTCCAATTCCGTAGGCCCAGATGGCATTCCTATCAAACTAATAAAATTATGTCTCCCTGAAATCCTCCCGGCACTCCTTTTCATCTACAATTTCTCCCTGCAGAATTCAATATTCCCGACCTCTTGGAAAAAAGCCATTGTCCTTCCTTTAAACAAAAAGCCTAATCCATCCTCTCCCGAAGATTTCCGCCCAATATCAATCCTTTCCAATCTTTCTAAACCCCTAGAAAAGTTAGTGCAATCCCAAGTTTCCAACTACCTTGAACAATCCAACCAACTCGATCCTCTCCAATCTGGCTTCCGTCCTGGCTACTCTACACAATCTGCTCTGATTAAAATTACTAGTGATATCCAGACTGCAATAGATGACAAAAAACTAACCATACTTATACTGCTTGATTTCTCCAAAGCTTTCGATTCCATTATCCATTCCATCCTTTTCAACAAGCTAAAATCATAATCCTTCTCCAATAGTTCCATCTCTTGGTTCCAGTCTTTCCTCTCACAACGAACCCAAGCAGTTTCCATACCTAATCAACCTCTATCTGCCTACCTTCCTTTATCCTCAGGAGTTGCACAGGGTTCAAGCATGTCTCCTCTTCTGTTCAGTTCTTATATTAATGACCTAAATGATTCAATTATCCATTGTTCCCACCACCTTTATGCCGACGATTCTCAAATCTATTTATCCTTTTCTCCCGCTGAGTTATTGGTGGCATTTGCCAAAATTCAAGAAGATTTAGATCGAATTAGTGCCTGGGACCACTTAAATGGATTAAGGCTAAATGCTGCCAAAACTCAGGCCATTCTCATTGGTTCCAAGCCCCTTCTTAGATCCCACACCAACTTTCCCTCACTCTATCTAAACAACCACCCCATCACCTTCTATCCCTTTGTTAAAAATTTAGGCTTTCTCATAGATCAAACCCTTTCCTGGAATCACCATATCTCTCATATATCCCGCCGTGCAATTTCTACCCTCAAACTATTCCATCACTTCCGCCATCTTCTACCCCAAAATACCCGTAGACTCATAGTTTCCTCTCTCATCTTTCCCCACTTTGACTACAGCTGTGTGGTGTACGATGGCCTCTCGGTGGAACTGCGTGATAGACTCAAAAGACTTATGAATTGCTTCGTAAGATTTGTAATTGGAACCCCGAGACGCTCCCGTGTCTCCCACCACTACACTGAGTTAGGGTGGCTCTTCCCCTCCTTAAGAAGACAATATTTCCTTGGCACTTTCCTTTATCAAATCATTACCGATCATCGTCCTTCTTATGCCTACAACCTTCTCCAATTTAAGTCCTCAATCCATTCACTCACTACAAGATCCCGACCCTCGGACCTATACATCCCTTCTCATAGATCTGCCTCATTCCAAAATTCCTTTATAGCCCGCTCTGTCAACTTTTGGAATTCCCTCCCGATCAAAATTCGACATGCCCCTTCCCTGTATACATTCAAAAACCTCCTATTCCAATTCCTGTTCCAAAAACAGTCTGATACCAGCTAACTGTTGATATTATACATGTATTGTGTAGCAATCATATAATCATAACACTTGGTAAGAGATAGTACATGCATTTCCTACTATCGACGTAGGAATTTCAATACATACATTTTTTTTTATTATTTTTTTTTTATTCAATTATAAGTAACTGTTTATTTTTATATATATATTCAAGTAAAGTTTTTTTTTTTTTTTTTTTTTTTATGAAATGAACTCATTGTATCTCTTTTTCGTTCTTCATTTCTCAAAGTGTATGTTTATGTTGTTCAACCCTTAAATATAATTTTGTTCATAGTTCAAGTGATTCGTTCATAGTTTTAATTGTTTTGTTCATAATTTTAAATGCTCTGTACATAGTTTTATCTGTTTGTATATAGCTTGTGCACCTAAGGTTTTCTTTACTTTTTATTTTATTTTATCAATTTTATTTATTGTTTCAACGTTCAGGCCAGTAATATTCTATTATTTTGTACATTATTGTTATTCTGAAGGGACTTAGTCCCAGAATAAAGTTTTTTTTCTATCTATCTATCTATATATAGGATGTCTCGTAAGCAGAGAGAAATATTTAAAGGAATGATAGCCTAACTCAATAAATATAAAAAAGTTTATATAAACAATGATTCGATTTTCAGCAGAAAAGTAGGAAAATAAAGTTTTGTGATTTTTCATGTAAGCTATGTTTTTTGTTGAAAAGGAAGTTATAACAAAATAACTATTTAAAGTAATTAATTAATCATTGCTTCACTGTAAACTAGACAAAATTTACTTTAAACAAAAATAGAGTTTACTTTTGTTAAAACCATTTAAACAGGACTTCTGATCGGCTAAACTCAGCTAAGGAGTGGAGGGAGATGGGTAGTGGTGGGAGAACGGATAGGGCTAGGGAAGCATCTAGTACAGAGGTGCGCCTCCCCCCTCCCAGAGAAAATTCCTGGATCCGCCACTGATCTCAGTGAGAGTAATATGGTTAGAATGCGGTGGCAACAAGAGGATAGCTGTTAGGTGTTGGCATGAAAGACCAAAAGTTACTTGCTGGACTAGTTTTGCAGTTTTAGCGAATAACTAAATACATTTTGATGAAGGATTATTTTATTTTTTCTGAATTTTGAACTCAGCCATTAATTATATTTTTTTCAACCTTATAATATTTTACTTGCTAGCATACTTTGGTCATAAATTAAAAGAGATCTGCACTCCATTCTAGTTCCTCCTCACTTGTTTAGTTCTGCCATCAATTACTGCTAAAGTTTTACTTTCTGTTTTCTACATATCAACAGGATAAATATTATTGATTTAACACCGAATATATTGACCATCTGAGGAATTTATTGTAGAACTTGTAACATTTGGTATACCAAGTTCAAGAATATCGCTTCAATATTATTGAATCAATAATATTTACCGCGTGAGGGGGGCTTACAGTATATATCTAAATATGACGAAAATTATATTATAAAACTTTTTTTTTTCTTTTGGAAAGTTTGAGGACGACTCATTATTTCTATTATATTGATAAGCAGCATAATTACAACAGATTTTTTTATCTTGAGTAGTTGTATTTACTATGATAATATTTTTCTAATTTAATATTAATATATGAAATACCCAAAAAGGAGGAATATTTCAACTATAAATGAAATATCGAACATCTGGATACTATCGATTTATTTTGAAGTTTCCCTCGAAAATTCTGATCTACCCGTTTGTTTTGAAATCATATTCCCTCCTGCAGGCTGTTAGATATGCCAATGTTCGTTGACAGGGGACTTATTAAGTGGTCGCATTGTTTTTATTTTTTTGTTAGTAAATTTTAATGGGAATAAGCTGAAATGTCAATTGAAATTGATCCTCGTGAAGTTTTAGAACATTTGGAATATTTAGGTTATACATCCATAACAAAAGAGCAGCTTGCAGATTTTATAAGAGGTGTGTATATATTTTTATTTAATATTATTATTATTATTTTAACTTTTAAAATATGAATTTTCGTTTTTAGATTTAAAAAAGCTCATAAAATATGAGCAATCAAAAGAGAAAAAGGGACAAATAGTACAAGATAAAGTGTCTGTGGCATGTGAAACATCATTACCTTTTGAAGCAATTGGTGCCAATTCTAGGCATAAAACAGCTTCGCCATCATTAGGTCATGAGGAGGGTTATTCTACTCATCAGTGTCTTCCTGTCACCCAATCTGATTCTCCCAACTTACAAAGAAGTTACCATTCAGAAGATTTTGGTATGCTTACTAAATAATATAGTGTGTAATTCTTGTTGTTTGCTTTGATTGTATTATAATATTCTATTTCAGATGTGCAAAACCAACCAGTGGACAGAGATCATGTTTCCTGTTGCAAACAGTGTGAAAAGAAAAATGGTTTAAAAACTTGTGGAATGAAGGAATGTTTTGAAACTGAGAAACAACCATGCCCATCATGTATGTAGATAAGTGTACTAGATTTTAATATTGAAATTATATTTCGGTCCCAAAACGACTCGATTGAAGGACGACTCGAACATCATTTTACATATATTTTTTTTTTTTCGTTCAGAGCAATAACCGTTATAACAAAAATTAATAATTAACAAATCAGTATATACATAATTTGTTAATAAGGAAGTTCCATGAAGGGAATATGTTTTTTTTTAAATGCGTGAAAAGGGATGTGTTTCGTAGAAATACAAATGAAAGCAATCCTATAAACACTATTAAACTATTCACTCCTAATGTCCATGACGTACTGGGTATGGTAACAGATATACATAAAAAAGTTAATGGACGCACAGTTAAAACAAGATGCACAAAATTGCTGAATAAAATTAAAAAAGGTCTCGAAGAAAAACCATATGTTTAAAAACAGCCATAGTAAAATTATTTTTATATTAATAAAATGCTCAAAATATTACAATGGAACTGCAATGGTTTAAACAAACACAAAGACCTATTTAATATTTTAATGTCTAGGCATGCACCAATTCGTGCGGCGATTCAAGAAACACATCTACTCAACCAACACGATTTCAATATAAATAACTACGAAATAATAAGAAAAGATAGAAATTCATCCAAAGCTTGGGGTGGGGTATCCATAATGGTCAAACATGGAGTCTTTTTTGAAATAATAAACTTACAAACGGATTTTGAAGCAGTTGCCATAAAGATTTATTTACCAAATCCAATAACGATTTGCAGTTTATATATCCCACAATGGAAAAAATTTTCTACCGAGAAACTGTCTTGGCTTACTAGCCAACTCCCTAAACCATATTACATTTTAGGAGACATGAACGGCCACCATCCTGTCTGGGGATCTGACTATATCGATAACAGGGGTAATATCTTGGTAAAATTTTTAGAAGTCGATAAAAGCACAGCATTATTGAACGACGGCACTAAAACCCATCTTAATCTAAGTACCAATACACTCACAGCTCCAGATCTCAGCCTCTGTGAACACCAACTCTTACCAACAACGAACTGGAGAGTGCTAGATGAATTATTTGGCAGTGATCACTTCCCGATTCTCCTAGAAATTCCAGGAAATAGGCCATTTGTACAATACAACAACCTATGGCAGTATTCTTCAGCTGACTGGGAAATTTATAAGGAATACATAATTGCAAACATAAATCAAAACGAAAGCTCTTTAGACACACTTGAATGTATAAATATCAATGAACAGCTAAACGTTTTTAACCAGACAATACTCGAAGCAGCATCTCATAGTATCCCTAAGATAAACAAAGAATATTCTCGCGTCCGAGTCCCATGGTGGAATACTGAATGCAGTAAAGCAGTCAAGGCAAAAAAGAGAGCTTTAAATAGACACAAAAAAACCAGACTATTTTGTGATCTTCTAGAATTTAAAGAACGGAGAGCCTACGCTAATAAAATTATAAAACAAAGGATAAAAGAATGTTGGAGAGAATACGTGTCTTCAATAAACAGTTCAACTACATCTCAACAAGTATGGTCCAAAATTAGAACAATAAAGGGATACAAAAAAATGTCCACAATATCAGGTTTAAAAACCCAAAATGGCATAGTAACAGAAAATGTGGAGATAGCAAATAAACTAGGATCCTACTTTCAAAAAGTATCTTCCAAAGTTTTGTTATCCACAAAAAGACAACTGAACGCCAATGGGTCATAATCAAATGCGAAGATACGGAAAACTATAATGCGAAAATTATATACAATACTTCTATAGTCTATTTTAAAGTTCGATACAGGATAAATAGTGTCTTTCTGTCGGCTCCCCAGTTCATTCCAGAAACAGCTCTGAGTATATTTATTAGTTTTAAGCAATCTGTTTTCAAATTACGTAAATGCACTTAAACATATGGTTTTTCTTCGAGACCTTTTATAATTTTATTCAGCAATTTTGTGCATCTTGTTTTAACTGTGCGTCCATTAACTTTTTTATGTATATCTGTTACCATACCCAGTAGGTCATGGACATTAGGGGTGAATAGTTTAATAGTGTTTATAGGATTGCTTTCATTTTTCGCCATTTCTACGAAAATACAGAATGTATTTCTACGAAACATCCCTTTTCATGCATTTAAAAAAAAACATATTCCCTTCATGGAACTTCCTTATTAACAAATTATGTATATACTGATTTGTTAATTATTAATTTTTGTTATAACGGTTATTACTCTGAATGAAAAAGAATAAAATATATATAAAATGATGTTCGAGTCGTCCTTCAAGGTTTAAAAAAATGCTTTTAGAAATAAAATTTTTATTGACACGTGCTTACATTTAGTTCCTGTAAATAATACATTTACTGTTATATTATTTTTCATAACTGTGTATGAAAGATTTTCTTGTCATTTGGATAATAAATAGTCTGAAGTTATACATTATCTTTTTATTTGTTATTCGAGGTTTTCAATAGAAGTTGGAATAATTGAATCTATAATTTATTTTATCAAGCCTTTTTTAGAATTGTGCAATTGTCTATATAGCTTATGTAACTTTTTGGATTTCTAATAATATGAGGGTCTACCATTTTCTAATAGGCTTGCTTTTTATGGAAATACTGTCTGATTTGAGATTGACCATCAAGTTTATATAACGTTTTTGAATTCTTAGATATACGGTTCCACTATTTTCTAGTTGTCGGAGCTTTTTATGAATATACTGTTGGATTTGAAATTGTTCATCGAACTTATGTAGCGTTTTGGATTTCTTAGATATGAGAGTCCACTATTAAGTTGTCAAGGACGCTTTTTATGTAAATAATATAAGAATTAGAGATTGCACGAGAAAAGTGGATAATATTAATAAATAAAATGCATCTATTAATCGTTATATAGATAAATATTTATTCCAAAAACGTCCCAGCACAACGGGACCCGTAGATCTGCCAGTTGGACTATACTGTTAACTTGAAATTTATTTTCTCATTTTAATCTGTATTATTTTTATTGAATGAATTAGCTGCTTAATTATTGTCTTTTGTAGTTATTTTTCTCAGTAATCCGAAAATAGGGGCTTATTGTACTCATTTGTAAAAAAAAAAAAAAAAATAAATAAATAAAACCTTTTTCGAGGAATATCCTTTATTTTTGAGGAAGGAATTAATGTATTAGGGAAACAACTGAGAACAATATTTGATAATTCTGAGATAATGGATAATGGAAATCATCAATAAGAAAAATAATATCGTGAAATAGCATTCAGAGGTATAATAATTAAAAGTGTTTATCTATTACTGTTTCTTTTCTACAGCTGTATAATATATGTACAAGTTCAATTAAGGTTACATGATGTAGTCTAAATTTTGAATATAAGTTGGCTCCTGCTGTGTAACTGAACATGGTTAAGGTTATTGTACTTAAATGGCGGGAAAGTTGATAGTAACTGACTCAAGAGATCAGTCACCTTTGTTCTCTTTTGGATTGACCCGAATGCAGTCGCCACTCCATGAACAAGTGTTACTGAAGTGATTGTGAACCTCAGGTAATCCGTGTGGAACTCATGTGAACTACTACCAGAGTTTTTAATATACTAGAATCCCACTTAACTATGGTAAAAAAAAAAAACAGTTTAAATTTATTTTGATACTATTTCTGAAGTGCTAATCCATTTTATGGCTATTCTCATGATCAGATGATTACACTGTATAGGGAAATCTGAAATATGCTCAATGTGTTCTGAATATCAGTTCTATTGATTGGCAACTATTCTTAGTTATCAAAATTATGGTATTGGTTCTCAATTTTGTACAGATCAGGAATGATTCACATTCACTTTGGTTAAAATTGTTCACAGAATGCCAAAAGTCTCCGGGTTTATCTATTTAGCCGGGATTATTTATTTAGCAATATGTGCCTTTTTAAATTATAACTTACATACAGCAACTACGTCTAAGCACGTGACAATTAAAATTTTACCGTTAACATTTTTTCTTTAATAGGCCCTAAAGGAGGGTGTACTCAAGTATAATTTTATATTCTTCTTATTTTCTGAGAAGCTGTATAATATTCTTTATTTTTGGCAATGAAAACTTCCAGGTAAACAAACAATTGGTTTATTTGTTGAATTACATGTCAAGTTGATGTTTCAGGAAAATTATTTCCATTTTCAAAACTTAAATTCCATACTTTCATAGCAATTTCTGACTAGAAAAGAGTTAATTACATGTTGTGTTGTTACATAAAATGTTATAATTACCTAAAGCCTGATGTGCTCCTTTGTGATGATTTGAAATTTACGTGTTATAAATATAATAAAAATATATTATCTGGAGTATCAACATTCCTAGGACTAATAATTGGGTGCCTGTTGTGGGGGATACTATCAAATTTTGGATCTAATTGTTTACTCTTTTACTATTGTTATTCAATGACTCTTTGTTACATTGCTGCATTCTAGTTTTACTATATTTTAATTTTATTAAAGATATTTTTATAGTGTGTTCCCAAATGTTTAGTGTCTGTTTTGTAATTTACTGTAGTTCTATTGTTTTTTGTGATGTTTATGGCTTCGAGTAATTTTCTATTGTTTTTTTCTTCTTTTTGTGTTTTGTGTGTTACTTGTTTTTTGGTTTAATATCATATTTTGTAAGCGACTGTACCATGATTTGTTGATTAGGTTTGCAGGATAATTCTCAATAAGTATTTTATTTGTGAAATAAAAGGTTTATCAGTTAGTTTTATTGCTTTGTGTATTAGGTTTTTGGCTGTGTTAATTATTTGATATCTGGGATGGTTTGAACTGAAGTTAAGAATTCTATTGCTAGTTTTTCTTTTTTTAGTCCATTTGGTAAGTAACTGTCCTTTGTCCAAAATTATGTCCATGTCCAGAAATCTGAGTTTCTTATTTATCGTTTTTTCCATTTTAAATCTAATTATTTTGTTGTACTGGTTTAAACATTCCAATATTTCATTTCCTAAGTCTTTTCGTATTATAAGTAACAGGTCATCTATATATTTTTTGATTAACAGAGGTTTTTGTTCAATTTTTGACAATTGGTTGTGTTGTGATGAGTTTGTTTTAAAAAATGCCACTTAGATTCGCTGACATTGTATTTCCATTCCTGACTCCCCAAAGTTGTTTATAAAAATCATTATTATATTTGAAATAGTTATATTTAGTACATAAATTGACCCCTTCAATGAAAACTTTTTTATCTTTAATTTTAGTTTCACTTTTTATGCTATCCCAACGCTCTCCTATTTAATAATAACGATTTTGATGTCATGAACGCTATGGAGTTGAAAGAGATAATTAAAGATAGTCAGCAAAGTATAAAATACATAACAATCATAAGCTTGGATGCCGAATCACTTTTTACTATTATCCCATTAGACGAATGCTTAAAAATTATAGATGACAACTGGGATAGCATAAAAAGTGAAATTAAAATTAAAGATAAAACTTTTCATTGAAGGGGTCAATTTATGTAATAAATATAACTATTTCAAATATAATAACGATTTTTATAAACAACTTTGGGAAGTTGGGATGAGAAATACAATAAAAGGAATTTTGGGCTATAAAACTGTTCAAATTTTCATATACCTCATTAAAAACATCTCCCTTAGGACTTATGAAAAAATTAAATTCAGAGTGTAAAATGCTTTGATAAAACCAGTAATGATAAATGGCTGGAAGACCTGAGCATTAACCAACACCCTATATAGAAAAATGGGAAGATTTGAGAGGAAATTAGATAAAAACATTTATTTGTTTATAAAATACATATCATTTTTTTTTTTTACATATGATTAAATGACTTATCTGCAATGAATTTATGTTCATCTATTGAGAGGGAATTATTCACAAATAACCAGAGCAATCTCGAATCATAATACTAATTCATGGAATAGAAGGGTCGATAGAGAACTGCTTCAGATACGGGTCAGGCTACTCATATTACTGGCAGATAAATAAGCTGGACATATGGCTCAAAGCACTCCTCTACCCCGGAAACCAGTACTCTCAGATAGGCAAATGTGTGGATAAGGCTGGTTTAGAAGGCCACAAAGATCTACATGATCTGTAAATCCATCAGAAAAATCCAATTAACCTCCTCTTAACATAATCTAATCATTCTGTATAAGAGGATAGATCTGAGGACACATCAATCATAAGTAACGATGATATTCTATACACAGCTAGTTTTGGATTCCATCTATAGTGTGATTGATGTGAAGCTGCCATATTTGAATAGCATTTCAAAGCACTATAACTTTTACAATCAATCAGTAAATATAGATTTTCTTGAGAAAGCTTTAGTTGAATGTGTACTTTGTTAATGCGCTATGTTTTTTTATTACATTGTGTTACATATTGTGTTAAACCTCATTGTTTGATTACCTATGAATGGGGGGAAGAAATCTTAGGTCAATCCATCTTGATCTTACTTTTGTGGGCGACTTAATCGTATTTGCAAACGATTGCAGGAACCTTCAGTTCAATAATGAATTGAGTGAATGGATTTTCATTTATTGTGATGTGCAATTTTTTTTTCCAGTTATAAGGCCAGGGTTGTGCAAACCAGCAAAGTGTGATCCAGTTGCTTTGTATCATTATTACCAAACTGAGTGGTCAAAAAAGCCACTTCCTGGAGAAGATCCAAGAACAGACCTACGTTGGGCGGTCAGGACAAGGCTGGCTCAGAAACAGCAACAGCAACAAGTCAGTTACATTTAAAGATACAATAATTTAAATTATTTCTTCGCAAAGTGCTTCTTTTTTTCTTTTTTTTTTACATGTTTAACAACATAATATTAACTGTAATTATCTAATTCTCTGATAGAAGAATTAATTATGGAAAAAACAATATCTTTAAACTTTCAGTTATGTTAACAGATTTGTATTACTAATAAACTTAATATTTCTTTCCCAAAAAATTGGAAATATTCATTAATACTTTAATTTTTGTTTCTATAGTTATATCTTAATATAATATTTCTCAAACATATTTTTTGTTTGATACACCATATCTTGGTTAATGTTTAATCAAAAACAGTTGGTCAGCCATCAGTTTAAAGATTATATTCTCGTTCAGCACTGCAAGAAAAGTCCATCCCTTGGAAAAGTAAAGAAAAAATGTTATGAAGAAAAGAAAACTTCATTTGTGGATAACTTAAAAAATTATACTACTTATGGAAGATTATATTCATGATAATTTGATAAGTTCTTAAGTTTCCTACAAAACTAAAAAAAATTCACATGTATTTCTAGAGACTGTAGCCCTGAATTGGCTCTAACAATTAGGTACATTCCAGAACAGTAGGAACTATTTTTGGTTTGTCCATTCACACAACCAAGAATTACACTTATGGTGCAAATTCTGAAAAAAATATTTCTTGCTGCATCGCTGATATGGGGTTGATAAGATTTTTTTTACTTTCACATATGTAATGTAAAGTAATGCGATCTGTGAGTGTGCACGAGTGTGTGTGTGTGTGTGTGTGTGTGTGTGTGTGTGTGTGTGTGTGTGTGTGTGTGTGTGTAAACAGCCTAGCTCAAAAACAAAAAGTCATGCAAAATTGAAATTGCATATTTATGGTTTGTATATGGCTGGGACAGTTTTTAACTATTAGTCTTTCTAGTTCAAGTTCTGTACAAGCTGCTTTCAATTATCATACATCTAGAAATATTCAATAAATATCGAGTTTAATTTCATCTTATAATGACAATTAAAATATTTTATTGACGAATCAGGACTTGCTTTGATGGGTCTTTAGGCCAAAAAAGATTTTTTTTTAAAATGGCTGGGGGTTGCAGCAACTATTTTTGTTAAAATCGGTATATTGGAAATTCCTCTTTATATCATCGATTTTCACATTTTTCTCGAAAACGGCTTGTAACGATTTTTCTTAAATTCCTTATATCAGTGTATAATTAAGCGGTTTTAAATATAATGTAGGTCTAATTCTGATTAATATTAATGTTCTCTAGCATGGTTTAAATGCTCGATTTTCAAAATTTCTTCCTCTAAAGTACCTTTAATTTTTTTGAAATAATTAACCATTTCACCTACCTTTGCCAATCCTCTCTCTTTACAGATACACTATACCCCTGTGTATAGAGCTTTCATATTGTTAGTTAAACTTTTATACATCATTTATCTATAATTTTTAAAAAGATTTTCATCCGAAATGTTGAGGATTTGCTTACATAAACCTATTAGTATGATTTTATATATATATATATATATATATATATATATATATATATAGTAACATTAAGTTATTTTTTGACGAGTTTCGTGATAAATGTTTCCAATAAAAAGCATGATTTTTACAAAACATCTATTATTTCTACAATCATTAGTATTGTTTGATACTATACACAGTCATAAAGGAAATGAAATTAACAGATTTGAATGACAGGAGAATATATGAAAACTTTTTGGTGAGAACATCTCTTCAGAATCGCAAGAAAACATCACAACAGATGGCTGAAGAGATGAAAACCTTGTGCTGTGTTGAAATTTCTACTCAGACAGTAAGAAGAAGACTGGTAGAGAAGGGTATGAAAGTCAATATACAAGTCAATATAAAAGTCAATAGGTCAGGAAGAAACCATGGCTTAGTGAAGCTCATCGCAAGAAAATAGGCTTAACTGGGCAAAGGTGTTTTTTTTCTGATGAAAGTAACTTTGAGTTAGTTAAATTATAATACATTGAAATATAAAAAAAAAAATAATAAAAAATAAAATAAATTTAATATACACAAACATAGTTATTTTTAAAAATTCATTGAAATATCAAATTTTGTACTGATTATTGGTACTCCTGGTGCCGTTTTCGTAAGGTGGGAAGGCGAAGCCTTTTATAACCAAACCTGATAACAGGAAGATAACTGAGATTGTGTTATCTCTTCTGTAAAACATGAGGAAATATAATGATCTAGGGTTACATAGAGGCTTTGGATGTTGCAGAAATGTTTTTATGCGAAGAAAGGATGAACAGCGATACCTATGTATGATAAATAAATGATTAATCAAAATTTGCTCTCTTCATTTGAAAAAATATTCATACCTGATGACAGAGAAAATATTATTTTTCAACAGGATAATATTCCATACCACGTTTCACCCAGAAGTAAAGAATGGTTTTTAAAAACAATATTAAGGTCTTGACTGTCCTCCTCAGTTCCCAGACCTCAATCTGACTGAGCACTTTTATCTATATTAAAAATTGCTGTTTGTAAACTTAACCATATAAAGAATGACAACTTGTTTTTATTTTTAAAAGAAGAGTGAAAAAATAGACAAAAAACCTTGTTCAAGTCTTGTTAATTCTATACCAAAAAAGGATAAGTGAGGTGATAAAAGCAAAAGGCTTGATGACAAAATATTAATTTGACTTTTTTTATGTTTAAATATGTTGATTTTATTAATGGTTTATGGGTTTTCTTATTAAGTGTATAACATTTAATAAACCACAAGCCTTTTAAACTAAGCAAAATCAATCTTTATTGAACTAACAACACAACTTCATAGAAAGAACAGGGTTATAACTAAACATGTGTTTTATATATTTCTTTTTTTTAATTCATATAATCAATATTAATAAAATTACTTTTAACACAACCCCTTAATTTTATTATTATTTGATTTTAAAAATCCATTTATTACTTAAAATCTTTTTCTCTTTCACTTCATCTCTGTTTACTAAGATCCAGGTTTTATTCTCTTTGAGGGAATTCATTTCTTCATTGATGGCCTCTATCCATTTTTGTTTTTCAGGCCCATTGACAGCTTCTTTGTATATAAGTAATACAAAATCTTTGAGCTTTTCAGGAGGTTTTTTAATTCTTTTTCCACGTCCATATTGATCTGATTCAAAAACATCATTTCTTTCGCCTTCTAAACTATTCAATTGAGTTTTACTTGCTTCTTTCAATTGTTCCACAACTGAATCTGCAGTACATCCTTCTGTTGAGTTGTCATCGAGAGTTCTCATCTTCTTCTAACTGCACCTCATTTTCTTCTTTATCTTCTGAAATATTGTCTTGTAAGTGGATTTTAAATATTTGTCGGTCCGATGAAGACCGTTCATTCAGCATTTCTTTTTCAAACACTACATCTCTGGATATAACTATTTTATATTTTTCTGGGTCCCACCATAGTCTATAACCCATTTAGAGAATATCCTATGAATATCATTTTTTTAGTTCTACTCTCCAATCTTTTTTATAAGTCCTAGTTGTTTCGCAAAAGCAGCAGTTCCAAAAATTTGAAGTCTTGATAAGTCTGGCACTTTACCATACCACCTTGCCGCTGGTACTATATCTTCTGTTGGACTTCGATTTATTAGATAAGCAGCAGTGAAGGCTGCCTCTCCCCACAAACACAACGAACAATTTGTGTCAAAAATTAATGCTCTGGTTCTTTCTAGAAGAGTTCTATTTAGACATTTAGCTTTTTCATTTAGTTGCGGTGTATGTGATATTGAGTATTCTAACATAATACCTTTATTTCGGCACCAATTTTTAAAACTTAAACTTAAATATTCCCTTCCATTATCACATCTTAATTTTGAAACTTTTAAGTTATGAAACCTTTCTGATTCATTGATGTAGTTTTTTAGACATTCCTCAGTCTCATCTTTAGTTTTTAACAAATAAATTTTGACAAAGTGAGTATAATCATCTAACATGGTCAATATGTACCTCTTTTGGTCATGTGTTGCTGGAGATATTGGACCACACAAATCAGAATGGATAATTTGACATACTCGATGTGCCCTTTCTCTTTGTGTAGTAAACGGCAAACGAGTTTGTTTGGATTTAATACATACCTCACAGTTGTCAGCTAGGCTATTCAATTCTGGCTCAGTGACATTTATTCCATCTACCATCCCTATGAGTTTCTTCAGGTTGTCAATTCCAAGATGACCCATTTTTCGATGCAATAACTGCGCATTTGATATTTTGTCCTTTACCAAATATGTTTCCTTTTGAAGTTTTTCAATATTGACAGTGTATAATCCATTTTCTTGCTTTTCTCCCTGCAAAATGACTTCATTATTTTTCTGAATCAATACACTATTTTTGGTGAAGATAACTTTTCCTCCATTTTCAGTAACTGCATTGACCGACATCAAGTTTTTACATAAATCCGGTACATACAAAACATCATTTAGTATACAAGTTTCACCTTCTATTTTTCCAGACCCGTTCACTTGCATAGATTGGTTCTTTTTTGCTATTGCAACATCAGAACAGTTTTCGATGTAGTTTTCGAGTGATGATAAATCATCTGTCATATGAGAAGAAGACCCACTATCAACCACAAAAGATTTATTATCTATACTGATATGAGTTGTTGTTAAGAATGAATGTTTCTTAGATTGCTCACTATTTTTACTTGTGTTTTTTTCTAAAAAAAAATTCTTCAGTGATGTGATTTCTCTTCTTGCATATTTTACAAAACTTGCTTTCTTTGTTTTCTTCTTGTTTTTTTACAGAATTTTGCGATGTGTCCAACTTTATTACATTTTAAACATTTTCTCTCAGTTGTTTTAAATGCAACTTCTTTAGTTTCGTCTTCTGATTGAAACTCCTCTGCCAGAAGTCTAGATGTCAGATGATCTAAATTTCTCTGTTCAGCTGGTGTTGATTCCCAAGCTGTCACAAAATACTTGTATTTATTTGGCAATGTGGACAAAATTTTTGATATAAGCATGTCATCGGAGATTGACTGATCAATATTTTTTAACCTATACTGCATATTTTTTAAAGAACTAATGTGAAAAGCCATGTCACTATCTTTTTTAAAATTATAGTTAAAAAATTCTCGTAGTAATAAACATTTCTTTTGTTCATTTTCTCTACCATATATTTGGCATAATTTTTCGTACATTTCATTTGATGTTTTAGCACTCATTATGTGTGAGCATGCCTGTTTTTCTATTGTTGAAACTGTAATATATTGTGCTCTTGCATCTTTTCTCTTTTATTCATTTCGAATTTTTTCTTCATCTGTTGTTGAAACCCTGTGACTATTTCATCTAATGATTTTGCTTTAAATAAAATATCTATTTGAACTTTCTAAAGTTGAAAAGAGTCGGTGTTGCCCAACTTTTCTATGAATTTGGTGTCTTCTGATTCTGACATTTTAAGTATTTGTAAATAGAGCTGTTAATCTTACCTTTTTAAGTTTTAATCATCCACTTAACCTCTTCTGTTTTTAATTTCACTTCACCACGTAACAATTTTACTTTCTATTACTTTTCTTAATTTGCAGAATGTTCTGGGCCCATAACCGGTTGATTTTATTAATGGTTTATGGGTTTTCTTATTAAGTTATTATAACATTTAACCAACTACAAGCCTTTTTCTTAAACTAAGCAAAATCAGTCTTTATTGAACTAACAACACTACTTCATAGAAAGAACAGGATTATAACTAAACATGTGTTTTATATATTTCTTTTTTTTAATTCATATAATCGATATAACATATGATCGATATTAATAAAATTACTTTTAACAAAATAAACATATGTCATGAAAGTAGATGTTACTTTTATCCCCCTTAACTTTGTTTTAATAAAACATGTGGGTGCCGGATAGTTTTAGCCAAGGCACTATATCTCACCCTGTTATCTACTTACTTGTGATATTGTATTGAGAAATGGGCCCAACACCATTCCAGGTGCTCCTTGACACTTTCGTTATTTAGAAAATAGCTCTAATCCATACTATTTCCAGTAAAATGATCCTTCTGATCCATCAGTTCTTTTGTCTGGGAATATACCCTTTCAAATCCAGAATCATCATTCATTTATTTTATAAAAATTTTGTTTCCTTAAAAGCAAATTTCAGAGTGTACAGAGCAAGTTTTCAAAAGTACTTTACTTGGAAAGGAGTACCCCAAGACGAAATGTTGTGTTCTGTGAGGTTATTATCAACTTATTAGCTTCTTTGTTTGCATCAAATATTCCCATTCTCATCGCTGAAATTGTTATGTTTAAAATATTCGTAAAAGTGATAAAACTGTACAAGTTTTACAAGAGAACATTTTTTAAATTTTATTCAGAAAATTAACAGATAAAAGAAACAAAACTGAGTATATATAAGTATAAACCATATGATTTATTTATTTTTTAATGTAGGTAGAGAGATTATTTATTATGTTAGAGAACTTTCTTTTGAAGGTTTCTAATTTAGCCCCTATCACGCCATTTTGATGAAAATAATTCATAATCAAAAAATAAAACATTTAAGAACAAATTTCAAAATTCTGTCATAGGCTTTTGATATAAATTACTTTCCTTTGTGTTGATTGTAAGTTTACCAACATTATAAAAATCCTAAAGCTTTTTTTTTTTCTGAAATTAAGGTTAGTTCCTGCCCTCAGTCAATGAGAGGAAAGGTTAGATTTCATTTTTGTTTATTATTTTAAGTGAAAATAACATTAAATGTGTCATGAGGTTTTTTATATGTATTGAAAAATAAATTTCCTTTGTTGAAATTAATAAAATAAAAAAAAAATAGCTTGAAAAACAGGATTAAAGCGATTATTTATAAATTTGTAGCAAATATTAAATGAATAAAAAAGAATTATAAGTAGAATAGGAGCATTTATTTTAATTGCCAACGTTTCAACCTACATTGTAAGTCTTCATGAGAGCATTTCATCTGGTACTGACAGAAGAAGCTAGGCTAGGGCATAACTGTATTATAAAAAAAACTGTACCACTACAACCCATGAAGGGTCTGGGGTTCAATACTATTTAGGGAAAGCAGTGTTTCTAGGTCAACAGATGTGCAAGGATGTGATTTGACCGAGATCACGCTCAACCGCCAGGTTTTCCCCCTTAATTAATTATTTAATTAAGGGTACCCACTTTATAGAGGATGGGTGTGCCCCAGGAGGGTCTCCCGACCCAGGGTCGCCCAATGAAACAGATAAATAAATTTTCTGCCATGAGCCGGGGTTCGAACCTGGGACCATTGCATTGGAAGCTACCAATGTTTCATCCTATATTGTAGATCTTCTGATAGTGCTAGTGCTATAGAGTATAGGGCTCTTTTGAGTCCCTTATCCTTTAAGTCCTAACTTTTTGGTCCACAAGCCTGAGATCATTGCTAAGTCCCATGGGCCGCATTGGGACCTTCACTAAGTCCCACTGGCTATGTATGGCTTGTGATGAATAAAAAAGAAGCTCGTTCTATAAATGAAACTTCAGTTTTTTAAATGACCTTCCTAAGAGAAACAATGAATGCAATAAATGTTATAGTAATCTTGTGTTTTAGAGATTAACATTTCATATTTTTTAAATAGTTTTTAAACTCAGATTGCTCTGGTAATCGTTTGGAGTAGTTCTTATTTCTAGGGTGCCAGCCAGTGTTAAGTTCATAATAACAATAGTATTAAATTATTTGTCAATATCAAAATAATTATTATTCGTAGAAATTCAACAAATACTAAATAAATCCACCCTTTTATTTATTTTACATAAAGGTGAAGTTTCTTCTTTAAAAATTATTTTATATTTTTATTATAAATTAAATTTATTATTCACAGGTTTTATAAATTAGTGGTTTTGTCAAATAAATTATTTGTATTTGTAATTTTTATTTATTATTTATTTGCAAACTTAAGAAATTAAAAATATATAATTTTCATTTTATAATTGGTAATTGGTTGACTGTCGTGGATAATGAAGAGAAGAATAGTTGGGGTGTTCAGTCAAAAAGGAAGGCAAAAATAAATTATAATATTTATTTTTACATATATTTTTTATTATCTTTTTTACCATCATTACTTATGTTTCTCATATCTTGTTATCTGGTTATTTTCTTAGCCCTGATGAAGGCCTGAACTTCAGGTCGAAACGTCGGCATATGTAAAAATAAATATAATTTATTTTTGCCTTCCTTTTTGACTGAACAGCCCAACTATTCTTCTCTTCAATTTTCATTTTACTGTTCAAATATAATTTTATCAACTTTTAACAAAAATAAAAATCATGATAATGCATATATTTTTTACACTCATTGTCCTATTTATATTCAATCATTTCTTTCCTTCCTTTCATTTCCTTCACGGTTCACTTAAGTTTTACTAAACATTGATTTAAATAGGAAATGAAGTAAATTAATATGTTTTAAATAAAATAGACAATTATGATTTAATTTAATTTATTTGAAGGTATCATGTGATGTATTAGGAGCTGGAGCAAAGTAGGAGGGATGTAAAGGCAGAACAATCTCTTTTCGTTGACAAGTGGAACAAGCAAATTAACATTGTCATAACATATTCAAAACCTCCCTCTCAATAAATAAAACTTTGTAATATTATTTCATTGTTGAATTTGTTAGAATCAGAAATAGTAGTTCTATAATAGTTATGACTAAAATCTATTTTGAAGTCAATATTCGGTTTGGTTTTATCTTCATTTTATTGATGACATTACTGTCTAGTATATCTGAATAAATGGTAGGTAAATAAATATTTATTAGTGTTAATCTAATTGTTCTAAGCGAGGGATATTGTGTATTGGTTTTAGTCACAAAAAATTCAAAGTGACTTTTTTCTAAATTCATTTATGGTGAATTATTATTATATTATATTTCTTCAGTTATGTTTTTACAAATAATAGTTCAACAGACACTCAGTAATGAAAATTCTTGCAAAATGCATAACAGAATAAAGTTAATTTTAACGAATAAAAATTAATTTATGGTTAGCTTATATATGAATTATGCTATTTAAAGTCTGTATCACATATCTTATTTTAAGTCATCTTGAACTAAATTCATATTGGACACTGAATATTTATAATCGGAATTGGACACGATATGTTTACCACCATAATTGGATTTTCAAAATTCTTTTATCTATTATTATATTATTTAATAATTTATTTTTTATTTTTTAGCAAGCCTTTCTACGTAAGACCACATCAGTAGATGGAGTTCATCGAAAAAAAGTTCATACATGAGACTATTTTTATCAACAAATTTTATTGTAGTTTCAAGCTTCAAAAACACTATAATATAAATAATGTAGTTAGTCAACTGAGATATAATCTAAATAAAAAAATATTTTTTTATTATTAATTTTAATAAAACCAAGTAGAAACATATTATTGCTTAATTTTGTGAAATTAAAAGTGACTTGAATTTTAACTGTGGTGACAAATGTCTTCCTATTAAATTATGGATTGATTGTTTTAAAAATAAATGTAATATTTTTATCTAAATGTTTTAAATAATGTCTTTATTACTTAATTCCAAATTATCTTTTAACTTTTTTAATGACTATATTGTAAGATATTATTATTATTAATGTGAAACAGTATAGGAAGAATGAATAAAGGCCTTAATGACATTTATGAAATATTTATTAGCTTAATGTGTCAATTTTTAAATGTATTTATATTAAATATACTATTTTCCCTTTATATTTACCCTATTTTATCCAAGATAAAACTTTTTAAGTGAAAAGCTAATTCTTCCTATACTGTTTACATCGATGGACCTTCAACAAGGTATAACCTATAAATATTATTATGCCCTTTATGGCTTACTCAAAGATTTTAAATCAAAATTTATTATGAAGGAATTGGTTGTTGGACAGTTTAATATAATTTATGAAATTTGGCTAGATATTTTTATACTTAAATCATTTTATTTAATTATAATAAACAATTCACAGTAAAGGCTATACTTCTTATTTGACTGATCACCCCAACTATTCTTCTCTTCATTATTCACTACAGTCAACCATTTACTCACAATTAAAAAGGCTATACTATTCATTTAACTTTATTTGGATCAGATATTCACTTATAATATATTTTCCTAGAATCATAAACTTCCTTAAATGCAAAATTATCTTTACTTTTTCAAAATATATTTTTGAAGAATATATTCAATGTTAATGTATATAAGATAATTTGCATCAGTCTCTGGATTCATATTTTAAGAGCATGGGCCATTGAAGAGTGGTAATTTCATCCAAACAATTTTTAATAAATATACTCTTACTTGAAATTATGATACCACCTTAATTTTGATTGATCATAACACCTTTTTAACCAAAAATAACAAAATAATTACAACAGGTAATCATTTTCAGTAACCCCATTTTAAGTGGAGTTTTTTTAAATATTATATAGTACTCTTCTGGTTGATGTCCTATTTAACTATTTGTCAAGGACACATAAAGCATCACTGAATACTGATTAAAGTTTAATGGTATTTTTAGTGGAATAATTTTGATTAAGAATTTGATCATATTTTTTAAATATGGCAATTTTTTAAATTTGCTTTTATTTCTCTGCTAGCAACATCTCTTATTAAATGCTGTACATTAAATTGAACGTCTTTTAATACTCATCAAATTTCCCAACATTTATTAGTTTTTAATCTGAGTTTTCAATGAAAATACACGTTTTGAGGTCACCTGAGTCCAAATAACCAAGTCCCGCAAAATGGTCTGTGTGTATCAACAGTCTAGCTCAAGAACGAATAGTCGTACGGAAGTGAAATTGTATATTTAAGGTTTTTATATGCTAAGGATGTTACAGCAACTTTTTCGTCAAAATTGGCTAACCGGATGTGGCACTTTATATAATGGACAATACACATTTTTACGATTTTTTCGTAAACCGCTTTGACGGTTTTGATTGAATTCATCGTATCAGTGTAAAATTAAGCAGTTTTAAATAACATGTGGTTATTATTTTGATCGATGTTCTCTAACTGGGTTTAATGGCTAATTTTCAATATTACCTTCTTCTAAAGTGCTTTTAATTTTTTTTTTATTTGAAATAATTGGCCATTTCAAATTAATTTCTAATATGAAAAATGGTTATATATAAAATATGAAAGAATTTCATAAATAACTAAAGGAGAAATAAGATATGATAAGGGAGAATAGTTGTAAATGAGAAACCAAAGATATACGAGCGCACTCAAGCTCGCCCGAAAGGTTAGAACACGCTTCCATAGGTATCATGAGATTAATATAATACGGACTCTGACAATATTATTTAAATATATATAAGTGGTTTTCATAAATGCTATTGTTGGTATTTAGTATCTATTTGTATAGAATACAGCGATATGAACATTAAAATTTGTATATACAAGGGTACTTTTACAAATAAAATTACCCACAATGAAATATAAATAAATATATTTTTATATAGAGTCTATAATTTTTTACTTTCCCTCCCCATTGTCTGAAAATACTTTTTTTCTGCTAAGAAGTGGGTGGTAACTGAAAGTTGTGTGATGCGCACACCGCACCAGATTTTTCCATGATCCATACTATGATCCACACCGCACCAGATCCATACTAAACCATGATTAGTCAACGATATTTTCTGCAACTACTTATATTCTTGTATTCTTACTTTATGATATCGTAGTGCTTATAATAGTAATGTTATTCAAAACTTTAAAAACAAGCAGATTAGTCATCGTTAGGAACAGGAAATGATTTATTCATTGTTATGTAAAGCAGGTTCATAATTTATCAGACATTCCGAATCCTGAATATGTTATGTTATGGTTAGTTACCTACTAAAACTGAAAAGCAAAATCTTTAAACAATTTCAATTCTTTATTATAAATAGACTAGGTGGGAACCTCGATTATAGATTGATTTGAAATGATATTGTGATCATACGTTCTGAAAATGAATTGTTAATATTTTAAAAAATATTTGAATTGAAAAAATCTGGTGCGCACAACACACAACTTTCACTTACTTCTCTACTTTGAATAGAAATTATCTTTTGGCAATTATAAAATTTCTGCACTTATCGGAGCTATAGCTTAAAGCTTACAGCTGACAAATGATTAAGACCACTAAAGTAACAAAAACCCTCAAAAAAGTATTCCACATGTTTTTGTAAACCACATAACTCAAGTCACTGAGCAATATATATATGCCTAGAGAGATTTGAAAGTATATCTTTACAGGGTGTTTTGTAATTGCAGTAATTGTAATTGTAATTGTAGTTCGCTAACACAAAATAAACAAAAAAGTTCATATTAACATATATCTCAAACTCATTAATTATATATATATCAAAGGTTAAAGATTTACTATTTATTTATTATTATTACAATATTTAGAGTAACTGTTCAAAGGGGCCTCCGTTTTGTTGAATGCAACATTCAGCGCGACGAATCCATGCTTCTCTGGCTCTTCGTATAGCATCAGGATGGTATTTGATGGTTACGGCGGCTTCCACGACCCGATTTCTTAGCTCTTCTTGCGTGCCAACTGCCGCAGAATAAACTATAGACTTCATCCAGCCCCACACAAAATAATCTAAAGGCGTTAAATCCGGAGCTCGTGGTGGCCATTTAACAGGTCGGTTTCGACCAACCCATCGGTCTCTATAAGTTGCATTTAAATAATCAGTGGCACTAATAGAAAAGTGAGCTGGAGCACCATCATGCATAAACCACAGCCTTTGCCTAACGCCTAGCGGAATATCATCTAGGAGTTCATGAAGATTATTTTGCAAAAAATGCAAGTAAGAAATACCTGACAGCCTAGGTGGCAAAAAGAAGGGGCCGATGATGTCACTTAGAAGACCACATCAGAAATTCAAAGAAAAGGTATGTTGGTAATGGTCAATAGCAGTCGTACGTGAGTTTTCTTCAGCCCAAGTAGGGGTATTTCGAAAATTAAGAATCCTGTTTCTTGTAAAGCAAGATTCATCAGTAACCAAAATGCAGTTCAGGAAGTTAGGTTATCTCGTGTGCATTGTCGAATTAACCAGTGGGAGAAATTTCTGTGCTTGTTATAATCTTGTGGTAACAAATCTTCCTACTCAATACGTGAAATGGATACAATTGTTGTTCGCGTAAAATTCCCATACGCTGGTAGAGGAAACTTCAAAATGACGTGACAATCTTCGGGTACTAGTAGTTGGAGATAACTGAACAGCATTAAGTATTTCTTATTCAACGTTTGCAGTTTGTCAAAATATTTGTCGACCGGCGCTTACTCGTATAGGTTTTAGCGTGTCATTACCCCTAAGGCCGTGGTTACACTGGACACGTAAAATGTACGACACGACGGAAAAGGGGCACTGCACTGTATGTTCAAAAAACATGCACTTACCATGGCAACGTCACGTCTCTGATTTCTAATTCATTCATTATTTCTAACCTTATATAATATATGTACTAAATAATAGTTAAATTTTATCAAAATTGTTTTTTCATGTTTTCCAATTAATCAATATTTATTTCAATATTATTTATTCGATAGATAAATCCAAAACTAATTCAAATTCAGTATAAAAATTACAGAAAAATACAAATAAATTTCATTAATGAAAATGAAAATATCCAACGACTTTTAATAGAATAAATAGTAATTAAATTAAATATTCTACTTTTGTTTTAATAATTCAAAGAAAGAATAAAACTTATACTTTATATATTATTAGGGTCATGGTTATTACTATAATTTTAGTATATTATCTACAATTAAAGGCCTTATATATTTATCTAGTAACGTATGCCAATCACCTTCGAATTCTATTGCTGGCTGCACTATATAATATAGTTTATTATCAAAGTCAGATTTATGATTGTTTTTAACACTACTTATCGTTTTATAAACGGCTCTGTATAATTTTAGCATTATGTATAAGTTATTTCAGTCTATTTGTTTATATTCTGTTCTATTTTTCGATATATAATATTTTTGCAAGCAATGGATACATTTCACTTTATGTAGATAGGTAGGATATGGGTTTTACTGCAATTAATTTACTTTACGTATAACATCTTTTTTATATTGTTTTCTAATCGTAATTTAATATTAGTTATATGGTTATGTATTTTATTTTTATAAATTTTATAAAATTAATATACATATATACTTTTTAAAAGTTTCCATTTAAATTGGGTATATATTTTAATTCATGATATTTCATCAGCATTCCATGAAGTTTAACTGTATTATCATTGTCCTTTATATCTGTTTTCATTATTATTTTAAAATGATCAGTACTTCTGCTTTTTTATGTATTATCTTCGTTATTTTTATTTTATCTCCATGAAATTTTGACATTATTTAATTTTGTTTATTATTTACTTCAGATTTTTTATCATTATCATTTATAAATTTATATGAAATGTTATTCATTAGTAGATTAGTTGCCGTGCATCAAAATACCCTAAAGATATTTTATTCAATTCCATTTCAAAATTGATGATTTAAGCTTTATTTGTCAAATTTATTTATTTTAATATTGATTTGTGAGGTTGAGGATTTGATGTTTTGAATAGATTGACTGACCACTATTATTGAATCATTGATAGCTGACATTGTTGATGGGTGGAGGGAGTAGGGATAGTAACGGAAATTATCAAAAGAAAAACAAAACAAAAACCATTACAAAGAAAAATAACAATATAAAAATATTTCAATATCTAACAACTAATTAATTATAAATATATGGATTGTCAAAAACTATTATTTGCTAATATCCACAAATTAATAACATGAAAACGGTGTAACATTAGATGTGAAAGAAGATACACCAGGGATACTTAGAAGATATAAGATTTTCTATTTTTATTTATTTTTTCATTAGAAATTCCAAAATGCCTAACTAGGCCGAAATGTAAAAAAATAAATATTTTTCTTAATTAATATTAAAAAGGAGTTTTATATGTAAAATTTGTTCGTTGCAGTGTTTGTGAGATTTCGAAACTTAAATCTGTCATTGATTAAATGTTAAAAATTAAATAATCAACAATCGGATAAATAATTGTTTATCATATAAACTTTTTTTTTTTTTTTTTTTTATAATTTCTTAATTCTATCTTTCTTGTTAGTTATATCTTTAATTTTATTAATATTGCTTTAAAGTTCAAAATTAATATTATTATTTATGTTCAATTTTTTTAATGACTTCAGTTTCTTTTGATATAAAATATATTTTGACTTGCAATATTTATTCCTATACCTTTACTGCATTATCCTTTATTTATTGGTTTTCGACGATTAAGTTCGTTATTTACTATATCAAATATCTTGTATTTAATTTTCTGTGTTAATTTTATTTTATTTTTCATAAAATTAGTACTGATATTTATGGACCGTCGTGTTGAAAAATCGGTTTGGAAACAAACCGGTTTGAAATTTCCACGACGTCGTGTTGGGCGGGTTTGCCTATCCACGCTCCTTCTATCGAACTATTCGTTTAATATATTTCATTAAAATAATTTTAATATAAATTTCAAAATAATGCAATTTTTTTTTACTGAATGATATTGGATAATTTCTTTATTTATAGGCAAGAATAGAAAAAATGAAAACTAAATTAGTGAATTAATATGTTAATTCATTTGGTAACCCTTTTTTTAAATTTAAAAATTGATTCAATAGCCATGCATTAAAATTAACAATTTGATGATATATTTAAAATATTATGTATGAATTAAAATGTATGACAATAATTGCTGAAATAAATTGCAAAAGAAATAAACGACAACCTAAAGATATTGAAACCATAGTTAAATTAAACGAAAAAAAAAGCCTTTCGTTAACAAGAGGTGTGGATTTAATTAATCCTTCCAAAATTATTTACTATATTTAATTAAATAGTATCAATATGAATTCTACAAAAATGCAATTAATGAATAGAAAAAAAAAAACAAATATTATTCAGGAGGTTTTGAATAATTTTTTTTATGACTGATAGGAAGTGAAGAAACACGATGTGAATTAATCTTTTTAACTAATCTGGTGTTATTTCGACATTTTTAAACAACATTTAATTATTACGGATTAAAATATAGAATATATATTGTATTAAAAATAAGATAATTTTTGTTAAAATGATATTTTTAATTTATTAAATATGAATTACATATAACTTAAAGTAATAAGCAGAATCCAAATAATATTTAATTATATTATAGAATAAAGGTGACGATGATATATATGAGCTAGATAAAAAAAATATATTTCATCTTTATTTTTTAAAATTTAAAATATATAATAAATAAAATTAACAATGTTTGATGATATTTTTAATTTTCACATTTTGCGTACTATTGACGATAAAAAGTCACAACTTATTTTCCCCAATAATGAAAGAGTATTAGATATTTAAATGACAATAATAAATATTTGTTGTTAACAATCAAATGAAAATAGCTATTATTGTAATTTTCGACTGTATTTTGAATTACTTTAAGATTATTTATGGAATAAATAATGCCGTAATTAATACTTATTAATTATTAAACAACCTGAAAGGAATTAACTATTATTTTTTATGCACATTGGATGAATATAATACAATTAAATTGATGATGAACATTAAAACATGAATGAAAATCATATGTTTTTGAATTGAACAGTAGAGCCGTCGTATCGTGTCGTGACGGATCCAGTGTAACCACGGCCTAAGGCGTCTTTCAATGGCCTCAAACGTTTTACGGTTGGTATCACTAGCGGATCCAGGATTTAATTTTGGGGGGGGCTTCAGTCCGACAGTTTCTTTTTCATAAAAATAACGATAATTACTTTGGAAAATAAGAAAGAAACTAACTACCTATCTGAACTGGTGTTTAAGTGATTCCTAAAGCCTTTTTAAATGTAAGTATATGAACAATTATGCTTTAAGAGATAATTTTTTAATAGTTTTTTCGATAAAACATGGTTATGTTTTACCATTTTGGGGAGGGCTTCAGCCCGAAAGCCCCTCCCCCCCCCCCGTAGATCCGCCCGTGGTTGGTATTCTTCGGTTAGGAAATTTTTCACGATATCTTCGAACAGCAGCAGCACCGTTTCTATGTACCTCGCCATAACTTAAAAGCATATCTGTTTGTTCTGCAAAAGTGAATAAATTTATGGTGTCTCCCATGATAATCATAAATTGAACTGTGTCACAGTATTCATTCACACTAAAACACACAGAACTAGACAAACACATGAGCAATTACTGTCTTTGTTTATCAGGTGATTAAAACCTGTTATTTAGTATTAAACACGTTAAACTTTTTACTGTCAGTCTTTATGTTGTAAATAAATAATAAATCTTTAACTTTTAATATCTGTTTAATAAATGAGTTTGAGATATATGCTAATATGAACTGGTTTGTTTATTTTGTGTTAGTGAACACACACCTAATAGTGCCGTGCAATTACGAAACATCCTGTATATTCAACCTTTAAATGATTATGGATTGTACGCCTATTAGTTATTAAACTGTTATTTTCCATTGTAAAGTTTACTAAAATGAAAGTACGAGATTTCTATTGCCTGCTATAGATAGGTCAAAGGTTGTTACATTAATTTTAAGTGGATAATGTTTGGATTTCACAAAGAGAAAATTCATCAAATTATTCACTAATTTTATTTTATTTGACAATTTTTCGGAATAAATGGACGCTGATTATATTTAAATATAATATCAGATGTAGAATTATTAAACTACTGTAAATGTATTTAAGTTATAAACATCTGCTTTATACATCCATGAAATATTTTTATATGTCACATCTTCTTTCACATAAGTATTATGAAATAGTTTTTTTAACAACGCTATTGCCTTGATTAGATGGATTTTAAATACTTGTTTTCAAACTCAAAAGTTTACGTTTAGTTAGTGAATTTCATTTAATTTTCTTGAAAACATGTGATTTCTGTTAAATATATATTAGTTTTCACAAATTATTATAATTTTTGGCCATTCTCCATTACTTTCTATATTACATTTTTTTTTCTAAAATTCTCCGCCTTCCAACGATCTATTATACGTATGATTATGACTAGTATTTTCGGAAATTCATTTTTGATCTAAATAAAAAAAATCCCTTTTTTCTCCATTTTTCAATTACCAAATTCTTTCAAAAGTTATTTTTAGCATTTTTTGTAACCCTTAATAATGAAATATAGTTAATTATTTAAAATAAACCAAATTGAAGGTACTTTAGAGGAAGACATGTTGAACATTTAAGCCCTGTAAAGTTACATCAATTGAGATAAGACCTGAATGATATTAAAGACCACTTAATTATACAATGATACATTGATTGATGAATTTAATCAAAATCGTTGGACCCGTTTTTGAGAAAATTGTAAAAATGTGTATCAGCGTTGATATAAATTGGCACTTCCGGTCAGCTATTTTTAAGGAAAAAGTTGTCACATCTGAGTCATATGCAATCCTTAAATACGTAATATCAGTTTCGTACGACTTTTCGTTTTTGAGCTAGACTGTTCACATACACACAGACCATTTTGCGGGACTTGGTTTGTTTGTTTCGATGTCTAAGAGCCAAACATCCAGGCCATCAGCGCCCAATCAACTAAATAACACTACTTTTATACTATTTGGATGATTGGTCCAAAACTTGGTTATTTGGACTCAAGGGACATCAAAACGTGTATTTTCGTGGAAAAATCAGATTAGAAAAATTTGACGATCGCAATACTTACCCTTAGTATACATTACATGTATAAGTAAATGAAAGCAAAAGTATTGCATAGATGAGTAAAAGATGTGTTTATAACCTTCATTACATTTACTGTTTAATATCTCTAGATCTGTAATATATTAAAATAATTAGATATCTATCATTTTCAGTTATTTTCGAAAAAGTATCATGTAACATTTTAGTTGTAACATGCAATTACAATTAGTTTTGACCTATCGAGGGAAGGCAATGATAATCTCGTAACTCCATTTTAGTAAACTTTACAGTGGTAAAATTGGTGTTTAAGAACTAATAGTAGTACAATCCATAATCATTTATAAGTTAATGACAGGCGAATGGGGAGAGGAGTAGCTTTCGGACTGAAGCCCCCTCCCCAATGGTAAAATATAACCATGTTTTATAGAAAAATATATTAAAATCTATCTCTTAAAGTATCATAGTTCCTCTAATTACATTTAATAGGACTTCAAGAATCACTTAAACAAAATGTCATATATGTAGTTAGTTTCTTTTTTTATTCAAATTAACTATCGTTATAGATATGAAAAAAAAAACCTTTCATGCTGAAGCCATCCCCCCCTCCCAAAAAAAAAATTAAATCCTGGATTCGCTAGTGGTTAAAGATAGAGATGTACTTTCAAATTTATCTATGCATATATAGCTGAGAGACTGGTATCATGCGGTTTACAAAAGCAGACGAAGTTAGAAGTTTTTCCTTTCCTACCGTCAATATAATAAATAGGATTTGTGCTATTTTGATAGACTTAATGAGTTGTTACAGGTTTGATGCAAGGTTTAAAGTTTATCTAAATTATAAATACACTTCAAAAACTTTATAATAGTCCAACATTGCCAGAAAATAATTTCTATTCAAATTAGAGCGGTAAATGAAAGTTATGTTTATAAATTATCTCTAAAAGTATTTTTGTTAGTGTAACTTTTTTTTTACTTTCACTTACGTATATATGTAATATATAGTAAGGGTAAGTATTGCGATCGAGAAAATTTTTGAATCTGAGTTTTCAACGGAAATAGACGTTTTGAGGTACCCTGAGTCGAAATAACCAAGTCCGGAAAAAGGGTCTGTGTGTCTGTGTGTTTTTATGTTAGCAGTCTAGCTCAAAAACGAAAAGTCCTACGAAACTGATATTACGTATTTAAGATAGGTATATGCCTTAGATGTGAAGGCAACTTTTTCCTTAAAATCGGCTAACCGGAAGTGCCACTTTATATTTCGATTTTGATTAAACTCGGTGTATCATTGTATAATTAAGTGGTCTTTAATATCAATTAGGTCTTATCCCCATTGATGTCACTTTACAGGGCTTAAATGCCCAATGTTCATACACGTCTTCCTCTAAAGTACCTTTAATATGGTTTATTTAAAAAAGTTAATCATTTCACATTATTCAAAGTAAAAAAAAAAATGCTAAATATAACTTTTGAAAGAATTTGATAAGTTAATAAAGGTGAAAAAAAAATGCAGAAAAACCTGCGTTGCTATAGACTATAGCTCCTAAACGAATGTACCGATTTCAATGAAACTTCGCTAAAGTCATTTTCTCGACACCCTATAAATTTATCTATATAACATACTTCAACGAAAAGAAGCTGGAAAAAAAGTTACGAGGGATGGTAAAATTAAATTCCGAATTACTCAAAAAGTATACACTTTTTTTGGGTTATTGTATACGGTTTTTTAAAGGTTTATGGAATTTCATAAAAAAACAAAAAAAAAAATCGTTAAGATCGGACAACTAGGAGGAAAGATATGGTCTCTAGTTTTTTTCCCTGAAGAGGCGAAAATTTGTATAAATTTAAAATATACTTTTTTAATTGTTGAGACTAAAAAAACATTTTTTCTACAGATATTTAATAAAGTATCTTTCCTAAGAACATTTTTCATAAGAAATAAGTACCTAAATATATACCTTTATTCTCAGTTCTATATTTCAACATTGCAATCACCACCTCCGGAATCAACTTACTCATATTCTGCATAGATAACTTTTTCAACTAAAAATATCACTAAAATGACATCACTAAAAAATATTGAAATTGGAGTTAGTCATTCTGAAGTTTATAGAAGCAAAGAAAGTTGTGTGGTTTATAAAAGCAGATGAAGTGACTAGATTTTTATTGCCTGTTGTCGATATATTAAATAGACATTTTGTAATTATAATGGTCTTAATGAATTGTTATCTGTAAGCTTTAAGCTTTAGCTCCGTTTAAAATGCACTTCTTTATAGTGTTTTAAGAATCACTTAAACATAATTTCATTTAGGTAGTTATTTTCTTTCTTTTTCTTCCAATTTAAATATCGTTATACTTATGAAAAAAAAATCCTTTCGGGCTGAAGTCTCCTAAAATTAACTCTTGGATCCGCTACTCTAAGTGTAACTACTTATGTAAATACTATACGAAGTTTCAAATCCAAGGAGGGCATTGAACTGAAATGATAAAATAATAATTAATGAATCGATGATAAATATTTATCTTTTCTGTTATTGATATGGTAGTGGATCAGCGAATCTATTATCAGCATGACCTAATGTGAATGGTTGGGCAGTATTCAATGGAAGTCTTGGGCCAACAAAGGAAAAAAAAAAAAAGAAAAGCGTATGGTTCTCGAAATAAACAATACTTTTCAATGGCTTAAAACAGAGGTACCAAATTCAAGGCGCCCTGAAGGCAGTGGCATGAAATTGAGGATAAATGCAGAAGCGTTTTTATTTATTTTCCTCCGCAGTCTGTGTCCTAAAGCGTCTAATCGTTTGCACTAGCGGATTCAGGATTTAATTTTGGGGGGGGCTTCAGCCCGAAACCTTTTTTTTTCATAAAAATAACGATAATTACTTTGGGAAAACAGAAAGAAACTAACTACATATATGAAATGGTGTTTAAGTTATTCCTTAAGTAGTATTAAATGTAATTACACAAAGAATAGTACTTCAAGAGGTATTTTATAAATTTTTTTCCCATAAAACATGGTTATATTTTTCCATTTTGGGGGGGCTTCAGCCCGAAAGCCCCCCCCCCCCCCGTAGATCCGCCCGTGATCGTTTGCATATCACCGACCATTTTACATTTCAAGATAAGTTGAATCCGATAATCGAATACAAAATCCATCCATTGTTCTTCGAGATTACTGGACTTTTATTTTTAACTAAATGGAAACTTTTAACTTTCAGCTTTAGCTCCGTTAAAAGTGCACTTCAAAAATTTTTTAATAGCCTAACATTGCCAGAAAATAATTTCTGAGTAGAACGGTAAGTGAAATTTGTGTGATGCGCGCACCAGCTTTTTTTTAGCTGGTACGTCTTTGTATTTAACTGACTTGCGTTGTGATTGAAATAAACTGTTAATGAAATAATTAGTTATTTGATAAGTTCAATAAATAATTAATGAATTGATTTGATAGGTTTGTTACATTATTAGATTGTAACGAGAATATTGTATCTTTATCTATCAATTGAATTGAAAATGGATAATTAAGTATTATTTGTAAAAAGAAAATTATTTATTGTAATTGTTAACGTACTAAATTATATAATGTCCGTTAATATAATATGTAATGAGGAATCTAATATTATGTAATAGTGTTTGAAGACAAGCTTTTCCTCAGCTTTCGTAAGTTATTTATAAAACTCCATTCCCCCACTCCCTTTAAATGATTAGATATAAATGATTAATGTAAACAAGAAATACAGCGCGACGATAAATAGAAGAAACACCCCAGGGATGACTAATCGTTGTACTAATATTTAAAAATTATAACAAAAGTTCAATAAAATTATACATAAGCTATGTAAATGAGATATAAAAATTAAAAAAACAATAAATGAGATATAAAAGAAATTAAAGTTCAATATTTTTTAATAAGTTAAAAAAAAAATATTAAAAAATAAGTCTTAATTTCAGAATTGAATGAGCAGGTCATACTACGATTCGAACACCGAACCCACCGTAGAATATTTGGCCCAGTCTGTGTGAACCAAGGGTGGAGGCAGAGAACCAATACAGAACTGCAGGAACTTTTACAGGATAATGGTTAGATTTATTAACATTGGTCGATTCCGCTGGACAGGCCATGCGAATAGGATGCCTGCTGGCCAGAGGTGCCTACGAAGGGGTTTCATGGCGCAAGTTGCGCCATAAAAATTTTTGAGAGGGGCACATTTCGACGGACTTATGAATGTTTGGGTTGAGAGGTTTCAAACAAAGAGACAAAGGGAATATGTGGAACAAATCTCAGCAAGTGTAATATCATTTACGGTACTTTTATTTCTAATGTTTTGAAGAAGAGAGCAATAAAACATCTTGGGGAGAGGTTCAGGCGCCATCGACCTTGGGGGGATGGGCACTTGAAGGTCAACTGGAAGACCCAAACTGTGTTGGGAAGATGATGTGGTGGCTGACGCAAGGTCCATCCTTCATATTCGGCTGGTCTGAACAAAAATGACTGATGTTCAAAGGCCTAGACCTCACACCAAAAAAAAAAAAAAAAAATAATTAGATGATTGTTTGTACTTAAAACTAATAGAAAACCATAGTCTGTTGTAAAAATATTTTGTTTAAATTGAATAATGATTGTATGTATACAATTTAATATAACATTTTTATACAATAAAATTAACTTTAAAATATTCATAAATTGTGAACAAACATTTTTCTACAAAAAAATCTGTGATAGTATAATTGGTCACTAGAATGTACAGAAAGCAACAAAGCTTCACATTTACAGAGTTATTCGCTTACCAATACTTACATATGAAATTTAAAAGTGGGATAATGTACTTTACAAGCTCATTAATAGCATCACTGTAGCTGACCGTTTCGAAGTTAGTGTAAGGGTACAAAAGCTATACGTTTCTGAACCAAATTCCCCTCTATAAAAGCGACAGCTCATCAGTGGTTGCATAGATGAGAAATGGAAAACCAGAAAGATTACGGAATCCTGATCATTTGGCAGGAAGTCCTAGAGATGCCAGAGAATTCTCCAAGATGATGATATACATAGCATAAGAACAAGTAGAGAAAGAAATTCTCACTTCAATGAAGAGGATGCAAGGGAACTAGCTCCTTTATTTTGAGGCCTCACTATTCTATAAATGGTCCAAAGAGGAAGGGAAAGGATCTGAAGAACGATTGATAAGATCATGATGATTTAATCGTCTATACTAAGATAAGTGTTGGTCCTATCTTTTGATCTGAAATATACTGTAGATCATAGGCATTTGCATTTAACGGTAGATACAAATCATTAAAAAAAATACCTTCTTATCCTAAACAAAATATGGTTTAAAAAACCTATATCTCGGAGGAAACTCAATCTGGCAACCCTAGTTATCAGACTTAATCAATTCAATTCTGTGGACTGCCATATAACATTTTAATAAAAGATAAATGAATTGGATACTATTTTTTTACAATTTAAAATCAAAACTCTATGTGAAAATATTAAGTTATATTATATTATAAATAGTATGCTTTCACTCAATTTATTATTGTGTTCACAGGTAATCAGCATTAAGATGGTAACACTGAGCGTTATCATAATGGCAGTTGTTTGAAGTAACAGACAGGAGAGCCTACCAGAATTGTTACGTCATTTTGTGTATTTAGAAGTTTAAGTGCCGTGTGACGGAGAAATGTGTTATATTTATGAAATTCTTTACAACATTTAGTTTCTTGTCTGTTGATTAACTATTAATTCAGGTATTGCCATTCATTCACCCAAAATGTCTGGATTTGATGATGTAGTCAACCCTTTTAGTCCTCCAACCGTAGACAACCCTTTTGCAGTAAGTACAATTTAACGATGGTAGATATATATTTTTCCATAGTGTACTTTAAATATAAATAACAAAATTTGGGTTTAGAAAGAAATATTTCTTATGACTCATCAATTTGTAAAATGATTCAATATAATTTTATTTAGGGCTGTTAATGCATTAGTTTTACTTAAGTGTTATTTAAAATTACACTTTTATTCATTTTGGGGAGTTTTCTAAAGAACTTTTTTTTCCCAAATTAATATGAATCTTATATAGATATGAGCTCTTTAATATGTAAGTGGTGAAGTTTACTAATTACTAAAACATTTGATAAGTTCTCTACCCTTAACCATTGCGTTGTTTTCAATGAATGTAATATAAGCCTCTCATCCAACTATGAAATAATTTTTTATTCTGATGACAATATACTTGCAAATCTTCGCAAGTGCTAATAATAATGACTTATGAGGTTATGTTGACATTATGTCAATATTTTAAAAAGATTTGTCCAGAAGGACAGTGGTTAACTCTTAAGTTCCTTGTTTTTATACTAAAACTACTTTCTTGGAACTGAATTGATGTTAATAGGAAATTTATTTTTTTACAGCAATTGATAAGTCTTAAGTCAGTTTTCAGGTTATATACATTTATGTTTTCATAATATTATGTACTAATCCACGTATCAAAACTGGATCTTCAGCACTTTCGTAGCTCATATGATGAAACAGAATATAATTTTGGCTATATTGTTGTTTTATAATTGCATTTTAATTTTTTTTTTCTATTTTATTTATGGTCCTATTTCTATTTTTTCTTATTCTATTTCTTATTTTCTTCTTCTTAAATTCAAATATATATTAATTTAATATATGTAATATTGATATTTAATTTAATATACATTTTTTAAAAGTCCATATTTATGGCCTGAAACTTGTAAACTTTGTTGTATATTAGGATCCTGCCGTTCAACAAGTTACAAAACAGACAAGTAGTGTTCAGAGAGGTCTAGAAGAATATAATCCTTTTGCGGACCAACCATCTCCACCTGCTGTAAATGCTGTACGTTACATCCTGGATACTTTTTAAATTATAAGAGTAAATTGTTATACATTGACTATTGTTTTATGTTTTTTGTTATGAGTTTTGTAAAGTAACTTTAAATAAATTATAATTTTATTTTTTATTACATTATTGTAGTTGATAAGCTGAATGCATTGCTTTTTTTTTTTTTTTTTTTTTTTTTTTGAATCTGATGATTAAAATTTAATCAAGAAGATATTTAAAAATGGCTGCAAGCATTTTGTCTCACTAATTTTACTATTATTATAATTAATAAGTAAATATTTTTGTGTTGTATGATTGTTAATGTTTTAATGTGTACCAGAATGACGTATGATTGCTTTATGTTGTCCTGTTTATTCTCTTCATTATATCGCATCCTTATAAGGAAAGCGAAACAACTCACAAATGCAGTATATGAGTTATGTTGTGGTGGATGCGATGAGTCATTTACTTTTGGTTTTGTCATTATTATATAAGGTTATGAATTAAAAAAATAAATATCTTTAAATAGATAACTTCATTATTAAAATATTTGAGTTTCTTTTTCTTCAATACAAAAACTAAAACTAAACAATTGAAGTATCTAATTTATCCTAATAAAATATTGCAAAACATGTTTTAGAGCTTTATTGATTGACTAATGTGCTTAATGTCTTACTGATTGTTATAACAACTAGTAAAATTTATTGAATGTATACAATTTCTAGTTTTGTAATTTTATTTTGTTTTGTTTTGTTTTAAATAATATTGATTTGTATATCATTGAAGTTTCAGTCGATCTTGTATGTCATGGTTATCACAAATGATTCATAGTTGCTTGACTTGAGTTTTTTAAAATTTCATTTTATTCCTTATGTTATTCATGATTATATTTCGGTACATTTATTTATTGTTCTTTATCAATCATTAAATCATTTCCATAGATCAACAAGTATAAACTTGTAAATTGGCAGTAGTCCTTATTATTTTTTAAATTGATTTTGTTATGTATGAAATCCTTAGTTTGTTTTTTCTTTTAATATTTTATTATTTTGAAAACAAAATTATCTTTTTAATAACTCCATAGCAACCTTGTGTTAGTCTATTTAGTTATTTCTTTAAAATTTTAAATTAACTAAAAGTTTTATATTGATAGCCATTGGTTTTATGGTACTGGTTAACCAGAGTTCCACACGGATTAAGTGTGGTTTACAATCACTTTGTTCACACTTGTTCATGGAATGCCAAAACAATCAAATGTTGCCGACTGCTATGACATCAGCTCCCATTTTCCTTTCATACATTTTTTAAAACTGTTTGTGTCTCTACCATAGAACTTCCTTATTATGAATTTATTAATGAGTTATTTATTAACAATTTATTAAAATGTTTAACAAATTTGTTAATTGTTAATTGGTATATTGTTAACTATTATATGGGTGGCCTCATTTCTAAGACGGACATATTTAATTTTCAGAATGTGGAGAAAAAGTCGATTTTTGATTTATAGATTCAACTCAAACTATTTATGATGATGATTCTATTAAAGAATTTTCAAATTGAATAATGAAACATGATCATTAGAATCGGTTAAAATTGAAGCTTTGTTAGAAAAATTGTCTTTTTAAAAATGACAAATGTCCATCTTTGATATTAAGCCACTTATATATACTTATAATTTTTATTGTTGTATTATTAAGTTGGTCCAGTAGCAAATTCAGGATTTAGTTTTTGGAGGTTTATTTATTTTTTAATGACTATTAGTCTGGAAGATAAGGAAAGTAAATAAATAAACTGATCTTTGAGTGGTCCTTGAAGGCTTGTAAATAAAAATAAATATGCTTTTAGGGACCGAATTTTTTATTGGCAGATTATTACCTTGAATAGCTTTTTGTAACTTAAAAATAGTAGTTGTTTTAGTACTAAGCTTAGATCATTTACAAAAGCTAATATGGACTAATGGATCATAAAAAGTATTCTATTTTGGAAGGGGGCTTCAAACTGAAAGCCTCTCCCCTCTATCCTCTTCACCTTACACCCGCCAGAATGTTGGTACTGTTAACTTGTAATCTATTTTCTCATTTTTATCCCTATTATTTTTATTGGATGGATTAGCTCCGTAATTATAGTTATTTGTAATTTATTGTTAAATGTAATTTTACTTAATAATTCATAAATTGCCGCTAGCACTCTCGATTTGAATGGAGTCTAGGGTCCTGTAAAGTGGTGCTAACTTCGTAAACGCATGGAGAAGGTTATTGTAAGTTTTTGATGTGTTTGATTCTTTGTTCGCGCACAGTATCCACAGAAATGGAAATAGGATATTGCCTTGGTGGAAAAACAAGATGGTCTTTAATTTCTTTTAATATAAAATTAAATTGGTATTTATCAGTCCTCAACATCTGCCTGAATCTAGTATCATCCATCTGTGGCTACACCTTGTTGTGCCAATCAGAAGTTTTCTTCTGTGATCTGGGAAGAAAATTTATACTGTATCCCATTGACAGCTAAGATTTCATCTATGTATACGTCAAGTTCTTTGCCTTCTGAATCTTCGTTCATGCTTTCTAATAAAGCATGTGTAATCAAATAATCCAGCAACTCTGACTTTTCTCTTCGCTTTGGCATTTTAAAAATAAATCAAAATGTTAGTTGATCAGTTAAGAACTCACAAACTTTGTTTACAGTACAGGCATAATCTCACTACAACTGATAACATTTTAGCATGTCAGCACGGACACTTTATTTACCATTCATTCAAAATTTGTGCTGACTCCTTAACATGATAGCACATTAAGCATTTACAACTGCATGAATACCCGTACTATGATACACTAAACTTCATTTAATACATCAATCCTATAGTCATAGCTGGATAATTTGGTTGGCAAAATTAAAAAAAAAAATAATATTTTTATCAATCATGAATGTGCAAGATTAGAGGATGTTTTCTGTATTTTATTTACCTAAAATATAATATTTTAACTTATTCATTCATTTATTTTCAACATTCCTCAGAACCCCTTTCTGACTGGTTTGTTTGTTGATGTATTCTTAATTCTAGTACCTAACTAGCTCGTTATTAAAAGGAAAGGTACTAAGGATGATTAAAATGATTCCTTTTTATTGAAATTATTTAAGTATCATAGATTATATTACCATTTGTTAATAAATATTAATATGATTTTACTTTGCAATAATTTAAATTATGTCTACATTTGGACTAATTTAATTGTGACCTTAATTTTTTTAATAATTAATCAATTGTTATGTTGTGTTTTATGACACAGTTTTGAAACTATTTCTGATTTATTTTGTAATTGATTTTGATTATTTAATATTTATATAATTTAATATTAAATGGAATTATTTTTAAGTTGTTACAATTATGTCAAGATTAAACACTTTATTATTTGAAGTTCATTATTAATCGTTATTTTGATGTAGCATAATTGTATTATTTATCACTTTAAAGTAGTGGATATCCTTTTAGCCAACCAGGTATATGTGTATGAGAAAGTGACCATTTAATCCATTTGTGTCACTTGTATAATTAAATTTTTTTTTTTTTATTACGGATATTTCAACCGGATATATCTGTACGTGATTCAATATTTATGTTTTCTTATCTTCTCTAATATCATCTTTCTAACATTATCATTGTTAGTAACCATAATATCAATGACATTACCATTTTTTGTCTTTTGGTCATTTGATACTATATCCAGTTTATTGTTTAACACACTGTTGTCTGTAATTGTAGAACGGTCCCAATATAATGTTCTATTTTCACCATTCAGTTCCGGTTTGGACTCATGCCGATAATAAGGAACCTGGTAATCTATCATATTATATAATGAGGCAAGGCTTGGTGGACATACTTTGCCATGTAATTGAGTCTCATTAGATATTTACCTGCCAGTGCTTGACATTCTGATGGTATATGCTGGATTGACTCTTGCATATTTACATAGGCAACATCGATCACTTATGTCTTCCTCTCATATATATTTCCTATAGGCATCGGTGGAAATTACCTGGTTCTGAATTACCAAAATTGCCTTCAGTTACAGGAAATAGGTACCTTTTTTAAGCCAATTAATAGATGCATTGCAGTTCATTCCTGATTGAGACAGAATTGTAAAAGTGTCCATGTAATGCTTTACTTTTCCAACTTTTGATCAGACTTTCTTCAGTAGGAACCTCTTTATGTGCAGTTTAAAGCTAACTAAGTTTAAAGAAACTAAGTTTAAAGCTGTATAGGCATTACCCAATGACTTTATTGCTTATCATGCAGTGGAGTTTCTTAGTTGAAAAGTGGCTCTTAAATTATTTTCTTGTTTTCTTCAGCTTCTTAATAAAGAGACAAGTCTCCTTCCTTCTTTCTTCCGAGACAAGTACAACCTCTCGATTGAAGACTTTAAGATGTTGTTTTATGGCTGAGGTTAAAAGATCCCTTACTGACTGATTCATTTCCTCTAGCTCCGTATTAGACCACTTTAGAACGCCAAAAATATAAGTTTAATTATAAATATTTAGGGGACACGTCAAGTAGTTGAGTGGGAAAAAGTTGCTTATTCAGAATGTTTATTGTTATCTTACCCACCGTAAGCTCTTATTCCTACATCTTTACTTGCTGGAAAACAAAAAAAAAAAATATATATATATAATATATATATGTATAAATATATATATATATCTAAAAATATATATATATATATGTTGATAATAGATATTTATGTAGTTTATTTCATTTGGTATTGATCACTATAGGATTCTATTTTACAAGTGTTGTCCATCCCACGATGATGCTATAAGTGGAATTCGGAAATCAGTTAACAGATGGATAACAGGTTCATTAAGTAAAATTTTTAATCCTCTAATTTTACTGATCTTATTATTTCTTTTCATTCCAGTTTCACTAAAACTGAAACTTCTGCATTACAGATGAAAGTTCGCTTTCCTTAGACATCCACTCTATAGACAAGTATACTTTATATATTTCTTTTCATTTTGTTATAATCCATTGTAGTCGTATGTAGTATTATTAACTGTTTTCTCACATTTGCGATCTGAGGTGGGAGTTCATATTAATTTTTTCCAGCATTTAAAAATTTTCTGACAATACGCGCTGTGTCTATGAGAACTGACCATTGAGCCTTTCTTAGCACAGCAATGGGTAATTTTAAACCTTTCATGGCTACCACTTTGATCGCCTGATATTTTCTTCCAGAGTGGCGCTTATATTATTATCTTTGGGGATCCAGATACCGGTCATAATGGTGGGTCATGATAATTAATTCCCTCCAATTGGTGGCATCTGTTTGAAGGAGCCTATTCAGGTGGGATTTATAATATTCCACGTTATTTAATAAGTTGAATTTAACCTCCAGGGACTGATGGAAAAATTAGGTCACATTGTTATACCTCTGGAGATACTCGGTTTCAGCTAACACTGTACATCAATCTGTGATATTTTGGTTGATTCCAGTGTCACTGAACATAATCAACATTTATCTGATTTTGTTGCCTCTTTAAGAGCATGTCTTCTATATGATGTATAGATGATATTAGGTCTTGAATGGTGATTAAAAATCCTTCTGTTTTGGAGAATAACTTTCCAGCTTTTAACTTTTAACTTTGAGACTTGTATTTACATTCTGTCAACCATTCACATTTTGACACAATAGTAGAGTTTGTCATTTTTGCTCAGATTAAGTGCAATTAGACCAGTATACATCCTTGAGATTGCAAGATAAATCTTTGTTGTTTCTGTGAGAAAATATTGGCGTATGGCCACGTCCTCGATATTTAGCAAATCACACCCTCCTTTTTTCGTATATGAATAGACGAGCTTTGGAAAATGTTGGGTAGTGCCTCCATTCAAGACGATCCATTTTCTTTGGACTGGTGTTTGACCAATGCAATATGCTATATGCTGAAGTTATAACTCAGAGTAGGTAAAGCCCAGGTGTTCATGGTCTGTATTTTTCGCTTCTCAGTTAGAGTCTTCATCATAATATTAACCTAATTTTGAACATTGTTAGAAGTTCTTGTTCCATATCCTTTTGGGGAATTTTAATGTGCTGTTTCATTACCAAACATTCATATAATTTATTGGCTTCTAGTTCCTTGATGTATCTTCTTCTTTGATCAGAATATTCTATACTACTAACGAACCACAATACCTACCACTTCCTACTTGATTACATGGAGCACCCCACATTTATCAAGGATGAATTATATTCCTATCTCATTAGTAAAAGATGAAAAGGCTTTTCCATATTTTAAAACTGTTCTTTGTTTTTTATGTATAGTTCGATGTGATCTATATACCAATGTGGCTGACTGCTCACTTCTTTGTTGATGATAAGTACCCTACCTTATTCCTACGAAGTATCCTACTTGATGGGGACAGCGTCGTACAGAACTGTAATGGGCTTACCCAACCTCTTCATATTCCTTTTAATATTTTAATTTCGTTGACTGTGTAGATAGCTTCATCTTTCAGCATGATTTTTCCATCCTACCATTAGGTTTGAAAGGAGTCTTCATTGGATTGAATCTTTATTATTGTTTTTTTTTTTAACATCTATAACCAGCTTCTCTCATAATCCAACTCTATGTATGATTAAACTGTTTTTTTCTGGGACTGGTTGAGAGGGTATCTACTATATTGCTTCAGTGATGAAATGAAGTTTATCTTACAATTTTTATTTAAATAATATTATTTGAAGTTAAACAATTATCATTAATTATTTTTTTTTAAGTTGTTTCGATGAAAATATTAACTTAACATTTGCTCATATAAAATCTATACTGCCTTCACATAGTCTATGAAAATTAATAAATTGCTGTTTACTTAATATCAGTTGAATCTTTATTTGTTATTTAATTATATTATTGAGTTTTATTTTATTTATTATTGGTTTTACTTTTTAATTATACTTTTTTTTTTTTGTAAATGTTTGTATCTGATGTGATTGTTGAATTTTATTCACTTGGTTCCATCTAGTAGTGATTACATTTTATTATTTTATTTCTTTTACAATAACTGATTATTCTAGATTTTAAACTAATTTTAATGTTGATGTTATAATAATCATAATTGGAACGTTTTCTGTATTTGGGTAGTGTATATCTGTTGATTGTCAGTTTTGCATGATACTGTTCAATCTTAGTATCTTAGTATCATAGTATGTATCAAGTTTGATGTAACTATATTTAATAATTTCATGCATAATTTGACTAGACATATCTAGGATGGGGTAACTTAGGGACACTTTTCAAAGTTAAAATGCTGAAAAATTATAAATATGTAAAGTCACTCTTCCTCTTACAAAATATGGCAGAATAATAACTATAGAAACAACAATATTTTACTACAAAAAAATATAAAATTGTCCTAATATTATCCCATTAATTGGAGTAAAATTGGGACAGTGCATTAGAAACTGCAGGAAACATGACTTTGTACCAATGTTACACCATAATATTGTATAGGCTCATTATTTACATTAAAAAAAACAACAAGGAAATGAGTGTGTACCAATTTTACCCAACAGTACTATATTTTAGAGAACATAAGAACAATAAATTCATATTAATGGAACAAAAAGATTGCAAATCCTAATTTTTTAAACTATAGGCCTATCTATCTATCTAGACACGATTTTATAACACAGTGTGTTGACTGGAAATCCTTGCTTTGACATGGTAACACATACTACCATCTATTCCTCTTCTTCCGTTGAAATCACTGTAGCCTGACCAAAAAATTAGTATGTTTTCCTTGGGATTTCAGATGCAGTGTATTTTTCGGTATTCCATACTTGGAGGCGCCATTTTGGATAGTTTCTTATTTCTTATTGCTAGAAAGTCTTGTAATTTTCATTTTAATTCTTTGTAAAAAGGCTTCTTCATGGTAATTTTTGTATGGCTTTGTGCCAAGAGATCTTTTAGGATTTCTAAGCATTGTCCAATAAAATCATGAAAAACCGAACTAATGCAAATAAAACAAAACATAATGTGCAGACCATATGGTGACACGTCAAAATTTACAATTTACAGGTTATGAAACAAAGTATTTACGATAACATGATTACTTCAATATTTAACACTGCAGAATGTACTAATTAATGTGTATACACACCCGAAGATAATCTAATGTTCACAATTCTTGAGGCATAAGCAAAATTTTCATGAAAACAAGAATTTTGAAAGTACAATGGAAATAAATAAAACCTAGCTGTACTACAAGTGTAGTGAACTAGGGTTCTCAAATTGCCGTAAGGTACAGCCACAGTACATGCCTATACATACACGTTTTTGCAAAATGAACCAACACAGTTTATCCACCACGAAATCACCACAAACTAAATTTTACCCGCTGTCCCAAAGTTTCCCCATCCCCATCTTACAGTAGTGTTTTTTGTTACAATTATTGGTGTGTTAGGGTTACTCAGATTGCACTTTAGTTTGGTTGTTTTTATTGCTGCTTATCCTTTTTAATGTCAAAGTAAACATTTACTAAAGAATATCACTGCATAAGTATAAGGCTCACATTAATTATTGTTTTATTTTTGGTATTTCTATTTATTTATTTGTTTCCTGTTGTAAACATAATAGTTAAGTAATTATCTTAAGGAATGTTGTTCTCCAATTAGAGTGGTCACTATTTAGTGGTGAACTCGCTCGGCTGTGGTTAACTTTTTAATTACCTTATGCTCCATCTTAATTATGAGAAGCCACTCTGACCCGCCCATTTATGTGTCCATTAATCCATTACTATTTTATTATTTATTACAGTTCATTTATAGTTTAATTGTTGTAATTTCAGATTCGAACTGGCGGAGAGAGAAAGGAGCCGGCTGTCATGCCAGCCACCCAAGAACCTCCCCCTCCTTATACTAGAACGACAGCGGCAGCTCCATCTGCTAATGCAGCTGTTAATATGACTCCTGCTGATTTTCAGGTACACATTTATCATACAAATTAACCAGTTTTATTCATATTAAATGCCAAATCTATTTTAATAGCTTAAAATAGTAAATTACTTTACAGTATTATGTTTCCAGAACTGAACTGGAATCTAAAAGATAGGGAGAGGAAGAATTAATAAATTATTCAGAATAACCAAAAATAAAATATAAGATCAAGGATTCTTCCTAATTTTTTGTTGTAGTTTTCTTACAGGCATATTGCTTCTAGAGGTGCAGGCAGCTTAGGGTCTCCTAAGAACCGTTGTTTCCATGGTGTAGCAACAAGTTTACTAAATTTGGGGCCAATTGGTTGGTGGTGTGCCTATCTTTAGCAGTTAATCACCTGATTCAGACATTCATCCATCCAAATTCTTACCACTCTCGATGTTGCTTAACTTAATCATCTATTTTTGCCTGCTTTGCGATCTGAAAAAAATGAATTACCTAACCTCTCCTAAAAACCATTGTTTCCATGGTGCAGCAACAAGCTTACTAAATTTGGTGTCAATTTGGTAGTGTTCTCCCACCAAACGACTTGGGTTATAGGCTAGTGATACCAAGGGGATAAACTTTAGAAGAATCTCAGGAGGGATGCGTTTCTTCAACGGGTTGTCACCTGACTCGGGCATTCACCCATCCAAGTTCTTACAATGATCAATACGTGTGCGGGGTGGCCCAATGGTCTAACAAGTGTGCACATCACCACCGTTGCTTGGCAACCTGATGCATGAGATTACTAGATGAAAATAGTCACGAGTGCGCATCCCGGTGCCAGGGGAGCCATTTAAATCTCTGCCCTCACTCCCTAGCGCGACAAAACCCTGTAACATTAAAGGCGAGGAAGGGGAGGAAGGACCAAAAAAATATTAACTAGAAAAATCTGTAATGCTGCCAAATGCATAGGTAGATGGGATACTCATAAGTGTGTTCTCACTCAATACAGTAAGGCTATAGGCAGGACAAAAAATCATGGAGAAGCTTTTACAGGGACATGAACGACACGCTATGAGCTGTTAAATGGAGCTCTTAAGCACTGTTCAAATGAGCTGGTACTGATGGGGTTTTCCCACCACCTTTTTGCAAAACGGTCTACCTGTAATTAAACCCTACCTTCTGAAATTATTTAGAGGTAGTTTAGCACTTGCATATATCTATCCCAATAAGTGTAGGGAAGTAAGAGTTTGTTATATACCTAAGCCTGGAAAAGAATCTTATGCACAATCCCAACGCATACGAGATAATTAATCATTAATATCAAAGTATTAGTATGAGAAGGCTTATCACTGCCTTATCGGAATTGTCAGTGTTCAGGTTATAAACATTGGCAGATAGCAGTCAGTCTCGCACTGCTAATGAAACAGTACCAACATATGTTTATAACCTTAATTACATTTTCCGTATTTTAATAATTCTAGATCTGATATTATATTTAAATAATTAGAAATCAACGTCTGTTAATTCTGAAAAATTGTTATGCAACCTTTCAGAAAATTAAATTAGTGAATAATTAGATGAATTTTTCCTTTGGAAAATCCCAACATTATATACTTAAAATTTGTTTGACAACTTTAATCTATGGCAGGCAATGAAAATCTCATAATTTCATTTTAGTAAACTTTACAATGGAAACTAACGTTTAATTACTAATAGGTGTACAATCCACAATCATTTGTAGGTTAAATGTACTCTTTCAAATCTCTCTAGACCTATACGTAGATATATAGCTCAGAGACAGGATTTATGTGGTTTACAAAAACAAATGAAGTATTGAAGTTTTTACTGTCTACCATTGATATAATTGATAGGGTTTTCGTTATTATAATGGTCTAAATGATTTGTTAGCTGTAAGCTTTAAACTGTAGCTTTGTTAAAAATCCATTTTAAATATTTGATTGGAGTGCTACCAATGGGTAGTTTCTCAACAAGCGTGTTTCATGTCATAATATTCCTATGTACACATTTACTTGATGTATTCATACTAATACAGTTGTAAATATCATAATAAAAGTTAAAAAAAAAAAAAAAAGTTGATAATAGTCCAACTTTGCCAGAAAATAATTTTATTCTAAGTATAGCGGCAATTGAAAGTTGTGTGCACCAGATTTTTAGTTAATAAATTTGTATTTTCAATAAATATATACTTGAAGAATAAAAGTATTAAATAATTTTAACACACTTATAAAATTTGACCAGAGTTAGAGTCCATTTTTATTGAGTTTAAAAGAAAAAAATGTATACACACCAGAAAATAAAATAAAATAGAAATATGAATTTTTCTTACTGAATATATTAAAAAAATATTAATTTATCATAAAATAATATTATTGAAGAAAATATTTGATGTTATCGAAAAAATTTTATTTGGTTTTATAATACTTTCAATATCAAATATTTATTGAATGGAAAGCCCACAATAAAAATAGTCTTCAATGTTTGAAACGTAAATTATGATAATTGCAAAGAATGTCGAGATTATTCAAAATTCATCTACTTCACCAATTTTATATGCTGGTACAAAATGTACTGCTATACTAATATTCTTTCCTTTGGATTACATTGAAACTAGTTATCTAATTTTCATTAGTAAATTTTATCTTATAATTAATCCCTTTATCAATCTTATAAAACTAATTTATTGTTTTTTTTTATTGCACACTTTCATAAAGGCAGCTTTGGACGTAAGTATGCATCAAGTGCAAGTATTTTACTTTACTTTAACTTTTTACTGTATAAATATTTTCCTAACTCTTTTTTAACTTTTTTTTTTATAGAGGAGACAAGAAGAACTTGAACGGAAAGCAGCAGAATTACAACGAAGAGAAGAAGAACTTCGAAATAACACATATAATGGTTAGGTTTTATTAAAATATCTACCACATCAATTATTCTTTATTTTATAAAATAAATTATAATTTGTGTTGTCATTACATTGTCAGCTAACTAATCTAACTCTTAAGCTATGCAATATATGTTATTATTGTTATTTTTATTTAGTTAGGAAAAACAACTGGCCTCCACTTCCTTCTAACTCTTGTGGTTTAGAGCCTTGCTTCTATCAAGATATCAACGTTGATATACCTGTTGATTTCCAGTCAGTTGTGAGGCAGATGTACAACCTATGGATTTGTAAGTAAAATTTTATCTGTTGTGTTAATTATATTTTGTTCTTTTTTTTTCCCCTCTTTTATTTTTAAATCCATAACCATCAATTGCTATTATTAACAATGAGTCAGTTAGTTGGAATAATATAGGCTTCATTGGCGTTTTAGAAAGCCGTATCGTACAGAATAATGTAGAGTCCTCTTCTCCATCTGAAGAGTCGGGGTGGGCTCTATTCCCTCAGTCTAATCAAATGCATTTATTTATCGGTACTTTTATTAACTTTATTTGGTTTTTAAATAAAACGTATTCTCTTATCGTAAATCTGTCAACAATTCAATCTGCTCTCAATCCAATAAAGTAGATTTTGTAGATCATTTTGTTTCCTATAATTCAAAAAACTGTATGGTTATGTGATAACTTCTTTGTTATTTTGAAATGAATTGATATTATTATTAGTGATTGTAAGGGGAGAGCAGATGTTTATAGATTGCCATCTATGGCCAGATCTTTAATATCTTATTACTTTTATTTTCACATTATTATAGGTTCCATATGTATCCAATTGCAATAGTTAATAAATCTTGTTTCCTTTGTTTATAACAGTCCATTTCCTGTTGTTGCTGGCCAATATGTTTATCGCCCTGATACGAGTCATTACCTATGCAGACATTGAAACATTTGGATTATCTATGCTGTATACTGTAATACTAACTCCTTTTTCATTTGTGTGCTGGTATCGACCTGGATATAAGGCATTTAGGTAAGAAAATTTCTCTAATTTTTCATGTTAATTTTTGATACTTTTTTTTTGTAGTTATTATTATCTGTTAACTGATTATTATTTTTCATTTATTATATACATTTCACTCATCATCAAATTTATTATATAACTTCAAGAAGCCTTCAGTGCTTTGCACTATATGCATCTACAAAATGAACATACATGTGTGTACAACAATATATCTTATATTAACAATTCTCACCAGGATTCTGCATAAATCTACATACATATTTCAATATATATATCCATCGTTTTTTTTTTCCCTTTCAAATCATAGATTGTTGTACTGTTTTTTAAAATCTATCTGTAAATGTTAAAAATATATATATACATATATACAATAGACTAATTATAACCATGGTCTGATTTCTTTTCTAAAAAATAAAAAAATTAAGTTTTATGTTTTTAAAGTAATTCATGTATTTTTGTTGATCAGGAAGCTATAACCAAAATAATATTACATTTATGCAATTATCAATGGCTTCACAGTAAATTAGACAAAATTTCCTTCAAATTCAAGGAGAATTTGTTGTTTTTAAAATCATTTAAAAAGGGCTTTTAAGCAGCTTAAACGACACTAAATTTTGTTTTTCAAAAAATCATTGATTATTTGCAAATTTTTGTTGATAATCTTTTATTAATGAAAGTTATATTCTGATGCAATGTTGGAACATTTATAAATTCAAGGAAGTTAATCCTATTTCAGTAAAAAAAATTTTTCTTAGAAGCAATTGTTTACAAGAAATGAGATTTTTATTTTAAGAATAGCTATTAATCAGACAAATGAATATCCAATGAATAATAGTTTTACTAAACATAGAAGATATAAATGATACAATAAGATATCATTCCTATTATAAAGCTGTTTCACTATAGGCGAAACATTTTTGAAAAAGTAGTATTTTTTTTTATTAGGTATTTTTTTTTTTTTTGTAATTAGCCCATTGAAAAAGAATTAAATCATAAAAAAGGGAGCTTCGGGATGACAATATCAAATCACTTGATGTTTTTCATTAAATTAGAGGAATAGAATCTTAACTTAATCTTCAACAAACCTCAACTTGATTAATATGGTCTAAAGCATACACAAGGGAGTTTTTTTTTTTTAAAGTGGGGCATCTGTATTAGTCAGAGAGTGATGAGACAAAATTGTGAATGTACTGATGTACAAATATAGTGTAATTTAGCCACTTAAAAGTCGTCCCTATCAATAGTTAATCAAAAAGACAAATTTTACTTGTATTTAAACGTAATTTTGTTTAATTTGCTGTGAAGTAATTGTTAATTAGATTTTTTTTTGTTCTCGCTTTTTAGGCTATACGGTTTTTTTCTGGACTAGGGGTAGGTGGAAGATGGAAGGTGAGGGTGGAAGATTAATGCCAAGTTAAAAGCAATTATTTTATCATTTATAACTTCGGTTATCAGGTTGACCACCTTGTCCCTAATTTTTAATTACCTAAGTTAAATATTGTTTTAGTTATCACTTCTTATTCAACAAAAATTGTGACACTTTATAAACACAAATTTTATTTATTTTGTAATGCTCCCCTTCCTCATCTTTTAGGCTATATTTGGTTTTCCCAGTACAGATGGTGAGGGCGGGGGATCAATACCCGAGCTAAAAGCCCCCATGGACACCGGGAAGCGAACTTGTAGTTATTTTTATCTAATTATCTTTGATCCGGTTTGCCAAGCAATGCACGGTGCTGTGCCCATGCATTAGCCCGCTTGGCCACCCCACCTCTAAAAAACACAAAACTTCAGTTTTCTGAAGGATATCAGACCATTGTATGTAAAAACTGTTTTGTAGCCCTCAATATATACTATCTCTTTTTTAAATATTTTTCTTATATATTATGAAATATTACTATTAATCTATTATTGTTTTTGAAGTCATTAAAAATTAATAAGATTGTATAATTTTTTTTTACAGGGATGACAGTTCTTTCAGTTTTATGGTTTTCTTTTTTATATTTGCATTTCAAATGCTTGTTACTACTGTTATGGCCTTTGGAACGACTGGTGGTGGCTCCTGGTAAGTAATAGCTTATTTTATTAATATAATGGAACCTCTATGTATCACGAATATGAATTTTCTGTCAAAAAAAATTGATATATAGAAAAAAGTATCAGAGGCAATTTTTAAGGGTAGTTTGAAGTGTATTTAATTTCATTACTGATTCCTCAATTTAATTAAAGTTTAAGGTTTTTCCTTACTAACTTCATATTTTATTTTTCATCCAGCTTTTTTATCTTTTTGCTTTTGTTAGTTTTTTTTTATGAGCTATCTTTCCCCCTCCCCCTCGATTACCCTCTTATCCATGGCATATGGATAGGGAAAGGAGGGGTTGTTCTAGAGGTACAACTAAACCGATTTTGGCTAGAGTGGGAAGGTCGATATTCATTCTATTTATCCGCCACAAAATAAATTTCAACCCTCCCAGGTCGGATTCAAACTTGCACTGCTGCTGGACTAAAAAATGTTAAAGTTTGTGCTTTTTTGAGTTATATCATGAGTTATAATTATAATCCCCATGATGTTTGCTTTTGTCAATCTTAGTTCATAGATCGAAATCTTGGAACTATATATGTAAAGATCATGTAGTATTAAAAATAAAATCAAGTTTCAGGAAAAGGTTTATTTATAAGAAAAAAAATATTACTATAAAATTTATTATTTGCTATTTATAGCAAATTTCGTTTAATCTGGATGAGATGGGTCGTGTTCTCATTTTCTATCTAGATTAGCATAACTACTTACTATTTTCTTTTTTTTATTGTATATATTTTTACTTAAAATAATAAAAATTTAACCTCAGTGAATATTTTTTTAAAAATGTTATATTTAATTAATTAATAAATTAATTAATATTATGCAATTTATGCTTTTCAGTGGTCTGTTTAAAACTATAACAACATTTGAGGCTGGTGGTGCCAAAGGTATTATCGTCGGCTTGCTTATGCTCTCTGTCACACTTGGATTTATAACTGCCGTTCTTCTCGATTTCATTCTGATCTCAAAGGTGTGTATTGTTCTTATTATAACTTCAATTCATAGTTTTGTTTTCTTAATGTTCATTATGGTTCTATGTTAAGTTTTGAAGGATAATGCTGAAATTAGATCACTCTTAAAACTATGTGAAAATTATACTTAATATCCATTAGCACCGTTAAAATAGTTTCTTTAATAAATACATAAATTTAAAAAAAATCATTGCCATATAATAAGGAGTGAATTAGGGATACCCCTTATTTAATATGGCTCTAGAATTAGTTATTAGGGCATTGTGAACAAGGACTCACAAGATAGTTATCCTAATCCTGAAAAAAATATATGGCCCAACCAAAGCTAAAAATGCATACTAGATAAAAAAATAAATAAATAAATAAAAATAAAATAAACATGGAGGGACACCCGCTTGGTAAAATAGGAAGAGCCAGAGCCCTTCATGGACCATAGTGCCATCAGAGTTAGTTAGTAAAAAAAAATTCAATAGAGGCTAGCTTGGACATTATACCCAAACCGAAGACCTGAACTTGGTTCAGAGAAAGAAGCCAAGAAAAAAAGATCCTGAACCGGTGGTGATGATAGTATTTTTGTCTGCTTGGAGATATGGAACAATTTGATTAGGCTGACCGGCCACCGAAAATGCAGCTGAGGTGAGCTGAAGGTAGCAAAACGGTGTCGGCAACCGATTGCATAGTGAATGAAAATAATTTTATTATTCTGGGACTAGTGTCCCTTTAGAACAAGTCACAAATACCGAATATATATTAATATTTTGGTGTTTCCATGAAATACTATTTAATATTTACAGGTTGATTCGGAGTACAATAAAGTTATAAATGATAAAATGATATAAATACGTGTAAATATAAAATATACAGAGAAAGTAATTAAGTGAATTAGGTGTACTTTGAGGTTTTTACAGCTTACGTTTTAAGTGCATTTTGTGATCAATTGGGTATGGAGTAGGTGTTTGAAGAGGAGAGATTTGAAAGAGGATATCGATTTTGCGTGTCGAATATCTGAAGGTATAGAGTTCCAGAGGGAGACAACTTGTATTAAAAAGGATTTATCAAATGTAGCAGTCCGGTGAGGGGGAGGATAGACGTCGGACGCACGGGATCTGGTGGGACAGGATTGAAAGGAGTGTTTGAATTGTAGGATCTGTAGAATATAGGCAGGTCGCCGTGTTGTAATGGCTCGGTATAGGAAGGTAGCCAGGAAATATTGATGGCGGTAGGACGGATAAAGCCACTTCAACTTGGTGTAGAACTGGGTAATATGCGTATCCCTTGAGATCCCGAAGATAAAGCAGATTGAGCAATTCATTAAACGTTCAAATTTGGCTTTGAGTTCTCCCGAGAGTCCACCATACACCATGCAGCTATAGTTGAAGTGCGGGAAAACAAGAGAGGAGACCAGGAGTTGACGGGTTTTGAACGGAAGAAGATAACGTAGATGGTTAAACTGTTTCAGGGTGGGTATAGTACGGCAGGAAATTTGGGAGATGTGTGGTTTCCAGGAGAGGCTTTGATCGAGGGTAACGCCTAGGTTTTAAACGGTGGTATGGAAGGAGATAGGTGAGTTGTTCAGAAGAAGATTAGGAGGTTTTGAAATGGATTTGAGGAGTGAGGGGATCCGATCAGGATGGCTTTTGTCTTCTCCGAATTCAATGTCAGCTTATTAAGATTTGCCCATGCGCATATTCTATTGATGTCTTGTTGCAGTTTCAGGATGGCATTAGAGGAATCTGTCGGGTTGAAGGAAATATAAATTTAGATGTCATCGGCGTATAGGTGATATTGACAGTGTATGATAGAGGAAGGGAAGTTATTAATGTAGATGGAAAAGAGGGTGGGGGATAAGGAGGATAATAACCGATTGCATAGTGGAGCTTAGCTTAGTAGCAACTCGCCTTGCATTGGTATCCTTCTCATATACCGAACAACATTTAAAAAAAAAAAATATATATATATATATATATATATATATAGCATATATAACATTTTTTTTAAAATAGCAAAGTTAATCATGTCAGAGTTGAAAAGAAAAATTGAATATTTGTTAAACTGATCCCTTAGGTTCGAAATAAAATAAAGTTAAGTGCTCTGTATTTGAAATAAACTCACTTTTATTTCACTACAAAACTTTAAACAGAGATTTTAGACTTATAAACTTTTTATAACAAGAATTAATCACATATGCATATTTCAACAAAATGTGGAACTATTAAATATTTATAAAATAAATATCACTTTTGATTTATTCCCTAACAGGTACCATTGACTTTTCTGAATAATCGATGTTCTACTGTATTATCTATTTTGTTTATTAATAGGTTCACAGAATTTATCGCAGTTCTGGAGCAAGTATGGCAAAAGCACGTGCAGAATTCACTACTGAAATCATGAAGAACGAACACGTGCGGGGAGCTGCTAGCACTGCCGCAACTGCCGCTGTACAATCACAGTTCAACCAACCATCAAGGTATTAAGGTTTCAGGTATGCATGCTCTCCATCTCTTTGGCTTTTGTTACTTCTGTCTGTCGGTGTTTCTTAATCTCTAATAAACAGTTTCAGTTGTTAGCGCTTCTCTGACCTCTATTATATACTACCTTATTTGTAATATTGAAGATTTCAAATGGAATGTTGTTATTTAAAATTTATAATGGTGGAGAAATGGTTGATATTACATATTCTTATAGTAAGAGAAGTTGGTTGGAGTTGTAGTTTTTGAACTGCAGAAAAAATTATTTCTTTTCTTAATGTTAATGTCTCAGCCTTTATCAAGACTCGGCAAAGACAAGATAAAGACGTTATCTTGTATAATCAGAAAATTTATAAAAATGTATAAGATATTAATTTTATAAAAAATAGTATGCTAATTTCTGAAAAAATAAAAACAAAGAAGTGAATACGAATTACATTGTGTAAGATTAATTAAAATATGTAAGTACTGGCAAGGAGTGAGAATATATATATTGAAATATTATCATCTGAAGTACGTTTAAAAAAAAGAGTTAATTTAATTAATAGGATAATGAACCGTGTGATAATACATAAAAGTATTTAATAAATTAGTCTAGTATGGTTTATTATTTTTAATAATCATAATTAATTAATCAAAAAAAAAAATAACTTCCTCTTCCTCAAAATTAGTGATTTTACATTTCAAGATACTTAGAAACTGAAAATAAAATTTTTAAAAAATCACTCACGCAGGCCATGGCTTACGGTGAAAATAAAAACTTTCTATAAATGACATTTCAGCTTTGAAATGAGGTTTCTCAGAGACAAAACCACGCAATAAATGTTGTAGTAACTTCAAGTGTGAGTAATTTGCTAAATTTCATATTTTTAAATAAGTTTTAAAATTTTTCCATGTTCTCAAAAAAAAAAAACTTTCAGGGGCCGGATCCTTTTTCCCTACCTAGTTAATGATGCTGGTTAATAATGTTAATGCTTTTCTTCTTATATGGGGTTGCATTAGAAGTGCTAACTATTCTGTATAAAGCATGTTTACTTCTTTTCTATGATAATTAATATATTTATTTAAATATAGCCTGTCATCAGGTTTCTGTCTACATACTATGTTGTCATAAATGTTCTTGTGCATGAATACATTTATTGACTTGAAATACATATTAAATCATCCTTTTTTATTTTTGTTTTCTATTTTGTATCATTGTTTTCATAAAACAGTCTCAACTGTTTTTGAATTTCATATTACGAATCAGATTATCTGAAGAAACTATAATAATATGATGTCTTAAATGAAATTATTTTAATGTTAGTAATAATATAAATAATTTTAGTGAAAGATTAAGATAAAATAAGTATCACAACACAGTGCAACAGTTTGTTTGAAATATTTAAAGTCTAGTGTACCAACTTCGAAGAAACACCATGATTAGGTGTTCCTTCATGATGATGAACTATTCAACTCATTCAATTAACTGAACTCCAAATTAAAATCATTTGAACTCCATAACCTTTACAGTCCTTCACTCAGACGTATTATTATTGAACATTGAAAACTTGTAAATAGCCTAAGCTAAGCAGCTTAAATAAAAATATAATCCCCACATATATTATTACAGTAAGGCTCGAAATCGGTTTTGTACCAAATATAAGCTCCTGTCATGCTCAAATATCATGAATCGGATACCGTTGGATTCAGAATTTCATGGGGGATTAGCGAATCTTATTCTCCACTTTTGTTTTTCTTTCTAAAATAAATGAAGTCAATACAAACATTTTGCTAGGCTTCAATACTGCAACGGTGGTAGGTCTGTAGATCGATACGGAACAAATTGGATCTTGGATATTTTGATGCGTACAGCAAGACCTCGTTCCTCCTGAACTATCGGATCCTGCGTTTTTAAGCCCAAAAATGTACTATTTTCGAGATAACTAAAGGAATAGGGTTCGCATCCACACAACCTTACATTAATTGTAGTACTGTCTTTTTGTTTTCTTTGTCGATTATATTTATTGATAAAGTAATATTTGATTTCTTTATTTTTTGATAAGTTGCATTATTTTATTTTCTTATTAATTTGGCATTTGAAAACAATAATCTGTGTGAATTTTTTGCATGGGCCTACTAGTAAATATTTATTTTTACATGACTCGTTTGTTTCTATTCAGGCGCCAAATCTTACTTCTTTACTCTTGTGACATACCCACCCTCTATGAAGTAGATACTGTGAATTAATTAATTACGTAAGAAAATCTGACATTTGAGAGTGATCTAGTTGATTCTATCATCTCTTTGCATCACTGTTCATCAAGAATCAATACTTCCTTGCAAACTATTGAATCCAAGACACTTCTTGGATTATAGCAGTACAGATTTTTTGTTTCTTTTTTGAGATTTTATATAATTAATTTGATTTTTCGGGAGGTGCTACTTCTTGCTGTTGTCATTTTTGGATATGAATTTATTACTATAATGTAGATAATCAAAAACCTTGTGATAAAGTTTGAGAGAAATTATTTCAGGATTAAAAACTCCGAACATATTCAATAAAATCTTAGGATAATGAATATATCAAATAATTTGTGCACAGAGTAATTCTCAGTTTTTTTTTTTTTTTTTGCTTCCTCACTACCGAAGGTAGGGGAAGCTTTGTATTCGCGCGAGAGGTTAAAATAATTAACCTCAAATAATCTAGGGCTGGCATCTAGATGGTCCCATATCAATTTTATCAAAATCCATCCAGCACTTCCTCTTGCGCACGCATAAATGTATTTTCTTGGATATGCCAGTATTTCAGAAATAGCTCGTTCAATTTGGCTCAGAGTTGGAAAAAAGGCAGGTATTAATAAAAAAATAATGTAGTGTCAATTTTATTCAATTCTGTCCTCTAATTTCTGTTATATATGCGCAAACGTGTTTTCCTTGATAAGTCTATAACTCTAAAACTGCATGTTGATATGGCTGCAATCTGGAGTGAAGTTAGGGATTTGTAAACAGATAATCAAGAATGTATCAATATTATCAAATTCTATCCACTTTTTACAAAAAAAATTCTTCCGCTTTCAGATCAGAAAATGTATTATTTGACACGCCTATAGTTTGAAAACAGTTCTTTCGATTTGACCCAAACTTGGAAGAAATTTGCAGAATAGTATAGAAATTACTAAGTATCAATTTCATTGAATTCCATTTAATAATTAAAATTAATATTAATAATTTTTAACAATATAATGGCTGTGAAATGTGGAAGGAATTTACCATATGGAGTGGGAGTTAGGTTAATACAATATTTTTATGAGGTTATAAAATTTTGGGTTTTATTCAAAAAGTTAATTTATACTTTATTACTGGCATGATACTTACTACTATTACTTGGATTTTGTGTGATTTACTGTTAATTTAAATTAATTGTTAGTCTGAGTTCGTAAAAAAAAAGCCTTATTTGTGATTGTGTTTATTTATATTAAAGTTTAATCAGCTCCTCTTGGTCTCGATTATCTTGTTAAATATTAAAGATTTGTGTACTTCACTCATATTTTTATATTCCAGCATAATTAGTTTTGTTCTGACCGAAGAAAAGTATTGGTCTCGTTAACTCTGAACAAACAAAAAGTTTATTTTTTCCTATGAATTTTTTGTTCCATCCATTTTATGAGTGAAAACATACCTATTAATTATATATCACTACTGTTAAAGGGCGTATGTAAAAGTTTTAAATTTGTATTCTATTTTTGACATTATGTAGTCTGCAATTGATATAAGTAGACTACTACTATGGAAAATAGCACCTCCTGAAATGACCACACTCCCTGACCAACTCCTCATATTATATCACGGTCAACCATCTCTACATCATTATAAAATTATACTAATAAATCATAAAGAAATAATTATTTTTTATGCTCTTCTGTAAAACACTCAATTTTTACATACCACCTTTTGCACTAACAGTAGCGATTAGCATATTCAGTATGCACTGGAATTATTTTTTTTAAACTACGAATCATCAAATATGGAATCTGAAAATGAAGAACTTTTTCGCATTTTATCATTTGCTGATAAACAAAACTCGTGAATGTTGAGAGATTACTGAATTTCCGAAAACTGCTTGTTTCAGAGATTTTATTCTTATACGAAAAAATTGAGACCTTATAATATAGATATTTTTATAAGTAAATGCTGACAACGATGTATCAGAGGAAATATGTAAGAGGATTCTGCCGGCAAATAAATGATATTTTGGCCTGCGCTGGTATTTAAGTAATCGCTTAATCTCCTAGAAAACAAAAGCGACTCTGTACAAGACGCTGATTCGTCCTGTCTTCACATATGTAGCGGAAAAAAGCTATTGCTCTTTGAAAGAAAAGTACTACATCGCATTTATGGACCAGTATGCTCAGGTAACGATTGGAGAAAGCTGAGTAATGCAGAACTGGCCGCCATACATATTCATACGGATGTAGTCCTGTTCATTAGAATACAGCATTTGAAATGGACGGGTCATGTAGCCAGAATGGATGAGAACAGCGCAACCAGCAAAATTATGCTGACGCTTCCAGAAATAAAAAAGAAGAGTCGGAAGACCTAGATTGGGCTGATTGGATGGGATCGACGCGGATTGTAGATCTCTTCTTGGACTAACTAACTGGAGGAGATCTGCAAGAGAGAGAGAGCCCAGTGGGTGAAACTAATTGAGGAGGCCAAGATTCAGCGATGAGTTGTAGCGCCCATGAAGAAGAAGAATATAGATATTTTTTAGCAAATGGAAATGGTGAGGAAGCTTTCCATTCCTATTATCAACTGACTTTACTTGGCAGACTTTTTTTTTTTTTACTTTTATAATTTTGGCATTGTATAACTTTTGAGATGATGCAGTTTAGTTTTAATAATCAATTTTAGTCTCTAGTCAAGATCTGTCAATTGTACGTTTAAAACGATTAGTATAAAATATAATTCTATAACTATTGGTGGTAAGTGAGTTAAATATGGTACAATATTCCCAAAACTCAACACAATTTCTGTTTATATTCCTCATAAAGCCAAGTGGAATTTTAATAATCTTTTATGAAAAAGTTCTCATTGATATAGACTTATTCACCTTTTTTTTTTTTAAATTCTGTTTATAAATAAAAAGTATGTAAAAATTTAAAGTTAAATGTTTGTATGATAAAAATAATCCATCAACCCTTTTATTATCTGTATTATGTTGAAGACAGATTACATCATAGTTTTGTCATTATCATTTGTTAATTTTGCTTTACTCTTGTACGTTAACCTAAAAACAATGCATGGCATGGAAATGCATGAATCCTATTAAATGTTCTTTTTAATGTGGTTGGGATTCCATTCTTTATGTTAGTGGTATCATAGCTTTTCACCATAATTTTAGGTAAAATAATGTATATTAAGTTATTTACATGAAATTAGTTTTTTTCATGACAACTCATGAACTCCACTGCGAGTTATCATGGCAATTGTATGATTGTTCCCTGGCATAGTGACCCAATGTCAAAGGGTAATAAATGTACAAATTATGAATAATCTAATCTAACTTTTACCTGGCAGTTGCCATAATTGTCTCACTGTCCTAAAATCTGGAAATTCCTATTCATAATGACATTTCTGTAGATGTTAGAAGGCGCAGAAGGTTAAGATGGGTTTTTCAACAAGTTCTTGCCAAAATTCAATTTAGGTGGGGTAAATATGGCCTGTCCTTGTTTAAGGTACTGACTATAATAATAGTTGATAATTATTTTTTAATTTATCTATATAGAGTGCTACCAGTGGGTAGTTTCTCAACAAGCGTGTTTCATGTAATAATATTTCTCTGTACAAATTTACTTGATGTATTCATACTAATACAGTTGTAAATATCATAATAAAAGTTAAAAAAAAAAATATATATCTATATATTGGATGTTATTTTTAAAAAAAAAATTAAAAGTTTTCTTTATTATTAATGTTTGAGGCCCTATTTGTGCAATTTTTATTTCATTTTACATATTCACTTAGGTAATATTAGTAATTATGTCAACAAGCTTAAAAAATTTCTGAGCTCTGAATGAGAAATTTTCACTCACTCACATTTTATGTTTCAAATATTGAGGATCAAATTTTTTTCGGTGTCTGTCAATGAAATCAATGTGACTTGCATATCATCTACTACTGTTCATCGGATTTTCATGAATTGTATGGGTTGGTACTTCGACAGTTCTATATGAATTCCATCTAAAACTTTCTCATACACACATGCAAATGTACTTTTTTAAATATGCCAATATTTTAAAAACGGTTCATTCTATTTGACGCAAACGGTGGATATTGGTAGAAAAATGACACTGTGTCAATTTTATTGAGCAGAATACACAATCCGCAAATATGAAACTCCTGCACATTTTTGTATTTGTTAATGATCAAAACTCGTGGATATCTAACCCACAAATGTTGAAGGATAACTGCGTTTCAGTTATCAGTATTTATTGAACGGATAAATTATTTTAACACTTTACAAGTGTCATTTCCGATTGTTGGGATCAATATCGATTTGAATGGGGTTGATAGAGCATAAGAAACTATTACTCTTCCTGTCAGGCTACTTTTTTTTCCTTTGTTTATAATCTTTTCTACTTACCAAAAAATTGTGCGTTTACTTTTATCATTCATAATCGAGGAGGAAGACGGCATTACTCCTTCTGCTATGTGGGTGTAAGACTAGCTTATCTTTTAAAACAAAACATAATACATATTTTTCTCTTTTAGTTATAGGAATGGTATTAAAATTAAATGAAAAATTAACTGAAAAAAAAAAACCAAAATGTTATTGTTCAAACTCCATAAATATTATTTATAATATCACTATTTGTTATATATTATTATATAAAAAATTTTGTAGTGGCTATTATATTTTATTTTGCAATCTCAACAATTTAAAATGCTGGGATTCTCTCTATTATATCTGTGTCCCGAAGGTAAACGGCTGGCACCATGTCCATTTTTTTATTAATTAATTCGGTTACTAAGAAAAAATTTTAATAGCTTAGAGCTATGGAAAATTGACTCCTAGAATAAATGCAAAAATGTGACATAGTCTTCATTACCTCCGGTGTACAGATTTAGTAACTAAGAAACATATTTTAATAGCTCGTTATAGAACATTGGTTCCCCTGAACCAATACAAAAATGGACATGGTTTTCGTTTTTTATTATTGCCTCCGGAATACAGATGTACACAAGGTGTTGTGTCCCAGGAACAGATGGTTTTTTTTTCCAACCTCAAATCGTTGCCACCGTTTGTTATTTTAATATGATGCTGACAAAACTAAAATGTTGGAATTTTCTTTATTATATAAAAAAGTTTTTATATTGAAAAAATAATATAATCTGAAATACAGAATACATTTAAATTAAAGTTATACAATTTGAGCAACGAGTAGCACAATTAAATGAACAGTTGTATAATTTGTAAACTGAGAGTTAGTCCGCCATTAAACAGACATGGATGGTATTATTATCATATTTATTTTAAAACTTGAATATTATTGCCATAATTTATTGTTTTAACTCTATGTAGTTTACAAAATTGTGTATTAGCAACTATTGAATATTTTAATTATATTTGTCTAAAATTCTTCATTTTCTGTTTCAGGAGTGGAGGATTTCCATAATTAGTCAAACCAAACACATTTTTGACTGACCGCTGTTGTTTCCTCGATACATCAAGGAAGATAAACTAGCCATATATATTTTATGTATTGTGTTTGCGAATGATTAGAGTGAATGGAATCAATCTACGTCTGAATGATGTTTATTTTGTGTACTATTGTGTTAACATAAAGCCGTCACTTGCAGTTGTTCTTTGATGCTACACTTAAATTTATTCTTTATGATTTTGGTTTTATTTCAATTTCCTGGAATGTGGAGGTTATTTTTGTTTGGTGTAGCGCTGGCATATATTTTTTTTCTTGGATGGTATTTGGTTACGCAAAGGCGATCCTCCCCAGAACATGTATTATATTAGTAGTTAGTCCAAATGTACGTATTATTTTACAAATAATATGGCTTGTATATTTTACTGTGCAATGCTTTATGTAAGACTAATTTATTATAATGCTGTGTTAAAATTCTTTTTTTTTTTTCAGTTTAAAGCTGATCACTTGACTGTAAACCGCATAACTCTAGTTTTGATGTAAAATTGTAAATTTTAGATATATTCAAATATAAGACACATTTTTTAGTTTTAAAAACATTAATGAATACATTCCTCGAATAATTATATTATTTAGTTTATAAATTTAATTCGCCCAGGAGGATTTGTCGACTATTTTGTATAAATTGTGTTTATTATTTATGTGAAGTAAATATTTGGTGCAATTTAAATTAGGAGATACCAAACACCATAATCAAAGTTGTCAAAATATAATAATATTGCTGTTCGATGAATTATGTTTTATTTATACTTTATTTTTCAATGTGTCTTAAATTTATAATAATACTTTAAATTTTAAAAACTGCCTAGAAAACCATATAGATATATATTTACCTATTTTTAGCTGAACAATTTACTAAATTTATTCACATCATCGATTTATTTTAACATTTTTTCAATTTAAAATATACTAAAATTAATACTGATACGTAAATTGGTACATTATTTGAATAATTATTATGTTATAAATAAATAATATTGTACAATAATCATTGGTTATTTTAAAACTTATTTTCTGCCTAATAGTTCGTATATACTTGAATATTCTTCATTTCTACTTTGTTAATTACAAAATTATTAGTGATGTGCCTTCATACTTGGAGAATTATATTCAGTTTCCATCTTGCAATTGTTCCGCAAAACTTCAAAGATTCATATGACAGGAACCATCCCCTGTTCCACTTCTATAAATACTCTTATATCTTAAAACTTTGTTCTCATCTTTTTGTTGTCCTAATGTCTCCTGCTTCTTTTAAAAGAATTCTTTCATTTTAATTCAGATTAATAAACAATCAAAATCTATATGATCTTAAAAAATGTTTTTTTTTTTTTCAATCTTATTTATTAGTGAAATTGTTTGTTATAAGAATTTTAAATTATTTTTGATTATGTCTACCACACAACGTTTTAATGAAATATCCTGACTTCTCCAGATCATTTTCAGAAAAACGTATACTTTAATTATTCTTCCTGCTTTTAAAATAATATGAGAAAATTCGCTATCAAGACAACTGATGCTACTTTTGGATTTATTTTTGATATAATTGGGTGTTTTCTACTATGAATTTTCTATTTTTGTTTGTTAACGAATATAAAGGAATAATAGTAAAAACACAAAAACTTAAAGATATTAACAAAGGTAGTTTGTATAAAAGTTGTGGGACATAGCTAGATAAAATTCATACGTACTTGATCATTGGTTTACCAATCCCTAACTTCCCTCCAAATTTGAGCCAAATTAAACTGGCGGTTTTAGAGATATAGACGTATCAAGGAAAACACGTTAGCGCATATTTTAGAGAAAGTAAAAGACAGAATTCAATATAATTGACATTAAATTATTTGTTCACCAATACCTACCTTTTATCCAACTTTGAGCCGTTTCTGAAGTATTGGCATATCTATGGAAATACATTAACGAGTTCGCAAGCCAGTGCGATAAAATCGATATGGGACCATCTAGATACCAACCCGCACAATCCCTGAAAATTTCATGAAAATCAGATAAAAGGTAGTTGGTATGCCCGTCACATCAATTTGAATACAGATGAGGGCGGGGTGGCAGAATGGGCTAATGCGTGTGCACTGCACTGCCGTTGCCCGGCAACCGGATATATGATTCTATGATATGAAAATAGTCACGAGTTCGCGTCCCGGTGCCAGAGGGGATTTTAAATTCCCCGCCCTCACCCTCTGGTCCGGGAAAATCCCGTATAGCCTAAAAGGCGAGGTAGGGAAGAATAGGAGAAAAAAAATTGACTACAGATGGGGGCGAGGTGGCCGAATGGGCTAAAGCGTGTGCACAGCACCGCGAGTTGCCTGGCAACCGGATTACAGATTTGAGAAGATTTAAAAAGTACGAGTTCGCGTCCCAGTGCCAGAGGGGATTTTAAATTCCCCGGCCCGGGAAAATCCGGTATAGCCTAAAAGGTGAGGTAGGGAAGAACAACAACAAAAATTTGACTATTGACAGACGCCTAACCAAATTTGATCTTTGATGTCTGAAACGTAAAACGCGAGTGGAAATTTTCAATTTTGAGCACGCAATTTTTTTTAACCTCTCGCATGAATACAATGCTTCCCTACCTTTGGTAGTGAGGAAGCAAAATAATAAATTAAAATTTAAATGTATAAAAGTTAATATGCTGCAGCAGTTTAAGAGCACCCTATAAAAAACATGAGATTTGATAATTATTTAATAACTTATTTTAAGGAAATATAGATTGATCCATGATATGGACAAAAACAATACAGTTAATTTACTTACAAACAGAAATTATATTTAAAAATATTATCAATATCACAACATATAATACTATCGTTAGAGTGGTTGAAAGATAAATTAAGTGGCGATTAGAGAGGAGGCTTATAGGTTAACTGGAACCAATGGCCACAGGCACATCTTCTCGGGCAGCCTTGGTGTAGCCACATCCACTGGAGCGATGTGGAATCTTCGTCGCAAACGCAGCCCACCAACCGAGCATCAAAGCTAGACGGAATCATATTCGGAGAGTCTCTGCAGCCTGATCCTCTCTTAAGTACTCTCAGATCAAATGGATTCTGTGAAGTCAAATATATTAGGAATTGGCAAAAAGGATCAGTTATGTAAATTACATTTAAATTTCCAAAAATTATTCAATGAAGGTTGAACATTTAGCAATTAAATAATATGTTAGGCGTAATTTTAAGATTTTAGATCATTAGGTATTTTCCGTTGTCTCACTAGTGTTCAATTTAGATCATACATGTTTCTTCAATAAACATGATATGACTAACTGAATAACATCCAGAATTTATGTGGAAGAACCAAAGGACTAATAAAAATACTTACAATATTTCAGCCGATATATCTATTTTTTTTTTTTTTTCACCTGTAGTATAAGTAAATACTCTTTATCTAAACAACCTGACAAATATGAGACTTTTCTTAAATTCGACTCTACTATGCTTGAAAGTTAGTACTTTAATTTTATATACAGTGATGGAAAACGTTATTTACATAACGTACTAGTGTAATTGTTTATAATTATGCAGATAATTAACGTGTATGATTACTGCTACGTTCTTATAAATTGTAGCATGAATAAGAAATCATTGATTTATGTCATTATACCTAAATCTTCTGAGAATGAAAAGTTAAGATGTGGGAAAGATTGGTTGAGTAGTTTTTGTGGTTATAGGTTCAAAACTAAAATTAGGCTGTTTTTATATAGAGACATATCTAATTTTGTTGTTCTGTTTCATTTAGTTTTCCTCTTGGCAACATTTATGCTATGACCAATATTTTGTTGTTAAGGTGACACCCCCCCAAAAAAAGTGAATTAGAACAAAAACTTATGATTAAACATTATTAAAAAAACATTAAACACATGATTTTTTTTTAGTATTTAATAGAGTTGATTGTTGCATTATAAAGGAAGATGGTCCAGAGTGAACTTTATGAACTTTTTTTTATTTTTTGCTGGTCAGATTGAAGATTTCTTCTTTTGTTGGCTTTACGATCCACTGAGCTGAGCCTTGCCCTCCTTCAACATTAATCATCAGTTTTTTCTATCAAGTGCTGATGCCTTCCAATTACAGATATCAAGAATAGCTTGGGTATCTGAGGCAACACATTCCTCCCATCAAAGCCATAGTCTGTCTTTGCGACAAACACCGTATATTTGCTACTGGAACGCTTTGGCGGAATCTCTTCATCTCGCATCCACACATGTTCAGGCCAAGGTAGCCTTGCTAGCTTGATGTGTTGGATTACATCAATGTCTGTACATTGATTTTAGCTTTATGCTTACCTTTCTCCTCCATACGACTTTCTGAAAAAATGGTGTATAAATTTTCTCAGAACTTTTCTTTCAAAACGTAGTAATGAAGCTTCTTGAGCTTGTTTCCAATGCATAAACCAGTACAGATGGGATAAAATTAAAGATTTCAATAGCTTAACATTTCAGGAAAACATGCACCATTTTGCAAAAAACACCAAGTAGATTAGTCCAGAACAAAAAACTGACTTCTCTTTAATACAATTGTATGACTTTCGGCAATAAAAAAACAAAAGAAAAATAACAGTAGTATAAGAAAAATAAATAAGTCAATAACACCTGTAATTAGAAAATGATATAAGTAGTTAAATTCAGAGGTATAAACTAGTGGTACTGGTAGACATACAGTCCCTTAGAGTGTATTATCTGTACTTGCAGTAATGGGATGGATGTTATGCATGCTATATTAGCAAAAATATATCTCAAGTTAAAAAATGTGAACAGTTTATAGTCAGACTGTATGATTAATAGTCTTATGGTAACCTAAACAACCTGATGAGATTCCTCTTATTGTTGTGGGAAATGCATAATGCAACTTCACAATTGTCACTCCAACAAAGAGATACATCAATCATATTACAAATGGAATTTTTAAAGTGTCCAGAAGTATTGACAACCCTGTTCTTATATGGGTCTAACTTCATCACAACGTAACGTTATTTAGGATTAATAGTTTATTAGAAAATCAGGGATTATTTCGGGAGGTTCTAGAGGTACAACCAAATTTATTCTAACAATGGAAAGGCCAAGATTCATTCCATAGGTCCGCCAGTGGTTTTAGTAGAATTATTAGTAATAGTTTTTGAAATTATTACTGTTTGAATTGAACTACAGCTTTCAAATTCTGTTTTTTTTTTTTCAAAACAGGTAAACATACTTCAATTTCTAGTTCTTATTCATTTCATTTGAAGTGAAGCTAATATCTTATTATACACTTTTAGAATTCCAAGTACAGTGTGATCCTGTCTCCTCTCAGCTGCCATATTGGATTGAAGTAGTACTTATGGAAAGTAACAAAAATAATAAATATTCATTAAATTAGCAAATTTTACCATATAATAAAATGTAATCAACTGAAAACAAATATTTTAATAGCTTATACTTACATCATTACCGGAAATACGAGCCAAAAGTTCTTTCTTTTCTAAGCCTGTAGCATGATCAACTGGGTCTGCCACTTTAGTAAACAAATTAAAATTTCATGAAAATTTTACAAGTTTAAATTTGAAGCCTAAGCTTAAAATTTCAAACTGATCACTTCTGCTAAACAGGAAAGTCATGATCATATTGTACACAGAATTCTGAAAATAGGGAAATACATCCAAAACTATAGAGGCGACCAAGAAGGTAAGACACACTATAATCTGAAGTACCAGCTTTTATAGTTAGTTTACCCCTTGAGTGAGTGTTGTGATCCAACAGTGTTGTCCACACTAAGCTAAGTAATAGTGTTGTCTTCCTTTGAACTGCCAAGATCTCATGATCACACTATAAATGGGATGCTCAAAATGGCCAATGATTGAAATGTTTATGATATAACCTTCCTTTATTTAGATTGTGGTTTATGACCTACAAGTTAAAATTCCGGCTTTAATATCATTGCTTTTGATTTTCATTCACTCAAAAAGAGTTAACAAACCCACAATGAGTCCTTTTCAGTTTTCAGACATACTAGGCCATTCACAGTATTTCATTTATAGTGTGATCATGAGATCTTATACCACCCATCAAAGTGGAGCAACACTTGTACAGTAATTTCCTAGGCCACTTTCAGAATTCCATCTACAGTATGATCAGTCTCACTATTTTGACCCAATTGTCAATTATACTTATGTTACGAATAGTGGAGGTCTGAAGAACTCCTGTGTTAGGAACTTGTGTGAAATGTGCAAACATGGTACCAGTATCAATATTTTTTTTGCTGTTCTTGCACGTCGAAAAGAATAAATGGTACAAATTATTTTGTGAACTCTTTTTCCTTCCTACTTTCATATTATACAGATTTATTTCTTTATCATTATCAGTTACAAATCCATATTTTTTATATTTAAATATTTTATTTTAATTACAACTTGTTCATTATCCCATAATTAAGTTGTCCTTATATAGTAAATTACTTGGCAATTCACAGAATCCAAGTTACAGCGTGATCATGTGATCTTGGTCCACATGTCAAAGTAGTAGTGACACTTGCAAAGTCATATTTATATTTCAAATTAGGTATCCAAATATTATATAACTATTATAATGACAAAATATTTATGAAATAAAAAAATGAAAGACTGACTCTGAGAAAGAGAATACTAATGATAGATCAAGATAATCATTAAGAAGCAGAAAACAACTAGAAAAGTAGATGTTAAATGTAAATGATGGCAATAAATAAACAAAGAAGATTGAGTTCACAAAATAATTTATTCATAAACAAAAAATTGAAATAATGTATCTTGTTTTCTTAGCTTTGGAGGTTTAAATTATAGACTGAAATGTTGGCAACCTTCATTTCCTAGTGAACACACAACCAGTATAGAAGTACTGATTGAATTTGAAGAACCACAAGGTAACTCTATCCAGAATTAGTTATTATAAGCCATTAGGAAACCTTTAACATTATAGGATACTTTTTAATTAATTATAAAACAAAGTGACCAATATATTCATTCCTCAAAACTTTGGTATATTTATTTTATCATTCACAACACAATAGAGCTTTATAAAGAGTTTAAACACCAAAAAAAAAAAAAATGAAACAATTATAGACAAACTACTTTTACTACAAAAAACAGTGTTTTCGGAAGAAGTTTCAATGTTAAATAATTTAACAGCGCTACTTACTCGTTTTTTTAGCAAGCCCACTAGAGAAAAGAGAAAATCTTCGCGAAAACATTGGAAATCTCATCCAACATGAGGCCATTTTCGAGACAGCTGTTTCTGAATCAAAAGCAGTCACAAAATGAAATGTAAGTAAATGACGCTTAAAGATTACGGAAGTGTTTCCTAGGAAACTATTTACAATTAGACATAAAATTATGCATACATATGTACACCTGAAAATAAGTTCAGAAAGAAATAATTGAACGAAATTAAAAGAGGAAAAAATGTTCAAATAGGAAAAAATGTTCAAATTTGTTGCTAAAGCATGTAGCAACAAATATACTTAGTAATAACAACATATTTTTATGAAATAATAAATCATCTCTTTCAGGAAAACAAAAATAAAGCTTACTAGCTGACTCTCCACTCTTCAAAAATAGAAAATTAATTTTTTCTTTCATTGGTCCGTATTTGTTTCTATTAGTGACCTGAGCCAAGTACTTTATAAATATGTCTTTTTCTACGCATCACAACGCACATGCTACTAAATGTAAGCAGGTATAAAATATATATATATATATATATATATATATATATATGAACATTTTATTTCTTAAAGCATTTTTGTTCCTATAATTACAGTTATTAAAAAAAAGTAGTCCTTTCCCCAAAAAATTAAACATGAAACCGCTAGTGAGGCGTTGATTTTTGGGTGGATTCAGTAGGTTTTGGGGGCGCTACTAGATAGGATTTTTGGTAATATACAGAACTATTTTGAACGATTACGTCAACAATGCATTTTTTATAATAATTTATAGTCTTAATTTTATATTGTGCTTAATGTCAGTGTTTTAATTAGCTGGTGGTAGGTTTGTGGAACTGTCTGGGTGCTTTCAGGTACAACGAGAGAAGGCAGCCCAAGGGTCCGAAAGGAGCCCGGCATTTCCTAGAATATTTTATTTTATAACTTCTTAGTTTATATTAAATGAAGTATGTATAACATTACACATATTATACAATAATTATGTTATATTTTTACATAATGTTTTTGTTTCATATATTAACGAAAGCCTTCGGTTGGGTTTAGCGATAAAATTAATATTTTATTTGTCCATTAAAATCTCCTTGGATCCCTTGATTTCATCCACGGCCCTGTGTGCATTGTGGAACAACACCTGTTTAGAACTTGAGGCGCATATTTTGGATGGTTGGAAAATATAGTAGTTTCCTTAATCTAACTTATGCACAGACTTAAATTAATTTTTTCAGAGTCCAAAGAGAAAACTCTGTTTATAGTTTTATCTATTAAATCTAAATCACTAATCAACCTCTATCTTTCATCGCTCGTAGGATGTTTTGTTTTTTTAAAATATCATTATTTTTCTCAATAATTTATGAACATTACCATCATATACTCTTTAGTAATAGACTAAATCTTTACGTTCGAAAATTTTCCAACTCCAAACAAACAAGATCTTGTTGCTGAAAGTTAATGAAAGGAAAATAATATATCTAGGCAAGGTGTCAAACAAAGCAATACATTACAAACAACTGAATATCTGAGCTGCTGAATGACCACGAAAAATTGAAGACATTTTAACAAACATGGAAAGATGATAAAGGTAGAAAAGACTAGTAAAAAATCAAATAAAATAAGTAAAACCTCAGGCTCAGAGCGTTATAACTGCGTCACTGAGCATACCCTTATATCCTTAGTTTGGGAATGGACTAAACCAAACCGAAGTGAAGTGTTCAGAACCATGTTTTGCTTCAATTTATTTCTCTATTAAATTTGATTAAAATCTGTTTATCCTTTCCTATCACGACACTCCATTTTCCAAGTTTCTTAATACTCTATATTTGTTCCTGTCCAGCTCTAAATAGTCTGCGTATTTGTTGAAGAACAACAGCAGTGCTCATTCCCTCCCCCCACTAGCGGATCCAGGATTTAATTTTGGGGAGGGCTTCAGCCCGGAACCTTTTTTTTCATAAAAATAACGATAATTACTTTGGAAAAACAGAAAGAAACTAACTACCTATATGAAATGGTGTTTAAGTTATTCCTTAAGTACTTTTAAATATAATTACACGAACAATAATACTTTAAGAGGTATTTTAAAATTTTTTTTCCCCATAAAACATGGTTATATTTTTCCATTTTGGGGGGGGGGCTTCAGCCCGAAAGCCCCCCCGTAGATCCGCCCGTGCCTCCCCCCAAGACCAATGGCTCAAGAATCTATCTCTCTCCTCACTCCCAAGATATTTTATTGCTCACCTTTTCATAAAAACAGAATAAGCGAAGAGAGAATTTAAAAAATCGTAGATCATATCCAATTACACTTGATGCGGTGTGTTCCATGTTTTTCTCTTGTCCCTTGGTATGAAACTTTCATTCCGAAAATTCCTAATCTTCCTGAAATGTAGCCCCTTCAAAAATTCAAAAACCCGCCAAAATATACCTCCCTCAAAAATTTTGATAGCGCAACCTGCACCATCAAACCCTCTTCTGAACATTCTGAAGACCAATGCCGCAGGTGTTGAAATAACTTCACCAGTTGGTGTTGCATATCTTCCTGGCAATGTCGTTTTTGTGTAACCTTCGTTATTATTACTTCGTTAACGTTGAAATTTACCAATTTTGTAGTGTTTCAATTTAATTATTTTGAAGTAAATTTTCATTCAGTTTACACTTTTTCTTCAAACTGCCAAAACACTAAAATTATCATAATCAGACAGAAGGTTTACAAATCAGTTGATTAAAAATTTGAATTTCTGACATGGTATAGGATTATATAAAGAAAAACAACTGATAATTTAGATTTGATTATTTATTAAAAAAAAATTAAATATACAATGATTGCTATATAAAGTATAATTAAGAAAAACATATATATGTATATCTACTTAATCGGAAAGTTGACTAACAAACTGGTTACCTCATTATATATGTCATCATACTTAGTATATATGAATAAGAGTAACCTCCTCCATTACCATGACTTGTATTGTATCTCATTGTACAATTATACAATTGATAATAATCAACCAATGGGACCTTTGATAAGGCCTTGTTATTAGAAAACATTGATATCAAGATTTAACAGTGTTTCATCAAGCTCAGGATATTGTATTAACATATCACAAAACATTGTTTTGCGTTCAGGTGTGTCAAGTAATGCTTAGTGTGAACTTGAGGAAAAACACTCGAGAGTGTTTATTGTGTCAGTGACTCAGATCTCTCGGGACAAATAGACAAAGATCCTGAGACAAATTCGAAAACCTAGAGATTTTTCGTGCATTTTAAAATGCAGTTGCATTAAAAATTTAACATTTACACCAAATATAGATATTTTTATACAAGAGAAAATGAATGTTTTTTACATATACGTACTTCAACATATCGATGGCTTACCTCTAAAACTTTAAACTCCGGTTTGAATCCATAAAATAAAAATTACACAAATGAACAAAAACAACTTTAAAATCTGACGAAATCTTTAATATTTTATTAGTGAACTGGACAAGGTTATATAAGAAAGCAGCCGATACTAAAAAAACATCTTCAAACAATGTAATAATATATATTATTTTAATTACAAATTAAATTATTTAAAAAAAAATACTGTTTTACACCTTTAGCAAGCTAAAATTTGTTTATTAAATATATATATATTTTTTATCAAGTGTAATATTCTTAGCTTAGTAAAAATATTGATATAACCTTTTGGTACTGTCTTTTATACTTTCATATTTTTCACATTATAATTTAGTCTCAATTATTATATTTTCTATAAATGACAAGAAATATGTGAGAAATAGAAATTTCTGCTTATCTTGAATATACTATTAAATTATAATTATTCGCTCATTAGTTATTTTAAACTAAACAAAATCATGTAATTTTACTATTCGTTTGATATTTTAGGAAATCTGTTGAAGCAGCTGTTTTTTTTTTGTTTTTTTTTAGCAGTGGCAGTTAAATTTATTCACTGTAAATTAAATGGAACAGATTGAGTTTCCAAGCTACAAGTTATTCCTTTGTCTGACTATTTTATCTATCTATATTCATTGTCACAGGATCTTATGGTTACTCTAACTTTACAAAAGTAAATCACTGCAATCAGTGCAATCACTTTGTAGTAGTTTAAAGAAATGGAAAATGGTATTTGGAATTAAATAAATGAACAGAAAATGGAACTCCTTCATTCCAACAGATCCAACCTGTGCCGAATTGAGCAGTGAAATTGCTGCAAGCTCAGTCTTATGATGTGCACTTAAGTGCCTAATAAAGATGGGAAACAGAGTTTGGTGAGGGTTGGAGGCGATACTATGATTTCCTAGTGTACACACATAATTTGTGCTTCAGTTCGTCGCTTAGGTGCAATTATCTGTGCAACAGCTAATTTAGCCTATATTTTTTTTTAAATTTTATTTTAACCATATAAATAAATTTGTAAGAAATAAATAAATTACCCAAAACAAATTATGCTGTAAATAGCTATAACTTTTAACGCCTCCTAGTTGATAGAAAACTGCTTGATTTTACATTAACTCGACTGAAATAGTAATAAGATAACTGAAGGTATCTCTACTTCTCAAGGTATTTTATTTCGTAAGTTGGAATTGGTTACGATGGAGACTGGTCTCTATCCAGAAACCGCCACTGTACAAAGTTTGTTTAAGCTAATAATAACAACAATAATAATGTAATAACATATTTAAATAATATGTAATAGTATTATTTGACTTATTTTTCTTTGAATATAGTACACTTTAAAAAAAAAATAATCTAATTAAATATCCCATCTTTCAAAATGTTAACTTTTGTCCAAAAAGTTCAACATGGAAATTTTATTGAAAACAGAGAGCCACACAATTCCAAACTCATGTCAGACATGTCTTATGAAGCATTTCATCATTAAATTCTGCTGATATTCATCCTACATAGATATCAGGGAATAAAATTTACTCAGTGTAAAACATAAATTAATATTAAATATAGGTCGATTTAACTGTTAATTGTTCATGCCCTGCCTATATATCGATCTAGCTTGTTCCAGTTCGGCGTGTAATCGATTCTGAGATGACCAAATGTGTTGACACCAAACCTGGCCACATCTTCGTAAACCGGTTCTTCGTAGGCTATCCTTTCGTATTCTCTATAAACAGAAAGCATGCAATTTTAGTATGAATGGTATAATAGTTCTATCTATATTTAGAAACCTAAACGTATGCGTAAGCAATTTTATCCTTAGCAAATTTGTCTTTTTTTAAAAAGAAAAATCATAGTAACTTAGAAAATATTGGTTCTGTTGTCTTGATTTTGTGATCATTCTAGGGATGGGAATACTGGACGGTTCAATGGAAAACATTTTATTTTCACTCCTGTTACAATCGTTTTTTTTTTTTTTTTTTGGTACTGCTCCTGTTAAAATCGTTCTTTTCCCAAGTTATATAGCAAAAATAACGATACAAAGCATACAACACCGAGTTGGGTACTTTTCAGGTATCAGTTACAGACAGCAGTTCTAAGGGAAACCAATTATTTTGTGTTATTTGTATTTGTTATTCATACTCATTATTTAGCTTAGATCACTCACAGAAACAAGTATGGACGTACTTCCTCACCAAGTACTGAATCAAAAATCCTCCTTGTAGAGAGAACTGGTTTTCTTTCATTTTTTAATTATATTTTTTATTTTAAAAAATATAAATGGCGAAGTCAATATAATCTTTATCGCTGCATTTCATTGATAAATGCCTCATAATCTGAAACATCATCTTTTGAGATACATGAAACAAGGTTTTCATCCACCATTTTATAATTTTAGTGTCGCGTTTGGTGGATCATCGTTGGGTAACTTCTGACTTCGATACCTAATTTCTAAGCAATCGGCCCAGCAGTCTCGGAGTAAAGCCACGAATGATGGACAAGCGGTTTTTCAGATTCTACATATCTTGAAAAGTAAAAGCTCAAATTTAAAAGGGATTCGACTTTTTTTTTTTTTTCAAAGTAGATTAAAACAGAATAGAACAGAATAGAAAACAAACTTTATTCTGGGACGAGGTCCCTTAACAATAAAAATTATGAACACAAAATAAAAACCACACCTGGCCAAAAATTACATTAATCAACATTAAAGAATATATACAATATCTTCAGTGAAAGTACATTAAAACAAATAAAAAAGTAACACCATTTTGCAAAATAAAAAAATAAGACATTTAAATGAAAAGAAAAACAGAAATCTGGGTTGATTCTTAAAATTAAAACTTAATTTCAACAACCCTTCACCTCAGTCAAAATTTAATTCATAATATTTATTTCATTGCACGTCATTTTGGGAAGTGAGAAGGAATTATTAGAGATGATATTTGAGGACAAGAAAGAAGCATGGCGGATATCAGATGGCAAAGAATTCCAGAAGGCAGTGGATCGGACAATAAAGGAATATTCAAATGTCTTAGTTCTATGGGAAGGGATATGAAGATCGGAAACACGGGATCTTGTTTTCTGGGAGTAGACTACGGGTTTGAACTGTAGAAGACTGTTGATGTAGGAAGAGTGTCGGGTGTTGATCGTTTGAAATAGGAAAGATTCAAAGAAATATTTTCGGCGAGAAGAAGGGAAGAGCCAATTTAATTCGCCGTAAATGTGGAACACATGAGACCGCCTCAGAGGAGCTTGTAGATAGGTTGTGGGAGTAGGTGGAAATAGTGGCGGGAGCAATGAAATAACATAAGAGTACCTTATTGGCTTTCGAGAGATGAGGGAGATATGGAGTTTCGTCTTTGGTGATTCCTAGGTTTTTAACGGAGGATCTGAATGTGATGGGGTGGTCGTTGATGACTAAAGAAGGAAGGAAGGAGATGGATTTAAGAAGAGAATTGGAACCTATAATAATGGCCTGAGTTTTCATCGCGTTTAGATTTAAATTATTCAGACTTGCCCAGGCACTGATCCTATCTAGGCCTGCCTGAATATTGGCGGACGCGACTAATAGCTCAGAAGGATCAAAGGATAAGTAGATTTTGGAGTCATCAGCGTATAAATAGTGTGAACAGTGGTAGACGGATTTCAAAAGACCACTTATATAGGAATTAAAAATGAGGGGAGAAATGCTCCCACTCCAGGGAACAGCGTAAGGAAGGAATATAGGTATTGGTTCGGAACGCTGACGGCTTGAGTTCGGTCGAAGAAGAAAGGCAGATTGATTGACAATGATTGATTATTGAATGTAAATTGAAACAACCAAACAATAGATGGGCATATAAATAGTTATAAGATATGTTGTATGTAATAATAAATGATAAATTTAGACAGACAATTATTGGTAAAAATTTGATGCAAACAGGACTGCTACTGCTTAGCAAGTTTTCAATACAATATTTTATTTAAAACTCGTTAAGCGTTAGCAGTTCTCTACAGTTGCCGACTTCCACAGTGGTATTTGGTATATGTTATTTTAAGCAGACACAATTGTTCCCACGGGTATCCATAAAGTTACCTGGGCAAAACGGTACCTACGTCTACATCACTTGCTGTAATTTTCATTATTAGTTATTTTAATATGAAAGCCTACATTAAAAAAATATAATAAAAATTATAAGATGGCAAATGATACCTGCTTGTGGAGGGTGGGGGAAACCTACTGTAGTTCTTCAGGTCCCCGAGACTACCATATATAGGGGCGTAGTCTTCATCTGCAACAAGGAATTAACATTTTTTTAAGTTATCAAACAATTTTTTACCATAAAATATTTTTCATATACTATACTAATCTATTAAATGGACAACTTTCTACACTCGAACCATCGAATCAAGCATTAATAGAGATTTATGCTGAGATTAGGAAAGGTCTGCTGGATACCGGCGCACAGAGAGCTGACCTAGACAGGGTTTACACTTTGGTGAAAAAGTCCCTTTTTTAGGAAAATTCCAAAGTTGAGAAGAAAAAAAATGGAGACAATTTTTATAAATCAAAGCCTAATCTTAGTATAGCTAAACCTATTTTTTTTAAAAATAGTATAATATAAAAACAGACTTATAGTATAAGTAAAACAGACATAAAACGAATAGTTACATTACGTATTATCTTGTATAGGTTTGGTACAAGTACCTTGTATATGTTGGGCTGAAGAGATTTTCAACTTATTTTGAGGGGAAAAAAAAGGAAACTCTGACTGACCAAAAGTGAAATAAAAAAAATAAAAATGGTGGAGACGCTGGTCCTAGACAATCTATTGGTACAAAACTCAAAAAAAATACGGACAGTAAATATTTTTTGGAAAAAATTATAGTTGGAAAAATTTTGTGTTGTTAGGAAAAGAAAAATTAGTCAAAATTAAAAGAATCAACATTCGTATAAAAACCTGTACCACTAACTACCCATGAAGGATTTTAGGTTCAATACAATGTGAAGAAGTTCTGTTACAAGGCCAACGGTTGTGGAGGGAGGAGACAGGCCAATATTACGCTCAACCGCTAGGTTTCCCCCTTAATTAATTATTTAATTAAGGGTACCCACTATATAGATGTTGGTTTTGCCACAGGTGGGTCTCCCGTCCGTGATGTACATTTTTAAACATTCCGAATTGAGCACCAATTACTCAGTCAGTTTTAAGTTAGCAAGCGTTAATGTACTATTTGTAAATATCGAGCCTATTCAGATTGGTGATTTAATTTTTTCAAATATTAATTTCTTTTACAATATTAATACCAATATAATGAAAATTTCACTATCTTTCTGATAAAATATTAAGAGATAAAAATGTAGTCTGTAACTATATGTATATGAATGTAGTCATGATATGTATATGCATGACTGTGTATCCTGACTATCCTATGTGACTATCCTATGTGTATCCTGACTATCCTCTGAAAGATTTATGCTGTCTATATGTGTATGTTCTACTGAAGGGGCGGGGTGGCCGAGCGGGCTAACGCGTGTGCGCATCACCGCGTGTTGTCCGGCAACCTGATAATCGAAGTTATAGATGATAAAAATAATCTCGAGTTTGCGTCCCGATGCGGGAAGGGGAGGGGAGAGAGTTAACTCTGGTATTAATCCTCCGCCCTCACCCCCTGATCCGAGAAAATCAAATATAGCCTAAAAGGGGAGGAAGGGGAGAACAAAAAAATGTACTGAGAAACTTATACTAGTATTATACTTAAAACTAAGAAATAAAAAAAATGGATAAATCATTTAGAAGTGCTATCATTGTACAACATATGTGGAAACTCGGTGTACCTCAATATTCAACTATTTATTGTTTCCGTATTGAAGATAATTTACATATTTATAGCTTTTAGTTCTTGTTTTTTACAGCCTTCGAAATAACTTAATAAATTTTCAATATTTCAGTTGCGAAAATTGTGGTGACAAAAAGTATATTTTATAACTAACAAAACCGAAAATCAGTTGCTTTTGATTAATTTATGCAATGTTCAGAATGCTTCTGTAAATTTTAAGCAAGAAATTCTTCCTAATTTGGATTCCTTTCTCAAAATTGGATGAAGACCAATTATAATTACACCACCTTATGGTCCAAATATGCAAATTGGAAGCAGGACATATATAGAAATGGCCTGTTCTCTAGTTTAGAAAGGGTTCCGAATGATTTTTCAGAGTATAGTCGTCCTAAAGCGACACGAAGGAAGGTAGAAGATATTCTACTCAAACAGCTATTTCTAAGTGAACTTGGCAAGGCAACATAATTTACTCTCCCAAATATTTTATATTGTAGGGAGAACAGTGTCCTAGCTTATCCTTCAATCTCCCAAAGCGTTCTTTTAAAAGTAATTTTAGAACTCCTTTTTTTAAGTTATCTAAGATCGTAGTCATTTTCAGTACTGAAAATTATGAGGAAACATAAGGGAAAAGTGGGTTAACGATTTATTGAATCTATCTCACTAGCTCGTGGAACGGTCGATGAATATAGTAAACTCAATTTCTGAGATTATCAAAACATATTTTTATTTTAAAGGAAGGAGATGGTCCGGGGTGGCGGTCATAAATAGGCTAAATAGTGGTAAAAACTATTTTATTGAAAGCCGACGTTTCGACCCGACTTTGCAGGTCTTCAGGGAGAGTTCTAAGTGAAACTCCTAGCTGAACACACCTCCCTGAAGAAGACCTGCAAAGTCGGCTTTCAATAAAATAGTTTTTACCACTATTTAGCCTATTTATGACCGCCACCCCGGACCATCTCCTTCCTTTATAATGCAACGGTCAACTATTAAATATTCAATATTTTTATTTTATATTTTCTCTTTATTATTTCAGCCTTCTCAGTTTCTTTCCTCCTTCCTTTCATTACTTTTCTCTGTTTCAACTCTTTATTATATTATACGTTGTCTGTACATTTGGATAGACTTTACAATGTCTCAATTTGCTACATAACTATTTGATTTGCAATATCTTAATTTAATATTTATTTTCATTTCTTATATAACTTCATATTTTTCTGTTTTACATTTTATTCTAAGATTTCCATTTTAATACTTCTGTCACCTTTTTATATTGTTTACTTCATCATTCCACACTTTGTAACGGTTATTATTATTATTTATCTCTTAGTTCTTACTATTCTTATTATTCTATCAACTTCATTTTACTTTAACTTTTTTACCTATACTACTCATGTTTCTCATACCTTGGTATCTGGTTCTTTTCTTAGCACTGATGAAGGCCTGAACTTCAGGTCGAAACGTCGGCAAATGTCAAAATAAATATTGTCATTTATTTTTGTCTTCTTATTTGACTTATCACCCCAACTATTCTTCTCTTCATTATTCACGACAGTCAACCATTTACCCGCAATTAAAAAAACATATTTTTCTATGATTTATTTTTTAAATAGTCATTTGTATAACAGATGCAAGAGTGAGATGAGGCTAGGATATACCTTTCACTTAGCAAGCCATGAGGAAGAGGACCTCTGTCCGAAAGTGAAAACACGTGACAGCCGTCAGCCGTCATGGAAAGCGGAGTCTTGTCATTCCAGTTCGAGGAAACAGGTCTACGATATCCTGTAGCTCCCATCTAATAACTAGGTAGTAAGAGTAACTGCGGAACTGAGAGCGGTAAGGGAGGCTCTTAAGAATAACTGCAGGAATTGAGGGGGGCCACCTGGGGGAGCTCTTACCTCAGGCCACAGGTTCCAAGCGAAATTTTATTTATAGTTTTTAACCCTTGATAGAGCAAAATTATTACATTCCGAACGATTTGTTCTGCTTCATTGTTTATTACTTTTTATTTTCGACGTTTCTATGAAAACAATCTATGTATTTATTTATTTAAAAAACCGACAATCGCGAAGTCACACAAAGGATTATGTATTTGGGCTGTCGGCCAAAGGGTAGGTAACGACTTTTTACGAATAGCTGGACTGATTTTTAAGTTTAGTGGTCTGTGTATATTTTCAATGAAATCTCTTAAGTGTTTTGGAACAAATTATTGAGAAAAAAAATGTTTATTAAATTTTAAATGTTCCCAAGTTTGTATTTGTTTCATATCATATCATGTATAAGATCTTGTTCATAGTTGTTGATTATTAATTGTCAATACTTGATAATTTATTCATTTTTTTATTTAATTGATATTTCTTTTTATTAACGAAATTTACAACTGTAATTAGTAATAAATACAACAAGTAAATATGAAAAAGTAATATGGCATGTACAACATGAAGAGAAACTACCCATTGGTAGCACTCCAATTATATTTCTATATTAGAAGGTCCCGAGGCCATCTTCTTTTCAGATGCCTCGGAGGGTTATCAGGAATAAAAGAGGAAGCAAGGTTGGAAACGAGAGGGTTCGGATGGTTTGAAGTTTATTATGAAAGGACAGGTATCTGGATTGAGCTAAATCGGAAACATATGGTACATTAAGGTCATTATGGATGATTTTATTTGTGAAAAAGTAGGGAGCATTAAGGATTTTACGAAGGATTTTGGATTGTAGGGATTGGATACGAGAGGAATGTGATGGTTTAGTAGAGCCACAAAGCTCGATCCCGTAAGTCCAAATAGGCCTTATCATAGTAATATATATGAGTCTTTTGTAAATAGTTGGCAGTTTAGAGCGTTTGTCTAGTAAGTGCTGGAGTAGTCGGAAACGTCTGGCGGTTTCTAGTCGTTTCAGTCTAGTATGTGGGTTCCAAGTGAGTCGCTTGTCAAGGTGGAGTCCTAGGTATCGGATTTAGTCAACAGGGATAAGTGGGTTATTGTTAAAGGATACTGTAGGACAGGAAGTCATAGGTTTACGACGAAGAGTAAAGGTAATTTGATGGGATTTATTGGAGTTTATTTAATTGAAATTTAAACTGTAAACATGTATATAACCAGTAAATTTGCTATAGGAATATATTACATGAAGGTACTTGTGAAGAAGCTACCCATTGGTAACACTTCAAAGATAAATTAATTTAGAACGTCTCTTGGCCATCTTATTTTCAGACGCTTCGGAGGCTTGTCAGGAATTGTGTTGGATGAAAGGTTACAAACTAGAGAATTGGGATGACCAAAGAGTTTGGAATGAAAAGATGTATATCTAGTTCGGGCCAAGTCTTCCACCAAAGGAATATTGAGGTGTTTATTTATAACTTTATTTGTTACATAATAAGGAGCATTTAGGATTTTACGGAGGATTGTAAAGATTGGATACGGAAAGAACTTGATGTTTTTGTAAAGCCCCAAAGCTCAATACCGTATGTCCAAATGGGCCTGATGATGGTAGTGTAAATGAGTTTTTTGTAGAATATTGGAAGTTTAAAGCGTATGTCAAGTAAGTGTTGTAGTAGTTGGAATCTGTTGGCAGTTTTTTGTCTTTTAAATCTAGTATGAGGATTTCAGGTAAGGCGTTTGTCAAGAAGGAGTTCTAGGTAACGGATCTGTTCGGCAGGGATCAGTGGAATATACTTGAAAATTAAAAAGATTAAAATAAAAACAAAAGAATAAAAAAAAACAGACGATCGATATTGGCAAGTCCTGTCCCTCCTAAAGGAATGTACTCCCATACTTAAAAATCTAGGTAGATTTTTAGGAAAATTGACATCTACGAATATTTACACTTACATTAGTGTAATAGTAGAGGGCCTTTCACTACAGATTACAGCTCCTGGCAAGTAGATTTCGTTCCACGTTTCGTTGCATGCCAACATCCAACAGATTCTAAGAGTTTCGTTAGGGATGTGGTAGGCACCTGACTACTACTCGTACATCAAGTTACATGTCGTAGATGTTAATTTTCCTAACAATATTCCGTGTTCAAGTCGAAACGGAAGAACATTCTCTTAGGATTTTCTGGTTTTTATAGTAGTTGTTTTTTTAAATTTCAATAATGTTTTTATTTTTTAAGACAACTTCATGATAATAATTAACATGTTCAGTTGCCACCTATCTCCTTCCTCTTCCTTTAAGTACTATCAGATCGACATCAGGTTGTTGGCAAACCCTTCGTGACATTGATGCAGGCGTAGGCTTGCCCAATGGTGCTTCCTGTTTTACAATATCGATAAAAATCATAAATTAATAATTATCATCTCACATCCTCCATATGATTATCAATCATTTGTAAGTTAGTAATTACTTTGGTTAATCATTATCCTGTGCCCACGTGGCCAATATAAGTATATTTTTTATTTAGGAAATATTTATTCAATCCATATAAAGACTCATTTATATTGGTACGTCTGACAATTTCACAAGCAACAAAATATATCAAAAGAAAAAGATTACCGAAATACTAGTTAAAATAAAATTTAATAAATTATTGAGATAAAATTCAGTACAATTTTTAGATGTTTCATTGAAGAAATGATTCTATGTCATGTAGCTATATCAATTAGCGGGTTCAAGATGCCTTTCGGTCTGAAGTGTTCCAAAAAATTTTATTTATATTTTTTCATTGTTGTTTTTGTGATTAATCTGAGCCAAATAATGAAAAATGTACTTCCGATAAAAAATGTAAGTACTTGTAATAGAAAAATATAAATTTTTTATCTCTAACCATTTTATATATATTTTTTTATTTACCTCCTATGCCATTGGCTATAAGGGCATTCGGGTCCTATTTTGGGGGACTATATGGTCCTATACGGGAACAATTTTACCATAATGAAGTTCTCCAATTTAATACTGTCACTGCTAGTAGGTGTGTCCGTTCCATTAGGAAGATAACATCTGACAGAGCTGGGCACACTGTGAGGTGTGGATAGTACATCTCATCCTCCCGGCACAGTACTGAGGGCACACGGAACTTTCCATGACTCCGATTCAGTGGAGATGTCTTTGCAGGTTATCATGCCTGGTCATCATGCGAAAACACGCCATCCACAATTTCCTACTTTCTTCTTGTTTAATCGGATTCCCTGTTAAATGTTCCCATTTATTTCTCAGCTGTCTGTTGTTTTTGCCAATTCCTAACCTCTCATTTATAAAAGAATTTTAAAATTCTTTTAGCAGAATCGTAGGGTAGCGGAGTATTGGTTTGCAGTATTTCTGAGGTGATCTGTGCGAGTTCATAAGCTTCTTCGTTTCCTGGTAAACCGCAATTGCTTGGAACCCATTGGAATGACACTCCGATTCCTTTTTTAAATTAAATTATCAATCTCATCTGAGGCATTTGTGACATCAGAATGATCCAAGTCATTGCGGAATGTCACTATGACGGCTTGTGAATCAACAAAGAACAAGATCTAGGGATAGATGAGAATCTTCTCTTTTCTAGCCAATACTGCTGAAATGGTTTTGACTTCTCCATCGAAATTTGTTCTCCGACTACGAGCAGGAATAGATAGCATTAACTCTTGGCAGTATATTCCTGCACCTGAATTTTTTAAAAATAATCTTTTTAAAACTATGCAATCAAATAATAACAATAGAGATTGACTGACAAAATTATGTAGCGATTAAGACATGATTTGGTTGTTGTAACCTCATAACCTCGTTTAAAGGTAATGAATATGAACGAGTTATGTGAGTGACAGTTACTAGAGCTAATTGTGACCTCATAGACATGTTATATTATCTTTTGTATAACATTTTATCCTGGAAAGTGATTGAGACTAGTCGTACAACCAATATGGGAAGACAGGTTCTGACACCATCAAGGAGTGTTAAATATAATAGTAACAGGAAAAAACATTTCTATTTACGATTCTATACTGAAAAAAAATTCAAAAGAACAAATATCCTTTGTAACTTATTTTTTACTTACATCACTAAATTTATTCGCCTTAATATACAGATTCTAAACTGGGGGTTTGGATATTGAATAATATTCTCGTACACGGACTACATGAAATGTTAAGTAAAATGAGACATAAAAACACTGAGAGGTTATATTCAGTGAATCCACCAACCCCCGAATATGAAACGCTCTAAATTCGTTCTAAGTTTACATCGATGAGTTTCCATTTCCATCAATGAGCTCAGCGCTGAGTTCAGAAACTTGCTCAAAGCTAATCATGAAAATGAAAGTCTTCATCTCGTTTTTAATTTAAACTATAACGGAATTTCGTAGGGACTAGGGATGGTACTGTTAGTCGTTCCTCTAACTCCATTCCAACGTGCCGTCATAAAGGGATACTTTTATGAAACTCAATGAAAAAAGACTCCTTTCAGCGAGTTTTATTGCTGGACCAATTGATTTTTCCTTTTCTCTTGAACACTGGTAAAAAGAATCGAATGAGCATCGAATAAGTGAAGGGGATAACAGAACTTTTTCAATTTATGATATTGTTTTTTTTTTTTTAAGTGTCTCTGGAATCAAATTGGCTATAAAGAGTCCTTTTTCATTGAGTTTCATAAAATTATTCCTTTTTGACGGAATCTTCAAGTGGAGTTAGTGGAACGACTATGCACACCACCCATCGACAAGTCTTTCGTCTTTTTAAATCTCCAGACATCACTGACGAACACATCAGTGTCTCTAAATGTAAACCGCATCCACGATCAACTTAACGACATCCAAAACTATAGTCCGTGGTACAGATCCCTTTTTATCAAATTATTAACATCCACCTAAAACTTCGTGAGTGGCTTCTTCTAACCATAATCTACAATTCCTTTTTATATACTAAAATTCTCAGATATAGAGAGTTTTCTTATTAAATTAATTAATTTAATAAGGTATTAAAAACTCATAAATACCCATTTGCTTTTCACTTGGATCGTTTTTTTTTTTAAATCTATTTATTGAATAATAATACAATCAGCCACTGCTGGAGGGCTAAGAGTTCTCATTCATACAATATATACACATAATAGAGAAATAAATATAAATATAAAAAGTAAATAAATAATACTGATGAAGAAAGTAAATAAAATAAAAAAAAGTAAACAAATAACATAAAATTAGAAACTTCTAAACACAATCATACCTATATACAATATATACATTCGCCCAGGAATCTCCGAGCCAGGCTTTTTCCCCCACATGTGGAAGGCAAAGCAAGACTCCAGGAGATCCCAGTGCCACTTTTCCAGCCGCATCACTAGTATTAGAAGCCAGTGGAGACTGAAAAAGAGCACTAGAGCCACAGACGCTCAGAACATGGGTGAAGATGCTGGCCATTGCCAGGATTCCAGAAGCATATTTACAAGAGATCTCTGGGCCACTGCCGTTTTAAAATTCGTGGAGGATTGTAGGGATGAAGGGAGCTGGATAGGGATTGAGCTAGAGGATTTGGATGATGGATAAGGTTCTGGTGAAAGATCACAAAATCTAGAAAGAAAGATTGCTTTCAAGAATATTGGGCCGTTTAGCCTATATAACCTCTTTATTTTGTCATGTTCGAGGTGGAGATCACGCCAAACGGTCCAATTATGCTTCTTATTATTAGATTATCTTACAATTCAAGTGGAAAGCAAATGGGCGTCAATGAATTTTTAGTACCTAATTAAATATGTAAAGCTTGCTGATCTCCAGATTAAAAATGCCACAATTCCTAGAATTTTCGTAAATAATAAACTTTTAGGTTGCTGTAGTGTCCTATCTCTCTGGAATAATTGAGAATCGATTATGAGAGATATAGAACACATGTAGGAAATTTATAATTGTGCTAATTACAATAAAAGTATTGATAACACTAAAAGTCGTTATTACAGTTACTATGAGATAAAAGTATCCACGAAGTCATAGTTGGATGTTAATAATTTCACTTATTCACTACTACTACGCTTACAATAAGTTATCTACAATTACAACACTTTCAACAACATAATACTCGCTACTTACTTCATATCCGACCACAATATCTATTCCATGACAAAGTATTTAGTTTAATAAATGTGCTCAATATTACAGCTAATGAATTCAAGATATCGACAGCTCCATTAAGAATGACATTAGTTCCAGATGGGAGCAATAATGTGGGCAATCTTGGGGACCAATGAAGCAGCCACAGAATTGAGCCCCGCCATGTTCTGCATGGCTAACCCCATCTATTTCCCAACAAGCCAGCTGATTATCCACACTGAGAGATGAGGCACGCTCTCCCATTGCACTCTTTAACGTCCTAACAATAAATTAAATACATTATACAATCAACATTTATTTCATTACCTAATTCATCAGCTGATTTGAGTACGTAAGTTTGAAACCTAACGATTCATGGGTAAGAAACCTAGACTATTATCAATTTTGTTATAGGATCATGATTCCAGGAATTATGAATCTCTTCTTTAACACATTTTCTAATAGGATTAGTTAGTTATATCACTACTTCTGAGGTCAGCTGTTTCAAGAAATGTTAGTATCTAGTAGTTCATTAGACCACTCCATAAACAATACAGTTACATTGTTAGTTCTTGCCCGGTCCAAATTTTGTGATTTATTTTTTAAAAAAAAGTTTAGCCTTACACCTTAATACATGATAATCCCTAAGTAAATATTTCCACATAATCCCATCATGAAGAACCTTGGATCAAACCTTTTCTGGAAAAACCATGTATCCAATATCTCCCAGCGTGCCTTTTTCATTTTAAAACGTCTGAATTACCTCCCATTTCCCTTTGAAACCTGTAGACACCTGACTACTTCCTTGATATTTTTCAACTTCAAATATTCCTGTACGGTATGTAGGAGAGTCTCTGGCAATCTCGAGGCGAATCTAAAAAGTTTGATAAATTTGTTTGTACGATTCATCTTCGGGATCCCAAGGGATGCCTCTGTCTCCCGTTTTTATGAAGAACTGAGGTGGCATTATCCTTCCTACCTTCGTAAGTATTTCCTGGCACCTTTCCTCTTTCAAATCATCCAATCCCTCCGCCCTTCATACATCTCCGAGCTCCTTCAACTCAAATGTTCAATTCCTCAAAACCCGTTCCTTGTCTTCAAAGTTATATACAAGATGAACCGCTGATTTCGACAGATCTTTCATTACACGAATCTTGTCCGGATGAAATTCTATCCTTTCCTACAACCGTCGTTCCAATACTCTCGTCACCTTTAAATCCCGCTTGTTCAATCACTCTCTTTCCATCCAGTCCCCATAAAATTGTAACTAGGTGTTATAGGTTAATAAAGTATTAGTTCGTTTTAATTATTTTGATTTCACTTTGCTTTTATTTGTTTTATTAATTGATTAAAGTTAGAAGGTAACTTTTTTATTTATTTATTTTGTTTTTGTTGTTCTCTAACAGGGCTTAAATGGCTAATTTTCAATATTAGCTTCCTCTGAAGTACCTTTAATTTTTTTATTGAAACAATTGAGCATTTCACATTGATCTCTAATACAAAATATATTTAAATATAAAATATGAAAGAATTTGATAATTAAATAAGAGATCGTAACGAAGAATAGTTGTAATTAAGGAACCAAAGTAATACGAGAGCACTCGAGCTCACCCGAAAGATTAGAAGACGATTCCCATATGTAACATGGACTTAATATAATACGGACTCCCAAAATATTATGTAAATATATATATGCGGTTTTCATAAACGCTATTGTTGGTATTATTTAATATTTAATTGTATAGATCACTCGTACATATTAAAATTTATATATATGAGGATACAAATAAAAATACCCACAATGAAATATAAATAAATATAGGGTCTATAATTTTTAATTTCACTTCCGCTTTGTTTGTACGCTTTATTTCTGCTAAGGAGAGGGTGTTAAGTGAAAGTTGTGTGATGCGCGCACCGCATCGGATTTTTTAGATAAAAAATAATACGATTAATTAAATAAAAAGTTTTCGTCTAATGGTAGATAATCTAAGTAATCAAGCCAGGGATACAGCTGGTTTCACACTCGGTTTCTTTTCCAGGCAGCTCTTTGATATTTATTATTTTGACGAAAACATCAATCCAGTGAACAGACCTTGTTAAAAGCGGAAGAAGACAGATTCACTTTCTTCACAATGCATTCTTGCGCAGCGTTTCCTGAACACAATCTACCTTGTAGTACGCCTGTAAATGAATATTGTATAATAAATAAACTTTTTCTATTAATGTATAATTCAGAAGGCAGTCGGCTGTGGATAATAAATGCAAATGATTCGAAGCAAAACGATAATAGTCGCAACTTTGGTAATAGATAACCCCTTTCTTTAACTTTTTTTTCTAATAAATAAAAGAGACAATAATAAATATTTGAACTTTAAATTTAACTTTACGGATAGTAACTTGGTGTATGTGTGCGCACTAGATTTTACTAAGTCTGACTTTAAATAACGAACTGTGTTTTTCTACTTTTTACTTTCACTTATATACAGAATGTCCTGTACGTAGAGAAAAATATTTAAAAGGTTAATAGCAGACATCAAGATCTAAAATGATCATTTTATTATTATAAATAAAATATGTTTTTAGGTAATTATCCTTATTACAATACACCTGATATAATGGAAAACAATAAATAAAAGCTTTGCAAAAATAGTTAATTGGAGTCATTTTCGCTCAAAACACAGGTGATTTGATAAAAAATCGCATCAATCTTTTACACAGCTTCAGGTGAATCTCAACATTTTTTACAATAAACATCAACTTAATTAATATGGACTTAAAACTTATTGAAAGAGGCAGTTTTTCTATAAGTGTGAAACGGAACTTGGCTGTGTTTGTCCACTCAAAAGTCCTCTTTAAATAGTTTTAGCAATGACAAACTCTACTTTCATTTAAATTTAAATTTGTCTAGTCTACAATGGGGCAATGTTTCATTATTCAAATCAAATATTTTTTAAATTACCGCTTCCTATTCAACAAAAAACGTGACGCATAAAAAAAACACAAATATTAAATTTCCTCCTTTTTTTAAAATTGTTTATATTTACTTTTCTGTAGATCTTGATATCTACTACCAATCTTTTAGATATTTCCCTCTACCAACCTTGTATATGAAATACGCAATAAGACAAAGTATTGCGATCGTGAAATATTTTTAATTCGAGTTTTCAACTGAAATACACTTTACAAGGTCTCATATGTCCAAACAAAAAAAGTCTCGAATAATGGTCTGTGCCTTTACGTGAACGACATAGCTCAAAAACAAAAATAAGTACGTTATTTAAATATTTGTTTAAGCCTATAATGTTGCAGTATTTATTTTCCTAAAATCGACTAACTGGAAATTTTTAGATTGAACATTTTTTAGATTTTTCTTGAAAACGGACCTTTGTCTTTTCAGTTGATCGTTAGTTAGTTCGCCTAAGACTATTATAAAGTGCAATATTTAAAACTTTAAAATCTAAATATGCGATATGTATTCTATGGCAACCATATCACTTTAGAGGATTTTTTAACTACCTCTTTCACCTTGAAAACGGTTCATCTTAAATCTTTAAAACATGGATCGAAACTTTTATGGAATTTTTTAAAAAAAGTTTTAAACCAAAAGTTCTAAGGACCTTTTTTTAATAAAGTTCTAGGTTTATGATAAAAGTTAAACTTTTATTTCTATAGTTTCTAAAAAATAAGTTTCATTAAGTGAGAAATAATCAGTGATTGGCCTTAAATTAGATATAATTTATCTTAAGTGATTACTTGACTCTAATCTGCTGTTTGTTTGATTATGTGAGAATTAATTTTAATTAAGAGGTTTATAAAAATAAAAGTTCAGCATAATATTTACTTGGAAAGTTTCTAAATGACAAAAAAAAAAAAAAAAAAAAAAAAAATGCAATGAGAAATGAAAATGAATATTTCAGTCATACGAAAACTGATGAAAAATAAAAATTGAAATTTCATATATATATATATATATATATATATATATATATATATATATATATATATATATATATATATATATATTGGGTTGGAAAATAAGTCCTTTCGGTTTTTCAGTGTGAAATAAAACTCAATGTATTATAGACATAAAATTAATTTTAATTAATATGACTTTTTCCCATCTTTCCACTAACTGTATAATGCCATGTTCATAGAATGTCTGGAGTTTATTGTTAAAAAACTGATCCAAGTGGTTTTTGATGTCCTCTTCCGTTTGGAATTTCTTTCCATTCATGAAGTTCTGCAGAGACCTGAATAAGTGGTAGTCACTTGGAGTCTGGTGAATAGGGAGGATGGGGCAAAAGGTCCCATCCAAGGCTCAATAATTTATTGGGAGTGATCGATGAGTTATTGGGCATAGCGTTGTCTTGGTGGAACACAACAGCCTTCCGATCATTCATAACTCTTCAGGATGTTCTCCAAATTCGATGTTACTATATCCGTTGGAAAGCTAAATTATTACTCTTCAAAGTTGTACGAATGGTCTATTGATTTAATGCCTACATAAGGAATAAAGAAAAAAAACTCATTATAGGTTTTTATTTTTTTTTGTATCCATTTGTAGTTTGTTTACGAAGGTCCTGTCATTTTGTGTTGTTTATGTGGTCCTGAATTCCTGCTAAATTTATTGTAGATAGCTAAAGTCGTATTGAAGTTATAACATTTTTTGTGGTTTTTGAAAAAAAAAAAAATCATGAGGGACCCAAACATTAAGCCTGGAAACATAGCCGAGTTTGTGCAAATGGTTTTCTACGCTTTTGGGCGACACATTTAGGCCCATAGCAATCTATCGCATTGATTGGGTGGGATTTTAATCAACAATGGCGAACATTCATGTGGGCGACCAAACCGTTGAGTATCATTAATGATTGAGCACAAATTTACAGAATGAAATTTGGCAAACTAATTTTGACAGATGCGTTCGGTTAAGGCTTCATCCCCATAAACACTGCAAATTTTTCTACGAGATTCTGCAGCACGCTTATCTTTTTTAAAATAATACAAAAAAATATGCCGATAATGAATGATATTTTCTTCCATATTCACAGGGCAATAGCAAACACAATACTAAGCTAGTTTCAACAAGAGTTAACAACAATATTTGTTGACATATTAAAAACAGCATAAACAATCCACATTAGGGATTAATTCATCAGATAAGAAGTGTTTCGTAGTGAGATAAAAATAACAGAAAAACCGAAAGGACTTATTAGCCAAACCAATATAATTTATAACAATCATTGAGAAACTTTTTTGTAAAATAAAAGCCAACTTTTATTTTTGTTCTCTTTGGAATGTAGCATCCAAAATTGGTTCCACTTATTTCTCCACGTTATTGATATGCGAATTTTACCATTTTATCAGCTTCAATTTGAGCCCTAATAGAGTTATTTACGTTTAGTAGTTTAAAAAATAAAACAGTCTAATTTCTATATTTAACGAAGAAAAAAAAACACGAATTTTAGCTATTCCTAAGAGTAGTTTATATTTATAACCTTAGTTTTAACAGTTCTCATAATATTATATAAAATAAAATACCAGAATGGAGATTTCCCCTGTTAAAAAAAAAAAATCTTGATCTTGAAAGATCTAGTACAAGAGACTATTGAACATCAAGCGTTCAATCAGAGCTTTAATTGAAATTAATAGAATGCTCTACAAAATAGTTTAAGGTAATTATCTTTGTTAGAACAGCTGTTTTCTTGATATTTAAAACCCAATATTTATAATTACGAAGTTGGGGAGAGTTTCGTGATGGAAACCTAGGGAAACACAATAATTAATGAATGGGCTTACTTTATTAGAAGAAGTTATTCTGTACTTTTTTTTCTATTTTAAATCAAAAAGGACACTTTGAAATCTCTTACACAACGTTTTTTTAAATAAGTGAAATATAAATCAAAGGCAAGGAATGATTGCAAGTATTGAAAGTGGCCTACGGTCAATTATATTAAAGCATCCAGTTACAACTTTCACCGCGAGTTGAGAAACAAGACGTCGAAGAGAGGATGTTACGTGTTGGAATGGCTTTAGGGTATATAGAATTCTTAAGGTTAATGCCTTCTATAAAACCATCGTTATTTGAATGCTTTAAAAAAAAAAAAACAAGTACAAGGATATTCGCCTCATTGTCGATTCTGTACACATACGATAAGTTGAGCAGAATTTTAAGTCGATATTAGTCATCGATTTAGAATCTTACCATTCCATTCGGACTCTATAGATAGCTTTTGACAAAGGCAGTTTGATTTTTCTAAAGATTAAACTCTTGTTCGAAAAAGTAATATGAATTCAAGTGTTTTATTTGCAAACTTAAAAAAAAATAATGTAAAAATCTCAATTGAGATTTAATTTTTCTTTTTAACGTTTTATCGACAAAAACGAAAACACTTGAAGCAGCGAGTTATACTTTCTGTTATTACCAAACCTCTCCCAAATCCTGGCTGTCCAAATTAAAAAACGCTGCAAATTATTCTACAATGGTTTATTATTTCCAAACAATTATACATCTAAAGTAATATTACCTTCCTAGTTATAAAGAAAAATAAACAAAAGGTGATTCTAATTATTGGACTACACTTTTTTTTTTTTAATCATTAGTAATATGCTAAAAAAAATAGCATTACTTCAGTAATAGATTCAGAATTTAAAAACCAAACAAAGAATATAGCATTTGGAGTAGAACATATAAAAAAAAAACCATCTTTGGTCCTAACTGTCCGATTTTAACGATTTTTTTTTGTTTTTTAGAAAATTTCGCAAACTATTAAAAAAACATATACTATCTACAAAAAAGTGCAACTTTTTGAGTTATTCGGAATTTAATTTTACCATCCCTCGTACCTTTTTTTCCAGCTTCTTTTCGTAGAAGTATGTTATATAGATAAATTTAAAGGGCGTAGAGAAAATGACTAGCGAAGTTTCATTGAAATCGCTACATTCGTTTAGGCGCTACAGTCTATAGCAACGCAGGTTTTTTGGCCGCCATTTTGAAAATAAAAAGCGGATAATAATGTCGATGAAGGAAGATCATCTTCGGGTGACCTCTGATTTTATATCCCAATTAGAAAAAAATCGGTCCTGTAGTTTCGAAGAAAATGTACGGACGGCGGACCGCGGACGGACAAAAAAAATTTTATTCGTTTTTCCTGAAACGTGAAACCTCAAATTTTGAGAGGGGATTAAGTTTTTGAATTTTTTGGTCGATCACAATGGTTGATTATTAAAAATAATAAACCAAAAAAAAAAAGTTAACTATTTTAGCCAAATATTAGTTAATGTTACAAAAACTTTTATACATATTAATAAATAGTGAACACTGTTCAGCACTTGGAGCGAGAGCCCGCCAAGCAAACTAAAATGTATTAAAACACACTAAAGCCGTTGTCAACATCAAACCGTTCTATTCGTAAAGAAGAGGACGTCTCAACCAGACTGAGAATAGGCTATACAAATCTGACCCACTCACAACTCATTTGTAACCAGCCAACACCAAAATGGCAATATTGTAATAGTACACTTACAGTTAGCAACATTTTTCAAGAATGTTTTTTTTTATATTTCAAATTTAAAAAGTTTCAGACTCACACCCCCAATTTCAAAATTCTTAAAAATGACGAAGACACAATACAGTTAGTATTAATTTTTTTCAAATTTAATGATTTGTTAAACAAAAGTTAAAATCTAAATACCTATAGTTCAGCGAAAAACAAAACTAAACGCAGGCGTTGATGAGCCCGATGTTTTACGCCTAAATAAACCCCAAAAAACAACAACAACTGTTCAGTACTCAAACTTGTCCACAATGTAAAGTAAATTTCATCTTGAAGGAAGGCTACCAAGGAGGTCCTTATAGTCTCCACAACATAAATATGGAAAAATAAATTTAAATTACTGCCTAATTAATACGCTATACTATGGGCTTTTCTTCTTCTTGTACGATTACAACCCATGAAGGCTCTCGGGTTCAGCACTTTGTTGGGTTCAATATTGTTTTAATTCCAACAGTTATGCAGTAGTATTTTGGGTTAATATCACATTTAACCACCAGATTTCTCCTCTTAAATAGTTTTTCATGACGTGTTAATTAAGAGTACCCACTCTATAGAGGCTGGATATACACCAGAAGCATGCCGCTATCTCAGACCGATACACAGCTGATATAACAAAATAATTACATGCCACAACCAGACTCTAACCCAGACTCTTAAGCATTGAAAGTCAGTGCCATTATATTTTCAAATATTACCCACGAAAGTATATTCTATTAATCGGTAATTTTTTTCAAATTATTTACATATTATAAACTTTAGAAAAAAAAATTGTAAAAATTCCATCTTTCCTTTAAATTAGATTAGTATATACGTTTTTGATCAATGACCATTACACCGCTTATGCACCGATACACGGGAAGAAACCTACTTGCCAGGAACCGTAATGTGTAGTGAAAGGCTGACTTCTAGGCCAAGTTTAAATATTCGTAGATGCCAATTTCCTTAACAATCAGTCAACTTATTTAATTAAATATGGATATGAATTCTCTTAGGAGAGGTAGGATATCCCGATTTATTTTTATTTTTTTGGCTATAAAAAATTAAATAAAAACTAGAAATACACGATATAAATGGCATGTTTCAATTACTTAGGTTGTTTAAGGAAGGAAATCTCTCATCCTACGCCTCTTTAGTCTCCTCCTCATGTTCTGGGGTATGTCAGTTGTGGCCATGTTTCTTATTAATCTGTTTTGATTTACGTTTAAATTTGTATAAAATCTTTGTAAGTGGGTCGTTATACGTTGGTCAACTGTTGGATAGTGGAGGTCAGTATGTAGAGATTTTTTTAGTAACTTATCAAGGTGCTTTTGTTATTAGTAGTAATTTTGATTGGAAGGTTTGAAGTTTTTGTAGATGGGTCTTTTTAGCAATACCTTATATCTGTGATGAGTATATCCAAGTGAGTTTAAGTATGTATGTATATGTATTTAGTATCTGTTTCAGTTTCACTTTTGATGATTCAGAAAAAAGAGATTGGAGCAGTTTGTTAATTGTCTTAAGTTTCATTTTTACTTGCGGGTCTCATGAGTCCAAGGTTAAGTACCCCATGCCCGTTTGAGGAATTTGATTGTTGTCCATATAAACTGGAGGGTAGGTGTTTTTTTAAGAGTAAATGTTGTATGTTTGGATTTGTCATGATTAAGCCGAATTTTCCATAGTTTGAACTAATCTTGTAATTTCAGTAAAAAGTGATGTAGTAAAGTTAGTGAGACTTGTGTAGGTTCTTTTTTTTTTTAATTATTTATTCTTGCATTTTAATCTTTTCAGTTTATCAAGTATTGACAATTTATATTTAACACTTGAAAATGATCACGAATTTAACATATGATATGAATTTGTCAGTGATTTCAGCAAAAATTGTTTAAAACACTCACGAGATCCGGCGATACCCACCTAATCATTTGAACCAGAGAAATCTGTCGGCACATACCTTTTAGTGGATAACTCAAACACATAACCTTCTGCTGCCAAGTAAAAATATGTGTCAATTTAAATAATACTCCGAGTTATTCTTCAGTCAAAAATTATTTTATTTAAACTAATAACAGATATAAAATATATTTGTATTTATTTGTAATCCAATAAGTCTGGTGTAAGGACAGGGAAGAAAAAGAAAGAGTAAAACAAAAAATTAATTCCGCGAATGATCTAGCATATATAGCGGAAAATGAACAAATATGAACTGAAGGAAATAACAGAGAGAGCCTGATTAAAAAAAATCATTTGAAAAGCTTGAAATAATGACTACTGATAAGAGGGGAAATCGAGACTAAATACGGAAAAATCAGGTTGGTGAAACAGTTTAAATATCTTGAGGAACTCGTAAACTAAAATGAGGAAGACATTCACAGAGTAGGGATATAAAATTGGAAAAATTAAGGTTTTTAGTCAGGAGTTTGTATAATAACATTCAGGATTTAATAACATAATAACATAATAGCGGATTCAGGATTTAATTTTGGGGAGGGACTTCAGCCCGAAAGCCTTTTTATTTTTCATAAAAATAACAATAATTACTTTGGCAAAAAAGAAAAAAAACTGGCTACCTATATGAAATGGTGTTTAAGTGATTCCTAAAGTCCTTTTAAATGTAATTACACTAACAATAATACTTTAAGAGATATTTTATTTCATAAACATAGTTATATTTCGCCATTTGGCAGGGAGGAGGGCTTCAGCCCCAAAGCCTCCCTCCCCCCGTTGATCCGCCCGTGACATGAATCTTTCCAGGAAAGCCAAAATTAGACATCACGAAACAGTCATAAGACCCTCTACTCTACGTAGCGGAGACCTATTAAATACCTATTAAAAAAGAACGATGAGTTTTATGAGCAGATTGAAAACTTATTGTCATTTATGAGAAAAAGGAGATTAAAGTTCTTCAGTCATATGAAGAGAATGGATCGGAATAGGCTAAATAAACGAATATTCGATAAAATGATAAAAGGGACTGAAGAATATAAAAGGTTATCCGAAACAAATAAAAGAAGAATTGAAAAAAAAATGGTATCAAAGAGGAGGACTACCAGAATAGGAATAATTCGAGAAAATAGTGAAAAATATAAAGGTTCTTGTTGCGGATAAGAAGAAGCGAGAAAGTAAGAAGTGGACAGAGGAAAGAAGAAGGGCGATGGGAGAAAAAATGAAAAGAATATAGGCAGAAAGAAAAAGACTTAGAAGTGATATACGCGTAGTCTATCGTTGGCCTGTATCGCGATAAATAAATAATATAAACTACCAGATCGTCTTCTATCAGTTCTTTTTGTGCTAGTTCAAAAGAAACCTTAACGTGGTGGATAACATTTCACCATAAACAGCGGAAATATCCTTTTCTTATGTGTAAGCGCCCTTCTCCGGGAAGGATTGAGGAAGAATAAGCCTGTCGAAAGCTGTCATATCCCGCCATTATGAAGAGGGAAATCCTATCTACTTAAGAGGACCAAAAGTGTGTCAGGAGGTCCTCTTCGCTGCCTCCCATCGTAGCAAATATCGCCAAGGTAACCCAAGCAATACCTTAGCATATCCAACGTCGAAGGTCAAAATTGAAAAAATAAATAAAAATTTATATCATTCAAACAATTATTTAAAGAGTTAAATAAGTAAATAAATTCAGTATCATTTTGAATAGAAAGTAGTTTACTATAGTGAGAACTGCCAGATCAGACAGATCTCTTTCTCCCTAATGCTTTTGACGTATAAGCGACGTCATAGAAATTTTTTTTTTGTATATACAATTTAATATTATCAAGATAATCTATTCTTCATATACAATTGGTGAAACATCATATTTTAACACGAATGTTAAAGAAACAATTTTCTTAATAAATGATTGGCTTGTCATACTAGAAAATATTCCTTCAATTTAATATATAAGCAATAAAACACAGCTGTACCGGAACTTATATTAATCCAATAATATATTCGCTCAAGACATATTTGTTTGGTCCATTAGAGCCCTGGTTTGTAGTTCTCTCACTAAAAGTATATAAGTCTATTACTTACTGATAGTGTTGCCCATATGCGAGACCGAGACGAGTCTTGGTCTTGCGAACTCAGTCTTGGTCTTGCGCAAGACTCTCGCAACAGTCTTGCAGTTACTTATTAGCTTATTAATATAGAGATATTTCTGTAATTTTGTAGATAGGAGAAACCTAACTAAGTCCGAATAATCCGAAAAAAATAGAGGAGTTAAATGCAAAAGTATATTGGTTATACCAACTTATAGTAACTAAATTGTCAAGTATTAGTAACTATTTTGCCTTAATTTTTATTTAAAAAATCGATTTTTCTTATCAGTCCTGGTCTTGGTCTTGCAACAGTTAGATAGCCTTATTCTTGGTCTTGCAAAGTGCATTACCAAGACTGATTTTGGTCAATATTAAATACTAAGAGTATATTTAGGCCATAAAAATATGAGGCCATATTTTTTATATATTAAAATATCCAAAAGTGTCTTTCTATATTATCCGAAAAGCCACAGGAATTATTGAACTATTCTCCTCCATTTACCTTTTCAATTGATATTTAGTTCGTAGAAGACTGTCATAACATAAACCTAAACAAAACATGATACCTCTGCCATGGCAAACATAACACCTAAGAGGCATTCGGTAAGAATTATTATTTATCTCATAAAATGATAATTTACGAGCTTTGAATAAGCTGATCAGGTTTTATAAATTTGGTTCATCAAGTTCAAACAATGTTAAACTCGGCGTATTTTTTAGAGCGAATAATTTTATGATATATTTGATCTCTAATTTATGACTTCAATAATAACACAGTTTTTAAAACTTAAATGTTTTGTTCCTCCAACACTGTCATCACCACCTATGCCGATGACACGTGTATCCTATCAGTTAATAACGATCCTTTAATTGCATCCCAAACTCTTCAATCACATATCATAAGCCTTGAAGAATGGTGTAAAAATTGGAGAGTAAAAATAAATTCCAACAAATCCCATCAAATCACCTTTACCCTCCGTCGTAAACCTATGACCTCTTGTCCTACAGTATCCTTCAATAATACTCCACTTATTCCTGTTGAGCAAATCCGCTACTTAGGACTCCACCTTGACAAACGACTCACTTGGAACCCCCATACCAGACTGAAATGACTAGAAACCGCCCGACGTTTTCGACTACTGCAGCACTTACTAGACAAACGATCTAAGCTTTCAATCAATTATAAACGACTCGTATATATGACAATAATAAGACCTATTTGGACTTACGGAATTGAGCTTTGGGGCCCCACTAAACCATCGAATTCCTCTCGTATCCAATCCTTACAATCCAAAATCCTTCGTAAAATCCTCAACGCTCCTTACTTTGTCACAAATAAAATCATCCATAAAAACCTTAATGTTCCATATGTTTCCGATCTGGCCCAATCCAGATACCTTTCCTTCCATAACAAACTGCAGAACCATCCGAATCCTCTCGTTTCAAACCTTGCTTCCTCGTCGATCCCTGATAACCCTCCGAGGCGTCTGAAAAGAAGATGGTCTCGGGATCTTCTAGTATAGAACTTTAATTTGAGTTCTACCAATGGGTAGTTTCTCTTCATGTTGTACATGCCATGTTACAAATTTCTCATTTACTTATTGTATTCTCTATGTAATACAGTTGTAAATTCCATTAAAATAATAAAAAAAATAAAAAAATAAAAAATGTTTTGTTCCATTATCTTCAAATCAAGTTCAAAATCAAGGAACTCTTTTCCAAAACGCTATATAATTTATTGAAGGTGACAAAATTATGATTACGGAAGTCGCAAATAATTGAAGTTAATTTGCTGATGCCCAAGATTTAATGTTTTCCTACTCAATATATATTTTTTAATAACGGTACCTCATTAAAAAGTTCATTTTCGGGTTGTCTAAACAGTGCTGGTCGAATTTTAACAACTGATTAACAATGCTTAACAGTTCTCAACAATTATTCGTTATCATTAAAGTTTATAAAATTAACTAAAGTAATATAAAACTCATATCCTGACGAAATAGCCATACAGCCGCCAAAATCCGAAATTTTCTCTTCCCTTTCTACCCTATTCCTTAGTTTGTCGTGCATCCTTTCCAAAAATCGGGACTATTAATACCACAATTAATCCTCTCTCGATTTGTCGAATTTTGGAACCATCTAACTTTTTAAATGTATTTTAATAAAGTTTTAGGAATTTAAGGATCGAAATTGGAATTCATTTCTATAAAATTCTCTTTCGTTTGATACCACATTCATCAAAGTCCATTGCTCCTGAAAGCCGGGAAAGGGATCTTTACTACATTTAGTGTAGAGTAGCTGTTGAGAGTAAACATAACCTCGATATAATAGTGTTAAGAAGAAAAGTTTTATTCATACACCGCTGCGTTGTTCATTCTCAGCATTCAATTTGTACTTGTCTGCCATATCAAACCGGGGGCTTTTCAAAATGTCAATTCAAATGGGGGCAAAATACATAAAAATTACATAATTTTAAAATGATTTGTTTCAAGTTAATCTGAAAATCTTGACCCCCATGCACTAAAAAATCTTGTCTGAAAAAGTTGGAAAGGCGCCTCACACCGGCAGACTAAATTTAAAACCTACGTTTTTTTTCACTGGGCAGAACAATTTTAAATATCGAGAAAACAGCTGTTCTAACGATGATAATTATCATAAAGTATTTTGTAGAGCATTATATTAACTTCAATATGGTCTTAACACTTACTACTTAACACATGGTACCTCTAGAACAACCCCTCCGTATGTGCCAGAAATGGTGGGTAGGGGATTTAAAAAATCGTGAGTTGAATAACCTTGAAACACTTTTCTGGGTACTCCTGTGTATTGGTTAATAGTTGGTTGTTGTAAGTCGGTATGTAAAGTTTTGTTGTTTACGGACCAATGAGCTGCTGTTATTAGAAATTATTACAGTTTTTGTAAGTGCATGCTTTCTGCTGAACCGAAAATTGGGGAGAAATATGTCCATTAGGATTTGAGTAGGTATATATGTATTTGGTTTTTGTCTGATTTTCAATTTTGATATGGAAACATATTAAGTATAGTATTTTCAGTAGCTTATTTAAAGTCTTTCGAATAATTTTGTCACGTGCGCTCTAAAAACAAAAAACTTCAAAAATTAATGAGGGGATTTATAGAAGAACTCGTTCAATAGTACAAGAGAAAAGATCTTTCAAAAATCAAGATTTTTTTTTAACAGCTGAAATCTCCATTCTGGAATTTTATTTTATATAATATTATGGGAACTATTAAAACTAAGATTATTATGATGAACTACTCTTAGGAATAGCCAAAATAAAATCCACATAAAATGATGGTTTTTCGTGTTTTCTTTTTTAAATATAGAAATGAGACTGTTTTTTTTTTTTTTAAATACTAAACGTAAATAGCTCTATTAGACCTCAAATTGAAGCTGATAGAATGGTAAATCTCGCATATTATACGTTGAAAAATTAATTGAACCAATTTTGGATGCTAAGTTCCAAAGAGGATAAAAATAAAAGTTGGCTATTATTTCACAAAAAAGTTCCTCAATGATTGTAATAAATTATATTGGGTTGGAAAATAAGTCCTTTCAGTTTTTTGGTTTATTTTTATGTCACTATGATACACTTCTTATCTGATGAATTAATGCATAAATAAGGTGGATTGTTTGTCATGTTCGTAATATGTCAACAACAATATCTGTTAATTCTTGTTGAATCTAGCTTAGTATCGTGTTTGGAAATGGATAAAACATCATTCATTATCGGCACATTTTGTTGTATTATTTTAAAAAGGTAAGCGTGCTGCAGAAGCTCATACAAAAATTTGCAGTGTTTATGGGTCCTTCATAATTTCATTCAGAAAATTTTGACACCAATGATACTCAACGGTCTGGTCATCTACATGAAATTGAAATGAGCAATGTTAAGGCCATTTTTGATCAAAATCCCACCCAATCATTGTGAGAGATCGCTATGGCCTTAAATGTAATTTCTACGCACACAAGCGTAGAAAACCATTTGTACAAGCTCGAATATATCTCCTGACTTATGAACTCCATGAATGGAAAGAAATTCTAAAATGAAGAGGACATCAAAAAACCACTTCGATCAGTTTTTAACAACAAACTCAAGACATTCTGTCTACAACAAATTTAGCAGGAATTTAGGACCACATAAACTGCATAAAATGACACCAACAGGACCTTCGCAAACAAACTACAAATGAATATAAAAAAACAAACTTATAAGGAGTTTTTGTTAATTTATTCCTTATGTAGGCATTAAATCAAAAGACCATTCATACGACTTGGAATAGCAATAATTCATCTTTCTAACGGATATAGTAACATCTAATTTGGGGAACATTCTGAAGAGTTATGAATGATCGGACGGGTGTTGTGTTCCACTAAGACAACGCTAGGCCCCACACCTCATTGGTCACTAAAAATAAATTATTGAGCCTTGGATGGGACCTTAGATTTAGACCTTAGATCTCCAAGTGACTACTACTTATTCCGGTCTCTGCAGAACTCCATGAATGGAAAGAAATTCTAAAAGAAAGAGGACATCAAAAAGCACTTGGATCAGTTTTTTTAACAATAAACTCCAGACATTCTATGAACATGGCATTATGCAGTCAGTGGAAAGATTGGAAAAAGTCATATTAAATAATGATAAATATGTTGTAGATTAAAAATAAATTTCATGTCTATAATACACTGAGTTTTATTTTACCCTGAAAAACCGAAAGGACTTATTTGGCAACCCAATAATAAAATAATTAAAATAGTTTTTCTTAATAAAAATTTAATTTTTTTTTTTGTATTTGTAAGCATTTATAATTGCCATTAATGTCTGGTAGGAACTTATAAGTGATTAGTAATAATAGAACGAACTATTTCGAAAGCCGGCCTCTAAGATGTCCTCGAGCTGTGTTTGACCTTAGTAGACTACTCTCTCCCATCAGTAGCAAGGGTGTCAAAACATCGGTTTCTCATGTTTAAATACGATTGGTATTTAGATAATCAAACATTACTAGCTTAAGTAATTGAGATATATTTGGTCAAATATTAGTAAAATATAAATAATGAACGGATGTATTTTGCCAATTTTTGAAGATAAATATTTATTTACTTAAATATGCAATGCATCCATAAGATTCTGGCCAAATTAGTATAGGTTATCAATGTAACAAATTTTGTACATATTATATGATAAGAGATCATATTATTGTACAAATATTATTCGATAATTTTCTAGCAACACGTTAAATAATGTTGAAAGGAAATTTTATGGAGAACTGACGAATTGAAATTTCGATTCGTAAATATCTATAAATTTAATAAAAGTCATATTTAAAATGCTTTATATTTCGTCTCTTTATAATAACAGGCAAAGGGATGTTGTAATGTGTCAATGGAGGGCAATTCCAACGTCAAAGTGTAAATGTAACCTGATTTGATTTTTGTATGTTAATTTTTGTACGCCATTTACCAAGCCAGTCTTGTAGACGATTTAAATGAGTCTGTTCTTTTTGGTATGCTGCAATCGAATTAGAGTCAGTCTAGATATGACTGTGGCGTCAGTTGTGAGTAATGTGTCTGGGGTCTGTGGCAGATCAGAAGAGTAAATAGAGAACAGAACCTACAGTTGGAGTGTTTAAAATCCTACTTAACAACGAGAAATCTATCCTCAAGATATGCTCTGGTGATTAAATAGTATTAGTATGTGGAAAAATTGATTTAATTTTACAAATAAGACCATCATATCACACTTTATCAAATGCCTGTGAGACGACCAAGAAAGATGTGCAAAATTCCTTCTTTTCCAATGCCACAGCAATTGTATAAATCATTCTTATGGCATTATTGTATGATAGAGTGTGCAGGTCTTAAGCCAAATTGGATTAGGAATAACATTGTTTGCTTCTAAGAATGGATAGAGCTGTTTTAATTACAATTTTGACTGAGAGGTCTATAAGACGTGGTTTGGTCTGAAGGTTTGATTGGTTTTGGTACAATCTTTATGATTGAAAACTTCCATACTAGTGGAAAGTAAGTAAGCCGAAGAATAGAATTGTAAATAACTGTCAGGAATATTAACGCTTTTTTTGGGTAGAAGTCGTTCAATTTTAGGTGTGAATAGGTCAAAACCAGGAGATTTTTTGCGAGGTAATTCAATTTTTAATACAAAATTCTATGTCTGAAGGAGTCATAGTGAGGAAGTTAGAGATAAAATATATTTAATTTGAAATATGGATATTTATCTCAAGATATTGTCCGTGATGAGAAAAAAATGGATATCTGACACATTAGAGACCATTTCAATCTTGAGCTCCCAAATTTCACTAATCATTCTTTAATGGCATTCACACCCTCCCTCCCCCCTCCTCCCCCAAATATTTAAAAGGATTCTGACATCTCAGTAGAGAAGACAAAAGTGCTTAGTGCTTAATGCCAATCATTCCTTTAATGGGCTTTCTTTTTATTTTCACTTACTAAGTCTAAAATATATTGTAATGGAAAGTATTGGAGAACTGAAAATTCTCAAACCCGAGTTTAAAGGTATGGAAATACACGATAAGAGGCTCCCGAGTCCAAATAACAAAGTCTTGCAAAGTGGTGATAAAGTAAGTTATATGACAGAGATATTAAGGTGCAGTTATATGCCAAAATATTTTGAAATGAAAACTTCTTTAGATGCGTTTTTCACTTCTTTTTTTATGGAAGGTGAATTAGATTGAGCTGTCAGATCTCCGATGTGTAACGCTCGACTATTGTTGGCTGGAGTCGACTAATTGAAGTGTTTTTGCTTATGGAATAAAATATTTCAGAAACTAAAAATCGGGCCTGCTTACTGTAAGCGAGGGAATTCTTCAGCATTTCATCCTCTTTATAAGAAGCTATTAATTGTAATTTATATTTCATATTATTAATCTCGCCATATTTATGTTTTTAATTCTATCGTGTGGTCTCAAGCACAAACTTTAACGTGGTTGTTTTTTAACAATAATAATAACATTATTTTTCTGGTTATGTCTACTTCATTTAAACATCTTAGTTGGTTCTATCTATTCGTCTGGTTTTTGGTTTTCCATGTGCATAGGCTTCCTGATAGATTGCTCCGAAGTGCATGTTCCAGCCACCTTCACCTCCTTGCCTTCATACTGTGAGAAATTGTTTATTATAGTTTCTGTAAGAAGTTATTTATTGCTCTTTCTTCTCTATTCTGTATTCAGTATTCTGATTTCATATCGGTTCATATCCGGTTTCAATACAATCTTCAATAAAGATTTTCGATTCTTCTTTCTTGGGTAATGGTTAGTGTACAGGTCTCGCTTCCGTTTATCAGAAATGACTTAACTATAAAATTTTACACAAAATATAATCATTTAAAATTTTATATTCATTTGAATATATTCAGACATAATAATCTATTTATATAATTAAATTTTAACCAGTCCTCCTCAAGTATAAATTAACTAGTATACTCCAGTGAGACCTCTCACATTAGATAGCTATTTATGTATAAATAACTACTTATAGGTAAATATAACTATCGTAATATTGTATATAAGAAACATATTTGAGTTATAAATTTAAATTTGGAATGTTGAAGAACTCTAAATATAAATTACAGATTTCTCAAAAACCATGATAGCAGTTGGCACCTTGATGACGGGAATGTTGTAACTTGTTAGTAGAAGAGTGTTAAATCGCAGAGGCAGTCCTTAGAGAGAGTGTGCTGAGACAAAGGTGAAACTAGCGCTCCCTGGGAACCAACCTGTTAATTAGCGGTGTTAAGATGAATGAACACTCCTAATTCAGTAACAACTGTTTCCCACGATCTGACAATTAGATTGAAACAATCGGACAGTAACAGTATGCTTACAGTTACCGTCTCACGGTCAAGGTTGTTCTGCCGTACTCCGACTGTTTGCGCCTAATCTTGTTTAGATGGAAAACGGTTGTGAAAAAAAAACAGTTGCATGGTCGTTTCTGATATCTCAAGGAAAAGGGTTTTTCAAACATTAGAACCTAACCTAATCTAACCGAGAGTGTTGTAGCTCAGTGGGTTAGGCATTGGCTTCCACAGCTCAAGATCGTGTTCGAATCCAACTTACGTCAGATCAATTATATATTCTATTTTATCGATCCTGAGAATCGGGAGACCCTCCCAGGGAGGGACAAACCCAGGCTCTGTAGTGGGTTACTCTAATTAATTAAAAGGAAAAATATCGGGACTACATACTTTAAGCAAGGATAATGTTAAACATTATATACTTTTTTTAATGAGCTATTATTTTAAATTGTTTCTTAACATGACGCCGTTTTAGAGAGGCGAAAACCAAATGATAACGAGTTTTATTGAAGATACGGATTAAAATATCTCAGGAACTCGTACCTGCATACTGTAGGCGAGAGAATTTTCAGCATTTCATCCTCTTTTTAAGGAACTATTATTTATAATTTATATATAATATTATTAATCTCGCCTTGTTAATGTTTTTAATTCTACCGTGTGGTCTAAAGCACGCACTTTAAATTAGTTCTTTTTTTTTTTAAGACTACTGATAATAATATTTTTCTGGTTATGTTAAATTTGTAGATCTTTTGCCGCCTGAAATTGACAGTTCCATTTCTGACTATCTTGGAATATTGTCTGCCAGTTTTCTACTTCGTTTTAACATCTTAGTTGGTTCTAGTTAAATAAAATTTTCTTTTTTTTAATAACTTTTTTGCCTGAATTTTTGCAGTGATTGGACTATTTTTCCCGCCTGAAGAAGGAGGAAACTTTCAAAATTGGTGGCTTAATGTTGGAATTTGATGAAGAATTGACGATGATATGGCTTACCGACAAAAAAAGCACCTTCGATAAACAATATAAACTCCTCCTCTCTCGATCGTAGTGACCTCAAGTCGACGGAATGTGACATTTATTCCATAACAGTACTACAATTAATGTAAGGTTATGTGGATGCGAACCCATTGCCTTACATCATGTCGAAATTAGTGCGTTTTGTGCTTAAGAACAACTTGGTGTACGCATAAAAATCTTCAAAGCCAATTTGTCTCGTATCGATCTACAGACTTACTATCGTTCCAGTATTGAAGCATAGCAAAATGTTTATATCAACTTTATTTATTTTAGAAAGAAAAAAATAAGCGGAGAGTATGATTTGCTAATTCCTGTGAAATTTTGAATCTAATGGTACTCCATTCATAGTATTTGAGTATGACAGGAGCTTATATTTGATACAAAACGGATTTCGAGCCTTGCTGGAATAATATATGTGGGGAATTGTAATTCATATTATTAATATCGCTTTGTATAATTTGTTGTTTTTGTTTTTTACTTTCCTACCTATACTAGGTAAGGAAAGTATTGCAATCGGGTCAAATTTCAGATATGCGATTTTCGACGGATCTGTACGTTTTAGAGCTCTCTGAGTCCGAAAAACACATTTTTAGCCATTGGTCTGTTTGTCTGTGCCAAGAATTTTTCGGGAAATACTAAACCGATTTTGTTGCTTCTTTTTTTATTTTGTAGGGTTTTGGATACTAATGCCTGTGACAGAAATTCGGTGCTCCAGGCGCAATAAATTGAAAACATGTTTTTCTATAGACTAGCGCGAAAACGGCTCTAACAATTTTGATGAAACTTTCCTATAATGTTCTAATAATTTTCCTTTCAAATTTCGTACATGTACAAATTTCGTACTAAATTCCCGAGAAAATACAGGAAAAAAAGTTATAAATAAAAGAAAAATGTTATGGGGCCTAACTCCCTAAGTATATATTATACGGTAAAATCCATAATAAAACTTTTGAAAGGTAATTAAATTACCAACAAAACTATATAAAAATCGTTCATTTTGGACAACTAATAACGAAGTTACAGGTAGGAAAGTCGTGTGAGTGGAAACACCAGATATTTTTTTCACTTCTACCGTTTGGTCTAAAGCATATATGTTAGTTTTTTTTTTTAGTTGTAGTAAGGTTTTACATTTTGAAATTTGGATTCGTCACTTCTCTATGAAATTCTTTTTCGTTTGGAACCTGCTTCATCAAAATCGATCCCTCCTGAGGATTGAAAAAGGGTTCTATAATACCGTATTGTATATAATGTAGAAAGATTGGTTCTTAAAATTGAGAGTTAGCGTTGAAGTTTAAGCGAAGGATACAGAGGCGATCCTTGAGGACTCAACAAACAGCCCATCTATTGTCATTCTCTCCGCGGTGAAGCATTCCGGGGGCTAGGCGTGAGCCACATGTCGATGGCATAATAATGGCTATGGATTTCCTAAGTGGATATGAAGACTCGGATATCAATCTACGGGAGGTGACAACTGCGTTGCACCATAGATTACCACCAGCACGTTAGGTATAAGATAACCTCGAAAAATATATAATTAACTGCAAAGTCTATTATTTCCTCAGACTGGTGTAAATCTATTATAATAGGGTTTATAAAAAAAATGACAGTTTTCAATCAAATATTTGTATAAAATACAATTAATACTCAAAGTATAGTCCATTGTTATCCACCGTCATTAGACATCTGCTAGCCAATTGCTCGATCCCACGCTGATACCACTATTTGGGATGGCTGTCAAATTATTATCAAAATTTTTCTTTGAAGAAAATAGGCTATGGATCTAAATAAGCAGTAATCCAATAGCACGAGTCTAGATTGTGTGAATGAATGAAAAAATATTTTATTATTCTGGGACTGTTGTCCCTTCAGAACAAATTATAAATACAGATATTATGTCTTTGTGGTTACAATCAGATTATATATTTACAATAAGAGTCGACTAAAAATAAAAATACTGAAAAAGAGAAAGAAAGGACAAGAAAATTGTACATATCTATAAGAAACTAAAATAACCTAAATAAATTGAGGTAGTCTCTGGGGGTGCTTAGATATTTCTCTTAAGTATATTTCGCAATCAGTCGGACTGAGAAAGGAGTAGGTGTTTAAAGAGGAGAGGTTTGAAAGACGAAACTGATTGAGCGTGTCGAATATCAGCAGGGATGGAATTCCAGAGGGAGGCGGCTTGTATTGCAAAGGATTTGTCAAACGCAGCAGTTCGATGAGAAGGAGGATAGAGGTCGGAAGTGCGAGATCTAGTGGAATTGGATGGAGTATTTGAATTGTAAGCTGTGAAAAATATAGGAGGGTCGATGAGTTCTAATGATCTGGTACAGATAGGTGGCTAGGAAGTACTGAAGGCGATAGGATGGCCACCTCAACTCAGTGTAATACTGGGTAATATGCGTATCCCTTCAGATTCCGAAAATAAATCGTAATGCGCAATTCATTAGGCGTTTAGGTTTGGCCTCGGAATCTCCCGAGAGTCTACCGTACACCATACATCCATAGTCGAAGTGGGGAGAAACAAGGGAGGAAACTAGGAGTTGACGGGAATTACATAGAAGAAGATGTCGTAGATGATTGAACTGTTTTAAGGTGGAGATAGTGCGACGGGAAATTTGGGAGATGTGTGGTTTCCAGGAAAGGGTTTGATCAAAAGTAACACCTAGGTTTTTAACGTTGGTGTGAAATAAGACCACTATATGTGCTGGATGAAGCAGGAGTTCGAATCCATGAAGTTCTTTAAACTTTTCTTAGGTTCGACGGGAAGTGTGAGAACGAGCTTCTTGTTCCTGTTGGAATAAAATTATTTTTCGGTTGATCAAAGCAGAATAAAGCTCTGACAACTTCGCTTACAATCTTTCCAGTTGTTCACAATTAAGCTCAGAATTCATAGAGCATTCATTAGAAACAAATTCATGATGAATATTACACACATTCAAAATTCAAAAAACGCAAAGCATGGATTTTTTTTTTTCAAATTGTCCCCTTGCAGCAACAAGAAAAACAGTTTGACCGCGATCTAGCCATTGCTCACGGGTATTCGGATTTCGCCAGTAAACCTACTTTTCATCGCAGGAGACAATCTTCCGGTAAAATCTCACATCAGAAGGGTTTTCAATAATTTTTTTTTCAAATATCTAACCTCTTCACTGATTGTTGAGGAGTAAGTTCGTGAGAGACCAGCCTACTGTTCTTTTTCACCTTCTCCATGGAGAGTAGATGGCGACTAATAGTATATTTCGACACAGCATACTCCTTGGCAAGTTCGCGAGTACTTGTGGACGGATTTGACTCAACAACTTCCTGCAGAACCTCATCAATATCCATCGATGGTCGCCAGGAGCCCATCTTCCTTATCAACGTACTATCTCCACAGCTAAATTTTTCAAACCGACACCGGGCACTGCGCTTAATAATTTAAATCAAATCAAATAATTTAAAACAGATTACTAAACTGAGGCTTTTTTGAAGAAGTCGAATGGTATTAAACAAGCTTAGAGAATGCTCTAAAACAAATTATTAAGTATTGGTAAGTATTAAAATATTAATAGTCCTTTGAAATCTTGAATTTCATAAAATGGTCCTTTTTTTTTAGATAAAGAGCAGACCTGGGTAAAAAGTATTTTAATTGTTATCTTAAAATGTCACATATTTTAAAAAATAGTGTATTTTAAGAACAAAGTAAATTGTTTTTAGAATAAGTATTTAAAATACTTTTGCTTATATTTTAATTACAAAAAAACAATATATGTCTCATGAAGTGGGTTTATTTTTATAACTTTTTTTAAAAATATGTTTATTCAGAGAGAACAGGAATCATGTATGAGATTAGAATATAGAGGAAATATTTTTAAAAGATAATTGGGAATACTTTCGACCGGGTGTGGCACGATGGCTTGCTTTTCAAGCTCAAAACCCATTTACCTCAACCCTTGTACCTAGTCCTCAAATCCTATCTTTCAAATCGCTCCTTTCAAGTCCGCTGCGGCACTGAACTCTCCAAAAATTATCCAATTGAGGCTGGTGTTCCACAAGGCAGTGTCTTGGGCCCAGTTCTCTACATCCTTTTCACCGCTGACATCCCTTCAAGCCCTGATACCTTCCTAGCAACATTTGTTGATGATACTGCCATCCTATCCTCCCATTCGGATCCTCTAATAGCGTCCCGGAACCTGCAAAGACACTTCTCCTTCATTGAGCAGTGGTGCAACAACTGGCGCATCAAAATTAATGAATCAAAATGCAAACATGTTACTTTCACTCTTCGACGCAGATCCTGTCCGCCAATCCTTTTTAATTCAATTCCTCTTCCCTACTCAGACACAGTCCGTTACCTTGGCTTCCTTCTGAACAAAAGACTGACTTGGCACCCACATTCGAGACTTAAAAGACAAGAGCTTAACCGACGATTTGGTCAGCTATATAAACTACTAAACAGATCATCTCATCTCTCAACAGAAAACAAATTATTAATCTACAAGACCATTAAGAAAACCTATCTGGACCTACGGACTTGAACTGTGGGGGACAACTAAATCATCGAATATCAAACGCATCCAATCCTTCCAGTCCAAAGTCCTTCGAACAATAGCCAATGCCCCATATTATGTCACGAATAAGACCCCACACCATGACCTTAACATCCCATATGTCCATGACATCATCCCATCCAGATTCTCCAACATTCACCAGAACCTCGTTCATCATCCCAATCCTCTAGCGCAATCCCTATCCAGCTCCGAGCATCTTTTGTAAATATGCCTTTGGAGTCCTGGCAATGGCCAGCTTCTCCACTCATGTCCTGAGCGTCTGTGGCTCTAGTGCCCTCTTTCAGTCTCCACTGGCTTCTAATACTAGTGATGCGGCTGGAAAAGTGGCACTGGGATCTTCCGGAGTCTTGTTTTGACTTCCACGTGTGGGGGAAAAAGCCTGGCTCGGAGATTCTTGGGCGAATGTATATATTGTATATAGGTATGATTGTGTTTAGAAGTTTTTATTTTATTTTATTTTTTTATTTTTATTTAACTTCTTCACCAGTATTATTTATTTACTTCTTATATTTATATTTATTTCTTTATTATTTGTATATATTGTATGAATGAGAACTTCTAGCCCTAATGCTTATAGTCCTCCAGCAGTGGCTGATTGTATTATTATTCAATAAATAGATTTTAAAAAAAAAATTGGGAATAAATCATTTTATTCAAATGAAATAGTTTCTGAATAATGTATAATAAAAATGATGTTTTGTCAAATTATATATTTTATTTTAAATATTCTCTAAGATATATTATATAAATTGAATTCTTCTTTTTCCATGGAGTTACAGAAATAAAAAAAAATAAAAAAATCTACTACAATATTCGCTACATTACTTAACCTTGTTTCGATCCTCAAATATCTGACCTGATATTTTCAAAATGAATCTTGTTTACCATTCCAGCGCCCTGGAATGGTAAACAAGATTCATTTTACTTAAAATAACTTACACTTTCGCAATTCACTTTCAAACCTTCTACTGCTAAGAGTAACCTCGGCTAGGGTGTGATTTCCTTTTGAAGAATTTTAAATAAAGGTCATGTTGTAATATGAATGTTTTATAAAGTTAAAAACAAAGGAAGGGATAAAACATTAGATTATTTTGTTTCCTGTACCACTACAACCCATGAAGGGTCTTGGGTTCAGTACTATTTAGGGAAAGTACAGTTTCAAAGCCAATGGTTGTGCAAGGAGGGGATCGGCCCGATTGCATAAGATTTCTGGATAAAACAAAAAAATTGATGTTTGATCACAGGAAATAAATAAAAAACATCGATGTTCTTATGCCGAAATATCGGTAAATCGATTGATATTCAGTATTTTGGAAAATCGATATTTTTGTCATCGGATGACTTAGTGTGGTCCACAGGCCAACAGATTTAAAAGGCCTTGGTTTAACTGGAACATGTTAAGCTAGCAACCCTCTAATTTAAATTTTCCTCAACCAAATTTTAAATGTAATTGTAAATTTGTGTATGGTACACCGGATTGTTCTTCAAGCTTAAAACCTATCTATGTACCTCAGTCCTTATATCTACCTCTCTCAGTACTCCGATCCTACCTCTCTGACCGTTCTTTTCAAGTCCGCTGTGGTGCAGATTTTCCAACTGTTATTCCATTGAGGCGGGAGTTCCTCAAGGCAGCAACATGGATCGTATGCTTTACATTCTCTTTACTTCTGATATTCCTACTTCTCTCGAAATCCTCCTGACAACATTCACTGATGACACAGCCATCCTATCTTCCAATTCAGATCCCTGCATCTTTTAACCTACAAAGTCACCTCTCTCTTATTGAACGCTTGTGTACACTGGACAAGTGGCGCATAAAAGTAAATGAATCCAAATCCAAACACACCACCTTCATCCTTCGACGCAAGTCTTTTCCACCAGTTTATTGCAACTCCTTACCACTTCTTCTCTCCGACACAGATCGATATCTTGGCTCTTTCCGAGACAAAAGACCAACATGGAACCCATACCAGACTTAAAAGACTACAGCTTAACCGACGATATGGCCAACTATATAGACTACTCAATTAACTTTTAGTTGAGAACTAAATACTAATCTACAAGACAATCCTGAAATCTATCTGGACCTACTGACTGGAACTATGGGGGACAGCAAAACTTTCTAATATTCAATCCTTCCAGTCTAAAGTTCTTTGAACAATCGTCGATGCTCCCTTCTATGTATGTAGCCAATAAAATCTTGCAGAATGACCTTAATATCCCATTTGTAATTGACCTAATCCCAGAAAATTTTTCCAAATTTTACCAGAATCTCACTCAACATCCTAATACTGTAGCACAAACTCTATCTAGCTTCAGCCATCTCTATAATCCTCTTCGGAGATTAAAACGGCAGTGTCCCCGCGACATTTTGTAAATATGTATATATTGGAGTATTGGCAATGGTCAGATTCTCCGCTCAAGTCCTGAGCGTGTCTGTTTCTCTAGTGCCCTCCATCAATCTCTACTGGCTTAGCCAATATATATAGATATATAACTATCTAGCCAATACCAGTGACATGGGTGTAAGAGAATCACTGGGATCTCCTGGAGTCCTGCTTTGATTCCACATTTGGAGGACAAAGCGTGATTCAGAATGCCTGGGCCAATATAAATATTATACATGGGTGTGAATGTGTTTTATTTATTTTATTATCATTCAGCTTTAATTTATTATTTTATTTATCTAGTATATATGTATCTTATTTACTTTATATTATATATATATATATTTCTTTCTTTTTTTAAAATTTAGTTATTTATAATCATTTTCCTTTCGCATGTACATATTGTGTGAATGAATACTGTAGCCTTATTACCAATGGCCTTCATTGTGGCAGACTGTACACATAGCAAGCACTGAAAGTCAAACATCGATTTACCGATAATTTGACATAAGAACATCGAGATTTTTTTATTTCCTGTAACGAATATCAACATTTCGTTTGTTTCATCCTGTTATCTTTTTTTATTAATTTAAAAAAATTCATTTGATTACAAAAATATTATAAATTCTCCAAAAACAAGACAAAACCTAGGCGTAGGGTCTAAAAAGGTTACTCTTAGCAGTAGGTTTTGAATGTGAGTTGCGAAAGTGTAAGCTACTTTAAGTAAAATGAGTCTTGTTTACCATTTAAGAGCCCCTGGTTTCGAAAATATGTTGCGAAATCGAAGTAGAAGTAATTATATTCTTAACTTGTATATATGGGTGCAAACATTTAAAGAACAAAATTGTTAACAAGGTCTATCTCAAAAGAATTTTTGACAGCAAACAACTCTTGAACGGTGCATATAAGAGAAAAAGTTATGCTATTAAAAGATCTTAAATTTTGCATTAAATTAGTACCATATCTTAATAATTTGGTTAAATCTTATAGTCAAATATCTCAGTCAACAAACGAAAAATGTTATCAATTTTAACGATACTGAGACGTCTCGATAAATGAAACTTCATTGCCAGTTGTGAAATGAGATTACTACGTGAAAAAAAATATGCAATACAATTTATAATAACTTGATGTATTTGCATGATTTACAAAATTTCGTACTTCGTAAATAATTAGGAAATAAATAAGACAAATAAGGTGATTTCTCGAGTGTCTTAAGGTGCGTTTAGGGATTTCACAAACTATGGGACAAACAAATATATAAATTGTTATTTCACTACGCTAGTATTTTTGTTTCTTGTTTTTGATGTTTTCCCTCTGATGTCGGTTTCAAGAAAAATAAATTAAATAGTTTTGTTTAGCAATAATGTCGCTGTTAGTTAAGTTAGATAATTGTGTTTCATTTAGTTTGTGAAACGTCTAAGCACATCTTTACACACGCGATGGTGCAACGGTTTCCATCAATATGTATTTGGATGGCTTGGTATGATGTAAGGTAAATGTCGTCTTTTTGTATATAGATACGTGCACGGGCGGATCTACGGGGGGGGGCTTTCGGGCTGAAGCCCCCCCCAAAATGGTAAAATATAGCCATGTTTTATCGTAAAAAATATTAAAAAAATATCTCTTAAAGTATTAATGTTTGTGCAATTACATTTAAAATGGCTTTAGGAATCACTTAGACACCATTTCATACAGGTAGTTAGTTTCTTTCTTTTTTTCCAAAGTAATTATCGTTATTTTTATGAAAAAAACAGCTTTCGGGCTGAAGCCTCCCCCAAAATTCAATCCTGGATCCGCTAGTGGATACGTGTCCGTGTTTTTTCTCTTCTGATGATTCCTGAATTGTTGAAATGTTGACAAGTTAACAATCCAATGTATGTCCTGATTACTTTATAGTTATCTTTATGCTACATGTTCATGTACAGTAAAATGTTATATATTACTTCTCAAATATATATCCCTTTTCCGGCTCTCAGGAATGATGGATTTTGACGAATGAGGTATCAATAGAAAGGAAATATCCCGTAAAGTGCGCGAATCGTATTTTGATTCCTAATTTTGTACCTGGACTTAAATAAAAGTGAATGTAAAAGTGGGAGGGTTCAAACGATATGATTGTGCCATCTCAACGAATCGAGACGTTACAGATGAATTCATAATTTGGGAATAACTCGAAAAGGGCGCAGCAATTTTTGGGCATTTTACATTTGAGTATCTGAAAGCTTACTAAATTTCCTACAAAACGTAAATAAAAATTATCGAAATCGATAACAGTTGTATCTGATATAATATTTTTACTGTAAATTTTCATTTCTTTCTTTTTCTTTTTTGTTACACTTATTTTCGGTTTATATTAGTCATGAGAGCTCTATTACATCAAATTTATATTTGTATAGTATGAGTGAAATGTTAAAATGGAAAAATTTGTACCGACCCAACGAGCAAAGTGGGTTCAAATATTTTTTTAAGGAGAAATACGATCTGAGATATGTATTTCGCATCTCAGAAAACCACCAAATACGAATTTTCATAGCAAACAAAAATTTAAAAAAAAATTCAAGAAATCTGACCCATTGAAGGGGGGCCCCTTTGATTTTTTACATATAATATAAATAACTCGAATAGGATGCAAAATACGCATAAGTATTTGAAAGCTTACTAAATTACCTACAAAACGTAAAGAAAATCGTCGAAATCGGACGATTTGGTGCAGAGTTATACCTTTCTGAACATTTATTATTTGTTACACTGCAAAGATTGTGTTGCATCTCGGGAGTTAATTATCAAATTGGGAATTTGCCCTTTGTTTCCGGGGTGCATTATATTATGTATCAATTAGTAATTTTTTTTTTTATTTCAAAACATTATATTCTTTTTAATTAATTGCATTTTGAGGATAAATCGATTGTAGCTTGATGTGATAAGGTGTCAATTTGTGTTTATGCCAATTATTTTGTATTATTGTGTTCTATTATTAGTTTAAGTTTTTATATTTGTGTTGTTTATCGTTTTGTCGTTATTATTTATAGTTTTCGTTAGTTTACAGTTATGATTTATTGTTTTTAATTGGTTTTTTTGTGATAAGAAGAACTTTGTAGGTTAGGTAACCAAGTGGTTATCAACGAAGTGTTTAACGCCTAAAGTATAGAATACTACAGACAATTCCAGAAATACTATAAACGGGCTTCAGGTAAGACTGTATATTCGTTTATATAGGTAGATTGTGCAATAACATTTTTCCCACCGTATCAAATTTATTTAGGTTAATTGAATATTGAAATATTATTATATTTCAAATAATTTTTTTATGATGGATAGTAAAAGTTCCAAAATGGAAGAAGTGTCTATCGAAGGAAGTACAAACCAGGATCATCGGTCGTCGGCCAAACGACCAAGAAACAGATCGACTGACACCGACGAGGAAACGGAAGAAGGGAGTAAAAGGAGCTTCTTGCATGAGGCAAGAAGCATTCAAAGCAACCTAAAAACGTTCCTCAAGAATTTTGACAAAAAAATGAATAACACAACGAGGAATTATATTAATGATAAAATCGAAAAATTAATTGATATTATTGAGGTTACTTGCAATACAGCCAAGGAACTTAGATATCAATACAAAGAAGATACAATCACAACACTTGTCCAAAAAGTGGTTAAACAAACATTGGAATCTCCATATGTACTTGAACTCATCAGTAGCCAAATTTTGGAAAAACCGAAAACAAGGCAACCGGAGGAAGATAAGCCAATCCAGCATCCGCCTGCAGCCGTAGCCGGAACTTCCAAGGAGGCAAACAATGCTTATTCTTGTAATCTAGACCAGAAGGAAAACAAAACCTTCGAAGTCGTTCAAAGCAAAAGAAGCAAGAGGAAATCTAAATTGCAGCAAAGAAGAAAAGACGAAATTCAGGATCAAGAAAATAAAGATGAGACACCAGTGCTTGGAAACATCCCTAAAAAAGATAAGCCAAGGACGATGGCAGATATCGTAAAATCACTGCCTATGAAGCCGACCCTGACAACAAAACCAACATATCTTACAATTAGTGGTTCGGGTAAAAGCCCAGCAGATATCATAAATGGACTTCCGTCACCTAATGACATAGGTGTAAATGCATCTATTGTTCGGGCAACTAAAGCAGGCTCAGTTTTGGTCCGCATAGAGGACAGCTCTCATGCAACCAGAGTGATAGGATGGCAGGGCCTGCGGGAGAACGGGTTACAGGCAAAGTTAGCGCTGAGGAAAAAGCCTAAGATGGAGGTAAGGGGTGTACCCCACTCCTGGGGCGCAGATGAACTTTCAAAATTTCTTTGGGAAAGAATACCCGAGAAGTCGGTCCCAACACCATTGATTAATGACGACATCCGACCTCTTTTTTCCTCAACTGCTAAAAACGGTTTTACTAAGAATTGGGTGCTGGAGGTGCACCCAATGGTTCGGTTCCAGTTTTTAGACATAGGTAGTTTGAATGGAGGGTGGTGGTCTTTAACATTTAAGGACTACCTCGACGCCCCTCGGTGCACAAAGTGTCAGGGTTACGACCACACAAAGGCCACATGCACGGCAGATGCTGTTGTATGTATTTGGTGTTCGAATAGTGGTCATATGATAAATGATTGCCCAAAGAAAAAGGTAATGGCTGACCCGACTTGTATTAACTGTGTGCGGGCGAACACCCATCCCAGCCAAATGAAGCACAAGTCGGGAAGCCGGGAGTGCCCTGTGCACTTAACGTGGTGCAAGGAGGTGGCTAAAAGGACATATTATGATTAAGATCAACATCCTCCAGTTAAACATGGGCCGGCGAAGAGTTGTGGTAGATGAGCTTCGTACTCTTTCCCAACGATATGATATCATGGCGGTCCAGGAACCGACCTGCCGTGGGAACGTGGTCACAGGTTTTGGTCTCACGTCGAGGGTTATAGCTCTAGGCAGTGGAGAGAGGAGGCCTAGGGCTGCTATTGTGATAAACAATCCTAACCTCGACGTGATGGAGCTGAGGCAATACTCTATGGCAGATAGTGTGGCATGTTATATTAGGTGGGGTAATGTATCTTTTACCCTGGTTTCGGCCATCTTCCTAACGGAAGAGATATTGAAGAAGACATTTCTGCCATGGAAGTTATCACAGCCCACTATAGAAATGTGATTATTTGCTCAGACACCAACTCCTGGAACACGGTCTGGGGGTCCAATCGAACAGACAGGAGAGGTGCTAAACTCAACGAGTTTATTTCTAGAGGCCAGCTAGTCGTCATAAACGATGTCTATGCCCCACCTACGTTCTCTGGAGGTATGGGTGAGAGCTGCATTGACGTCACGCTGGCCTCGCCGACACTTATAGGGCACATTGTCGATTGGACTACCAGATCTGAAACGAGTTCTGACCACAAAGTATTGGCATTCAGCCTGGTTCAGTACTCAGAAGGTTCCCACGGTATCAACACTGGCTACATAACCCGCAGAAATGACTGGACTGCTTTCCGTTGCATGTTGGAGGGAGAACTCGCCGATGAAGATTGGGAAGTAGCAGAATCGGAGATCACAGATAACCTGGACTACAGGGTATCCCTGGTCACCAATGCTATCCTCGATGCCGCTGAAAACTCCCTCCAACATCGGAAAGCGAGAGCTCGATCAGTTCCATGGTGGACGCCGGCCTTAACAACAATGAAGAGAGAGCTCTACAAGGCACGGCGGTCGTACCAGAAGTGCAGATGTGACGAGAGGCGCGCTGTACTTCGCAACGAGTATAAGTCCAAAGCCAAAGTATACCGAAGAGAGGTACGTTCACGAAAGCGTAGGTCCTGGGATGAATTTATTGCAGAAGAATCCTCGAAGAATCCTTGGGGTATCCCATACAGAGTCGCTATGGGTAAGTTCAACCCTCCGCAGACAATAGCAGCTCTTAAGTATGGAGATGCGCAGGCAACCACCTTCGAGGAAGCGGCTAACATCTTCATAAAGGCGACATACCCCAGAGATGATCCATCCCAGGACAATGAGGAGGAAGCTTTCGTGCGACGTTCTACGTTATACCCTCCTGGCACGGACTTATGCCCACCGTGGGACATACATGATCTACGTATTGCCGTGGAAAAGCAGAGAACAGGACGTGCTCCAGGACTCGATTCAATAGACGCGGCGATCTTAAAGAACAGTATCCCCTACATTGATGAGCGATTATTGAGGATTTTCAATGATTGCCTGGATCGGGGATACTTTCCAAAAATGTGGAAGATCGCCGATTTGAGACTCCTCTACAAGGGAGGAGGCAGGGATAAGCAGCTCCCAAAGTCATATAGACCTATATGTCTCCTCCCTATAATGAGCAAGGTCCTGGAGAATCTCATCTTAACCAGCCTACGACCAGTTCTCGCAAGGGCTAGCCATCCGCGACAATACGGTAGTACCAAGGGAAAGGGAACCGCTGATGCCCTGCTTCGAGTACAAGCGGATGTTGAACAGAAGGCTGAGCGGTATGTCATGTTGCTGCTTTTTGACATATCCTCCGCCTTCGATAGTGTCTGGTGGCCGCGAGCACTTCAGCAGCTACAGAAGTACGATGCCCCCAGCAATCTATACGTCCTCATAAGTAGTTATCTCCAGGACAGATTTGTTAAGGTCAGAGGTAGCTCTTATGAAACTGAAGCTTCCATAGAGAGGGGATGCCCTCAGGGATCAGTCCTTGGTCCGACTCTATGGAAGCTAGTGTTTGATGAGTTGCTGGGTGTGCTCGAAAATGAGCGGTTCCCTGCTACGGCTTACGTCGATGACTTGGCGGCAGTGGTAGCGTCAAACAGCAGAGCCGGAATAAAGCTACAAGCAGAGCGGTGCGCCAATCTGGTCGGGCAATGGTGTGAGGAAATGAAGTTACGAATGGCCGCATCAAAGACCCAGGCGATCCTGCTGAAGGGAAAGACGGATAGGGCACACCCTATCAATCTGTGTATACAAGGAACGAGAATACGTCCAAGTGAGGTGGTCACCTACCTTGGCATAAGGTTTGGAAGAGGATTTAATATGACCCCTCATTTGGACTACTTAGGAAGTAGGGTGGCCCTAGCCTTGAATGGACTTAGTCGCCTAGGGGGTGCATTTTGGGGCCTCAGATACCCAGCTACGAGGATCATTTACGATGGAATGATAGTGGGTATTCTGAGGTACGCCTCTCCTGCGTGGTCTCAGAATCTCTCACACCGTCAGAAACGCAGATTGGCGACAATTCAACGTACGGCTCTGTTGCGAGTCACAAAATCATACCGAAGTGTGTCTCACGAGGCGGTGCAGATCTTAGCAGGAGGGGTACCTCTCGACCTTCTCCTGCGAGAAGACTCGCTAATATTTAAGTTAAAAAGAGAAGGCTCAGCAGGTCTTCCGGAGAATATCCGGGTGAGGATTGCAGAAGACCCAAGAAAATGGAAGAGGATTATCCGGGAAGACACCATAGATGAGTGGAATCGGCGGTGGGTAACAACGTTGAAAGGAGCAACTTTAAGAAAATATTTCCCCACCGTCCGAAGTCGCTTGAAAGCTAAGTGGGTTCTCTTGGACTACTGGGTCTCTCAATTCCTTACTGGGCATGGGGGTTTCCGCATTAAGTTACATAGTTTTGGAAAAGACAGAGATCCCCTATGCCCCACTTGCGGAGTACCGGAGACGGCTGAGCATATTATCGTCAACTGCACCGCCTTTGATGGACTAAGGGCCGAAATGATAAGAAAAATGGGAATCTATGGCCTCACGGAAGATGAATTTCCTGAGTTAGTAACGGAGCAGAACTACCCGTATTACAAAGATTTTGTGTACGGGTGGAAAGCTGCTCTGGGACCCTCCCACTTTAATCTAGGAAGAGAACCTGCTAATAGAAGGATACCAGAGTAATATATTGAAAATAAGGAAAAAAAAGAAGATATTTGAAAAAAAAAAAAAAAAAAAATTGAAAATTAATTTGTGGTTTAATAGCAGGAATGGCATGCACGTGTGTGATATGCCATCCCTGCAAAATCCCGTGTAGCCGAAAGGCAAGGAAGGGAGGCATAAATAATAATAATAAATAATTAATTGCATTTTTGGTTTATTATTTTCAATAATCAACCATTGTGATCGACCAAAATATTCAAAAACTTAACCCCCTCTCAAAATTTGAGGTTTCACGTTTCAGGACGCGTAGAATTCGAAAAAAGGAATAAAAATTTTTTTGTTTGTCAGCCGTCCGCCGTCCGCGCATTTTCTCCGAAACTACTGGACTGATTTTTTTTTCTAATTTTGATATAAAATCAGAGGTCACCCTAGGATGATCCTCCTTCATCGACATTACTCTCCGCCTTTAACTTTCAAAATAGCGGCCGAAAAACCTGCGTTGCTATAGACTGTAGCTCCTAAACGAATGTACAGATTTCAATGAAACTTCGCTAAAGTCATTTTCTCGATGCCCTTTAAATTTATCTACATAACATACTTCAACGAAAAGAAGCTGGAAAAAAAGTTACGATGGATGGTAAAATTAAATTCCGAATAACTCGAAAAGTTTTTACTTTTTGGTTGATATTGTATATAGTTTTCTAAAAGTTTACGAAATTTCCAAAAAAAACACGTTAAAATCAGACAATTAGGAGCAAAGATATGGTCTCCGGTTTTTTTTATATGTTCTACTCCAAATGTTATATCATTGGTTTGGTTTTTAAAGTTTGAATGTGTTACTGAACTAATGCTATTTTTTTTTTTAGCATATTACTAATGATTAAAGAAAAAGAGTTTAGTCTAATAATTGGAATCACCTTTTGTGTTTTTCTTTTTGTAATTCGGAAGGTAATGTTACTTTAGATGTATAATTGTTTGGAAATAATAAACCATTGTGAAATAATTTGCATCGTTTTTTTTTTTTTAATGGAAGCTATGCTAACCTCTTTATGTATTAAAATCAGACACAATCATAATGTTTGTGCTGGGGATTCACACGAGTCAGCTAGTTATTAATTAATTTTTTAAATTCCATCATGTAACATGAAAGTTTCGAGTATCGGATAGTTTGGAGACTTCTGAGTTAAAGGAATATGTTGCTGTTGCTCTCCGCCTGTATGGTTACCAACGTTAAGGACGATTTTTGCAGCAATTTTTTCATCGTCGATTTGAGCCCGTCATCAAGAAGAGAAAGTCCGGCACAAAAGGTTCGAAGCAGTAAATTGATTTTTACATAATCTGAGAAGTGACGGAGGCAATCAGTGATGGGGTGAAAGTGTTAGGTTTGAGTGCTGCGACGAGTCCCCCTCTACAACGTACAATAATGTCCCTATTTGTCCTCAACTAGAATTTTATACGTATCTCTGGATTCTGCTCAACGTTATCCAAAAACGCTGAAAGTTATCATCAAGACATAAATACCAAAAATAAATTGATATAAATATATATCATCGATTATTATCCAGTTTATCAAAATAGTAATTTTATAGGTGTTTCAAGATCTCTTTAGTCCAAATAAGCATATCTCACAAAAAGGTTTATATGTGTTTATAGCCCAAAAACGAAAAGTCGTACTAAACTAAAATTACATATTTAAGTTAGATATATGCCAGGAATATTACTGCAACGTTTTCGTCAAAATCGACTCACCTGAAACGGTACTATGATTTTACACATTTATAATAATTTCTTCAAAATGCCATAAACGGTTTTGATTAAACGAATAATATTGATATAAAATGAATATTATATGTAGTTATTAACCTCATTGAACCAGTATGGCTTAAATCTCGAATTTTTTAAAAATTCTTTCCTCTAAAATACCTTTAATTTTTTTTATTAGAAATTAGTAAAGATCTCTTATTTTTCGCAATGATACAGAACCAATAAATATCAACTATGAAACAATTAAATAATTGACTAAAGGAGAAAATGGCATAAATATTGGTGCCGATTGAAAACAAATTTCGGTAAAAAAAGAGCATTAACACAGGCGGATCTACGGGGGAGGGAGGAGGATTTCGGGCTGAAGCACCTCCCCCCCCCTCCAAAATGGCAAAATATAACCATGTTTTATGAAAAAAAAATTATCTCTTTAAGGATTATTGTTCGTGTTTTACATTTAAAAGGACTTAAGGAATCACTTAAACACCATTTCATATAAGTAGTACGTTTCTTGCTTTTTTTCCAAAGTAATTATCGTCATTTTTATGAAAATAAAGCTTTCGGACTGAAGCCCCTCCCCCTTCAAATTAAATTCTGGATGCGCTAATGAGCATAAATAACAGTGGCATTAATGTTCTGGTTTATATATATATGTGTGTGTGTGTGTATTTTAATTTTTTTGTTTCTAGTATTTTACCATAAAATGGCCGGCAAAATTTCTCAACTGGTTAATTGAGGACTATGAAACTAAATCAAGACATTTTTGAATATTTTTTCTATAAATTAAATAAAAATGGTTTCCAAAGGATTAGACCATTTTAGCAACTACATTCAGTTACAATATTCAGAAATTTCGCTAATAAATGAAGAATTTTTAGACTTTAAATTATTTGTTATTCTTTAGTACAAAGCATAAATAAAAATTGTTTGTTTAATACAATACACTTTTTTAAAATAATAATAGTTTAAATTTTACACAGTTTTAATTAAAATAATAATAATAATAAAAGTGCCGGTTATTTAATTAATTTTTTCAAGGTAAATTTTTTTTCACCTACTTGGGGGGGGGGAGGAGAAGGGGGTCACGTTCCTTCCCTCAATCCGCTAGTGATTAATAAAAATGTATGTATGACTTTAGTTGCAAAACTAAAAATCTAATTTAAATAATGAATATCTGACATATGAGGTCATAAAAGGTAATGGGGAATAATAAAAAGGTAATGAATTTTAATAGTTCCGCCGGGTGCTATCGTTGCTCATATCTGTCATGCCATTACGATCTGTATTTCCATAAAATCTGCTGGTTGTCACTATAATTACAGATGCAGATGAAGGTATAAAGAGAAAAAAAATTGTTAATGTTAATATAGTCTACTTTTATATTATTGAATGAGAAATAAACGTTTTCATAAAAACTAAATGAACTTTGTGTAGAAAATAACTGTTTTCTAATTTTATAAACCAATAACATACAGTTTAGAGCATTGTCATAATTTATAATTATCATCTTGAATTTAAGCTTTTAACAATAATAATAATAATACTTTATTTATTCTGGGACGAGTCCCTTTAGAATATTACAGGAAGATAGAAATGTGGGCTAAGGAGCCTCAGAGATACATAAATAAAAATACAGAGTAATTGAACAGTCTTGGTGAAAAGAAATAATATATATATATATATATATATATATATATATATATATATATATATATATATACACACACACACACACACACACACACACACACACACACACACACACACACACACACACATATACATATAAGTTGCTTTCCAATTTTGATCAGTTGTCAAAAAATAAAAAAATAGATAAAAAAAATTGGAATACAAATAATGAAGAATGAACTAATATTTTATGTACATATTTACAGTAGTATCTATATACGATTTTATGGGGACTGGATGGATAAGAAATGATTGAACAGGCGGGATTTAAAGATAGGAAGAGTATTGGATTGACGGATGTGGGAAGGAATGGAATTCCATAGGAATGGGGATCGGATAATGAACGATTTGTCGAAAGCAGCGGTTCGGTGGGCCCTTATGTATAAATCAGACCGGGAACGAGTATTGCGGGAACGAACAGAGGATTTGAATTGAAGGAGCTCGGAGATGTATGAGGGACGGTGGGATTGGATGACTTGAAAGAGGAAGAATGCTAGGAATACTTACGACGGTAGGAAGGATAAAACCACTTCAACTCTGCATAAAAATGAGAAACAGAGGCGTCCCTTGGGATCCCGAAGATGAATCGTACAAAGCAATTTGTCAAACGTTTTAGTTTCGCCTCGAAATCCCCAGAGAGGCCCCCATATTCCGTACAGCAATAGTCAAAGTGGGGAGAAATTAAGGAAGTGACTAGGTGCCTACGGGTTTCAAAAGGAAATAGGTGACGGGAGTAATTTAGACGTTTTAGGATGGAAATGGTACGGCGGGAAATATTGGATGTATGATTTTCCCAAGAAAGCGTCTGATCAATGGTTATTCCAAGATTTTTGAGGGTGGTGTGAAATTTGATGGGATTATTGTGTAGGAACAGAGTTGGAATATTATGGACAGTTTTAAGGAGGTGATTGGAGCCTATTAAGATCCAACCTTCGATATAATAATAGATTTTTTGAAAATCTACGTAAGTATCGATCGTTTCCAAAATCGGCCATATTTTTTTTTTTCAAGGAATGTGTAATGATTGTTGCATTTCATAACTTTTTTCATCCTTTTATTCAAATGAAAATTTAATATACATTTATCTTACTACACCATAGTTGTAAAGAAAAGATTAGAACTTTTATTTTCCTGAATAATACACCTTTTTTTTTTCTTAATATGCATTTTAATTTTATTTTATTACTATTATTCACAACCAAAAGATATAATGATATATAATTTTAATGAACGGTCTTGATGACAGGTTTTACGCCTTTACTATACAACAACCAACCAACCAATACACTATTTTTTTTTCTCCAAACCGAGCCTTTTTATGTTCTAAAACGGACTTCCAAGATTAATTTGTTCCAAAGCCGGCCCAGTTTTAATTAATATTTCAGTTTCAATGTTTTTTAATTACTATTATAATCGATAACTAAAATAATCGAGAACTTCCGGAAATATTTGTTTTAAATAAGGTGTTTCTTTTTAATTTTTTTTTTCAATGTTGGTTTCGATATAACAATTGGAATATAAAATATTTTATTTTTCGCGTTTCCGTAAAAATCTTCAATTGAAGTAAAATATAAGATATACTGACTTAAAAATAAAAAAAATGAAATTATGGTAGCATAATGATTTATAGCATAATTAATTATAGTTGTAAGTTTAGTTGTGTAATGCATCGCAACAAATTTTTAAAATAAAATATTAAAATGTAATACGGTCAAAATAACATATTTGGTACTCAGGCCCAGTTATGTATTTCAGCCCATTCTCCACTTTCAGGAGGCTCAGAGGTCAAACCTACGGAAGGTATACAGCAATAGAAAGGACAAAAGAACATTGTGAGCCTTTTGTCTTATCATGGAGAGGGTGGTAAGGCCAGTCAATGAACTAGCTCTTCACTCATTGGGCGCGATCTCAGTGAAATCACCTTCCTGGACAATTGGAAAAGTCCTTAAGTTTCTACAAGCAGTCAACCTAAACACATAAATTCTTTTGTGGCTTCGAAGTAGTCGATTAATAATGCACTATAAGTAAAGTTAATAAAAGTGTGCTGGAGACCTACAAACATAGGCGAGCACGTTAGGGGCATTTCTGTATTTTGTTTTGGAGAATAAGACATAAAAAGAATTGCTAAAATAATTTTCATCTGAAATCAAACATATTTCTATGCTCACCAAGTTTGCTCATCACTACCAAAGGTAGAGAGTCTTGAATTCATACACAATGTGGACACATTGTTCTTCTCATAATATAAAAAAAAATTCAATCGCGTTTTATATTTTATCCATCAAGGAAAAAATTCGTACCTGTCTATATAGTCAAGTTCATATGATGAGCAAAATATTTTGAAAATCCATGGTCATATATATTTTCTTTGATACGGCTATATTTCTAAAAAACGCATCTTGGGGTGTGGCTGAAAGTTGGAACGACTAATGCAAAAATGTTTCAGAAATAATTTTATTAAATTCCATCAACTACTTTTGTTTGATCATGCGCAAATGCAGTCAACTTTGATGTACGCTGTTACGCGTTTACGAATTAACGACGCGAAAGATCTGTGAACTGTGTTGTGAATTCATGAGGTCAGAGCAACCCCTATCGTTGGCATCTCTCATTGCATCGTCACTGATTTTCACCTCTGTCATAAAGTAAATAAAAAAAATTAAAAAATCAACTAAATCTTGAACGTTGTTTGAATATAAAGGCTCAATATTGTTAGTAGTTTTATTTGTGGTAGTCTTAATAAAAAAAAAATTAACCTCCTTATCGATAATTTTTTTAGGAGAGCAAGATATCATTGTCGGGGGCCTTATGTCTGCCTAATCGGTACTGTATATTATATTGTAGTAATTATCGTCCCATATACACCGGTACATGTCAAAATACGAAAAAAATTCGGTTTCGTTGGGTGGTGGAAGGTTCCGACAGTAGTCGAATAGTAATTCAATTGGTGGAAGTCAACTTTCCTCACAATCTATCAAGATGTTAAACTGTAGTTTGATGACACCCGTACATTCCTTTATTAATGGCTTTATTTATTTATGGCTTATTTCATTATTCGGTTATTAACATATATATTTTTTACCTAAATACCTAAATACTCTCTATTGGGAGGCTCTATTCAACCATTCAATTCCTTATACAAAAAAAAAAAGGAGTGATAATGAATGAAAACTATCCTCCCACTTATGACTTGGACGGTATTTACTCATTGATTCAAATATAATAAACTTTTTTAGGATTCACAGATATGAATTTAATTCGCATATTTCAAATATAAATAATTAAAACAATCGCATAATAGGTCAATATTTATGAGACTTCATTGATTATTTTAAAAAGGTGCATATTCTACTATTTAACATTGTGTCTCATACCAGACTGAAACGACAAAAAAACGCTCTATGTTTCCGATTACTCCAGCACTTACTAGGCAAACGCTCTAAACTTCGAATTAATTACAAGATTCATATACATGACTATAATAAGGCTTATTTGGAATTACGGATTTGAGGTATGGGGATCCACTAAACCATCTAATTCATCTGGTATCCAATCCTTACAATCCAAAATCCTTCGTAAAATCCTCAATGCTCCCTACTTTGTTACAAATAAAACCATCCATAATGACCTTAATGTTTCTTATGTTTCAGATCTGGCCCAATCAAGATACCTATCCTTCCATAATAAACTTCAGAATCATCCCAACTCTCTAGTTTCTAACCTCGCTTCCTCTTCAATTCCTGATAACCCTCCGATCTGAAAAGAAGACGGCCCCGTGATCTCCTAATGTAGACATATCATTCCATTGGGTAGTTTTTCAACAAGTGTTTTCACGTCATTATATCTATATGTTCAAATTTATTCAATGTGTTTCTTTAATACTGTTGTAAATATCATTAAGAAATAAAAAATATTGCGTAGCCTCTTGAATCCAAAGTTGAGGTTATGGTTTAATCATTTAAACACAGTTATGGTTTAACTTCAAACAAAAATAAAGTGGAAATTATCACCAAGGATTTGAAGACAGTTACAGTGAAACCTCCCGATAAGAACATATCTCTGTAAGGGACATCTCTATTTACACGACGATTTTAAATGTATTGGATTTGAGTATACAAAAATAATGATTTTGAAACAGTTTTAACTTGACAGTTGACACCACTAAAAGAAAATTACTTGAAAATGCTTTTTAGGATTTTTTTTCTTTGTTATTTTCAGGAAAGTATCTGTCTAAAACAATTTAAACCAAATCTCTCCCGGCCCTTTCAACTTTTTCTAAGAAAATGGCGTGTTTTCGATATTCATGAAGATTTTTCAATTATTAAAAAATCGATCTCAGTCCTTGATAAAACTTTTTGGATCAGTTTGTCAATAAAAAAAAACTGGATTTAAAATTGATGTGGATTAAAATATAATGGTGGGGAAATAGTTGACAGAAAGAGTTAGAGGGTTCAAATTACTCACTGAGATCTCGTGAATATTTTGAAAGAATCTGAGCGGAAAATACAGAGAAAAAGTGTTATCATGTTGCAAAATATTCTCTTATACTTGGTGGTTTGACATTATACCGGGTGAAGTTCGTGATAATTTATGTTGAATATAAATTTTCGCTTTGACAACTTTTTGTCCAATTATAACATCCGTTTAATACTGCATCAGCAGCTTCATCTCATCGTTATCCAAACCTTTTTTTAAAGAAAATTATCTGAAATGGAGAAGTTTTTGGGGAGATTCTAAAAAGTAATGAGCACCCATTTACTTTGCACTTGAATCGTGAAATAATTTGAACGAAAAATCAAACAGAAAATATAGCCTACAAAAATATTGTTTGAACTGATATCCACTCCCAACATGTCAAAATAATGTTGTTATACACGCCGAACGGTCCAATATTATTCTCGATTTTGTGATCAAATTATCTTACAATTGAATATATTTTTATTTTTGTGAGATGTGTTTTTTTTTTAATATCCACTATGAGTGGTACCCTAACCAAACTGTAGTTTGATTTAAACAAATATTAGGCTTCTTCATTCCATTTACGAACAGGCGGATCTACGGGGGGTTTTCGGGCTGAAGCCCCCCTTTTCCCCAAAATGGTAAAATATAACTATATTTTATAGAAAAAAATATTTAATACTATTTCTTAAACTATTATTGTTCATGTAATTACATTTAATAGGACTTCAAGAATCACTAAGACAACACGTCGTATGGGTAGTTAGTTTCTTTCTTTTTTTTTCAAATTAATTATCGTTATATATATAAAAAAAAATCCGTCGGTCTGAAGGCCCCCCCAAATTAAATCCTGGATCCGCTAGTGCATTTACGCATATGTATATTTTATAGAAATTCATATAAAATGTAAATAAAAATCTGTACATTTGGCAAACCTCTCGCTAAAGGACAAACTCTTCGCGATGATTGTCCGCTATCGAGAGGTTTCTCTGAATTACGGATGACTTACCGTAGGAGGCGAACCTGACGGAAGTGTCGAAGCAGACGGACCTCCTCTGACGGGAGTACACCCCGCTCCGGAGGTATAGGTAGTTCTCGACGTCCCAGGGGTCCAGGTAGCTCCTCTTCCTCTCAGCCATCTTCAGTTACTGGAGGCAGCTGGTCCGGTAGTTCGGAAAGTGGGGAGTCCCTCCTCTGCGGCGTCCTCTCCAGGCAGGAAGGGTGCTGCTCGTTGGGAAGAGAGGCAATAATTAGTTCTAAACCACAACTAATCTATAAAGAGAAATCTGCTGCGGTGCGCGCATCACACAACTTTCACATACCACCCTATCTTGAGTAGGAATTTACACTAGTTCATCCAATAAGTAATGTCAGTATTTAATTTAGGCATGATAATCTGTATAAATTAAATAAAGGTTTCTTCTGTACATTAAATATAATCAACCGGTTTTATGATATCTTTACGTTTCATACATTGCAGACACCAAATCCACTTTTAAAAAATTGTTTGCCTGTCTCTATATCCGCATTGTAACAAAATTTTGTCAGGGGTAAGCTCAGCAATGACTTATTACTTATGCAATGACAGTTACTTTTGAAACTTTGGCATTATATAAAAGTTTCCTTGACTTAAAACATAGGCTTTAAATGAAAACAAAATATTAAGTAGAATTAAAGTTATGAATTCTTTAGTAATTTCTATAAATATCTCGGTTAATGTTGACAATAAATGTTAATAATGAACATACGTTTATAGGTTAAAGAACATCTGTATAAATAAAATAAAGGTTTTGTCTGTACATTGAAAAGAATCAACCCGTTTCATTATATATTTCCGTTTTATACATTACAGACACCAAATCCACTTTTAAAAAATTGTTTGTCTGTCTGCATGTCCGCATTGTCCAACGAAATTTTGACAGGGGTAAGCTCGGCAATGGCTTAATGCAGACTTTTGAAACGTTGACATTATATTTCAAGGTTTGCTTGACTTTAAATATAGGCTTTAAATGAAAACAAAATAATGAGTAGAACCAAAGCTATGAATTCTTGAGTAATTTGTCTAGAAGTCCTGGTTAGGGAGTTACTTACTTCGATTCTCATCTCAACCTACTCTATCGCGAGCCACATTTAAAAGTTGTACTACTCAAGTGATGGAAAAAATATTACAACTCAACAGGAAAAATCCGGAATACCGACCATCTGTAACGCGTTGTCGCACAAAACGGGCAAAACACACTGATTTTTCAACATTGTCCCATCTTCCCGTTCAAGGTGTCATTCGATTCAACTTCATGAGCCTATCAAATGTTATGCCAAAAATCAGGGAAAAAATTTCACCCCGCTCTCCACAATATTCAGATCAAGTTCTAATTTTACACGGATGTAAAATCTGTAGGTGACTCAATGTCCAATGTTATTTTGGTTATTTTGCAAATGATCAACTCAGCAAAGTTTAAAGAAGTGGAGAGACTACAACTCTTTTTGATCAATTAATCGACTCCACAATCACCTCGCTTCATCATAAATGAAAATTAAACACTTAACAAATTTTAATGGATTGGTGGTGGTCGGTTTAGTTGTGTGGTACCTAAACAAATAGCCGAATAACAATGTTTTTGTTATGACTATTGCGATGCCTTGACATCAATAAGCCCCGCCATAAAAAATTTCAAAACAACTCATATCTCCTCTCCCGATCCAATTTTATGAAATTGAATTTTGACCCTCCCTCCCCATGATACAAAATCCATCTCAAAAACAGATTCACAAATTTTAACTACACACCCATCAACGACGGGTACATCAGCTATTATACGAATAATCCTTGTAACATTTTTAATAAATGAATAACAAATATGCCTTCTACTGGGTTTCCCGTAAATAGAACGAAATATTTAAAAGGTTGATAGTAGACATCAAGATCTACAAAAATGTTCATATAAACAATTGTCCGATTTCCAGCAGAAAAGTGAGAAATTTAACATTTGTGTATTTTTAAGCATGCCACATTTTTTATTGAATAATAAGCGATAGCTTAAAAAATATTTGGTTTAAGTAAGTAAACATTACTTCATAGTAAACTAGACAAAATTTACTTTAAAAGAAAGTAGAGTTTGTCATTGTTAAAATTATTTAAAGAGGACTATTGGATGGACAAAGAAAGTTACGTTTAAAAAAAGTCATAAATTATTTGTGATTTTTTTTTTATCACTCTTCAACTGTTTTTTTTATCCCAATTTTAGAAAAACTTTTTAAAATTTATATTAACTATTTATTTAATTGTCAAATTATTATAGTTTATAAATTATAATTAAATAATTATTATTTATTTATATTTTATACAATTTGCACCTGCGCGGCTGCGCATCTAGCAAATTTGTTGTGTTTGTACTGTCTTGGTGTATTTGCTTGATATGGATTTTATTGATATAGTAGAGCCATTTTCTTCTTAATCTGCGTTGTTCATGTAACAGGGAGCTGGAGATAGAAAGAACCAGAGGATTGGAGTGATTTTGGATTGAAGAATAAAATGTAGTGTATTTGTCGTGGATGTAGGATTTTACTGTTGGGGTATTTAAGTCGTTATGTATAGTAATATTTGAAATGTACGAAGCTGCGTTAACAATTTTTCGTAAAATTTTTTATTGTGCTGTTTGTATTCTGTTTATGTGTGTTTGTTTTGCTGAACCCCAAAGTTCTGCTCCATATGTCCGCATTGGTCTCAGTAAGGTGTTGTAGATCAGTCCCTTGTTTCGTTAAGTGTAGATCTGTATTCCAGAAGATGTGAAAGTTGGCTATATCATCTAGTAAGTTCTTGGCTTTTTTAATTTCGTATGTATGTTCCAAGTAAGTCTATTGTCTAAGTAGAGTCCGTACATAGTTCTTTGAAGGCATTAGATTGTTGGCAATCGTTATGGGTGGACATGAGGCTTTCCTAAGAGAGAAACTAACATAAAAAAATAAACTAGTAGTTAATAGTTTATCTGATGGTGAAATATTGAAGTTATTTTGGTGATGATTTTGAACTAGAGTTATTGAGATTATTTGAGATAACGACGGAATCGAGTTGGGCTCTTTAGACCTGGAGCCAGGGCTGAAAATTCCGGCATTTGAACGGATCAAAAAGTTCAAAATGTAGCGACCTTTTAAGAAAATTTTCTCTTGGTCGCGTCAAGATACAATTTTGAATAATACGCCATTACAAAGATGATGAAATGCTGAACATTTCTCTTACTTACATAAAACTCGTTAACAGTTCATTTTCGACACTATTTTTTCCCTGTTCGCCTCTCTTACACGGTGCACAGTGGTCCTGAACTCGATTTTTTTGAAAACTAATCTTATAACTTTTTCTTTCTTCATTTTATAGCATCCCTACTAAATATACTCCATTATAAGTAAAATTAATATAAAATTTTATCAGAAATAATATATGAAAAAGCAAAAATAAATGAGACTATGGTAGAGACCATGAGATATCTTACTATAAAATTCTATATTTTTTTTTTTTCAGAAATTCTTGTTTTACCTTCTAAAGATATTTTATTTATTATATATATACGTCAAATAAGATATTATTATTTATGTATTTTTAAATAGTGATAAATTTCAAATTTGGTTCATTCAACTGAAAAACTAGTTTCTCGAAAACTTTTAGATCTTTTTTATTTTGATGAAATTGTAAATTTAAGAAAATGTTAATGTTAGACTTTCTGAGAGCGAAATAATATTTTCATTTTTTTTTTTATTACGTGTAAAATAAACAGGAATTCAATATAAAATTCAGTATGAGACTATTGTATCTTAGTTTATGTTTTCAACTTTTTTTTTTATACACACCGATCAATTATCGTCCATGAATTGTTCTTCATTCTTACAAGTGATAATATTTTGACTGCACATCCTATCCATTTTTTATCTTTTCTTATTTATCTTCTTTGATATATGGTATATATTAACGTTTATTGTTAATCTATTCAGAATATTTATTACCATGTTTACTTCCGTGCCAGAGGTATTGAGAAACATCGACAAATATTAATTCCAAAGAGCCTCAAGACAACGATGACAGCTATCGTTTATTCATTATTGACTTAGATATCTCGATGAAGGTTTTCGAACAATTTTCAAACGATTGCAAAAAGTCCAAACACAATTGCAGTGGAGCTAATGCACAGAATTATCCTAGAATTTCCAAAAAAATGAGCTCAATTTTTTTTTGCTCAATCAACACATTTCTATCCTCTAAAAAGTGGAAAAGCATTTAAATTGACAAAAACAAAGATTTTATAATAATTCAGTGAAAAATGGAATTATTGTTAAGCCAAAACCAGGCTCTATTGTACATGTTTTTCTATACTTCAATTAGATTCATTAACTTACAATTTAATTTACCACAGTAAAAAGTTGGCTCTGAATAGTTTAGATCTCCAGCTGTTGAAATTTTAAAGATGAAAAACGATCGGAATGTGCAGTATATAAATTCTGTATTGAGCCGACATTTCATAAAACATAAGGGCATACAATTTTGACTGATCTTTCTGACTATTTCTCATTCTTTCTTTTTTATTTTCATATATATAATATATAACCAATGACATTGAATTATATTAACATTTATTGTTAATCCGGTCATCATAGTTATTATTCTGTTTACCTTCGCGCCACATGTATTGAGAAACGTAAACTAATATTTCTTCCAAAGGATCTCAAGTCAACGGTGGCAGCTATTGTTTGTTAATTATTGATTTAGTCATCTCAATAAAGGTTTTCAAACGATTACAAACAGTCGAAACAATTGCAGTGAAGAAAATGCACAGAATTATCTTGGAACTTTCAAAATTACCTAAAATTTGAAATGGTCTCGATGAATAAAATAAATGTTATTTATTTTGCTCAATCGACTCGTCTTTCTATCTTCTACAAAATGGAAAAGCAGTTATGTCAGAATAAAAAAAAAGATTATATAACAATTCAGTGAAAACTGAAATTATTAGTCGGCCAAATCTAGTCTCTTTTCTACACGTTTTTCATTATTTCAATTAGACTCACGAGCTTACAGCTTATTTTAGCGCTCTGAAAATCTGGTTCTGGATAGCTTAGACCTGTAGCTTTGAATGGATATTGGTAGTTTTAGTCCAGAAAAAAACGTAAAAAATAGTATTTTTTTTTTAACTTTCTTTATTGAATATTAATACATTCTGCCACATTGAATGGCATTAATATTAAGGCTAAATGATTCATTCACACAATATGTACATACAATTAATATCAATAATAAAGAAAAAGAAATATAAAAATAAAATAAAATAAGTAAATTGGTATGCCTGTGTACAAAAAAAATAATGAAATAATAGATAAAAGCTAGATGAAATTAAAGTAAATAAATCACATTCACACCTATGTACAATATTTACATTCACCCTCAGGGGACTCTGAGTCATGCCTTATTCCCCGACGTGGAAGCCAAGGCAGGACTCCAGGAGATCCCAGTGCTTCTCTCTCAGCCGCGTCACTGTTATTTGAAACCAGTAAAAAATAGTATTATGTCTACTTTTTCACCATTTGGGACCAAGTAGCGTTTAGATTCAATTTTACAACACGCCATTCCAAAAACGATAAAATGCAAAACATTTCCCATGCTTACAGTATGAAGGTTCGAATTTTAGTTTCTGAGATATTTTAATCCATATGCAATAACAGATATAGATTAAAATATCAACCCTCCGAGGCGTCTGAAAAGAAGATGGTCTCGGGACCTTCTAATATAGATATATAATTGGAGTGCTACCAATGGGTAGTTTCTCCTCATGTTGTACATGTCATATTACTCGTTCATATTTACTTGTATTTATTATTAATTACAGTTGGAAATTTCGTTAAAAAAATGAAATAAAATAAAAAAAGATTAAAATATCTAAGAAACTAATATTCGGACCTGCATATTGTAAGCAATGTTCAGCATGTCGTCCTTTTTTATAATGAGCTATTATTTATAATTAATCTCGTCTTGTTGATGTTTTCATTTTCATATTCATATTCATATTCATCGAGAACCATTTAAGCCCAAGCACCGGACTGTGTCTGAGAAGGGAAGAGTTAAAACTTATAGGCGCACAAGATTTGCGTCGGAGTGTGAAAGTAATATGCTTACATTTTGATTCATTTACTTTAATACGCTAATCCTTGCACCACTGCTCAATTAGAAAAAGGTAATACTAATGATATAAATGGAAAAATCCAAACCATAAAGCCTGGACTCTCTAAAATACAGATGAACAGATAGTCTGCAAATGTTTCACAAATTCAGGCAACATCAGTGCAGAAAAAACAAACTCACATTTTTGCGAAAAGAAAAAAAGGAAAGGAAAATTATATTCACAAGAGACATCACACAAATTAACCAACTTTATACTATTTTGGCGAAACGTTGGCAAATTAATCGCTCACCTGTAAGCTAGTAGAGCTCTGTGTTCATTTATAGCTTCTTTTTTTTTTTATTTACTCATGATATTTACAACTGTATTAAAAAATTAAATACATTCAGTAAATTTGATAACAGAAAATAATAACATGAAATGACTTGTTGAGAAACTACCCACTGGTAGCACTCTAAAAACAAAATGTATTTACAATAAGAGATCTCGAGGCCATCTTCTTTTCAGACGCCTCGGAGGGTTATCAGGAATAGAAGAGGCAGCAAGGTTAGAGACGAGAGGATTCGGATGGTTCTGAAGTTTATTATGGAAGGATTGGTTTCTGGATTGGGCCAAATCGGAAACATAAGGAACATTAAGGTCATTATGGATTATTTTATTGGTGACAAAGTAAGGAGCATTGAGGATTTTCCGAAGGATTTTGGATTGTAAGGATTGGATACGAGAGGAATTCGATGGCTTAGTGGAGCCCCAAAGCTCAACTCCGTAAGTCCAAATAGGTCTTATTGTAGTCATGTATATAAGTCTTTTGTAATTAACTGGAAGCTTAGAGCGTTTGTCTAGTAAGTGTTGGAGTAGTCAGAAACGTCGAGCGGTTTCTTGTCGTTTCAGTCTGGTATGAGGATTCCAAGTTAGACGTTTGTCCAAGTGAAGTCCAAGGTATCGGATTTGTTCAACAGGGATAAGTGGGGTATTATTAAAGGATACTGTGGGACATGAGGTCATAGGTTTACGTCGAAGGATAAAGGTGATTTGATGGGATTTATTAGAATTTATTTTAATCCTCCAGTTTTGACACTATTCTTCAAGGCTTGTGATGTACGATTGAAGAGTTTGGGATGCAATGGTTGGGTCATTATTAACGGATAGGACACATGTATCATCGGCATACGTGGTAATAACAGTGTTAGGATGGGTTGGGATGTCAGCTGTATAAAGGATAGGACCAAGGATACTACCTTGAGGAACACCAGCGGACTGGTAAACGAGGGATGGATAAGCATTATTTTGATTGACTTTTGAGTATCTATCGTTAGATAGGAACGGATAATGAGGAAGTATGTAGGATGTAGGATTTTAAGGAGTTTGTAAAGTAGTCCCGGGTGCCAGACTCGATCAAATCATTTATAGTTAATTATTAACTTACAATGAGGTCAGATATTTTTAACGTAGATTTTCTATTATTAAAAACAAAATTTGGAACAATTAATCAATCACCTGCCGGTTAAATTAAATTAAATTTAAATCCTCTTCTAGGAAGGCTTAACTTTATACTATCTGAATAGAAGTGGATTATTTTCTGATTCATTTTATTGACATTATCTTAATACCTTGTTTTGAATGCCTCCTCCTTATCACAAGGACGTTAAATTAGGTTTTATCAGTTCCAGGAATCACATCGTAAGCTATAACATTACAGTAGTGATACATGCTCCAATACCCCAGCTATGTGGACCCAAATATAACTCGAGAGTAATGTTTATGTATTTAATTCTCTGTTAATCACATAGAAATATATTAATCATCCTTTGATAAAACTCTTAAAATAATACATCAATTAAATTTTTATCAATGACAGTTATTGAAGGCATGTTGGAGGGTCTCTATTGGGGGTGGAATTGACATAACATGTCACCTCTTATTTCTGATTTGATTGCCTGAAGCAGTGCGCATGTAATTTAAATTTTTATCAAATTTAATCGATAAAAGATTAAAGTCTTTAAAAAATCACAATTCTTCCACGAATATAATTTATCATTATTATAATTTAAAAAAAAAAATTAAAGTTCTCATAAAAGTTTTGATTGTTTTTATTTCCACATCTTTTTTGTCAAGTACTTACTCTGGTAAAAACAACTTTCCATTAGTTTATTTTTATTTACTCGTCCATTTAATAGTAATTTTTATTTTTCTCTTTTTTTTCTGCAATATTCAACTACTACCATTTAGAATATAGTTTAAACCAGGCCTGGACAAAATGTATTTTAAATATTATTTTAAAATACAGTATCAGGTTTTTTTTTATTTTTACAATATAGTGTATTTTAATTACTCAGTATTTAAGTTGTTTAGAAAATGCATTTATAATACAATAGTACAAGTATTGTTAATTCTAGTTGCAAACAAACAAAATACTTTTTGGTGCACGACCTGCATGTATACAGGGAACCTTTAAGCTCTATTTAGTAATTTATTTTGTGTACATTTTTCGTACTGTATTATCTTGAAAATATAATAAAAAATCTTGTTTCATATTTTGTATTCAATAGGATACTGAGACAGATTGCAATATTTATCAATAAACAAGTGAACTAAAAATTGAATACAGTTATAAACAATCTATTTCGTATTTTACTTCTTAAATCACCAACAACTGAAAAAATGTATTTTATTTTGTATTGTAAAAAAATGTATTTGAAATATTGTTCAAGTCTGATTAAGTGGTTAACTGCAATTATTGAAACGGAAAATTACCAATAAATGGACTGTTAAAGAAATAAAATGTAAGGAAAGCTGATTTTTTAGGGGTGAAAACTGTAAAGACTTACAGGGGTAAATGACAAAGAAATATTGTAGAAATTGAGAAAATAAAAACAACTAAAATATTTATAAGATTTTTTACTTTCACTTACATATATATGAAATATATAGTAAAGAAAAGTATTACGATCGTGAAAATTTTCTAATCTCAGTTTTCTACGAAAAGACACGTTTTGAGTCCAAATAACCAAGTTGCACAAAATGGTGTGTGTGTGTGGGTCAAATAACAGTCTAGGTCAAAAACGAAAAGTCGTACGAAAGTGAAATTGCATATTTAAGGTTTTTATATACCAGGAATGTTTCAGCAACTTTTACACCAAAATCGGCTGTCCGGAAGTGGCAGTTTATATCATGGATTAAAGTTATTTTTGCAATTTTCTCGAAAACGGCTATAACAGTTTTGATTAAATTCATTATATCAATGTAATATTAAGCAGTTTGAAATAAAATGTAGTTTTTATTCTGGTTAATGTTCTCTAAGGGGGCTTAAATGGCTAATTTTCAATATTAACTTCCTCTAGAGTACTTTTAATTTTTTTTATTGGCCGTTTCATATTAATCTGTAATATAAAAGATAGTTAAATATAAGTATGAAAGAATTTGATCATTAACCAAAGGAGAAATAAGAGATCGTAACGGAGAATAGTTGTAATTTGAGAACCAAAGGAATACGAACACACCCGAACCCACCCGAATGATTAGAACACGCTTACATATGTAACTTCTAATATAATACGAACTCTGACAATATTATATAAATATACATATGAGGTTTTCATAAATGCGATTATTGGTATAATTTAATTGTAAGTGATAAAAACATTTTAAAAATTCTATAAAGGTACTTAAACAAATAACAATACCCAAAATGAAATATAAATAAATAAAGCGCCTATAATTTTACTTTCACTTCCCCTTTGTCTGAAAATACTTATTTCTGCTAAGAAGAGGGTGGTAAGTAAAAGTCGTGTGATGCGCGCACCAGATTTGTTTCTGTTGACCTTACAGATCCTAGTAGATCTTTTGTTACTTTAACCTGCCTTCTCCTCCTCTGTTTATCATGGGCTATTCCTTTCCAGTTATCTCCATACCGCTCTATTTGATCTTTGTTGATTCGATCTACCCATGAACTTTTAGCCTGCTATTGAGGCATTCATTGTTGTGCATCTAAGTCTAAGTCTTCAAGGAAGATTACTTAGAGCCGCATTTCTCGGCCATCTTAATCACCTTGCCTTCACAGCATGAGATATCAATTGACCAATTTCTGTTAGCGGTTGCTTATTGGTACTTCTTCTCCGTGCGTTAGTATTCTGATCCCATATCGCATCGGTTATTGTGTTAAAGTTTGTTATTTTATTAAGAAAGATGCGAAGTATTGAAAGATATTTCTCACATCTATCAATACTTCTTTTGTTTTTTAATTAGATTTTTCGGGATTTCATTTGTTTAAAAGAGAGAAAAAAAATCTTTGTTATACGCTGATCTATTTTCGGCCATTGGTCATTCAGTGAGTTAATTGTTGAACCGAAGTATTTGAATTTTTCTATCTTTATCTTTATTTAGTTTTAGGCTAATTTGCTCCGTTTCTCTTATTAGAGTTTTAGCGAGTTTTTCAATATCCTCTTGGTTACTTCTTAATGGTGCTTGTTATAGAACGAAGATTATGTCTAGCGTGCTTCTTCCTTTTCTGAATCCAGCTTGCCAGTCTCCTGTTATATTTTCGTATTATACGGATATATCAGGTTTATAAGAACTTTAAACTTTATGTGGACACGTAACAAGATATAAAGTATACATAACATAATGGCAATATACACTGACAGGCAAACAATTCCACCCACTTGTCCACACCATTAAGGAACCACGTTGGAAAGGTTGGCTTTGAGAAAAATTACAGGCTGCATATCTTTCGTTTCTTCGTCTACACACCCTTTCAAGCCCGTCTGGAGATCGAAGAGCAAATCTTGACACATCTGTAAAAAGTACAGCACCATTCGTCCATAGTCCAATGTCTGTGTTCTCGAGCAAAACCCCGCCGTGTTACTCTGTGAGTTCTGGTCAACTCTGGTCCTCTTACTGGACGAAAAGCCATTAATCCATACTCATTTAATCTTCTCCGAGCGGTACGTTCAGAAATTTGCACACCTCGAACATCTTCGAGCTGATGATTTGCTTGAACAACGGTAAGGTGCCGGTTTCGTAAAATTCTCAAAGTCAAAAACCGGTCATCCCGTGGTTTTGTTACCCTAGGCCGTCCATTGTAAGAACCAGTTTCCCGAAAATGCCTGACGGCGTCTCGTAAAGTTTCATATGGAACTCCGATGGTATTAGCTGCATATCTAATGGAACGTTCATCATCAATAAGTGCCACGCGCAACATCCTCAGCACTAAGAGGCATTTTAAAACAATATCAAAAAAATTAAAAGCCGGAGAATAAGAAATGTGCTGAAAGAAACGGCACTGAACTAATGATACTGAATAAACATTTTGATTCCATAGAAAGTAAACATTGGAATCTAGAACCATTTCATTGAATTAAGGATTAAGGGTTATTGTCCTCTATAACATTCCTAATTAAAAACAAACAAAAAGATTACCTATTTATTCATTAAAAACAATAGACAAATCCAAAGCAGAAATATTTTTAGATGAAAACATGAAAAAATCAAGTGGGTGGAATTTTTTGCATTTTAGGGTAGTTGAATCTTAACTACATACTTTCTTTATTACGAATTCCATAGCAGCTCAAATTGGCGTGATTTTTTATTCCATTCAAGTATCCAATTCTTGTGATGTTCAATTTTAGATAATGTTTGCATCATACATCATTTATTTTATTTTATTTGTTTTTAATACTTTATCATCTAAATTAATAAATTGGTGATAGCCAATATTTTCCTCATATTTGAGAGTGAAGTGGGTGAAGGCGATAAGTGATATTATGGGAAAAACTCAATTCTTGTCAAAGATAAAAGCGTAAAGTAATATATAAATATATTCAGTTAAATTTAATATTTTATTTATGACTGGTTTGGCGGAGGCTGATTGATGATATCAAATATAGGCAAAAGAAAACTCAAAATGTGAAAAATTATGTATATAACACTCTAAACATGAAAAAACTTGTCGTTAATTTATAACATTAATTAACCATATGTTAGAGTTGCAACATCTGAATTACAATTATTTATAATCTGCTGTAACTTAGAAAAACCTAATACGAATTATCTATATTAATCTGGAAAAAAGAGAAATTTAATATATCAATTCAATAAATAAAAGAAGTTATGAAATAAAATATATCAATATTTACAGAAGTACCTCTCTGTAAATAACTATAAAAATTCGGTTCAAACAATTTTATACTATAAAAATTCTTTTCATTTAATTAAATCTTAAAAGTGCAAAATAGATAGATAGATAGATAGAAAGTAAACTTTATTCTGGGACAAGGTCCCTTATGAATAACAGATATGAACAAAAAAATAAAAACTACATCTGGCCAAAAATTACATTAATCAATATTAAAGAATATATACAGTATCTTCAGTGAAGTTAAATTAAAACAAGTAAAAATAAAATAAAATTTTGAGAAAAAACGAAATAAAAAAAAACATTATTTAAATGAAAATTAAAAAAAATAAAAATAAAATAAGCATGGGTTAATTTTTAAAATTAAGACTCAATAAATTTTATCAACCATTCACCTCAGTCAAAATCTGTTTCACAATATTTATTTTATTGTATAACGTCATTTTGGGATGTGAGAAGGACATGGTAGAGATGATATTTAAATGAGGACAAGGAGGAGGCATGGCGGATTTCAGATGGTAAGGAATTCCAGAATGCTGTGGATCGGGAAATAAAGGAATATTCAAACGTCTTAGTTCTATGGGAAGGGATATAAAGGTCGGAAACACGGGATCTTGTTTTCTGGGAGTGGACCACGGGTTTAAACTGTAGGAGACTGTAGATGTAAGAAGGGTGTCTGGTGTTGATTGTTTGGAATAGGAAAGATCCGAGGAAATATTGTCTGCGGAAAGAAGGGAAGAGCCACTTTAACTCGTCGTAAAGGTGGGACACACGAGATCGCCTTGATGTACGTATAAAATATGTAATTTTATCTAAAATAAATAAAAATAAAACCAATCAAATAACCTAACATGGAATATTTAATTTTAATATAATAATACATGCAGAGTGAATCGAATAGACGATCGGTTTTAAAGCTATTACACGCAATAAGTTGTGCAATACCGTAAAAACTTTGGCTCTATTCATATTTTTAATTTCTAACAAGAAGGTATCCATTTTAATAACGTGTGCCACTACTCGAGGTTCCTTCCTTTCAACTTCACACTAGCGGATCCAGGATTTAATTTTGGGGTCTTCAGCCCGGAAGCTTTTTTCCATACATATGACGATAATTACTTTGGAAAAACAGAAAGATACTAACTACCTGTATGAAATGGTGTTTAAGTGATTCTTCAAGTCCTATTAAAGGTAACTAAACTATCAATAATACTTTAAGACATAATTTTTTATATTTTTTACCATAAAACATGGTTACATTTTACCATTTTGGGGGGCTTCAGCCCGAAAGCCCTTCCCCCCCCCCTAAATCCGCCTGTGCAACTTCACATATTTTTTTTGCATTTCTAACTTTTGAAAATATAACTACATAATGAAAAAAAGTTTCTAACTATTCTTTATGAAATAAAATGAATGTATGAGGATACTAAGTTTATTATTATACCAATACCGTATATGCCAGATCTGAAATACCCTTTCAACCCAGAAAGAGAATTGAAAAAGAAAAATATATGCCAAAATGCAAGTAAATTCTTATTTAGGTCAGGAGTGACAAAAATGCAAATAATTGACAAAATTATTTAAATATCTGCATGGAATAAAGTAAATTTGATTCAATTATCGAAATTTTAAATAGCGAAATATATTATGGTTATATCATGCAACGAAAAATCTAAATCGTGCTACTTTGTTCAAAATGAGCAATTTTGTGCAATATTAAATTATAATATATTATTCCACCCGAAATACTTAAATCTCTAGTTTTAGAAAATATTTTCGAGAGGTATTGAGAAGAGGGATGGCTTCAAATTTTTAACAGCAGCAAGGGGTAATAGCAACAAAGGATAGATATGCGGGATTTTAGTGGTATCAATTTAAAATTGCCGCAACCATCAAATCTGCTGCAATATGACTCTGCTAAACTGAGAGTTTTCCCCTCACTTTCAAAGGTATTGAGATCACAAAAAATCTCAAGTGTAAAGTGTTTCTGAAATCCGGAGAAGAGACCAGGACACTAACCAGCACCCTAGAATGAATTATTTAAAGATTTCAGAGAAAGGTCCTCCGCATGATAAACGGGCTGATATGGGATAAGGATACGAACGCATGGAAGAGAAAGACCAATAAAGAGCAGATTATAGAAATTCTTCAATCAATATCTAATGATGTGAAGGCTGGGAGGTTAAGATTAGCTCTTAGCTCGGAGCAATCCATCAGGAAGCATCCAATTCTGCAATGCAGTGGAATCTATACAGAAGGATAGAATTAACAAAGAAGCAATAAGATTCCGGAAATAAATTACTGGTTTCGGTATCGGAAATAGACTATTTTTACATCAATTTTAAATATTTAGGTTCGGCTGAGAAAAGAAAAATGCATTGTTGGATCCATTGGGTGTTTTACTTTATATAAAACATCGATAAGGGTCACTTTTTAAATAAATTATAATATCTTTACTTCTATATTTAACTTAACCATCCCTTTTATACCTCAAGTCATTTTAATTCCATGAAATTTCCTCATTCCATTACTGTAATTTGTTATTCATAGAACTGAAAGACATTATTACATTTATATTTAAATGACTCAATAAAACTGCTTGAATATTAGATCTGTTCTAAAAATATTCTCTACAATATGATATATGAATATGAAGAGCTATATAGAAGCAAAGATATTATAATATATTTAAAAAGTGTCCCTAATCGATGTTTTATATAAAGTAAAACACCCAATGGATCCCACAATGCATTTTTCTTTTCTTAACCGAACCTAAATATTTAAAATTGGTATAAAAATAGTCTATTTCCGATACCGAAACCAGTAATTTATTTCCGCAATCTTATTGCTTCTTTGTTAATTCGATCTATCCTTCTGTATAGATTCCACTGCATTGCAGAATTGGATGCTTCCTGATGGATTGCTCCGAGCTAAGATATAATAGTAATTTATTTAATTAAAATCTTTTCTAGAAATCGTGATATAGATTTAAGCTTCCTCTCCTTCACCCTAAATCTAAACTCTAATAACCAAAAGATTCAATAGTTTACAATTCACAGTTACCAATTCGAGCCCATAATATCGCCTCTAAATTCATCGAGCTGAAATCTCCTTTTATTCGTTCAGTTGGACATGTTTTCATGATTCAACCGGGTATCTCTTTTTTAATATCTTTAGTTAGGTTAGGCTAACATAGAGACAACGTTACGCCACTTGTTATAACTTACGCCATTTGGCTTAAAGTTCTCGGACCTTTATCCTCTGCCTTCTAATCACTTTGGTGGCATCAGTACTATCGTCCATATGGACTAATGGACCCTACTCACAGAGTGCCTTTATATGCTTCGGCGATACGATATTCCTGTCGATGGAGGTACGGTGATATAGTTGTATTACTATCTATTGCATTATAGCAATCATACCGATGAATGATATCGTATTGCGTTCTGCATGTAGGAGCCTTTAGACGGAGTCAACCTTGGTCACGCGGTAGAATCCTTTAATTATATACATATATCTTTTTCTTGCCTCTCTCATGCTAATATTCGTTGGCATACTGCTTTTTTATTCTATAATTATCTTGATCATCTTCCTTATTTTACTCTTGAACTACCCAAATATTCCAATATCTACCGAATGTCTAGTTGTCTCCTTGCCTCCACTTGACAATGGTTAAAGTTCTCTACAGTATCAAAGCTTAGATTCTAGACACCGAGGTTTTATTTTCTCCACTGTTCTCTGAAATAGCTCAAGGCACAGGTTTTGACTACAATCTCTAGAGTATACTCTGATAAAAGTATTTTGATAAGATAAAGTTTCTACTAGTAAAGATAATATATTGCAGTTAATATCATACTAATGACTGATTTCCTATTCACGGAAGCTCTTATCCAATATAAAAAGCTATTATATTATATTGAGTAAGCTTTGCTCTTTTCAGATTCAGATTTCAGGAGAACCATTGGAGCTCTTTTAATCGTAGGTTTTTGGTCTTTCGGTGGCTTATCTTCTTTGATTGGCCTTCATTACTGTATATAAAGTAATTTAATTAGTAGAATAAATGACCTATAACCTATAATCTCCCACATAATAAACACTACTTTCTTGTTTAATCGGTCCAATATTTCAACCAAAACGAAATCCTGTACTAAATAAAATATTATCGAAATTAGACTTGTTGCAGATATCATTTTGAGGGATTTGATATTTATGAACATGTTCCATTTTTTCTATTGAATTGTGCCAAATCTCAATAACTTACAAAACTATGCAAGTATCTTATATATATTTTTAGATCTCTTTGAGTAATAATTTTCAGCGTTTTTTTAAATTTATTTTTTAGTAAAAACATAATTACATCAGCTATGTTATAACTATATTTTTTCCCCCTTTCGCTCTCCTAAATCGCCTTTTTGGCTTTAAAGGTTAAAAACCTCGTATATTATGAATGGCCGGGTAGGGGGAATAAGAAAAAAACTGTTTCTGGTCAACGCATCTTTATCACTTGCGTTAGCCCTTTCGACCACCCCACTCTCTCGTTGTACAATTATTATTTTCCATCTGCCACCTGTTCTTTTCACAATATTACGGTGATGTAACTGAGACCTAAGAGAACTAAAGGCAAAGGTGCTCTCCCCTCTCCAGGGGAGATGATGCATTCTCCTCTTCTTCTCTCTCTCTCTTTCTCTCTCTCCGGCCAAGAAATTTATTGCTCTCCTCTGCTTAAAAACAGTGGAGGTGAAAGTATAATTAGAAAAATATACATCACATACAATTCCACTTGCTGTATGCATCTGTACCTATTTTACCTTTGTTCCCTGGTTTGAAAGTTTCCCTAAATTTAAATCCAAAATAAATGAGTCCCCTTCAAAAATTCAAAACCTCGTAAAAATGTTGATGGCACAACTTGGGCCGTTCCATTGCATTTCAGAAGGAAGGATGCGACAAGTAAAGAGGAGAAATGACCAGGGTGAGATTATATTACTTCTAATTTTTATTTATGTGCATATATTTAGTTCATAATTTTTTAAGTTAACAGAATGGGAGTGTTTGATATTATCATTATTGTTTTGCTTATGTTCAATAGAATTTCAGTGTATTTCATTAATGTTTTATTTTGTGAAAAATATAAAACAAGTCATGACGGAAGGTGACATTCTATTTTGTTGTACAGGTGGCACCCCACATCACACATTTCTTGGTGACTGAATCGTACTTCCTGAACCAGAAGCATCGGTCTTGGTTCCACTTGCCCTCTTTGCAGTAGGTGAACTTGTGGCAGTCAGTGGCGTCTCCTTGTCTTTCTCCCTCGGTACATGCTGGAGCTGGTGGTTCTGGTTTTGGAGGAGATGTTGGGTCATCTGCTACCTCCTTGGTCGCTGCTGCCAGGGTACTGGCCAAACCTGTCGTCAGATATAAAAGTGAACAAGTTAAAATACCCAATAGGTTAATAGTAAAAATACATGATAGTTGTATACTACTACTAACTAAATAATGTTTAGTTAGCTGAGCTTAAGCTAAACAGTTTATTAGTTGCAAAATCATTTACGATAAATACACAGTTAATTTAGTGATTAACTTGTTGGTTTTCTTTCGTCTCTATTTTAAACTAACGGGCTCTCTCCGATCCTCTTTACTTCACAGTATTTTCTCCAGGAATTATTTTTCATTCTTCTTTTTCTCATGCGTTGTTTTTTTCAAAGACGTTTGATTTCATGTCATAGTCGTTATAGAAAATTTAAAAGCGAGATTGGGGGGGTTGTTTTCAATTAGGTAATGCAATGTGTTAAATAAAATCAATTTCTGAGTTTTAGATAGATAGATAGAAAGTAAACTTTATTCTGGGACAAGGTCCCTTATGAATAACAGATATGAATAAAAAAATAAAAACTACATCTGGCCAAAAATTACATTAATCAATATTAAAGAATATATACAGTATCGTCAGTGAAATTAAATTAAAACAAGTAAAAATAAAATAAAATTTTGAGAAAAAACGAAATAATAAAAAAAACATTATTTAAATGAAAAAAAAATAAAATAAGCATGGGTTGATTTTTAAAATTAAGACTCAATAAATTTTATCAACCATTCACCTCGGTCAAAATCTGTTTCACAATATTTATTGTATTGTATAACGTCATTTTGGGATGTGAGAAGGAATTGGTAGAGATGATATTTAAATGAGGACAAGGAAGAGGCATGGCGGATTTCAGATGGCAAGGAATTCCAGAATGCTGTGGATCGGGAAATAAAGGAATATTCAAACGTCTTAGTTCTATGGGAATGGATAAAAGATCGGAAGCACGGGATCTTGTTTTCTGGGAGTGAACCACGGGTTTAAACTGTAGAAGACTGTAGATGTAAGAAGGGTGTCTGGTGTTGATTGTTTGGAATAGGAAAGATCCGAGGAAATATTGTCTGCGGAAAGAAGGGAAGAGCCACTTTAACTCGTCGTAAAGATGGGACACATGAGATCGCCTTGATGCACCGAAGACAAATCTTAAGTACGTATTCATGAGTCGCTTCAATCTATCCTCGAGTACCATCGGGAAGGAGATGGATTTAAGAATAGGACTGGAACCTATAATAATGGCCTGAGTTTTCATCGCATTTAGATTTAAATTATTCAGACTTGCCCAGGCACTGATCCTATCTAGGTCTGCCTGAATATTGGCGAACGCGACTAGTAGCTCAGAAGGATGAAAGGAAAAATATATTTGGGTGTCATCAGCGTATAAATGATGTGAACAGTGGTAGATGGATTTGGAAAGATCATTTATGTAGGAATTGAAAAGGAGAGGGGAAATGCTCGAACCCTGGGCCACTCCAGAGGACAGTGTAAGAAAGGAAGATAGGTGTTGGTTTGGAATGCTGACTGCTTGAGTTCTGTCGGATAGGAAAGACTGCAACCAGAGGATAGACCTGTTGATTTGGTTATGGTTGTTATTTAAACCAGGATCCGGAGATTTTCCGAGTGAGGATCGCGGATGAATCCAATGATAGAAACGGATCGTTCGGGAACACACCAACGAAGACTGTACTCGCGGGGCATGATGCACGCAGCTTTGGCAAGGATGTCGACTCTTTAAGTCCCAAGTTTGGCGTCCCGGAACTAAATCAAATCATTGTTTTTCTTCTTCTTTTTTTCCCGACATTAAGACTCAAAAACATTAATTTTCAACTTATCTATGAATATGATCGAACCCCAGATAGAATGAAAGATATCATCAGAAATGAAGAAGGTAATATTATGTGTCTGGTGGCAGTAGCGGATCCAGGATTCTATTTTCGGGAGGGGGAGGCTTCGTCCCGAAAGATTTTTTTTTACATTCATATAACGATTATTAATTTGTAAAAAAAATAAAGAAATTAACTATCTATATGAAATGGTGTTTAAGTGGTTCTTGAAGTCCTATTAAATGTAATTACAGGAACAAGAATACTTTAAGAGATAATTTTTTTCTGTAAAATATGGATATATTTTATCATTTTGGGGAGGGAAAGGGACTTCAGACCGAAAGCCCCCCTGTATATCCGCCTGTCTGTTGGTGCATGGGGGGCACAATGAGTAGGCAAGTTGTAAATAATTATTGGTATTTGGTGAATCAATAAATTAATATATCAAGAGAAATTTTAAACATTTAAAATATTGACTTAAAACTCGGGAATGACTATCATTTAAGCACCATTGGGATGAAATTGAATTGTCGTGTTTGAAAACAACGAATGAGCAACAAAGAAGAATGAAAAGAAATTTAATTGTCAATGAGTGAAAAATAAACTTCTGGAGAAATTACAGCTAAGTTACTATGATCGATGAATGTTGGCTAGTTAGGCGATGTAAGAAACAAAGAGGTAAAACATTAACCATAAATATATTGGTAAATGTATGAAAAAAGTCAAAAAAATAATTTCAAGTATTTTATATTAAATGAAAACTTCTCATATTAAACAGAATGGTTCACTGGAAGAATAATATATTATAATGGTGAAAATTAATATGATAAACTGCAGGGTAGGTATTCATAGACTTTTTTGTCCCAATGTATAAAGAATGGAAGTTAATATTTTATTATAGATAATATGTGAAACCTAATCATCATTGACATTTTTTCAGAAAACACGAATAAATTTCTATTCCAATTTTACTATCAACAGCAATACTTACATATTTCGGAAAATCATTGACTATTTCAGTAATAATTCAGAAACACTGATACTTGAAAAGGCCAGCTTTTGGCAAGAATTAAATTTCAAGACCCGGTTTTTTACAAATAAAAGTTGACTCGGTTTCGATTTGGCGAGAAAAAATGGTTATAAGGACCACTTCATCCGGTGGTAAAACGTTATAAAACTGTATTATATCTATTTTTTACAATAATGATAGTACAATAAAATTAATTTAATTTTACATTTTCATTTCTATTAAACAATACTTAAGCTTTATAATAATGCTTAAGAAGCTTTGTAATTATACTTAATGTAAGCTTCATAATATTCCTTGAAAAAAAAGTCGGTTTCAAAAATAAGCTGATTTATAATATCACTTTTTTAAATATTTAAGTTCGTTTTAGAAAAAATAATGCACCATTGAATTTATTAGATGTTTTTATGTGGGAGTTTAAACTTATCTCGATTTCAAAAAAAAAAAAAAAAAAAAATTAAGAATGGAATGGAATTCACTTTGGAAATAAGTGGACAATTAATGGAGTTGTTTTTGACAATGACAGTATGTGAATTACATTTTAGACCTTTCACTGTTTATATTGTGGATTTTCCCCATTATTTAAATTAATTATTAAATGGAATAATTATTTGTAATTTTATTGCATGATGATAATTATATAGATAAAATATATTAAAAGCCAAAGCCATGCTGAAGCAAAATGCTTTGAGATGTATATGTTGTATTTATACTCACAGAAGCAGAGAATTGCCAAACGGAACCAAAGAGCCATTATGGAATGATATTCTGAGGTAGGAGAGGGTATATATATATATATTACCTGCCTTATCAATCTACTTCCATTTCTCAGATCGAATGAGCTTGCTTTTCCGTTACGTCACTACTCAACTACGAACCCATCAATATCTAAAATATTAGTATTAATTATGACCAATTCGAACCAAAACTGTTATTAATTAGTCAATTCATTGCCATTGTTAATAAAACAAAAATATTGGCTTTACAATTGTGTAATAATTTGAACTGATGATAATTTATAGTTTTTAAATAATATATTCAAATGATTAGATGTTTGTTTTGTTAATCAGTTATTTTAATCAATTGAAAATAAATAGTTATACAGTGTGTCTCGTAAGTAGAGGGAAACTTTTATAAGCGTAAAAGTGGACCTCAAGGCATACAAAACAGTTCATATAAACAACGGGCCAATTTTCATCAGAAAATCCAAGTTTAATGTTTTTGTTTTTTTAAAGTAACTTATGCTTTTTGATGAATAGGAAGCGATATCTAAAGAAATATTTAATTTAAGTAATTAACAATTATTTCACTGTAAACTAGATAAAATTTGTCAATGTTAAAATCATTTAAAGAGTACTTTTGAGCGGCTAAACTTGGCTATATACTGTTTTAAAAAAATCATCAATTTTGGAATTTTTTTTTTTTTTTCAAATACCCCACTTTCAGAATAAATTCTTCATTTAATAATTTTCAATTTAATATTAATTAAATTGAGGTTCAATTGGAAAATTCTTGAGATTCACCTCAAGTTGGTGTAAAGAAATTATTTCAACTTCTATCCAGCCACCTGATAGTGCTCGTGTTTTCAGCAAATACGACCACAATTAACTGTTGCAAAGCTTTTATTTATTGTTTTTTCATGATCTAAGATTTATTTTAATAAATATAATTACCTAAATCGACTTTTCATTAATAGATTAAAAAAAACAATAATAATGATTTTTTTTTCTGTGTATGTGTTCTTTTTATTTATTTATTTTTAGGTAATTTTATTCTTATTTATTGTATATATATTATTTTTCTGTATAATTTATTTTATTTATTGTACATAGAGTGTGGATGTGATCTGTGAACTCTATTATAAATGTCCTAGAGACAGATTGTAATATTTTCAATAAATAAGTTTAAAAAACAAAACAATAATAATGATTTTTTAAAATACTTTTCATGTAAAATATATACGAAGCTGGGTTTTGCTCTCAGCTCTCTGTCATAGGAATTGATCCATATTTATAAGTGAAAAAATTAATTAATATCATAAAATTTACGTTTAAAAAAACCAATCCTTGTAAATTTATAGACTTTATACTCATATAAAGTGCAGACTTTTCGCTCTCCCATATGAAGGTTAAAAAGAACGGTGTTTAATATTCTTATAACTTTAGATTAGATTGGATTTTGATTCAAAATCATTTTGGTAAAATAACAATTAAAAGAAAAAAAAATTATGAAGTTGTTAATACTTTTATTATTATAAAGGAAAACTGATTTAACTTTGAAGTGTTTATAAGATCTAATCGATTGCATTGTCACATCAAGGACGTTTGTTTCTAATAATAGTCACTTCTATTTCATTACTAATTGTGTACAATATTTTCATAAAAATAAAATAAATCCATTTTGGTAATCTGTTTTTTATGATCCTTTTGAAGTATTTTAATTGTTATTGAACATTGCTCTTGATGCAAGAATAAGGTAGTGTTAAGAGAGTTAATCAGTTATGGCTTTCGTTGTTTACTTAAGATATATTTATCATAATTGTTAAAGGAAGGTACCGCTTTTATCGAATGCTCTCCTGGGTCCCTTATCATATCATTTGCTCTCTACTTATAATGTAAGTGATTATAAAGATAAATATGATTTTTTTTTTTCCTGCCGCTGCTAAGTGAATATTGTAAACCGGACAAAATTTCGATATACAGTTTTAACAGATTTAGACGTTTTAGGGCACCACGAGGTGGAATATTTTTTAGATTTATCGAAATAGTATTTTCATATATTAAAAAAATTATCAATATATCGATAGCATAATGCTTCTCGCTTTGTACACTTTTCCGCAGGTGAAATTTCTTCAACTTTATCATTCGTCATTTTTTATAAAATATAACATATAACTATATAATATAACTAAAAAACAACTGTTCGTAGCATAACTAGAAAATGGAGGACGTCGTACAGTGGTCTCAAACTCGATTTTTTAAATCATATTTCTATAACTCGGTTATTTTTCAACAGATTGTCTTTTTCCTCTTCGTTTAATAGCATCACTACTAAATATACTCCATCATCTGTGCAATAAATATAAAATATTATAAGAAATAATACATAAAAATACAAAAACAAATGAGACTATAGCAGAGAACGTGAGGTATCGATAATTGTTTTTTAATACTTGTAAAAGAAAAAGGATTCAGGAGTTCAGTATAAAATTCAGCAAAGAATTATTTTATCTTAGTTAATTTTTTTAACGTTTTTTTTGACACATATAGGTCATTTAACCCCATGAATTAACTTTATTCAAGATTCACCAACTTCCAATTTTTAAACATTACTATAGTTGTAAGTCTAGAGCCGATATTATATTTCAATAATTGGGTATCTATTGTCGGCTTATTTCGAAAAATCATAATGTAACATTTCAGAAAATTAATTAAGTGAATAATTTGATTAATTTTCATATGATGAAATCACAAAATTATCTACTTCCAATTAGTGTCAATTTTTGAACTATCGATGGTAGGCAACGAAAATCTCGCAACTTTATTAAACTTTACAATGAAAAAAAAAAATAATAACTAATAGTAGTACAGTCCATAAATATTTATAGGTTAATTAAACTGATGTACTTTCAGATCTTTTCAGACACAAATAGCTCAGAGAGTGGAATTATGTGGTTTACAGGTTAGTTATAAGGGTTAAGGTTTAACTTCATTAAAATGCATTTAAAAAAGCTTTGTAGTAGTCCAAAAAAAAAGTTTTATTTAATGTAGAGTGATAAGTGAAAGTTGAGTGATGCGCGATTTTTATTATTATTGTTATTGAACATTTAGTTACCCATTTCTCTGAATATATTATTTCTTTCAATTTATTTATTTATATTATAAGTCTTTCAATAGCCTTTTCCTAAGTATCTCTCGAATAATTTTCTTTTTATAACAATCAATACCTAACAGTGATAAGTCCTCTTAAGAGTATGCATAATCTATAGAGCCATGACTTTTAATTGATAAAATGTCACAGGAAAAATGTTTTTTTTTTTTTAAATTAGAAATACTTTAACAGTAATCCAGTGATAATTGAAATTTCAATGAAACAAAATTCTTTAAAGTAACAAAAGTAAAGCAGTTCTTTTAAATGAACTGTTTGTTCGAAAAAAAAAAATCCGGTGCGCGCAACACACAACTTTCACTTACCGCTCAACTTTGAATAGAAATTACTTTCTAAGGCCATGTTGGGCTATTATAAATTTTTTAATTGCATTTTTAACTGATAGTGTGAATTCAATCAAAATCTTTAGAGCTATTTTCGAGAAAATCGAAAAATGTGTTAAGTCCACTGTATAAAGTGCCACTTCCGGTTTGCCGATTCTGATGAAAAAGGTGCTGTAATATCCCAAAAGTGTAAAAACCTTAAATATGCACACACACACACAGATCATTTTGCGGGACTTGATAATTTGGAGTCGAGGGACTTCAAAAGATGTATTCGAAACTTTTCATGATCGTAATACTTTCACTTAATATGTACTTCATATATAGGTAAGTGAAAGTAAAAAACATAAAATAAATAATAATATATATTAGTCTGTGGGCCAGACCCCATGCTGGGTACCCTCCCTCCCCCTCCACATCCCCATAAATTGCATACCGTTGTTATCCTTGTAACTATTTATTAAAAAAAGAGCCAATGTTCCCACAAAAAAAAAGTGTACGCCCTGCCCTAAACATGGCGAACTGACCACTTCGACTTTAGTTAGTTATTTGGCTTAATTTCGTCATAGTTGATCTTCTATTAAAGCTAAATAGTCAGAGAATAATAAAGCATAACAAATTATTAAAAAAATAATTGCCTTAGGCAATAAAAAACACCAGTAAAGTAAACTTTTTTAACAAAAAAAATTCTCAAATAGAAAATCAAGCTTCGTTTGTAATTAAACGGCCAACAATAACGCAAAACGTGCTGAAGTAAAACATCTGGATAATACATTTTTCTTTCTAAAACACTGATTATTTTTTTTTAAATATATGAAGCAATTCCGTAGAAAATGCACTTAAGCGGAAGAAAAGTGGTACTGTCGTGGTTGCCTACAGACCTACCATTCAGTACTCATAAATGTCTTAGGTATAGTGCTATAATAACGTTTTTGGTACATTGTATTGATTTTATTAACGAACAAATATTAATGCAATAATTTAATTGTCCAAAAAATTAAACAATATTTTTTTTTAATTTATTATTTTTTTATTTATCTTCCTCTATTTTTATGGAGGTAGTTTAAGAAAGTCACTATTATAAAAGTGATATAACTATAAACATAAAACTTAATTTAAAAATACTTTGCTGCAGATCTTGAATTTTTGTATATTTACTGATTCTTAGAAATAATTCAAATTGTTGTACTTCCCCAGAAATGTGTCATATTAATACCTGTTTTATAAACTAAAATATAAAATATATACTATAATTATCAGGATATTATTTTAATATAAACATTAGTGTAATCATAGTTGAAATAATATGGAAAAGTGGTTTATGCTACAATTGATAATATGAGAATAAGTAAGTAAATACTAAATATATAATGAAAATTTTTTATAAATAGATATTTCACCTACGGATTTATTTTTCTAAAAACTAAAAAATTTTTGAGAAGAGTTTTTGGTAATATTCCTTTATTTAAAATATTAAGATTCAATTAATAACTGTGTATATATTGATAATAATATTTTTTAAAAGCAGTAGTCATGCAGAACTATGCACTCAATTTCAGATACGTATTGTAAGTATTTGATGAATGTTTGAAAATAGACAATAAGTACAAAACGTCACAATAGTTATATGTATATAAATGAGAAGTATGAGAGATTCTTATGAAAAATATTTCTTTTAAATGATGCATTCAAGATAAAAAAGAATATAACATATACTTATTATAATGTTCAATAATTATAATTGTAATAGCAAGTAATACATTACTTGTAACATTTAACTTCCGCAATTTTTTTTTCCATGTATCCTCCTTCTTAATGACGTTTTTGTAATCTTTGCTTGAAGTATAAAATAAAAATGGATAATTCCTCACTTTTTATAAATAATAATTCCGTGTTTTTCACAACTATACGAACACTACCTCCAATTATTTCAACTGAGGTTTGTATCTGTAATATTTTTCGAACATATACGCTGGCCCCAGCACTACTGAATGTATCGCTACAGTGGCTTAAACCACTGTATGTATCGCTGTGGTGCAACGCCATCTATGTGACTGTCATAATGGTTAAGATAGAAATACAACTGTAGCATTATAGCGTCGAGCTAAATAACGCTTTCTGTGTGACCATGCCGCTATAATCTTGGAATCATCCTATTAACTTGGGGATATTACCTCACTTTTCTCCCTGCATTAAGTAGAGCATAACATCGAAGAAGGACGACATATTTGTAATTTGTATAAATTTGTCGCTGGCCCCTGCGCTATAGCATTTATCGCTGTGGCGTAAAGTTCTCTATGTGACTGTTATAATAGAAAAGATAGTAATATAACTGTACCGCTATGTCGCCGCTCTAAATATCGCCTTCTGTGCATATGAGCTTTTAACATATATACAACAGCTTCTAAAAATGTACAACCAATGTATAGCAAAATCAAAATCTCAAAGTGTAGAGAGTAATTATATTTATTTAGATTTATGTAAAATGTCATTATTAATTAACTGTTTTATAGCTTGTTTAATGGTTTCATATATTTTATATTTTTCGAGTTTAAAAGTGGCGAGCAAAACAAACCTCGAAGTTTTACTACCTTTATTATTTTGTAAATATTTCATAATTCGCCATATAAATGCATGCTTTGAGTTTTGTACCGATGGATAGGTAACAGCCAACTGTGCGGCGCTAGTAGCATCACAATTTTGTATATTATTCATCTCTGTCAATATTATAAAAGCATTGCTCTGTGCCTAATCTGCATAGCTCAATTAGGTATAATCGTGAGTATCGAGCGGTATTGTATGCTCACATCATATCGCGTTCTGTGTGTAAGATTCCACTAATTCTGAATGCCATTTCCTTTAAAAAACGAGAAAAAGATAGCAAATTACTAAGAGATAATGAACTTGGACAAATACTTTTGAAACATGCATTTTTTTATTATTCTTATTTATTTATGAAAGAGTTTAATTTATCTAGTTTTAGTATCTTATTTCGTTCCATTTTTTATTAAAATTTGAAAATTGGCTTTTAAAAAGAATTTTGACTTCCAATTTAAGACAAATATCATTGAAGATAAGCGTTAAGAATCTTAAATTATTCTTCAAGGAGTTAGGATAAGATTTGTCTGTTACCTCTTTAGCATTTTGTTGTTGTTCATTGGTTACTAATAATCGATAGTAACCTCAACCCACCGACTTGTCAACAGCGCAATGTAAGTCAACTTGTGAGATGAATTTGTGTAATAAGTGGTAATAATTTTAAAGTAATGTTTAATTTTAATTGATTAATGATTACTGCTGTGAGGAAGCGTTAAAGTTCAATTCTTATTTATTTTTCATGAAAGATGACATTTCTAATCAATGAATTATTTAAAAATGCTGTTCTTAATGAAGATTTATACACTGTTAAGCATTTCTTATCATCTGGTACCAACCCAAATATTCATTATGCTAAACATGGTTGTTCTCTTCTCCATCTGGCCTGCTCTCCAGATATAGCTCAGGAACTCATTACATTTGGTGCTGACATTGAAGCAAAAGATGCTTTTGGGCGGACTCCACTATGTTGTGCAGTGGCTAATACTAATCGCATTAAAGTAGTCGAGACTCTTCTGTCAAATGGTGCTAATGTCAATGTCAGAATGGGTCTTGATGTTACACCTCTCCATATAGCACCTAATGTCGAAATAACTAATTTATTATTATCAAGAGGTGCTGATGTAAATATTGTTGACAATTTTGGTAGAGCTCCCATCCATTCAGCCCTGATTGATGGTAAAGGATTTGATGTATTTAAGGTCTTATTGACAGCAGGTACAAATGTGAACATTAGAATGGCAAGATTTGAAAACTCCCTGCTACATTATGCTGACTCTTTAGAATTTACTAGAGAACTTTTACTGCGTGGTGCAGATGTTAACGCAGATAAAATTGATGGTCAAACCCCTCTGCATTGTGCTGTTCGGCATATGAAGGAAACTGCAGTTGTTGAAGAGCTTTTGAAATGGGGTGCATATGTCAATGCACAAGACAATGAAGGTGAGACAGCATTAGGTATAGCTATGAGGTGTTATCGTAAAAATTTTGGTGTTATTAAAGCATTGTTGAAATATAACGCCAATATCTACTGTGAGATGTTCGATTGTAACCTTGTCAGATATTGCAGTATCATAGATTCTGCAGTGTACAGTGATCTACCTTGTGCTAAACTGCTTGTTAAGATGTTCCTTTTAAAGGGTTGGGATGGAGATATGAAAGCACAAATACAATTCAATAGTCAGATAGGAGAAAGGTACGGAAAAGAATTATTGAAGTGTAAGGATGATTGCATCTCAGAAATAATTCAAATGAAGTCAGACAAAATGTTTATTAATTGTACATTATATAATTTACTCTCACAGGAAGAAAATTTTGTGAGGCCCATATATGGAAGTTACAAAACTATTGAAAAAGAATTAGAAAGCAAATATCCTAATTACCATGATGAGATCATGGAAGAGGTGAAGAAAGGTTTAGAAAGAGGTCGCTTACTAACCAGGCTAGAACAGTTGTATATAAGTTTAAAATCCTGTAAAGATATTGAACAGGAAATCAAACTAAATTCTGACTGCCTCCTCATGATTGCCAGTTATTTAAGTGATTCAGATATTTTAAACATCATTATAACATTCGAGGATTATTTCTGTCATCCTTAACATATAACAGCGTATGTTGCCACATTTTATTTCCTCTTTCTATTTGACTTGATTTGATATTTTTATAGAATATTATCCTATTACGGTGGTTTTTAAACTTATTCCATGAACAACTTTTTTTTTTTTTGCATACCTTCATTCCAGTCCTAGACCTTTTTAATCATCATGTTGAGACATAGTTATGTTTATAATTAATTACAAATACAAAACGTCTTCATGCAGGATTGGTATTAAATGAGGAAAATAATTTTAAAATTATGAAGAAAAATTGGTAATGTGAATTTTATCTCAAAATTGTTTTGCAAATCTCTGTCCATTTTTATTTTGGATAGGTTGGAATGAATATATGATCCCTGGGGATAAGATAAAAAGTTTAAGAACCACTGTATTATAACATTCTATGTCAATGTTTCAAATTTGTGAAAAATCCTTCAGTATTTATCTGTTGTTGAGCTCTGAATGGTGCTTCAGATTTAGTTGCTGCCATTGTGTTTACTGTTTTAAAAAATAATTATGTTGTTACAGTTTAAGAAAATTCATAAAAAAAAAAAAAATGATTTTGATTATAATGTTATTACTTATTATAAATATTATTGTTCCATTGTATAAATATGAACTCATTTTATTTATTTATTTATTTGTTTTAATGATTAGCGCTACTAACCGGTTGCAGATCTTGGGCTTCTCCAATCATCACAGCCTTGGGCTAATGCCGTCTCTTTCCTGATTCCTAGCATGTTGACCAAACTCTTTGACAATGGAAACTCGTGCTATAGGTTCAACATTATGTTATTTTAGTTATGATTATTGAACAATTAATTGACAAAAAAGTACTAAATAGTCTTTAAAGGTTGTCCAAACTGAATATCACATTCCAGGACTCATAGGATGCTTACACTAGCCAATGACAGAGTATGATTAAGTTTTTTAGAAACACGTACAAAGGAATTGATATTAATGCGTGCAATTGAACCATAGCCGATATGAATTTATTAGTAGCTCCAGAGGTCTACCATCACTTCTTTAAATATTTCTCATTGTATACCGGACATACTGTGTATGTAAAGGTGTGTAGACACTAGGGAATTCTTCGTTAGCCAACATGTAAAATGTAGTAAACAAAGTCGAAAAATAAAATAAGACAAAACAAAATGGTACAGCTAAATATTATTCAGAAATTTTTCATCTGCTCCTAGTCCTAGTCCCAAGCCATAAGTTATCGCCTACATATTGTGTCATTTTGTCCCTCAACCTAAGTGCAGTCAATCCCTTTTCCTATTCTCTCTTAGGATCCACCCTAAGGTTCTGCAAGGACTATAGCCCAATCGACTAATGATAATATTACAATTTAGATAAGTAAAATAAAAAGAAAGAAAGAAAATAGGACATATGATATTCGACTACGATTGTAGTATTTTATGAACAGACATTGGCGAAAATCTTTCCAATTACAAAAAGCAATAAAATTTATTTTGAATAATTTACCTAAGCTATTCAACTACTCGAACAAAACTTTTAAAAACGGATTAAAACATTTAAAATAAATGTCAGCTACAGAGCACTAACATTGCGGTAATGTAGTTTTACTCATTTTGGTTTGGAAATCAAAAGATTTGTTACATCAAAGCTCAGATGAGGAAAAACAATTTTGAATTGTTGAATTTCTATAATAAATGAATAATACCTTCAACATAAGGTTTTATTTAACTCATAGAATACAACATTTATGAATTATGATGTTTTAAAAACATATGTTAATTTAAATTTATAACATTCATCCCACCTTATTCATTTAAGAGGTAACATAGTCTTTTAAGTATGAGGGAGGTCTTCTAGTTCTTGAGCTAGCTCATAGCCTATCCTTGGAAGGGTTGTTCACTGCTTGTCCTTGGTATTCGTTTAGTATATTAGACCCAGAGAAGTCATCTTCCTGAACAGGTGGTACAACTACCGAACTAGGTCTGACGTGTTCTTCCGCTTCAATGACGATAGGCGCCCCTTGATTGCTATCTACCTCCTCGTTATATACGGTAGAATTTTTGTCTCCCGATAGGAGCAAGATATCTGGTCGATACTGTTGTTTCCCTTCCGTCTGGATAGCGAATATGAGCGTATTCAGCATTACCATCCAAGAGGGTTACTTCCTCTCACTAGCGGATCCAGGATTTAATTTTTGGGGGGGGGGCTTCAGTCCGAAAGCTTTTTTTTCATAAAAGTAACGATAATTACTTTGGAAAATACGAAAGAAACTAAGTACCTATACGAACTGGTGTTTAAGTGATTCCTAAAGCCCTTTTAAATGTAATTACACGAATAATTATACTTTAAGAGATATTTTTTTAGTATTTTTCCCGATAAAACATGGTTATATTTTACCATTTGGAGGGGGAGGCTTCAGCCCGAAAGCCTCCCCCTCCCCCGTAGATCCGCCCGTGCTTCCTCTACAAGAGGATCAGATTTAGAATGGCGAATAAACTGTTTTAAGAAAACAGGCCCAGAGTTCATAAGCCAGCTGGGAACTGATTCTCCATTCCCCGTACGTCTGGGATGATTGAACATACTTTCATTCGGTGTCTCATTAGTTGCTGTACATAATAGAGAACGCACAGAATGTCGAGCCTCAGGTAAAACCGATTCCCATTTGGTTACAGGAAAGTGTTTATACTTGAGCGCGAGTACTATTGTCTTCCAGATGATTCCGTTGTACCTTTCAACTTGGCCGTTATCTTGTGGATTGTAAGGAGTTGATCTAATGGATGCGACGCCATTAGATAAGAGGAATGTTTTTAATTCCTGTGAAATCAGCGATGTACCTCTATCTGAATGGATGTATGCAGGACGCCAAACAGGTAGAACAATTGAGTTAGAGCAGCGATCACAGAAGAAGATGTCATATCTCGGCAAGGAAAAGAGAAGGGGAATCGAGAATATTCATCTACAATCTCTAGAAGGTACTTGTTTCCGTTAGAATTTGGTAGAGGTCCCTTGAAATCAATGTTTAGGCGTTCGAACGGTGAAGTGGCTTTAATCAATTTCCTTTGAATCGTGGCTTTATCTCAGCACATATCTCACATAATGAGGTCACTCGTTTGATCATCTCAAGGGAAAAAGGTATATTTTTAATATGTACCCAATGATACATTCTCGTGTTTCCAGGATGACACAAAGAAGCATGTAACAGCTAAAGTCGGCTATCTGAATCATCCATACTTGAACAAATTCGAGAGAGTGCATCAGCTGCTGAATTTTCTTTGCCAGGTCTATACACAATGTCATAATGGAAGCAGGATAGCTCTAAGCGCCATCTTAAATTTTTTTTCATTTTTGATTTTCCCATTATGCTTGGAATTGAACATAAAAGCTACTGAACGCTGGTCCGTGATAAGATGGAAATGTCTTCCTGGGAGATAGCTTCTCCATTTACGGATTACTTCTAATATCGCATAGGCTTCCTTTTCTACTGATGAGTGCTTTTGTTCAGGACCGGATAAAGCTCTAGAAAAAAATGCTACAGGACGGCCGTCTTGCGTAAGAGTGGCAGCAATAGCATCATCTAAAGCCTCGGTTTCTACGGTGAATGGGGCATCATCCTCAATTGGAGTCAATGAAGCATTTTCAATTTCCCGTTTGAGGTTGCTGAACGCACGTAATGCGTCTCGTGACAAGGGAAACACACAGCGTGTTAGACGCAGTATTTTCTTAGAAAATTCTTTTTTGTAGGTCGAGTAATGGGCGAACATGCCAACGTCTCTCCTCAATGAAGGCGTGTCTGTTGGAGGTTGTAGATTTCGGAGAGATTGTAGCCTATCGGGGTCAGGTTGAATGATCTTGTTACTTATTAAATATCCAAGAAGTTTGATAGAAAAGGCGCTCTTTTCATTGTTCAGCGTTAGATTGTGCTTTTGAGCTGCATCCACAAACCTTTTCAGATTTTCGTCGTGTTCTCTTTGATCTCTTCCACAGACAGTGACATCGTCAATATATGCAAATGTATCCTTCAAGCCCTCTTTGCGAATTATTTGATCCATCACTCTTTGGCGGTTACCCCAAATGCAATCCTATTGAACTGGAAAAGCCGATCACACGCTTCAAAAGCAGTGTAGGACTTATCTTCGTCTTTTATAGGAATTTGATGATAAGCGTTACGTAGGTAGACTCTATTTGAGGAATTGGATATGCGTCTTCTATGATTGTTACTTGAGGTAACGAGTATTTGAGCTCTCCAAGGAGATATGCTCGGTTCAATTACCTTGTCGGTTAGAAGGCGTTCGATCTCAACTTCTATAAATTGTGAATCAGTTCCAATTTGTTGACGTGATTTTATCGCTATTGTTTTACAATCCGGTGAAAGATATTCAAAGAGTGACACGGGTGGAACATTTGCTAGAATAAGACCACATACAGAGAGCGTTGCTTTGGGGCCGCCAAAGTACAGGTTCACACTTCCGTGCTGCTTGAGTATATCATGACCAATGACCACGTCAGCGCACAGATGCGGAAGGACAGACAGTCTAACATCTTTATAATAGTGACCTATCATTCTAATGTCAACTACATATTGGCCACATGTTCTAGAACAGAGAGAAGTAGATGCCATTGAAATCTTCTCCTTGAATGGCTTAATCTTCAAGTTTAACGTAAAGGCAGATTTTTCGGTAATGAAACTGACAGAGCTTCCAGTGTCAATCAACACACAAACTTCTGAACCATTAACAACAGCTTTTGCTGTTGCCTTCGTCAAACTGTGTGCAACTAAACCAGAAGAATCACTTGCAACAATAGCAGCAGCAGTTCGTTTCTGAGACGTAGTAGACCTACAAACTTTAGAATAATGACCCTTTCGAACAACGATTACAGATAGCATCCCTCGCAGGACATTTGCTGCGGGTATGTATATTAAAACCACAAAAATAACATCTGACAGAAGTAGCAGCTAAGGTTATATTTTGTTCTTTAATATAATGAGGTGTAGCACTCTCATTTTGTTCTCTAATATGATCAAATGTAGCACCCTCAGCCTCCCAATTATTGATAGATTTGCAATCAGGTACTGCATTGACGGAACCTATGGGAATCAGAGAAGACATTGCCTGAGCTTGAGCTAACTCAAGGGCTCGAGCTCGTTCGTGAGCTTCCCTTAATGTTAGCTTGGTACTCTCAAGCAGACGCTAGCGGATGAAATATGATTGTAAGTCACTTATAAACGAGTCTCTAATAAGGTCTTCCCGATAAATTTCAGCTGTAACTGCTATGAAACTACATTCTTTGCCTAAAAGCCTAATAGCCTCTATGTATTGATCAACGGATTCGTTATGTTGCTGTGAGCGAGTATTCAGCTTATAGCGTGCAAATATTTCGTTGATTGGTTTTACATAGAGTTCCTTAAAATTGTTACTGCTTCAACATATGTATTTGCATGACTTACGTGTTGGTAGACGTCAGGAGATATGTAGTTGTCTCCTTCTGCAGCATTGACGGCGGCAATAAAGTTTTCAAAATTCATGAACCAATGCGCCCAATGTTTCTCTGCAGAAGTTGAGTTGGGGGTCTACATCGAATCGTTCTGGTTTGAATAATCTTTCCATTTCGCTCAGTGTTTGATTATGAGTTGAATAAATTGTAATAAATAAATAATACCTTCAACGTAAGGTTTTATTCAATTCATAGAATACAACAACATTTATGAATTATGATGTTTTAAAAATATGTTAATTTAAATTTACTTAAATTCATAACAATTTCTTCATCATGTTTTGTTTTTAAAATTGTAATTATTGTTATCAAATTTAATTTATCAAAATGGCATGCGATGGAGGTGGGAGAGGGGAGAGTTAAGACTCCCAGAAGAAACTTCTCAAACAGCTATTCAAATTTACATACAAATGTCATTCTGTGCCGTTTCTTGAAATAAAAAAGACTATTTATAAATAAAAAAACTTCTTTGATCGTGTTCTGGGAGTACTGAATATGATGCATCGCCTCCGACGACCTACGATGACGTACAAAAGTTTATTTTGGGGGGAGTGGGGGAAATTAGACTAAAAAACTTTTAAATAGTAAAAGCGAATAATTGTAGGTTATCCATGCGCTATGTTGTGGAATGATGCCTATGTCAGTGGTTATCAAACTTTATTGATAGCTGAGCACCGAAATCATTAAAAAAAACACAACTTTCATTTACCGCTTAACTTTGAATAGAAATTATTTTTTGGCAATGTTGGGCTATTATAAAAAATTTGAATTGGATTTTTAACAGAGTTAAAGCTTATAGCTAACAAATCATAAATACCATTTTAAAAAAATCTGGTGAGCACAACACCCAACTCTCGCTTACCTCTCTACTTCGAACAAAAATTATTTTCTGGCAATGTTGTGCAATTATATTTTTAAAAAAAATTGTTCTCCAGTTTTCAATTATCAAATACTTTCAAAAATTATATTTAGCATTTTTTCGTAAGTCTTAACATTTAAAACAAACCTAATTAAAGGTACTTACGAGGAAGACGTATATGAACATTGGGCATTTAAGACCTGAATGATATTAAAGACTACTTAATTATACAATGATAGGCCGTGTCTAATCAAAATCGTTGGATCCGTTTTTCTGAAAATAGTAAAAATGTGTATCACCGTTGATATAAAGTGGACTTCCGGTTAGCCGATTTTAAGGCAAAAGTTACTGTAATATCCCAAGCATACCTGCATATCTGAGCCATATACAAAGCTTAAACATGTAATAACACTTTCGTACGACTTTTCGTTTTAGAGCAAGACTGTTCACATACAGACACACTGATCATTATGCGGGGTTGTTTAAACTCAAGGGACCCCAAAACGTGAATTTCCGTTGAAAACTCAGGTTCGAAAATTTTTATGATCGCAATACTTTCCTTTACTATATATTACATATATAGGTACGTGAATCTTGTATATATAGGTACTTTCCCACCGTTCAATCACGTTTGGAAGCCAAATGGGTCCTCCCGGATTACTGGCTCTCGCTATTCCTTACTTGGCATGGGTGCTTTCGAGACAAGCTCCATGGATTTGGAAAACATGTCGGTCCTCTATGCCCTAGCTGTGGGATCTCGGAGACTGCTGAGCACATTATCATAAACTGCATCGCCTTTGAGTCGCTAAGGGCCAGATTGGTGCGGGAGACCGATCTCTATCTTTCACATAGTCCGATTTCCCTCAGCTAGTTACGGAAGAAAACTATCCTTACTACAAAGAATTTATGTACGGGTGGAAAGAAGCCATTGGATCCGCACACTTTAACCTCACAAGGAGCCGCGCCAGGGAGGCCGCTGGAACAAGAAGGAGCGGAATAAGGCAATAAACAACAAATGTAAATATGGACACTGGTCTCCTTGCAGAAGCAGGCAGTTATGCAGTGACGTATAACAGCCCAGATCTGCAAAACCCGTATTGCATCAATGTAGGGTTCAAATAAATAATAATATAGGCAAGAGAAAGTAAACACAATAATGGTGTTTCTGTTTATTTATTATTTATATCTGCAGCAATACCCAGGGAACCAAGCCCTCCTCCGATATTTGTAAAAAAAATCCAGTTATTGTAGTGTACAAAACTAAACAAAATCTGCTCTGGTAATTCTTGCCATAACAGGACCAACAATACAAAAATAACTCCAGATACTGCTGAAATTTACCGTAAAATAGTGAAGTACCTATTAGAAACGATTGCGAATTTTCATACGTACCAGCTGAGGCAGGAGAGAGTTACGAGTGGTGATGTAAAATTTGCTCTCCAAAACCCCATCTGAATTGGTAAATGAGAAACTAGAGAGGCTTGGTTCAAGGTACATCGGGTAACCAATGTTTTGAAGAAGAATAAGGAGCAGCCAAGGGTTGAAAATAAAGTTCCACTACCTTTATTTTTCGTGGATCTAGCCTTCACCTCGCATCGAGAAAATATATGAAATCAAGAGACACTACTTCACTATCGTGAAGATAGAGAAGCCATACCCCAAGAGGAAAATCGTGCAGTGTCACAATGGCCAGCCGTACGGCCACTCGAAGACTAATTGCCACCATTTGCCGCATTGCGTGAAATGTGGTGACATACACAAATCGGCAGAGGGTATCAAACCGATAAAAGAACTTGTAGTTTGATCCCTATACCTTGAGAGGCAACTACAAAGACTACTAAACTTATAAGAATCTCAAATCCAGATATCAGAAGACCTGAATTCAAGATGAGACAACTAGACCAAGAAGAGAACCTTCTAGAATAGTGAACAATAAAGTATAATTCTCCGAACTACTTGGAGTTAAGATGCCAACCAATAAATTTGAAGCCCTGCCGCAACAATAACCTCAACCCCAAGCTCTATATCCTGTTTATCCTAACATACCTAACCATCAACAACCTTAACCTCAAATTCCTCCTCCCTCAACAGATCTCACCAGTTTATTGGCATCATTCCACATTGAATTCAAATCAATGGTTCCCTCAATTCACTCTTTACAAATCTCGTATCTCACCTCATCCCTTCTGTAAAATATTCTTAAATAACTCTCATCCAACACATATCTATTCTCCTTTGAAATGTGAATGGTGTTGGGAATCACGTCGACAAACTAACAGCTTTACTACTAGACAAGAACATTGACATTTTCCTAATTACAGAAACTCGACTGACCAGAAAACAGCCATTAAAAATTCCACAGTATATAACATACCATACTGAACATCCTGACAGTAGAGTACATGTACGCTGTCATTGTACGCCAATCCCTCTCATCGCCTCCTCCCATTACCTACGTAAGATTTTCTACAATCGACCGCTATCGTAATCAAAACCTCCTTTCCGGTCACCCTTACATCAGCATATCTCCTTAGGTTATCACTTCATCCTGATCCTGGGTGCAAACTTAAATGCCAAGCATCAAGAATGGGGTTCAAAAACCACGAATTCTCGTGGTATAACAGTCTACACTACGCAAACCTCCCAACATCTTGACTTCCTATAGAACAATTAGCCTACTTCCAATCCTCTCAAAAATACTCATGAAACGAATCCTACCCTTTATAGAATCCCAAAATCTTCCCTCCCATCGGTTCAGATTTCGTTTGCAACACTTCACAGTTCAACAAGGACTACGAGTGGTCGATCATATTTTCGCAGTGCTGGAAGCAACCTAAATTTTTTTTCAAATTCCATCAGAATCTTATAAATCATCCAAATTCCCTTGCACAAACCCTATCTAGCTTCACTTACCCCTACAATCCTCCTCGAAGGTTGAAGCGGCAGTGGCACAGAGACCATTTGTAGTATATATGTCGGAGTTCTAGCAATGGCTAGATTCTTCACTCAAAACATGGTTGTTTGTGGCTAAAGCACTCTCGCTAAATTTCCACTAGCTTTAGCACCTGTGATGCGGTTGAGACAGTAACGCAGGGATCTCTTTGAGTCCTGCTGTTTCCTCTAAGGTTGGAGGAACAAGCCTGGCTTGAAGTTCCTTGCCTGATTGTATATAGGTATGACTTTGTTTTTAATTTGGTTATCTTTAAATTATTTTATAAGCCCTTAAATAATATAAATTTCTCCTTTCCATAATATAATGCATTTACTAATATTCATATCATATAACCATTTGATCACTGACCGATTAACAGTGCTTAATACTTCATTGTTGACATTCTTTTAATTATTTATTTTATTATGGCACATTTGCAGTATATCTCAATTATTTAGTTAAGACACTTTATAATAATAAGGTCTATCAATAATCCGAAAAATGGTAATAACCTGGACGGAATATAGCTTAAAATCTTAATTTAGAAGACTCCTTTCGCTAAGGCAACTGTCCGTGATAAAAGAACTTCGACAAACAGCGTCCGTTCGGGAACATTCTCCATGTGTGTAAAGGCCTTAGATAAAACTGCAGTATTGTATTTGTGGGGTTGAATACCTATAATCGATAGTAACTTTTACCTACCGCCTTTTCAACAGTGCAATGTGAGTTTACTAGTGAGAAGAATTTGTGCAACAAGTGTTATCAATTTTAAATTTATGTGTGACTTTTATGATAACTGCTTTGAGGAAGTGTCTAACCCAAATTCTGAATTTTTTTTTTCTTTGAAAAATGACATATTTAGACAATGAGTTATTTAAAAATGCAGTTCTTAATGAAGATTTAAACACAGTTAAGTATTTATTGTCATCTGGAATAAACCCAAATATTCAATGTAATAAGTATGGTTTTTCACTGCTCCATCTGGCCTGCTCTCCAGAAATAGTCCAGGAACTGATCACATTTGGTGCTGACATTGAAGCAAAAGATGCTTTTGGGCGGACTCCATTATGCTGTGCTTTTACTAATAATAATTCAATTGAAGTAGTCAAGACTCTTATATCAAACGGTGCTAATGTCAATGTCCGAATGGGACTTGGCGTTACACCTCTCCATATAGCACCTAATGTCGAAATAACTAATCTATTATTATCAAGAGGTGCTATTGTAAATATTACTGACAGTATTGGTAGGGCTCCTATTCATTCAGCCCTGATAGATGGTAAAGGATTAAATGTATTCAAGGCCTTATTAACAGCAGGTGCTAATGTAAACATAAGAATGCCGAAATTTAAAAACTCGTTGCTACATTATGCTGACTCTTTAGTATTTACTAGAGAACTTTTACTTGCAGGTGCAAATGTTAATGCAAAAAAAATTGATGGTCAAACCCCTCTGCATTGTGCTGTTCGCCATATGAAGGAAACTGCAGTAGTACGAGAGCTTTTGAAATGGGGGGCACTTGTCAATGCTAAAGACAATGAAGGTTTGACACCATTAGGTCTAGCTATGAGGTTTCATACAAAAAATTTGGATGTTATTAAGGAATTGTTGAAATACAACGCTAATATCAATTATACAAGATTTGATCCTATCCTTTTGAGGTATTGCACTATTCTAGAGTCTGCTGTGTTCGGTGATCTAACTTGTGCAAAATTGCTTGTTAAGATTTTCCTTTTACAGGGTTGGGATGGGAACTCCAACGTACAATTAAAATTTAATAGTCAGATAGGAAAAAGGCATGGAAAAGAAATATTGAATTATAAGGATGATTGTGTTTCAGAAATAATTCAAATGAAATCAGACAAAATGTTCATTAAATATACATTATACAATCTATTCTCACAGGATAAAAATTGTGTGGAGCCTATATATGGAAGTTACAGAGCTATTGAAAAAGAATTAAAAAGCAAATATCCTATTTACCATGATGAGATCATAGAAGAAGTGAAGAAAGGTTTAGAAAGAGGTCGCTTACTAACCAGGCTAGAACAGGTTTATACAAAATTAAAATTCTGTAAAGGTGTTGAACAGGAAATCAAACTAAATTCTGATTGCCTACTCATGATTGCTAGATATTTAAGTGATTCAGATATTTTAAACACCATTATAATATTCGAGGATCATTTATATTATCATTAATATATAACAACATGATTCATGTTACCATATATTTTCCTCTTAGTTTCTATTTGACTTGATTTATTTATTTATATTTTTAACATATATAGAATAATGTACTATAAAGATGGTTCTTAAGCTTATGTAATTCTAGGACTTATGTCTTTGACAACTTTTTGTTTTGTAGACCTCGTTCCAACATTTTTATTCATTATGTTGATAAGTAACAACAAATATAAAAATCTTCATGCAGAATTATTAACAAATAAGTAAAATATTTTAAAAATAAAGGATTAAAATTGACTTTGTCAAAAGTGTTTCACAGATCTGTGTTCATTTTTATATGTTGTAGGTTGGAATGGATATATAAACCCTTGGGGGTAAGATAAATTGTTAAAAAATCTTTATACTACATAGTTCTATATCAATGATTCAAATTTGTGGAATCTCCTTCAGTATTTAACAGTTATTGATTTATAAATGGAGCATCAGATTTAGTTAATTGTTTTAGAAAATAATTATGTTATTGTTAAAAGATATTTATAAAAAAACAAATATATATATATATATATATATAATAGTTACAATATTATTACTGTTTGTAAATATCATCTATTCTTTATTCTTCGAATATATAAATGGAACCCATTTTATTTATTGCTTTTTCTTTTTTTTTAATATAACAACGCTACTAACTGATTGCAGGTCTTCACAACCTTGGACCAATGCCATCCCTTTCCTGATTCCTTGAATATATGCCAACCCCCTAGACAATGGATACTTATGCTATGGATTCAATATTATGTTAATTTTTTTGGTAAGAATAATTACTATAATGAAAAAACTTGAGTCCACAAAACTTTTAATACTAAACAGTTTTTAAAAATTGCTCAAACTGAATATCACATTCTAGGACTCATAAGATACTCATGCTTGGACAGAATATAATTAAGTTTTTTTAGACAATTTTTTTTTTCCGCTCAAGAAAATAATCAATAAAAGTTACAGAGGAACTGATGTGTGCAATTAAACCATAGTCGATATGAACTTTTTTGTTTCTCATGAAGACTACCCCAGTTCTTTAAATATTCTTAGAATATACTGGACACAGTGTATACATAAAGGTGTGTAGACACTTGGTAAAGGATTCGTCAACATGGATGTGATTAACCGAAGGGTTCGTGTTGGTTTCTAGGTATTATAAAAAGAAAATTATTTTCCTTATGTCTATTGTGAATGAACATTTAAGATAGTGTGATACATATTATATAATCATTATTTTTAATTTTGTATGGATTTTCTACTTTCCAATCATTCCTCATTCTATGTGTGAGAAGCTGAATCGACAACTCCCAATCCTGTGCCAACTGCCGCCTCCAGTTCATTTCTCTTACTAAACGCCTTGACTCCGTCTTCCAGAGACATTCCTCCATGAACTTTACTCTCAGAGGCAATCCTGTCATCTCAGCTTTCTGCCATTCAAAGACATGACCAAACCACCTCAAAAGATATTCCTCTATTCTTCACTCTCTTACGTTCAAGCTTTTCTTTTGCAACCTCTCTAACTTTTTCCTTCCACCCTGCCCACTCCCTTGAGTAGATCTTTATAGGAAGGAAAGTATTTTTGTAGACAGTCGTTTTGGTCTACTAACTCACTTCTCTCTTGTTCAGGAATCCTTTATTGATGACTTTGAGACCTTTCGTGCTAACTACACTTTTATTTCTCCAGCCATGCTTATTTATGTGGGCTCTAGTGACAGTCGCTGTGAAATCACAGGGCTCCAACTGTGACGGTCACTATAGGCGTGACGTCGTGAAGGGCGAGTGTGTTGGGGTGTTTTCCGTTCTAGCATCCTCGTGCCTAGCGACGCCGGTTCGAATCCGGCCCGAGAGGGGTTGACTTTTATTTCGGGGTGGACCCACGGAATGAAACTCGTCCCTCCCACTCTGGTTAGAAAAGCTTTGGTTGTACCTCTAGAACCTAGAACAACCACTTCCCCTCCCGTATACAAAAAATGGTGGGTAAGGTTCACCAAAAAATAAAATAAAAGTCACTAGGCGCTTTACTACTACTCCAACTCCTAAGACTCCCATCGCTCAAGCAAACTGTGCTCTGTCAATTTCATTTATTTAAAATATGTATTAAAGGGATAATTCATGAAGTAATTTTAAATATGATTATAACTTTAGATGGTTTAAAAATCCATTGAATTAAAGCCGTATATTATTTAAATAACGCAATTTTTTCACTAATTAATTTATTGGTTATTTTCCGTTTATTTTTAACTAGATTAATTTTCAAAAATGTAAAACAATTGTTTCCGAAATGACATATTTTTTAAGTCTACTGTGCTATTGCGGCCATACTGGTTTTGCAGAACCAGGTTGTTACGCTTGTCTGGGTAACTGCCTGCTCCTGCAATGAGACCAATTTGCATATTATAATCAGCTGTTTATGGCTTCATATTCCACTCCTCTTCTTGTGAAGTTGAAGCGTGCTAGTCTAACGAGCTGAGATAAACCGTTCTCTGTGATAACATACAAACCGTTCTCTGTGATAACATACAAACCGTTCTCGGTTGATGCAAGAGATTCCTATTCCACGCAGGGGGCGTATACCTACAACCATAACTTTATAAATGGTCATTGTTTTTGGGTATCTGAGGTCACAGGACGTTCAGACATTGGGCCACTCCATTTCGCAGTTAGTCCAAGTGAGGAGTAACATAGAATTCTTTTTCGAATCAGACACTAAGGTACGTGACCTCGCTTGAATGTATTTGTCCCCTGAATCATTTTATTGATTGTGTGTGTCCTATCAGTTTTCCCTTTTAATAGAATCAGTTCCTCTGGGTCTTTGAAGCAGCCTTAGTCAACTTATTCCTCTCCCACCCGTTCTCGAACCAAGTTAGCTTATCGTTCTGCTTGTAGTTTTAAGGCTCTGCTGTTGGAGAACGCCTCTATGGCCAAATCATCTGCATAACCAGTGGCAGAAAAGCGCTCCTCTTTCAGCACTTCCAGAAACTCGTCAAATACTAGCTTCCAAAGTATCGATCCTTGTGGGTATCCCCACTCCATAGAAGCTTCAGTTTCATAGGAACTACGCATATACTTTACACGGTTGTCTTTTAAGCAGCTCCTTACTAATGCATCTATGTTTCTGAGAGCTTCATATTTTTGCAACTGCTGGATTACCAGTGGCCACCATACGCTGTCGAAGGTAGAGGAAATTTCGAGGAACAACATCAACATGATATATCTCTCAGTAGGACATCAGCTGTTCTCTTACACTTCGTATTGTCGTGGATGACCTGCCCAACCAAGAACTGGGGAGGTTCTCCAAGACCGAGAGGAGACATATAGGTCTATATGACTTGAGGAGCTGCTTATCCCTGCTCCCTCCCTTGTGGAATAGTCTCATATTGTCGATCTTCCATCTTTTGGGAAAGTGTTCCTTATCTAGGCAATCATTGTAGATTCCCAAAAGCCTGTCTTCAATATAGGGTATACTATTCTTCAAGATCGCCGCGTCTATAGTATCAAGTGCTAGAGAGTGACCAGTTTTCTGCCCTAACCTTGGGCTTGTACTGATCACGAGATGTAGTAGAGCGCCTCTCGTCGCGACTACATCTCTGATGCAACCGCCTGGTATTGTAGAAATCTCTCTTCATCTTGGTTAAGACCGGCGTTCAACATGGAGCAGGTCGAGCTCTCACCTTCCGGGTTCGGAGGGATTCTTCAGCAGCATTACAGGTAATCCAGATCATCTGTTTGTTCCGTTTCCGCCGCATCCCAGCCTTCGTCGACCAGTTTTCCCTGCAGCAATGACCGAAAGGCACTCCAATTTCCTTTTCGAATTATTTAACCTTTTTCTATCCCGAGGGAAACTTCTGAATTTTTCGTCATCCTAAAGGCTATTGCTTGGTGGTCGGAACTCGTCTCGGATCGGAAGACCCAATCGATAATGCGGTTTGCCAGCACCGGTGATACCAATGTAACATCAATCCACCTCTGCCCCCTAGCGCTAGAAAATCTCGGGGTAGCAGAGGGATCGTTCATAACCACTAGATGGCTTCGTACAATAAATTCACCGAGCTTAGCGCCCCTTCTATTTATTCGATTAGATCCCCAGACCGTGTTTCAGGAGTTGGTATCTGAGCATATGATCACGTTCCTGGTGTATGCCGTGATCATCTCCATGGTCCGGTAAATATGATGAGACCGCCGTAAAGGCAACATTATCCCATCTGATATGACAAGCAACACAATCCGCCATGGTAAACTGCCTCAGATCCATGACATCTAGGTATGGGTTGTTAACCACAATAGCAGCCCTGAGCCTCCTCTCTTCACTGCTCAAGGCTAAAACCCTCGATGTTAGGCCAAACCCTGTGACCTTGTTTCCCCGGCATCTCGTTTCCTGGACTGCCATGATGTAGCTTTGCGAGAGAGCGCGTAGCTCTTCCGCAACTAGACGCCGGCGGCCCATGTTGAGTTAGAGGATAAAATCTTACTCATAAGAAGTCCTCATCGCCATTTTTTTTGTTGACCAATTTAAATGCACAGGACAATCACGACTGCCCGCCATATGCTTAGTGTGCCTGGGATGGGCCTTTGACCTCACACAGTTGATGTATGTCGGTCATGCCTGAGCTATTTCTTTGGGGCATTCCTTGAGAAAATGTCCAGTACATATGATGGACATGTGGTCTTAGTGGCTCGTAGTCTTGACACTTGGTACAACGGGGAGCGTCCAGGTTATCTTCAAAGGTCATTGACCACCATCCTCCATTGAAGCATGCCGTGTCTAATAGGTGGAATCGTAGTGTTGGGTGCCAGATTTTAGTTATTTCATTCCTTGCTATAGCAGAGAAAACGGGCCGAAGTCCATCATTAACGAGCGAAGCTGGGATACATTAATCACTTAACTTTACCCGTAAGAACGTAATTAATGGCTCCGCAGTCCATGAATTCGGCACACCTTTAATTTAAAGCCTAGATCTTTTCTTTAGGGCAAGCTTGGCCTCTAGTCCTACTTCTCGCAGACCCTGCCATCCAATAACTTTCGCCGCTTGGGAGCTATCTTCCATCCAAACTAAGACCGAGACTCCCTTAGTAGCACGTACTATAGAGGCATTAACTCCTATTTCAGTAGGAGATGGCAGCTCACTGATAAATTCCACGTGCCCACTAGTTGATTCCATGTAGGTGGGTTTAAAGTTGCATATCTCTGCCGGCTTCGATGGCAAAGATTTTACGATATCTGCCATTGTCCTTGGCTTACTTCGTATTGAGCCAAATCTTCAGGAGAGACATCACTGGTCGGCTAAATCGGATTATTTAAATTACTAGCTACCTTGATAGCTGCTGTGGTCCTCCTGCGGCTTCTTTTACTGACTACGACTTTGTAGAGTTCAGTAGCCGCTGAGGGTCCAGCCGGGCTTGCTTCTCTTGAAGGACCGGCTTTGGCTAAGATTTGTGGTTGTGGTTCAACACGAGCTTGTCCCTCAATAATTTTTGGCACTGTTTTTTCAATTACAAGTCGAGCAATCATCTCATGAATACTAGGAGTCGTAAGTGACTAATGAACCGCTTTTTGGATGAGCTCAGAAACGTCTTCATTTGTGTATACCTTCTTACTTTTATCATCTAGTGTTTCAATTATTATATCCACCAAAGTTAGAATTTTTCTATTTATATAATTTTGCACCTTGATATTCAATCCATTATCTGCCCTTTGAATATAAACACTGAGATTCTCCTGGATTTGTAAGGCAGATTGGAGTAGGCTTTTAGCTGCAGTCTCCTCCGAATTTGCCTCCAATTCAAGAAAACCCTTTCTTGCCCGTTTGGCGTTTCACCATACTGTAAAGAAAGTAGTAAGCGCTATAAAATTTATTTCTATTTATAGTACACTAAAGTTTAGAGGTTAACTAGCTACGTTTATTAAATGAAGGTTACTTTTCAATTATTGTCCAATGAAATTTGTATGTATGTGATCTGTTATAGTTTTAGCTCTCGTAGGAACGTTTAAAGTTCAGAAAGTCTTGAACTAAGAGAAGATGACAAACCCGTAGTTCATCTTAACCTCACTTAAAACTAAAAACTTATTTACAAATAAAAAACCCAAAACAAGAACGAGAAAACATAATGAACAATAAAATGAAAAAACTGCTGTGCGCCTTTTGCAGATGGAGGCGATCTGATCCATATAGACAATGAAGAGTAGAGGGCTGAGGGAATCGTCTTGTTTCACTCCTATTTCGAGACTAGGCACTCCTGACCACTAGCTGATACAGGAATTAATTTTGGGAGAGGGCTTCAGCCCGAAAGCTTTTTTTTTCTATAAATATAACTATAATTAATTTGGAAGAAAAATATAGAAACTAACTGACTGTAAGAAATGGTGTTTAAGTGATCCTTTATGTCCTGTTAAATGTAATTAACGAAGAATAATACTTTTTAGAGGTAATCGTTTTCGTAAGACAGATATATTTACCACTGTGGAGAGGAAGGGGCTTCAGCCCGAGTAGTTGGCTATGTGGTTCATGATACTGTTTAGCATTCCTTATTTCTGCCATGGTTAATTATAAATTTATTTCTCCATTATTTATTACTACAAGTAGTTCGCAGTACAGAAACCTTTTTATGGAATTATTAATATCCAAAATCAAAATATTAACATTTTTATCCACGAACGTTCTTAGAAATAAGGTGGTCTACAAAAATATTGGGGTGTTTGACCTAAATAAACTCATTATTTTGTAATGTTGTGGGTGGGAGTCACGTCAATTGACCCAATATTTTGAATGCCACCTTTGTTTTTGTGATAAAATTATTTTACGATTCGATGTACGAAATGGAAGTTCATGAGTTTTTAGTACCTCATTAAATAGACTAAGTTTACTGATCTCGAAAGTGAAAACGCCCCATTTCTGAGAATTTTCGTAGATGAAGCCATTCACGAAGTTTCAGAAGGATGTTAATAATTTGATAAAAAAGGATCTGTACCACTCCTTATAAAAATATTATATCTTTATTTCAAAATATTGGATTGATGGTTGATTGTAGTAAATAATTGAAGAGAATTTGGTTGGATGTTCATTCAAAAATTCAAAGAAAAAATAAATAAATAACATTTATTTTTGCCGACGTTTCGGCCCAAAGTTCAGGCCTTCGTCAGATTTCACGAAAAGTTCCCATAATAAATAGATAGATAGATAGAAAAAAAACTTTATTCTGGGACTAAGTCCCTTCAGAATACCAATACTGTACAAAATAATAGAATATTACTGGCCTAAACGTTTGAAACAATAAATAAAATTGATAAAATAAAATAAAAAGTAAAGAAAACCTTACAAGCCATATACAATACAGATAAAACTATGTACAGAGCATTTAAAATTATGAACAAAACAATTAAAACTATGAACAAAATTATATATAAGGGTTGAACAACATAAACATACACTTTGGGAAATGAAGAACGAAAAAAGAGATACAATGAGTTCATTTCATAAAAAAAAAAACTTTATTTGAATATATATATAAAAATAAACAGTTAATTATAATTGAATAAAAAAAAGATGTATGTATTGCAATTCCTACGTCGATAGTAGGAAATGCATGTACTATCTCTTACCAAGTATTATGATTATATGATTGCTACACAATACATATATAATATTAAAAGTTAGCTGGTATCTGACTGTTTTTGGAACAGGAATTGGAATAGGAGGTTTTTGAATGTGTATATGGAAGGGGCATGTCGAATTTTGATCGGGAGGGAATTCCAAAAGTTGACAGAGCGGGCTATAAAGGAATTTTGGAATGAGGCAGATCTATGAGAAGGGATGTATAGGTCAGAGGGTCGGGATCTTGTAGCGAGGGTATGGATTGAGGACTTAAATTGGAGAAGGTTGTAGGCATAAGAAGGACGATGATCGGTAATGATTTGATAAAGGAAAGTTCCTAGGAAATATTTTCTTCTTAAGGAGGGGAAGAGCCACCCTAACTCAGTGTAGTGGTGGGAGACACGGGAGCGTCTCGGGGTCCCAATTACAAATCTTACGAAGCTATTCATAAGTCTTTTGAGTCTATCACAATATATCTAACTAATATCAATATTAGTTATTAAAATAAATCAAGCTTTATGACATTTTCATAGTTGCCTTAATATTTCATATATATAAGTAATTGAGAATATAAAGTTCTCCTTCCCATAGTATATATAATGCACTTTCTTATTTTCATATTACATAACCATTTGATCACTGACCGATAAACAGTGCAAATAATTCGTATGATTCAATATAGATGTTTTAATTATTTATTTTATTTTATTATGGCATATTTGCAGCTTATCTCAATTGTTTATAATAAAACGATAAAAGTAGTAGTGACTTTGTCAAGATTTAATTTTAAAAACCTTAATTTAGACTTCTTTCACAGATACCCACTAACCTTTTAGTGAACAGAGTTCGTTCGCGAATGTTCTCCATGTACTTATCTAAGTATTTTGGTTGTGATGTTGACTATCAATAATCGATAGTGACTTGAACCTACCGCTTTGTCAACAGTACAATGTGAGTCAACTGTTGACATTTATGGTGTAATAACCGGCAATAGTGTTATAGAGAACTTTTGATTTTATTAGATTACTGGTTACTTCCGTGGGAAACTGTTGAAACCCAATTCTGATTTATTTTTCTTTAAATATGGCCTCTGTAAGTAGTAGGTTATTTAAAAAAGCGGTTCTTGATGGAGATTTAAAAACTGTTAAGCATTTCTTATCCTGTAATGCTAACCTAAATATTGCATATGATGAATATGGTTCTTCTCTGCTACATTTAGCATATTGTCCTGAAATAGCTCAGGAACTGATAACATTTGGTGCTGACATTGAAGCAAAAGATGCTTTTTTGCGGACCCCACTATGTTGTGCAGTGGCTAATATTAATCGCATTAAAGTAGTCGAGACTCTTCTGTCAAATGGTGCTAATGTCAATGTCAGAATGGGACTTGGTGTTACACCTCTCCATATAGCACCCAATGTCGAAATAACTAATTTATTATTATCAAGAGGTGCTGATGTAAATATTGTTGACAATTTTGGTAGGGCTCCTATCCATTCAGCCATGATAGATCACAAAGGATTTGATGTATTTAAAACCTTATTGACAGCAGGTGCTAATGTAAATATAAGAATGGCGGAATTTAATAACTCCTTGCTACATTATGCTGATTCTTTAGAGTTTACTAGAGAACTTTTACTCGCTGGCGCAAATATTAATGCAAAGAAAATTGATGGTCAAACCCCTCTGCATTGTGCTGTTCGCCATATGAAGGAAACTGCAGTAGTACGAGAGCTTTTGAAATGGGGGGCACTTGTTGATATTGTAGACAATCAATATGAGACAGCATTAGGTCTAGCTATGAGGTGTCATACTAAAAATTTGGATGTTATAAAAGAATTGTTGAAATATAATGCCAATATCAATTGTGCTTGGTATGATCGTACCCTTAGGAGGTATTGTACTGCTATGGAGTCTGCTGTGTTCAGTGATCTACCTTGTGCAAAACTGCTTGTTAAAATGTTGCTTTTAAAGATTTGGGATGGGTACTCGAATGTACAAATAGTATTCAATTTTCACAAAGGAGAAAGGAATGGAAAAGAATTGTCGAAATATAAGGATGATTGTATCTCAGAAATAATTCAAATGAATTCAGATAAAATGTTTATTAAATTTACTTTATATAATCTACTCTCACAGAAAGAAAATTGTGTGAAGCCTTTATATGGAAGTTACAGCATTATTGAAAAAAATTTAGAAAGCAAATATCCCATATATCATGATGAGATCATGGAAGAAGTGAAGAAAGGTTTTGAAAGAGGCCGCTTACTAACCAGGCTAGAACAGTTCTATACAAGTATAAAATTCTGTAAAAATATTGAACAGGAAATCAAACTTAATTTAGATTGCCTACTCATGGTAGCCAGATATTTAAGTGATTCAGATATTCTGAACATCATTGTAACATTTGAAAATCACTTCTATCATCTTTAACATTTAACAGCTTAATTCATATTGCCATATTCTTTTCCCATTTGATATTTTTAACATGTATTGAATAATGTACCATTATGTTGGTTCTTAAACTTCTGTCATACAATATCTTTTAGGAGCAAGGGTATGATGATATGATGGTTTGTCACTGAAAAGCGGAACACTGCCTCTGATCTTGTATATAACGGATAGGTTGGAATAGATATGTAATTCTCAAGAATAAGATAAAAATCTTAGAACCTTTATTATACCTACATGGTAATCCCATCAAAGACCTTGGAATAACCTTTAATTAAATGATTTTATGGAAAAACCATATATCCAATATCTCTCGCTGTACTTTTTCCAACTTAATATGTCTAAATTAGTTATGTCATCTATTTCCATTTGGAACCCATAGGCTCCTAGGTACTTCCTTAATATTTCCCTACTTTGACTGCTGTATGGTACTACTGCTTCAATGGGGGCGTCTCTGAGGATCTCAAGGCGAAACTAAAATGTTTGATAAATAAATAATTTGATAAGCTGTGTATGATCCATCTTCACGATCCCAATAGACTCCTCTGTTTCCCGTTTTTATGAAAAGTTGATGTGACTTTATCCTGCCATCCTTCCACTCCTAAGTCGACCAATCCCGCCATCCTTCATATATCTCCGAGCTCCTTCAATTCAAATCCTCTATTCATTCCCACAATACCTGTTCCCAGTCTTTGGATTTATACACAAGGGCCCACTGAACCGCTGCTTTCGACAGATCATTCATTATCCGATCCTAATCCCTATGGAACTCCATCCCTTCCTACATCCGTCACTCCTATACTCTCCCTTCCCTACCTTTAAATCTCTAAGGCTCCATAGCCCACATTTCTTTCTTTCTGTATTATTTTAAAGTATAAATAAATTATTATTATTAATATATTTTTAATCAAAGATTTGTGGAATATCTTTGTGTGTTTTATATGATTATTTTTATTGATTTTGGAATTGTACTTCAGATTTAGTTTAAACCATTTTGTTTACTGTTAAAAAAAATAGCTAAGTAAATTATTGAATAATATAGTTTATTAGTGTTGTCAAAAGAAATTCATAAAAAAAAATTATGAATTATATGGCCAGTCTATCAACTGCTTCCTGCAGTGGCACATGCCATGGCCTGATGAAGACCTGCAAGGTGGGTTGAAACGTCGGCATTACAATTAAAAATACTATGTTTTAAAAATTTAGTATTTATTTGACCACACAACTTCTCATAAAAAAAAATTATTTTACATTAAGTTTTTGTAACTATTTGTAAATATCATAATGATATAGTTACAAAACCATTTTATTTATACTTTTATTTAATGGCTCCCCTAACTGTTTCCATGTTTTTGCCTCCTATGTTCCAACTATTAAAGTCTTTAAAAATCATTAAAACTGAATATCATCTCTAAGATTCACACTTGAGCAGTCAATTTCAGTTTGCATCATTAGCCAAATTTATCAATATTACTTTTTTGTTTTTTCTAGTGTATGCAACTCATATTTTCTTACATATAAAAACTAAAAGCAGACAAGTGTTTATTTCATTTTGAGGAAGAAAAGGTTATAAAAGAGTTGAGTAAAAGATTCTTAAGCTAACATTAAGGGTGGGAAACTGTCCTGATATAGGAGACATTCTCATCAGACGAAAGAAGAATTCAATGTCCATATCCATTTAATAGAAGTATTGAACTGTAGGTAATATAATACATGATGGCAGACAATTCATATGTGTCAGGTTAGTTGAGATGCCAGCTTACGGGAGGTTTTCATTTAAGAGATTGCACTGTGGTGAATAAAATACACATTCACTGAGGGAAATGTTAATCACTGATGAAGATTTAGTCTGACAATGAGCCATGTTTATATTGTACTCTAATGAGCACATAAACCAAACTTGCTAATAGGTGAACAGACAAGCGGATGATGTAACATTTAAATGGATGAAAAATGTCCGATTATTTAAGTAGCTGACAATTGATTAATGGGGATGGAATGGAATTAAGTTAAAGGTCTGCATCTAATCCTTACCACTTCTACAATTCTGTAGGTCTAATTTTCTGTGATTGTCTAGTGCCTGTGATAGAAAGTATTAAGAGCCTCTGTTAAAAGTTGAGTATTTGTTCTATTCATTAATATCAATCTAAATTAGGTAGCTAAAATAAGCCCTATATTGATTTGTAATAAGATAATTCTAAACATTAATTAATGTTTTTTTTTTTGAGGAGTTGATTGGAGGTGTGGTCAAATTTAATACTATATATTAAAATAGTATTTTATTAGATATGCCGATGTTCCAATCCACATTGTGGGTCATTAGGACAACAAAAGATAAAAGCTATAAATATAAATAAGGACTAGATAAAAACAACATTAATTAATTATTAGTAGATATTAAATAAGTAAGATGTCTGATAAAGAACTTATAAGATGACATCAGTGATGTAGTATTGTTAGAAATCAAACTATTATATATATAATTGATAATAAAAAAGAAAGTTGAATTTAGCATGTAAGTTAAAATTTAAACAAATTTTGATAAAATAAGAATAGAATATTAGTTGATAACAAACTATTAAAGGTTACATGTGATAACTTCAGGTTACCAGATAAAAAAAACTGAAGGAGTAATAAGATAACATAAGTGCTTTAATGAGTTTTAGTATCTTAAAGTAATTTTTTTGTTATCTGTATATTGGAGTAAAGAAAAAATTAAAATGAAGACCCACAATGTGGATCAAAACGTAAGTGTATCTAATAAACACTATTTTCATATATGAAATTATATTATATTTTCATATATATTATTAAATTTGACTGATCCTCTCCCCTTCCCAACCAACTCCTCAAATTATAATCACGATCATGTCTGCACCATTAATTAATGTTAATGTTATTGTTTTGTTTTAATTCTTTACAATAAATGTATCTAATGTTTGAAAACCAAAGTTGTATAAGTTTATGAATATGTTATGTTTTATATTTCTAAGAGTATTTATTTTTAACTATAAATTTATATACTAATAAATATCTATATAAATAAAATAAAGATTTTCTCTGTACATTGAATAGAATCAACCCGTTTTATGATATCTTTCCGTTTCATACATTGCAGACACCAAATCCACTTTTAAAAAAATTTTTGTCTGTCCTCATTGCAACGAAATTTTGTCAGAGGTAAGTTCAGCAATGGCTTATTGTAGACTTTTGAAATTTTAACATTATATTAAGGTTTGCTTGACTTAAAATATAGGCTTTAAATGAAAAAAAAAAATTTAGTAGAATCAAAGCTATGAATTCTTGAGTAATTTGTTTAGAGATCCCGGTCAGGCAGTTACTTCGATTCTTATCCCAACCTACTCTACCATGAGCCACATTTAAAAGTTGTACTACTCAACTGATGGGAAAAAGTACCACAGCTCAACAAGAAAAATCCGGAATACCGAACATCTGTAACGCGTTGTCACATAAAACGGGTAAAACACACTCATTTTTCAACATTGTCCGATATTCCCGTTCAAGGTGTCATTCAATTCAACTTCCCGAGCCTAACAAATGGTGTCGTATACATTTTTAGGATTAACCAAGGGAATTAGCCAGAAATCATGTAAAAAAATCCAAAAATTTCATCCCGCCCGCCACAATATTCAGATCAAGTTCTAATCTTAAACGGATGTAGGTGATTCAATGTCCAATGTTATTTTGGTTATTTTGCCAGCGATAAACTCAGCACAGTTTAAAGAAGTGGAGAGACTACAACTCTTTTTTATTAATTAATCGACTCCACAATCTCCTCGCTTCAGCGTAAATGAAAATTAAACTCTTAATAAATTTTAATGGATCGGTGTTGGTCGGTTTAGTCGTGTGGTACCTTAACAAATAGACGAATAACAAAGTTTTTGTTATGACTATTAAAGAACCATAAGCCCCGCCATAAAAAAAATTCAAAACAATCCTCCCCCCATAATATAAAATCCATCCCAAAAAAGATTCTCAAATTTTAACTATATACCCGTCAATGATGGGTACATCAGCTAGTATTATATAAGAATAGATAAGTGTTTGTTGCCAGGCCATGTGAACTCCAGTCAGGAATATAAACAATTACGAAGATTACAGAACTACTGAATAATACCTAGAGTCCATTGTATTGTATTCATTGTGTCAAGTATTTTTACACTTTCATCTAAAATAGTTCTGTATATTTTATCATAACCAGTAAATGATATAATTATCAGTTCCATGGTTATTTAGTATTTTTAAAATGTACTTTTACTAATTATTTTCCCATTGCCAATAGCACAATGCCACTGCAACATACAAACATTTGAACAAATTCTATATGACTACCTAATTTTTAACAATAAAAAGTACCATACATTAGAAATATAACATTGAGAAGAATATTTGTATGTTTTTGTCTTTATTTCTTAGTGTGTTTTTAAAATCTTTTCTTTTAAGCGTTTAATCAGAAAAATGTCAATTTTCAGAGAGAGTATACATTATTTGAGTATATAAGCATTCTTGGTTTTAATACAAATAATAAAAGTATTGTTTACGACATCAAGGAATATATACCTTTTATTTCAAACAAGACAACAATTTCTTATTGGAAAACAATTTTTCAAAAATGAGACAATCTGTACAATGAAACTGGCATTGTCAAGTTCAAAATGTTCATTACAATAAAGAATATGAAGCGTATGTTATTTCTTTCTGACATTTCACATATTTATATCCATTAACATTCTATTAAAATATATATATATTATTATTATAAAATTTCATTGTATTCTTGGAATTGCAGTTTTACGTATTTTCATTATTCATAGAATTATGAATCACTTGAAAAATTATGAAAACTAAATTTAGCAATTTTTGATTGTAAAGGCCTTAAATATTGACACACTTACGCGTGCACACATGCACATATTTATAGCATGATTACAATGAAATAGATTTCATCATGGTTCCAGTAGCGAAATAATTAAAAAAAAAAGATACAGATGTGTAACATGTTTATCCTTAAAACGTAATCTTAAATGTTTACTATACAAACTAGTTTAATATCCTAAAATTGAATAAAATCTTTTAACCCCTAAATAAAATTTAAAATGCCAAATTTATTTCTATTTGATATGCTAGAATTAAATAGCTGATAGAAAGAGATTGACGACATTAATTGTGATACTGGGCCTTAATGAGATGGTAGTATATGCCACGTACTTGAAGGAGTTCGGTATGAGTGCCTAATTCTTTAACCACACCTTGTGACATGACTGCTATCAGGTCGGCATTCTCGACTGTAGACAAACGATGGGCTACAACAATGCTTGTCCGTCCTTTTCTTGCATTATTTAGAGCATCATGCACTACCTGAAGAGTATAATTTTAAAAATGAATAGTGTATTTTCAAGGTTAATGTATTTATATTTTATAAAAATAATTGTGTACACCTTAATAGGCTTATCATTGTCAGCTAGATAAATAAGTATTTATACTCTATGTTAATACTTGTTTCTAGTCAAAATTTTACTCTATGAATAATCACTAATCTATCTATCTATCTATATATATATATATATATATATATATATATATATATATATATATATATATATATATATATATATATATATATATATATATATATATATATATATATAGATTTACTTCAATCTTTATCAATCCTAGTTAGCCCAGTATATATTTTCACTTTGCAATTTATTATTACATGGAGAATAATAACTACGTTTACTGCTGAGTTCTACCTATTTACTCATTAAAACTATTTATATCAAATGGTGCAATTACAACCTTCTCACTCTCAGAATCTAATGCAGACGTAGCTTCATCCAAAAGCAGAATTTTAGGATTCCTGAGGATGGCTCTTGCTATAGCTACTCTCTGCCTCTGACCTCCCGATAGCTTTGAACCTCTCTCACCAATGTTTGTCTCATAGCCCTAATATAAATTCAGCAGCATAAATTGTTAGCATATACTATTTATTAGAATCTTTTTTTCAATTATAGAGGAAAGATAAGTATTTACTTGTGGAAGGCTAGCAATGAACTCATGAATATATGCAGCTTTTGCTGCATCTATAATATCTTGATCTGTCACTATTCTTCCAAGAGCAGAGATCCCGTATGTAATGTTATCTCTCAATGAGCAATCAAATAGCATTGGCTCTTGTGTCACTAAGCCAATTTGGCTTCTTAGATATCCAACATTTATTTTTGCAATATCTGTTCCATCAATTAACTATAACAGAAAATGAACTTTAAATTTTTACAATAATAAAAAATAAAAATCTGGTGCGACATTCATCACAATGTTTTCACTTACGAACTACTTAAATAATTTACTTTCAGCTTAAATAGGGTTTGTTAATATTTAATTATTTAAATCTATTATCCTACCCAAAGATTTTAAAAATTATATTTATTGAAATTTGCAACTGAATTAACTAAAAATACTACAATAGCTATAATGAAAATGACAGGCTTGTAGAGAAACTACTCATTGGTAGCACTTCAATTACAATTGTCATCTTTTTAGATGCCTAGGAGGATTATCAGGAATCGAAGATGATGCACAGTTAAAAACTAGTGGGTTGAGATGGGCCTGAAGTTTATTTTGGATGGATAGGTATATGGATTATGCTAAACTGGCAACATTTTGAACACTAAGATCATAATGTATAATCTTATTGGAAACTAAGCAAGGAGCATTGAGGATTTGACGAAGAATTTTGGATTGTAAGGATTGGAAATAAGAGGAATTTGATCGTTTAGTAGAGCCTTAAAGCTCAACTCCAAAGTACAAATAGGCCTTACCTAAAGTAATTAAAAGTTATCAACATGTAAACACTCGTAAAGGAATGAGTATCAACAGCTGCAAGAATAAGGTCATGACTATAGCAAGAGATGAGGGGAATGTGGGAGATATAAGAATGATATATAAAGGAGAAGAAGTGAAGAATGTGGACTACTACACCTACCTTGGAACAATTTTTAACAAATCTGGGAATATAGAACAAGAAGTTTCTGACAGGATAAAGAAAGCAAACAGTATATATTCCCAGATTTGCATAGAGAAAGGAATGAAAGAAGAAGAGAGGAACTCCTGATACCCTCACTGAAAGCAACTATGCCGGGAACTTAGATGGTATGGACACATGTGTAGAATGGGAGAAAGAGTATCAAGGAAATGCATGGAAGCGAGACCAACTGGCAGAAGACCACGTAGCAAGCCTAGAAGAACATATATGGAACATATCCAGCGGCTAGGTGAGGAAACAGGGAAAACCCTAGGTCAGGTGAAGGAATTGGCGAGAGAAAGGGGTTTATGGTCGAAGTGGTTTGAGGCTCCTCCACGCTGAAAAGCACACAAGGAGGAAGAAGAAGAACATGTAAACACAGCTTGAAATATTTTCAGCAGCATGAACTTCTCTCCTAAAAGTACAACAAAATAGTTTTTAAAACAATTCAATGGATTATATATTTTTTTTGTCAAATTTAAAATTAATTGTAAAAGTGCTAATTTAGATAGTTTGAAAAATACCACAAAAATATGTTGTTTCTTATAATTAATATCAATTTTCAAAAATTATTTTTCAAAATTTTTTCATCACTCTCTATAACATACTACAACTTTATATATTAATATTAATTTTTCTAAAATCTTTAGCTTTCCGATGATATATTTTATATATACTTCTACTCTTGTTTCTAAAAATTTGTTTTCTACTTCAGAAAAAAAAAATGTTTCTTCTATTGTTAATTATAAAATTTTTTCATAGTATCTATTTAGGCATTTCTTATTATTACTAAACAGGAGAGATTATTAATTACTTCAAAGAAATCAAATTAAATGTATTTTAGAAGAAGCCATTTTGAAAATTCAGCATCTTTTGTTTCTTTTTATAAATACTTAATATATCGGACTTTAAATTAAAAGAGCAAAATACTGTCCAATTTTAAATTATGAAAGATAAATCAATACATAAATAAAACCAAATTAGTACATAGACATAATCAAGTCATTGCAGAATTTGGAAGAGGTGAGAATTTATTTTAACATAATTTCAAAATGAATATAAGCATATGGTAAAATATAAGTACTTATAAAATGCTGACTATTGCATTTATTTCCCTTTTAGCAGACAAATATAGAAACAATATTTAAATTTCTTTTGTATATAAATTATGGTCTCTATCCCACCCAATATTTTGACTCATCACCCTTATCTTCAATTATTCACTACAGTCAACCATTAACCTACAATTATAAAAAAATATAGCGGCCTTCTTTTTCAGTGGTACTCATTGAACTAAAAATATTTCGTGGCACTTAATTATTTATTATAATCAAATAAATAATTAAAATATACAGTCGAAAGGGTCAGTGACAAAAACAGCATAAATATAATACATAAGATGATAATGAAAAACATACGGTAATTTATAGTTATAAATAATACTTTATACCGTCTACAATTTTTACTTTCACTTCCCCTTTTCTGAAAATACATATATCTGCTAAAAAAAAAAGATGGTAAGTAAAAGTTGTATGATGCACACACTGCACCAGATTTTTTTATGGCATTTACTCTGCTCAAAATGTTGAGTTAGTGGTAAAATATAAGTACTTATAAAATGCTGACTATTGCATTTATTTCCCTTTTAGCAGACAAATATAGAAACAATATTTAAATTTCTTTTGTATATAAATTATGGTCTCTATCCCACCCAATATTTGAAGAAGTAAGTAAATATGGTCTCATATTTTTTGCTTTTTTTTTTTTATCGTGCTAATGTGTTCTAATAATAATCTACTTTACTTACAATATGCCCCTTGTTGGGATTGTAGAACCTCTCTAAGAGAGCGATAACTGTTGATTTTCCTGATCCTGAACCACCGACCAAGGCGACTGTTCTACCTTGTGTTACTTCGAGACTAAATCCTGTCAGAACCTGAGTGTGCCCTCGAGCCGGATAAGAAAATACTACATCCTTAAATTGTATATTCCCCTTTATTTCCTAAATTAAACAAACAATCAAATTAACTACTTAATTTGTTATATTATTTCTAAAATAGTTTAGTCTTTCAAAAAGTAAGGTCTAATTGGAAATAAAACTTTAATAAGCAAATTTTAAATCATTCATTATAGAAACAGAACAAAGTGATGAAATTAATTGTTGGGTGCATTCTCATAATGATTACTTTAAGATTAAACAATTTTTAATGGTTACAGGTTTTTATAATTAATAAAACTTAGTCATATAATAAATTGAACTTGGCAAATTTAGTCATTGGTCATTTCAAATATCTATTTGATCATTTCTTTACGATATTTTTATTTCTTCTCAGCCTTACCTAATCAGTTTAGTATCCTTAAATGTTAATTCTATTTACCATTTACTTCAGCTATTCTTCTATTTCACTTTTATGAAAGCTTTGTTATCAGTTATCAACCCTCAGTCAAAAAATAGAACTTAACTAAAATGTATACCATTTTGAATACATTTTTACATTCACTAACCTGTATATAAAATATTTTCGCACATGGCTGGGATGTTATAGCAACTTTTTTGTCAATATCGGCTTACCAAAAGTGCTATTACATATTTTCAATTTTACACAGTGTTATATTACAATTTTCTTGAAAAAACCTCTGACCATTTTGATTAAATTCATTATATCAGTGTAGAAGTAAGAGCTTTCTAAAATAATTTTGATTGTTGATGAAATGTTGTTCTCATTGATATTCTCTAACATGGCTTAAATGCCTAATTTTCAATTTTTTTTCTCTATAAAGTTCTTTTAATTTTTTAATTTGAAAAATTAATCACTTCATAACCTGATATAAGAACTAAGAGATCATAACAGAAAACTGAAAAAACCTGAGCAGGCAAGGACGTAGGAATTGGCTTCCATACGTAACACATGCTTAATAAATTATGGGCTTCAATAATATTATTATTACATATACATGTGCGGTTTTCATAAATGCTAGCGTTTGTTTATTTAATATTTAATTGTATAGATTACAGCAATATAAAAATTAAAATTTGTAAATTTGCCAATGATTAAACAAATAAAAATACTAGTAATGAAATATAAATAAATATAGAAGAGAAGGATGGTTGGAGTGATCAGTCAAAATAAAAATATAAATAATAATATTTATTTTTATATTTGCCGACATTTCGACCCGAAGTTCAGGGCTGAGAAAAGAACCAGATAACAATAGGTATGAGAAACATGAACAATGTAGGTAGAAAAACTTAAAGTAAAATGAAGTAACTAGAGTGAACATTAAAGTAAAATAGAGCAGGTAGAATAATAATAATAACAGAGAACTAAGAAATAAATAATAATAACGTCTACAAAGTGGGGACTAATGAAGTAAACATATTCAAAGTAAGGTAACATAAGAACTAAAAATGTAAGTTTTTTTTTAAAATATTAGGCCAAAGGTCACGAAATATACACAGATTTTACATCCTGTATTATTTATTCGATGTTTCGGCTTCAGGAGCCATTTTCAAGATCCTGCAAACTAATTTTAATTCAGTTCTTACAGTTCAAAATACATTCTTATTAGACACATATTAATTTAACAACCATCAGTAATATAAATAGTCCAAATTCTATTTTATAAAAAATTTTTTTTTTTTCATCATCTACCTACCATTTCATAGAATGTCGTTTTTTTACTTCTAAAAAGTTGTAATAAATAAATAATTAATTAAAATAGAATGTTAAATTACCGAACCTGAATGATATGACTAGAAAACTAAAAATGGTAATCTTAGGATAAAATCTAAAACAGAGAAAAGGAATATGAAGTTATATTAGGAAATAATAGATATAAATAGAAAATTGAGATATTGTAAAATCTATCTAAATATACTGACTAGGTATAAGAGAATAAAAAGTTTAAAAAATGTAAAACCTTCGTTAACAAACCTTCAAAACAGATTCGTTCATCTATCTTATCTTAGTTTTCTCCTTCCTGTCATTCTATTTTCCATATTTCCATCTCTATTTTGTATACATTGAAACATTTGCTCATTTATTCTTTTTTTTTTTTTTTTACATTATTTTAACTTTCTATTCTCTAATGTAGTCAGTCTACTTTTATAGATTTTACAGCATCTCTAATATTTCTATTTATATCTATTATATTTCCTAATTATTAACTTGCTTATATTCCTTTTCTCCTCGTTTTACATTTTTATTTCTAAGTATTAACTACATTTTTAGTTCTTATGTTACCTTACTTTGAATATGTTTACTTCATTAGTCCCCACTTTGTAGACGTTATTATTATTTATTTCTTAGTTCTCTGTTATTGTTATTATTCTACCTACTCTATTTTACTTGAATGTTCACTCTAGTTACTTCATTTTACTTTAAGTTTTTCTACCTACATTGTTCATGTTTCTCATACCTATTGTTATCTGGTTCTTTTCTCAGCCCTGATGAAGGCCTGAACTTCGGGCCGGAACGTCGGCAAATGTAAAAATAAATATTATTATTTATTTTTGCTATTTTTTATTTTGACTGATCACCCCAATCACCCTTCTCTTCAATTATTCACTACAGTCAACCATTAACCTACAATTATAAATAAATATAGCGGCCTTCTTTTTCAGTGGTACTCATTGAACTAAAAATATTTCGTGGCACTTAATTATTTATTATAATCAAATAAATAATTAAAATATACAGTCGTTAACGGAAAGGGTCAGTGACAAAAACAGCATAAATATAATACATAAGATGGTAATGAAAAACATATGGTAATTTATTGTTATAAATAATACTTTATACCGTCTTCAATTTTTACTTTCACTTCCGCTTTTCTGAAAATACATATATCTGCTAAAAAAAAGGTGGTAAGTGAAAGTTGTATGATGCACACACTGCACCAGATTTTTTATGGCATTTGTTCTCCTTAAAATGTATAAGAGTTAGTGAACAAGTTATCACTTATTATAAATATAAATTATATTTTATCTTTCATCATGAAAGTAGGAATTAAAATAAACTATGAAGTTCTTTATAAGCTCCAAATTAAATTTTTCAAAAATTCTAATATCATTCCGCCCTTAATCAAGCTCAAGCTTTTGTTATACTGCACAAAATTATGGAATGAAATCTTGACCCCTATATTTAGACAAATATGGTGTTTTAAAATGTCTTGGTAGGTTCATTTACCTATCTAAAAGTTTTTCCTGTCAACAACTGTTACACTAATAAATATTTACTTTTTTTTGTACTTATTGTTATATTATTACATTATTGTTATATTACTTATTGTTATATTATATATTATTGTATTTATATATATATATATTATTGTCACCTGCAATTATTCAGCTTTCAACACTACTAAAAGCTAAATCAACTTACTGGTCTTTCACCTTCATCACTCTTGGGTAGGGAACTCCCAGTTGTCATAAGTTTGACTACTTGAGTCACCGCTAGTTTGGCCTTACCAAAATCCTGAAAAAACAGCGTTGTTGTGCCAAGATTCGTCGATGCTAGAATCAATGCAAACAGGACCCTAAAATAACAATATCAATAAAATATATCTAATGTACAAGTAAGACAAGAAATAAACTCTACATATTTATATATATATCTGAACCTGTAAATATCTTCTGCTGTCATTTTACCACTTGCTACAAAATTAGAACCATATATAAATGCAAATCCATACATAAAATAGACAGCTGCGTGGACTATGGAAAATGTTATAGACAATACAATACTCTGCTTCCTTTCATCTCTGGAATAAAGTATAAAATATAAATTATAATTTATAGCTAGAAACTGTAGTATATACAGACAAATATTTAAAAAGACACAAAACTCAAATAGAAATTAACATTTAAAATTACTTCATAATTTGTGGGGCCATGTTATACATAGAAAAACACTTAGGGTATTTATCAATGTTTATTTTTTTAAAAAATTAATTTGAATATAGAAAAAATAATTTATAAAATATGAATAGAGGAATGTTATTTATATTTATATTACATTTATATTTATTATAAGAATATTTATGGTTTTCTAAAGTTGATCATGGAAAAATTTAAGCAAAATATAAGATTTCTTTGCTTAGATTTCTTAACTTAATCCAGACAATAATATGTAGCTATTCTCTAAATATATAATATTCTTTTTAAACTAAAAGAATCCTAATTTGCTTTTAAAATATATGAAATGCAACATTAACTTCATAAATAGCAGATTGTACTGTCAAGATCTGATTGTCATCCTGGAGTGACCAGTGACTTAGTTATTAAATTAAAAAAAAATTGGTCCAGTTATTTAAGAAAAAGCCGAAGCAAATTTGTCTTTAGATTCAACAATCTTGAAGCATAAATTTCTAAATTTGAGGGGAAGGGAGTTAAAAAATATTTATATTTTTTTGATCAAATACAAATGTCAATAATTGAAAATAATAAAGCAATATTTCAGTTTAACAACACAATATATTTTAAAAAATCCTTGAATAAAAGGGACTTCACTGTGAATAAAATAAAATGCTTTCTCATTGTCGCAAAACTTGAAAAATCATTTGAATAAAATGTTCTTCACTGTCCCAAAACTAGAGAAATAAAAAAAAAATAATAGAAATTCTATTTCAATTTAATTTTTGGATTATAAATTTCATAAAGATAACAAATTTTTACCTATAACTCTTTTTAAGCTCATTTGTGTAGACATTGTGAATATGTTCTTGCAAACATAAAAACTGAACTGTTTTTATGTTCTGGTGGCTCTCGGCTGCGATCTAAAATGACATAATATCTTCAACTCATGCCTAAAGTAACCTTTGATTAATAATTTATTTTACTAATTATGGTAAATACAGGTCCTCTAAAAAAAATTCTAATACAAATAATCAATGAAATTTTAAATATAACGAATAAATATCTCTTGCATTCTACCTTTGCCTAAAAAGGAATAATTTATATAAGTTACTTTTGCTACTTTCTCGCTTGTTTCACATTCTCGAATATGGGATCGAAAATTCATTCGCATTTGAATCCAGTTTCCGAAGATAATTAATGGAACAAAACACAATGCAATTAAAGTGATCATCCAACCAGAATAGAAAGCAATAGCCAATGATAAAACAGTGGTTACTATCGTCATAATGATACTTCCTGCCCTTAAACCTGCAATCTTTAAAATGCAAAACTTTATTTTAATATATAATATTATTACAACTAATTTTCTAATTATAACTGAAATATTTGAGGCATTCAGTTCCTAAACCAGCTAAGTTGAAAATATTAAAACTTAAAATTATTGATGAAGGAGATGGTCTAGGAGGCAGTAAAAAAAAAAAAATTGATTATTTATTTGATGCAGAAGTTTTGAATAAATAACCAGAATTTTTTTTTTCATTTTTTGATCGATTTCTGGACTGCCTCCTTCTTGAATTACACTAAGATCAACTATCTGCGGATACAAAATTATTAATGTTTAATGAAATTTTTGAGTAACATTGGTAATTGGTGAAAGCATGTTTTCACAAAATAAAACTATTTCCTTAAAAAATTTCATCAAAAACATTTCTATTCCAAAACTAGCCAAATTACTTATGTTATGATAGTCACTTTTGCAAGCACCATTCTAGTTAGGAGCTAGATGAAGATTAAATTTGGAAGATATTTAAGGATCATTATTTCAATATGGGGCAAAGATAATAGATGGTCCAGAATGGTCACATACTGGACTCCATATGATCTGAAAAGAAGAGGGCGTCAAAAGAAAAGGTGGAGCGGCGCATTTAAGCAGTTGGCAGGACCCCTCTGGCGGAGAGCTGGTAGAAACAGGGATGTCTGGAAGAAGCAGTGGACGGAACTCACATCCCATTAGGGCTAGTCACCCCAGGAAGCGCTGACTATTACTCGGTAAGGAAATGCTTATGCAAGAGAGGAACAAGGAAAAACAAAAACAAAAAAAAGAGAAAAATAATCAATATATTAATTTCTTTTCACACTTAAAGAATATACTTATTTAAATGTATTAATTTTTGCATAAACAAAGGCTATACCATTTCATTTCAATAATAAATTAATCAACACTACCTACTTTGCAATTGCTGTTTTGTTTTTTCTAATGTAAACTACTTAACTTATAGCAAAGTCAAAATTATCTTTGATGACTGTGAAGGCGTAAATAAGAACTATTTACTAATGGGGTTGGTAAATATAACTTCCTTTGTGACTTAAATGTTTATTTTATTGGTCACATAGCATTACAATGCTAATGTTTCGAGATATATTTTACATCATCAGAACTGTCTGGGGTTTTTGCCAGACTCCTTTCTATATATATTTTATGTGTGTGTGTGTATGTGTGCTATCTTTTCTCATGATAACATTGTTTTTCTTCTTTCAATTTTCCAATTAGAGGCAACATTTATTTTGGTTAACAATAGTTGCACAATTGGACTGCTAAAACCAAAAAATTTTTTGTCCTTTAAAATTTTGCATCGTTTACCTAAAGCTAATAGATAACAAATTATATTTTAATGGGATTATCAATAATTTCAAAACACAAAATAAGTTTATTTTACGAACAGATTGCAAAAATTACTAAAATGGACTTCACTGGTTCGGAAATGAATGCCTTATTTGTATTACATATAAACTATGTCTCTGGCAGAGGAATAATCATGCCGTATATATGTTCTGTATACTTTGAAACTTATAATTTATATATATTTAATAAAGCATTTCTCATTCATTCATATAAACTATGTCTAGTAATGTACTCTCCAATATTTTAGCAACATTAAATAGGAAATTATTATATATGAAAATTAAAATACATTTTTCACTAGTGGAGGTTCCTTTGCCAATATGTTTGTAAGTTTAATTGGTGAATGATTTTTATGATCAAAGAAAGATAGCTGCTGTGAAAGTATATTTTTAAAGGTTTGTATTCTCAACTCTTTTATCATATTTTCTGTTACTGAAGAGGAAGCAAGAGCCTGAAATGATATTTTATTATATGTAATAGATACAAAATCAAAATAAATAAATAAAAACTTTTTGCTACTATGAAAAGTATCTTACAGCAGTACTTATTGTTATTATAGTAACCAATGACAATATTCCGAACATTCCACTCCATAACTTAACCTGAGATTCAAATTCTTCTATGGGTAACACGAATAACTGAAAGTAAATAAATAATCAACCTCAATGAAAAAATTTGATGATAATATATTATTATTTTTTTTTTTAACTTTTATTATGATATTTACAACTGTATTAGTATGAATACATCAAGTAAATTTGTACAGAGAAATATTATTACATGAAACACGCTTGTTGAGAAACTACCCACTGGTAGCACTCTAATAATATATTATTGAAATTTATATTCATACACTCAATTAAATAAGGAAAAAAAAAGTTGTCAAATTAAATCACTCATAATTGTTTAGCTGATATCAATTATTTAGTAAAAGTAATACCTATAAAATTCATATTACTAAAAGATATATTAGTTATGAGATAAAAACCAGGAAACTTCAAGGGTCAATTCTGCCCCTAATTTTGACCTAAGAGTTTCTATTAAACATAATCATATTTTTAATGGTTTTGTGAGAAATTTAATTATTATTTTTTTTAATTCTCAAAATTTTAAAATTAAAATCCTTCTATTTTTTCTGAAACTAACATTTCATAAAATTTTATGATACCATCGAGGGGATGGGAAATTACTTATCAGTTAAAATGATCAAAAATTGTTTAGCTGAAAATATAAAGCTTGAAATAGACTTAACTGTGAACTCTGTTATTTTCAGCATATCTTGTACAAGTGTGATTAAAGTGATCTGGGCTCCCTCTCCATCTAGATCGATCACTCGTTAACTATATTTCAAGATTAATCATATAAACACTATTTTTTTTTTTTTTTTAAATACAAATTGGTTATATTTCTATGCATTGGTGCCACCAGATTTCATGAAAGAACAGTTCAGGAAGGGATAAAAGAATGGTAATGCAAAACAAGCTAGGATTAAAAATAATATATTTAATTGTCTATAAAACCATTTAAAAATGGACGATAGTCAATAGGAACTTTTTTTGTTTAAGTTTAGAAACGGTTCCTTAAGTTTTCTGGTTTTTTATCTGGTAAAACCTGTAGATAGATATAAAAACTATATTGATCTATTTGCAAATAAATTAGACTTGCTACATTTTCTGATTAAATACTCACTCTTAAAACACCTCCATATAGAATGGCAAAGGTAGGCATTTGGCAACCGGCAATAAGGCAAGCTATCACTGTAACTATTATCAACCAAGGAGAATTTGTTATTTGTAGTAATGTTAAGTATTTTACATCTTCCTGCATCAAAAACAGTCAATAAAATAATTCATTATGATTGAAATTAAAAACATATAAATATATATGTTAAAGAAGTTAGTTGAGAGATAGACTTACAGAAAACTGATAAACTGATTTTTTTGAAGAAAGTCTGTTTTGATTTAGCCAGTCCTGTACATTAAGATGCTTACTGTAAAAAAAGAAATACAAGAAATATAATTAAGAATATATAATTATATAATGAAAGGTATTCAATTAATATAGTTAATTCAATTTTTTTTTTTTTAAATATAGAAATATACTTACGCTCCATTTTGAATAAATGATTTATCTATTTCTGTCCTAAAAAACAAAAATAAGAAATACATCGTTACGACTAAAAAAAATAATTTAAAAAATGATTGTAATTAGTTTTTGTAAAACATAATCAATAACTTGACCATAACAAGGAACAGGCTTGTTAAGGTGGAAAAAGATCTACATGGTCTGTAATGCCAACAGAAAAAAAAAAATAATAATCTAATTATAAAAAACTTACACACAATGCTCTTCAATATCCAGAGCTTTGTTGCTTTGTGAGAGTACCAAATTATAATAAACACCTTTCTTTTCCATCAGTTCGAAATGTTTTCCACATTCAACAACATGTCCATCCTATTATTCACACAATCAAAATATTAATTAATTTATTTATTTTTAAATTACGACTTAATGTTAGAATAATCTGGGATAGGGTTATAGGTTATGCAGATGACTTTGATCTCACAGCCAGATTTGTATACGCCCCAAAGGAGGCCTGCAAAAGGAGCTGTGTATATACCATGTACTCAATATAAAGTTTTGAGGGATTCAAAAATCATAGCTGGCATGAGAACCCATCTCTGGTTGTGGAGCACATTAAAAAGCCACCACCAACAGTTGGCTCGGTTCTCTGATGTAGCTTTCTAGTTCCGGATCTCTAGGAAATCTTTGTTTGTCCAGCCACCGTTCCTAATGTCTTCCCAGTCTTCTGGTATCCTCCACAACTTCAATGACATGATTATTTTGCCAATCCAAAAACCATCCATTTGAGAAATGTGGCTTTCCCAGCATAAATTTCCAATCTTAATGAGCTCAAAATGTCTCATTAAAGAAGTCATCAAGTTCCAATTTTTTTTTTGTATTAGAAATTTCTGTCTTGTACAGAGCCAAAGATTTTGTATTTAATTCTTCACCAAGAAATTTTTGTTTGTTCACCTTGGTAGGAATATTTTTTTTAAATATCATGGCCCTGAAGCATTTTTTTTAATTTGATGTTACTATTTATTTTTATTAATTTATTGCACATTGAATAATTTATTGAAATTAAGTTTCTAGATTCAATTTTTCCTATAAATTAGATGTTTACAATGTGAGTTTATTAAAATAAGCTGCTATAAAAATCAATCAGCTGTTCTATATCCAACATTTTTCATACTGTCATTAGGTTTGTTAAGTATTTGAATATTAAAACACAAAACTACAATATTAGTAATCACAACTCTTTTATTCATCATCAAAGATAACACTGTTAGGTTAATACAACTAAATCACGGATTGGTATAATTTATATATCACAATTTCCCCCTTTCTAAAGAAAGTGTATCATAGTTATAAAAATAGCAACATTTTAGAGACATGAAAAATTTTTATAAAAAATACATATAATTCTTGTATAAAACTAAGAACACAAATAACTGAGTCTTCTCCAGCTGCCAAGAAAGGCTCCCGCTTCCATGACCATTTCTTTGGCTGCTCTCTTGTTGATTTACATAAATAATATCGCCTCTTATTTTTTTTTCATGGAGAAATCTGAAAATTTGGTCCACATGGCGTTTGCATGTAATACCATCGTCTGTTTCAACTAAAAATGTGACAGGTGACAATTGCTTTTTTTATTCTTCCTCGAGTCCTCTTATTTTCGGCCTTTACGTTAAAATCATTTACCATTACTTCATCATTTACCTGAAAGTTGATACAATGAGATGATTTATTTCTTAAGAAGGATTGGCACTGCTTAAGTTCCACATCATTACTCACATTTGGTTTCAGAAGGTCAAATTTCGTTTTAATTTCTCTTTTATACGTAAGATAAGCTGATGATCTTTCGGTAGTAGAATGCTCTATTCTCCTGTAGTCTAAAAGAAAATTGTCCATAGCATACTCGACAGATTGCCCAGATTTTAACATCTTGCACATTTTATCTTTGAATGTTACCAACTTACCAACAAAATTTTCTGCAGCTCCGTTTGTTGCTGGATGTTTTGGAGGTGTTACTGTATGCCTTATACCATTCCTTTTTAGAAAGTTTCTGAATAAACTACTTGTGAATTGCGGTCCTCCATCAGTAACCAAATGATCACACAATCCTTGTCTGACAAATAAGTTTTTGAAGATTTGAATAACCTTCCAGGCTTTCGTATTATCTCTCATGTCAAAAACTTCTGGCCATTTGCTGTGGGCATCTATGACAACTAAAAACATCCTATTTCGTAAAGGACCTAAGAAGTCAGCGTGTAGTCGAGACCAAGCTTTGCTTGGATAAGATCACTGCGAATTTGCAATTTTGGTTGGATTATTTTTATTTGCTACACAGGTGAAGCAACTTCCAACATAATTTTCAATATCTGAATCCAAGTTCGGCCATGAAAAATAAGATCTTGCCATTTGCTTCATCTTAGTTATACCGAGATGTGATATGTGTAAATGTTTTAGTAATATGAGTCGAAGTGATTCTGGTATAACCACTCTTATTCCCCACATGAGACATCCTTTATTCAGCGATAATTCTAGTTTCTTTGAGAAAAACTTCTTTTCGATCTCAGATAAATTCTTATTTTCAGTTGGCCACTCCACGGCTACCCAATTTATCACCTTGCTTAATATTCTATCTTTCACTGATTCAATGACCACTTGTTTGTAATTCAACAAAGGCATCCCCTCTTCCACATAGTTGAGAGCTGTAAATTCTGTATCAAATACCGGAGTGTGGTCAGTTAAAGGCATTCTTGACAAGGCATCACAGTTCCCGTTTCCTGAGGACCTTACGACTTCTATACTGTAAGTGAATCCTGAAAGATAATAAGCCCATCTAAAGGGGGGCTAATGGATAGGGTAACGGGAGGTCTAGAGAGGGAGATAGGTGCGGGAATCTCCCCAACTCTTTGCGGAATGATCGAGTGAAGTGCCCTACCCACTGCTTGTGAGTTCCCAGATCTCCTTATCCCTATCAACGCCTACTGTCACCTCCATGTGGCTCACCCCGGGGAGTCCGATGGGACTCGCGGACGACAGAGGCGGGGTTCGTTGGTTCCATCCATATGTATGCGGATGATACATGTGGGATGGAACTGAGGAACCTGTTAGGCACCCAAGCTGAGGCTGAGTGGCAGAGGTTGGGTAAAAATATACTGTCTTTTATCAACTCACTTGGGGAACCGGGCGACACCCCATTTCAAGTAGCCAGGTGCAGGGAGAGGGGGTAGTACCTGCAGTTCCATTGACCCCCATACTCGTGGGAACCAAAATGTCCATTTCTAAAAAAAAAAATAAAAACAGTAAATCGTCGGTATCTGAGGAGGACTTGTCCTCCGAGGAGCTTTTAAACTTATCAGAGGTTACCTCAGATAAGATTGATGAAACTCTGGTAGGGGAATTACTCAAAACCCTAACAGAGGATGCTGGAACACTCCACGTCCAAACAGACCTTAAGGAGAAGGAATTGATGGAGGTGGCTTGTGCAATGGTGTAGGCCCCGGAAGAGAAGATGGACGTGGAAGAATGTAACAAGCCAGAAATGGTTAGAAGCCGATCGCATTCTGGACTCGACCACACGGAGCGGATTCTGCGGGGACCACGAGTCGGAAGACTCGAGGCCTGCCATGTGGAGGAAGATAAGGAATGCGAAGAGGCGCCTTAGGAGGAGGGCAAAGGCCCAACAACTATTAAGCCCAGAAGAAGAGAAAAGGCCACCTTTAGAGAACTGCCGAGGAAGCAAGGGCCCCAAAAGGCCTAGCGGACAAGGCGGAGAGTCGTGAAAGGGACGCCTTAGATCAAGGGCAAACATCTAACGAATTAGAGCCTACTCAAAGGCAGGCAGTGGAGGATGCAAGGGACCCAAAAGGCCTGGCAAACGAAGCTGCTGCGCCGGAGGGTAAAGCTCCAATAACACAGACAGGGGATGAGAAGTTTGCGAGACCACGTAGGCCAGCAGCTAAGAGTGCGAGGCCTCAAAGGTTGAGGTCTAGATCAAAACTGCCGGTGGAAAAAAGAGCCAGGAAATCCCTAGGAGCCTCAGCTATGGAAGCTAAGAAACCGAGGGAGGCTGAAAGGCCTAGAAACTATGCAAAGGTTGCACAAGGACAGTTGGTCGCGGTAGTTCCTGTCGACTACCCGCAGATCCAGCTTACCTATGACCAATGCGAAGATCTTAAGGAAGCAATTGCCAGTAAAATTGACGAACTCACAATAAGCGGAGACATACATCCAAAGTTCGACGGGGCGCTTTTTAAGCTCGGAGGATGTCTTGTATCCTGCCTAGACAGCCATACGGTGGAATGGTTTAAAAGCATAACACCGAGCATCACAATTAAGGAAGGATTAACCCTACGAACTTGTGAAGCAGGTGATCTAACAAAAATCATCAGGATTGGAGCCTTCTTTCCAGGAAAGGCCCTACCTGCTGATTATTATTTAAACCGGCTCCAGATTCAAAACCAATCTATTACTGGGATCAAAACCTGGACCGTGTTTAACTTCAAGGCTCTGGAAAGAGGATCCTTTTGGAGTATTTAACATACCGGAGACCAGCCTCCAGAGCCTCACTGAACATGGAATGCTGGCCTGCTGTGGGATATATGTTATCACCTTCAGGTTCTTGGCATCAGGAAGTAAACCTGCTCCGGAGGAAATGAAAAAGGAGGCGCCGAAAGCAGGCACATCAAAGGAGAGGGAGAACAAGGAATCTTCCTCTTCGGGAAGGAGTGCGTCGAGGACAGGGTCGAGGCCGTCGGCCGGGTCAGGAGGCGGGGCTAAGCCAAAGGAACCAGTGAAAACTGGTTACAGAGGCGAACCCCAACCACTGTCGCGGTCTGGGGGCCAGATCTCTGTCTCGCAGCGCTCATCTAACACTGGTAGGGGTTCGAAAGCGAGGTCGAGAGGCGGGGAGAAACCTAAAGACAAAGTGAAAACTGAGTCTGATGGAGGAACCCTACCATCGGCCCCGTCTGGAAAACCACCTTCCAGAAAATAAACAATCAAAAATATATAAAACTGCTGCAGATCAACATCCACCACTGCATTGCGGCATGTGGAGTGTTGCAACAGTATATAAGAGGTAATGATATTGATATAATATTAATTCTTGAACCTTACCTATATGAAGGCAGGATCAAAGGACTTAATATGCATGGGTATGGAATAATATCTGCACCCACATATCCTAGAGCCTGCCTTCTTTTTAAAAACAAACTAAAACTGCTGCCTCTATGGCAATTCTGTTCTAGAGATCTTGCAGCAGCTAAATATACCCAACAAGGGTATAACAGATCATTAATCATAGCGGCGGTTTATCTGCCATATGAACATCCAGAACCTGCAGAAGGAATGGATGAATTACTAAAGAGCAAGGAGGAAATTGTTGCTGCCCTGGATGCTAATGCACACAACGAGATCTGGGGAAGCACAAACACCAACTCAAGAGGTGAGAAACTCTTAGAGACTATTATTAAATATGATCTTGATATTCTGAACAGGGGGAATAAGCCTACCTTTTGTAATAGAATTAGGACTGAGATCATAGACATAACACTAGTGACTCGATTGACTAGTGACCTTATAGATAACTGGCATGTCTCTGATGAAGAAACATGCTCAGATCACAGGTATATCAGATTTGATATATCTGACAGAATACAACATGATGTGGAATATAGAGACCCCAAACGAACAAACTGGGTGTCCTATAGTTCTAACTTGGAGGAGGCTGTCAAATGCTGCCCCAAAGTTATCCACAATACATGGCAATTAGAAATATTAAATACTTCAATTACTGATGCTATGACTAGAGCATATTTGGCCAGTAATGAAGCCAAAAAAACTACAACCAACAGGAAAGTGTCCTGGTGGAATGATAGTCTAACAAAGCAAAGAACACTCATGAGGAGACTGTTCAATGCTTCTAAACAATCTGGCAATTGGGATACCTATAGGAAATCTCTTACTGAGTATCACAAATCTGTCAGGAAAGCCAAAAGACAAGCCTGGAAAAGGTTTTGTCTGGAGGTGGACAACATGCCGGCGGTATGTAAGGTAAACAAAATACTGTCAAAACAAACCAATACAGGTATAATGGGAACACTCAAATATGACGATAAGCACACCACGAATGAGATGGAAACATTGAGTGTGGTAGCAAAAGCTCATTTCCCAAATTGTTTTACGACAGTAAATGAACTTCTTGACCCCAATACACAGGATCATGGTACTGGTGCACGTATGTGGGGTCTGGCAAGAAGAGTGATAACAAACAGTAGACTTGAATGGGCAGTGAATTCATTCTCTCCTTTCAAATCTGCTGGAACTGACGAGATCTTTCCAGCACTGCTGCAGAAGGGTCTCCCAGAGATAAGGCCATACCTTCTGGAACTTCTAAGAGGTAGCCTAGCACTGGGATATCTACCATGTAAATGGAGGATATCCAAAGTGCGATACATTCCTAAACCAGGAAAAGAATCTTATGAAGACCCCAAGGCATTTAGGCCAATATGTCTGTCATCTTTCTTAATGAAGACATTAGAAAAGATACTGGACAGACATATTAGGGAACACATATTGGCTACTAGTCCAATACATTCAAAGCAATATGCCTACCAACCAGGAAAATCCTGTGAGGTGGCGCTTCACAACTTGGTAACAAGAATTGAGAAATCCTTAGAACAGAGTGAAATCATGATAGGCGTCTTCGTTGATATCGAGGGTGCCTTTGATAGAACTCCCTATAACATCATAAATGATGCGCTAAGGAAAAAAGATATAGACGCTATGACCTCCAGATGGATTGGGAGAATGCTGGAGGACAGAGTTCTAAAATCAGAAATAGGGCACAAGGAACTGTGGATTAAACCCTGTGGTGGATGTCCACAGGGAGGTGTGCTCTCTCCGCTACTGTGGTGTTTTGTGGCTGACTCATTATTGGAAGCCTTAAACACTGCAGGCATTTATGCTCAGGGATATGCTGACGATATTGCCATCCTCATAGGAGGGAGGCATCAGAGTGTCCTCTCTGATATCCTCAGTACAGTGTTTAATATTCTTAGGAATTGGTGCAGGATTAAAGGACTAAGCATCAACCCTAGGAAAATCAATGTGTGTATCTTCACTAAAAAGAAGAAGGTGGCTATTAAAATGCCGGAAATCAATGGTATCCAAGTGACACTGAGTAAGGAAGTAAAACACCTTGGAGTCACTTGGGACCATAAACTGACATGGACCAAACACGTTCAAAACGTGACAAGTAAAGCCCTCAAATGCCTATGGGCCTGTAAAAGAGCGATAGGAAAGAATTGGGGACTAAAACCAAAAATGGTATACTGGCTGTACACAACGACAGTCAGACCTATCATACTTTACTCAGCTTTGCTATGGTGGCACAAAGCAAAGACTGTGCCAACTTATCCTTATTAGGAAAGACTCAAAGGCTTGCTTGTATAATGATAACAGGCGCGATGAGCACGACACCGACGGCTGCTATGGAGGTGATGCTGGGCATGCCTCCGCTGCAGCTGGAGGTGGAGGCTCGGGCAACAAATACATTGTACAGGATAAGCAAGTCAACTTACTGTTCAACAGTCCCCTGTCAGGGAGGACACACAATACTGCTGAACAGGATTGGACGTGAAGGAGTACTAGCTATGCACTCTGACACTCTAATCCGAGAATATCAGGACCGAAAATATAAGGTTGAGATAGATAGCAGCAGAAGTCATAAACCAAATAGTGGAATAAATTGCTATACAGATGGCTCTCTAACAGCCTTCGGCTCTGGAGCAGGCATCTATCGCAAAGATATAAAAGAAAAAATTTCTATACCACTTGGCAGGTATGCTTCAGTGTTTCAATCCGAGATACTGGCAATCTGCCACTGTGTACAAAACCTACTGCAAACCAATGTGACTGAGAAAAAGATTACCATCTATACTGACAGTCAGGCAGCAATAGGTGCTCTCGACAACTATTATGTTTATTCAAAGGTCGTTAAGGAATGCAATAGAGCACTTAACGAGCTAACTGAGCACAACAGAGTTGCAGTGGAGTGGGTGCCAGGTCACTCTGGCATACCAGGCAACGAGATGGCTGATGAGCTAGCCAGGTTGGGCTCAGATACCATTCCTATAACTCCCGAGCCTGTCTGTGGAATCAGCCTCAGCACTGCCAAGGGCAGGATCAGGGAGATCTATGGGAACAAATTTAGTAATTACTGGACCGACAAGAAACAGAGACATTCGAAGCTGTTCCTTGAAGGCCCATGTAAAAAAAGAAGTAAACAGCTACTGAACATGGACAGAGCAGCTCTTAAAAAACTTACAGCGATCTATACAGGTCACTGTAAGTTAAATAATCATATGTTCAATCTCCGAGTAATGACGAATCCGCTATGCAGATTCTGTCAGGAGGAGAATGAAACAGCTTTTCACATCATATGCAGATGTGATAGATTTATAAGGCTGAGACTGGTGGTATTTGGGGAGGAACAGATGGATCTCCCCAGAAGATATGAGTCGGTCAATCCAACCAGCCTACTTAGATACGCGGAAGCGACAGGATTAACGTTTTAAACAAAACGACTTACTGAAATTGGCGCACAATGGACCCAGTAGGGGTCGACGTGCTTAAGGCCAACAAATATAAAAAAAAATAAAAATAAAAAAAAAGCCCATCTTTGTAATCTATTTTGAATTGTGACTGATAGATTTTTGTATTTTCCAAAAATGTATTTCAAAGGTTCATGGTCTGTTCTAAGAATTATGTGAGTTCCATAGACATACTGGTAAAATTTCTTGAAGCCAAAAATGATGACAGCAGCTTCTTTATCAATGATTACCCTATGCCTTTCAGTTACCGGAATTACTTTTGACGCAAATGCTATGGGTTTTTCATCTCCATTCTTGAATTTATGAGAAAGGATCGCTGACAGTCCATATTGACTGGCATCGCATGACAGGACTAATTGTTCATTTGGATCAAATAATGTCAATACCTTATCTGACACGATTTGCTTCTTGATCCATTTGAAACTTTCCTCACATTCTTCGGACCAATACCACTTTTCTGACTTCAGCAGATCATAAAGACAACTACTTTATGTGCAATTAATGTTTCTGTGCTTCAGAAATGATTCATAATAATTTACTAATCCAAGAAAACTCCTTAACTGTTTGCAATCTTTAGGCCTTGGAGCACCCGTAACTGCAATAACCTTACTTTCTGCTGGATGAATTCCTTGTTTATCCAGAACAAATCCTTAAATCTCCAACTTACTATTTAAAAATTCACACTTTCTTTCATTTACTTTTAAGCCTGCGTCATTTAAGTGCCTAAATATTTCGGTTATGGTAGAAATGTGCTCTTCATCTGTTCTACCTGTACAATAAATATCCATTAAAATTTCCTGGCATTCTCCAGGGCTGGACACCATACCCTCCGGTAGCTTGATATATTGAAATAAACCTTCATTTGTAATAATCGTTAGTGCTTCTTTGGAACTTTCATCAACTCTGAATTGCATGAATGCATGTGCTAAATCAATTTGGGACCATTTACTATCTACTTGTAATTTACTAAAAACCTCTTCTTTACTTGGCACAGGTTGACGTTTGATAACTAAATGTGAATTGACGGTTAACTTAAAGTTACCACACACTCTAACTTGCTCATTCGATTTCAGAACAGGCACTATAGGTGTCGCCCAACTACTAACCGTCACAGGCTCTAGATTACCTACAGAAATTAATCTTTTCTTCTCTTTTACCTTGTCTTTAAGTGCAAAAGGCACCCTATGTGGTTTTAATTGTACAGGCACTGTTTTTTTAAAAATTACTTTAATTTTGTTTTCTGTATAAACTCCTTGCCTGGACTAAATAATTTTGGAAATAATGATTTAACCTTAGCCATTACTTTCTCACTTGTATCCTCTGAATTACAATAATTTAATTCTAGTTTGAATGGCCACAGACCAAGTTTGTTAAGCCAGCTTCTTCCCAACAAAGAGGGACCTCTCCCTGGTAAAACATAGCATTTTACATCATTTACTTCCTTATCATTAAATGACACTTTCAAATTTGTTAGCATCCCTATAGGCTTCAAATCGTTTTTTCCCATATGTCGTTAAGGTTAGGTCAGGTTCGATCATTGCTGTATGTGAAAAATACTGATCTTTCGACTCTTTTGATATCACTGTTACATATGATCCGGTGTCTACTTGCATTGTAATTTTAACTCCGTTTATTGACAAATCAATGACCAACGGTTCCGCCTTGGACTGCACATTCATCGAATCCGCATTCGATAATTCAATATCGTCTAAAAGAATTTGTTCTAAGTGAAAAAAAATCTTCTTCATTATTACTATCGTCTTCTGTTTTTATGATTCCCTCTTCTAAATAATTTACTCTTTTGTTCCATTTTTTTAGACACATTTTTTCCAAATGTCCTCTGACATTACAAAGTACTCACTTTAAATCTGTGGATACATTCTCTAGCACTAGTGACGTTAATCTCACCGCAACAAAAGCAACTAATGTGTTTTTTATTGCTATTAAATAATAATGGATGTGTATTACCTGTTTTAATTAAGTTTTCTTTACACTGCTTCTTCTCATAACTAGACCACCTTAAGTAAATTCTTGACTTCTACCTTCAGGTGTTTTATTGCTGTCTGTATTTCCTCTGAACATAAAGTTTTTCTGCAAGTACACAGTTATCTGGTGAGTTGCTAGTGCCTGCGGTGTTAGAAGCACTTTCCATTGCCAGTTCTCTGGTCTTTGCGATTTTCAAAGCATCTGAAAATGAAACCTTCTCTTTTCTAAATAATAATTCAATAATTCAACTAGTTCCTCATGATTCTTTATACCGGAAACAAACTGATCTCTTAGTGACAACTCAACATCGGGAAAGTTACAGTCCATAGATGCACTTTTCAAACGGGCTACAAAATCATTTATTGTTACTGACGCTAATTGATATGTATTGTTGAATTTATGTCTTTATAATAGTTCTGAAGATTTGGGATTTAAGTGCTTAGACATTAAAGAAATAATTTCTTTAAATGAGAGGTCCTTTGGGTTTTTTGGTATTGCTAAATTTCTAATAAGAATGTAGGTTTCTGCACTCACGTTTATAAGCAGTTCTGGTACATACTTACTTTCTTCAATATCATGTGCAATGAAATAAAGTTCTAACCTTTCAATAAAAGTGTCCCAGTCATCCTCATGTAAACGAAATTCAATTTTACATGTCTCCATCCTGTAGCTTGCTCCTTTATTCTTTGTTTTAACTTGGGTTACCTCTTCACTAATTTCCTTGCTTTCTTCTTTATTTTCAGTTCTCGATTCCTGCACTAAAATTTGCCTTAACCTATAGAGATTTGCCTCATCAAAAACCAAACCTAATTCTTTTAGTTTTAAAATCAACTCCTGTTTTTTTAATCCGTACACCCACGAAGTACCTTTCTTCATTACTTTTATCCTCGTCACCAAATGTTAAGTATTTGAATATTAAAACACAAAACTACTTTTGTTCACTTTGGTAGGAATATTTTTTTTAAATATCATGGCCCTGAAGCATTTTTTTTAATGCAATTATTTTATTTTTTTTAATTTGATGTTACTATTTATTTTTATTAATTTATTGCACATTGAATAATTTATTGAAATTAAGTTTCTAGATTTATTAAAATAAGCTGCTATAAAAATCAATCAGCTGTTCTATATTTAACATTTTTCATACTGTCATTAGGTTTGTTAAGTATTTGAAAATTAAATCACAAAACTACAATATTAGTAATCACAACTCTTTTATTCATTATCAAAGATAACACTGTTAGGTTAATACAACTAAATCACGGATTGGTATAATCGATATAACACAAGGTTTATTGTTTGTAGGCACGAAGAACAAAACGTCACTGTGAACTAAGCTTAAAACCAGAAATTTTGTTGTTGCTAATGGGGAAAATTAATGTTGCCATTTAATTAAAATAATAACACTAAGAAATCACTCGTAAATAAATGAATATTCTATTTGATAGAATAATTAAAAAAGTTTACTTGCCTTCAATGTGAAAATTATATCTGCATTGTGTATGGCTGATAGCCTATGCGCAATTATAATTGTTGTCTTATCCTTTGACGCGTTGTCTAAAGCAGCTTGAACAATTGTTTCACTGTGAGAATCAAGAGCAGAAGTGGCCTCATCTAAGAGAAGGATCTTGGGCTTCCTCAAGAGAGCTCTAGCGATTGCAATTCTTTGCTTCTGGCCACCAGATATTCGGACTCCTCGCTCCCCAACCAGAGTATTGTAACCCTTTGAAAGAATACAAATTAATACTTCAAGACTCATATTTTTATTATGCAGGTTTAGAATTTTCTAAATGGAAAATCAATGTTTCTTAATTTATGAATTGAAAAAGAATAAGATATTCATAGTATCATAGAAATTTAATTTACTTAAAATAAAATTAATCTATTCATCAGTACAGTAGAAACCCACCTTCTTCTTTCTAGTCCAGACTGATATATAAAAGAAAAAACTCCACTACATAGTAATTCATCGCTTTTACAGTGTGTCTACAACTGTCTGATTCACTTAATTTTCCTTATTCCTTATTTTAAATCAAATTTCTTGGTTTCCAGTGACATGAAATATTCAAAAATATTTATAAAATAATGGAGACCGAATAACAAAAATTTTAAGTAAAAAAAAACTTGATTATGATCCAAATATTAAAACATAAATTTTTTATTTTTAATGCCAAAAAACATTAATATCCTCCACTAACTCTTGAAACACGCACTTGAAAGGAAATCAAGAAAAATTCATTAAATTCTGTAAAAAGATTATTGGATTATAACACTGTTTATAATAAGATTCTGTATAAACAAAATTACCCAAGAAAACTTTTATTTATATATTATTACTTTCTTTATAATAGTGTTTATAATAGTGGATGTTACAGTGAAAATTAAATCAATAATTTCAATAAAACCTTTGGTTTATTTAATGTCACTGGTAGGAATTTTTTTTATTTTATTATTATTACTTTCCTCCACACTGAAGCTATGTGAGAAGGTCGTTTATTTACTGCATGTTTTAAATACACACACAACTCATCACTGAGTCCGGGCATTAGGTCCGCCTCAAGTAGGTCCCGCCAGTTGGCCCAATCCTGTGCAGCAGTCCTCCAGTCCCGCACGCCTAGACGAGGCCTTGCATCCTCAGTCACACCATTCATCCACCTTACGTTCGGTCGTCCCAATCTCCTCGTCTCTAAGATCTTTTCTGTGGCCACTTTCTTCGGAATCTCACCATTGTCCATTCTGGCTAGATAGCCAGCCTATCAAAATCTTCTGTTTTATTACTTTGGAGATCTCAATATCTTCAAAGAGCCCGTACAATTCTTGGTTCTTTCATCTTCCCCATGTCTTGCCAAGTTTGATGGGTCCATATATCCTTCTCAATATTACCAAGAACCGTTCTTAATGGCCCATGCCTCCAATTTATAAATTAGTACTGGAGGGACTATAGCTTTGAACAGGCTGATTTATGTCTTCCTTGAAAGATACCAGCTCCTGAAGTTTTATGATAAGCAGTTGAAAGGTCCCAAGGTGCTTTTATAATTTTTCATAAAATTTTATATTGTATTTTATTTATGTGTATTTGTTTTGCCGAATCCCAAAGTTCTGCTCCATGTGTCCAAATTGGTTTCAACGGTTTTGTAGATCAGTAGCTTATTTCTTAAGTTAAGTGAGGATCAGTAGCCTAGAAGATGTGAGAGTTTTCCCATAAACAACTTGTTGTTTATATCGTCTAGTCAGTTCTTGTCTTTTTAATTTAGTATGTATGTTCCAGGTAAGTCTTTTGTTTAAGTAGAGTCATAGAGTACCGTACGTAGCTTTTTGAAGGCATTGGAATATTATCAATCGTTATGGGTAGACATGAGTCTTTCCTAAGAGAGAAAGATATATGATGATATTAATGTATGATTTTCACATTAAGGAATGGACCACTAAGTTGGTGAATTTAGGGTTGTGGTGTCCATTTTAAATTCATGCAGGGTAGGATAGACCAGAGATTTCATTCTCTTGGTATATATATATATTCATAAAATACAGTTATGTTTATTAGTTATTTTCATTTCCAATTAAGATCATTGACTTATTTTTTAAAATCTTAATTAATATTTTTATTTTAATCATTGTAAACCAGTGAAAAAGTATGTATACCTGAGGAAGAGCTTCAATGAATACATGCACAAATGCTAGTTTGGCTGCTTCTTCAATCTCTTCATCAGTCGCCTCTGGTTTGCCATACCTTATATTTTCTTTTATGGAAACATCAAAGAGAACAGGTTCTTGTGATACAACTCCTATTTCTTGTCTCAATTTTTGTATGTTCAGATTGAGTAGATCGTAGCCATCAACAAAAACCTTAAAAAATTAACAATATGTAGTCAATTTAATAATGCTCTGTGCCTGATTTCATCACTGGATCAAATCCTTTCTCCTTACATATTAACAAAACTTATGTGAACTATCTCTTTCTCTCTCTCTCTCTCTCTCTATATATATATATATATATATATATATATATATATATATATATATATATATATATATATATATGTATATATATATATATATATACATACATATATATATATATATAGATCGGGCGTGGTTAGCACTTGGATGGGTGACCGTCCACCAGGGACGCTACCCGAGACCCCTGGTTTGTGAGACCCATCAGTCTACTGGAGGCAACTCACACCGACCTGGAGTAGGACTAATGACCCTAATGTATATATAAATATATGTCTATTCGTTTGTCCTATATACATTGCTACACCATATATCCGACCACCATGAAACTGTGGGAAGTTATTGCATACACTCCCACATAATTTTCCGACTTAGTACATCTATCATATTATAAGTTCTATAAATGTACAAAAATGAAAATGTACATGTTCGTTTGTTCAAAACTGCTGATCTCTAAAAGTTCTTCACTAATTGCTTTGAAATTTTGATACAATTTAATCAAATTCAGGAGTTTCTTTATAAACTTTTTATTACCAACCAACCTTTCATTTTCGAAATAGTGCCCAAAAACATGTCATTGACACAGTCCATAATGCCAAAACGGCTTCAACGATTTTAATGAAACTTGGCTAAAGGTTTCTCCTTGAAGCCCTTTTAATTTATGTTTATAACATGCTTCCCCAAAAAGAAGCTTAAAAAAAAATTAAGATGATTCATCATTTTATTTGTGAATAACTCAAAAAGTACACAATTTTTGGTTCTTTATGCCCACAAGTACTTGCAAGTACCACAAGTACGTACGGAATCTTCCTGAATTCCGCTCTCAGTATGCACCATTGCTCTCAGGGGAGGAGGAAGACAACTTTAATACACACAAAATGAATGTTAGTTAGCCTGCCCAGAGACAGCTACCTGTACACATCGCTATTACTCTCTTATATTATCAGTTCTGATTTTTTAAAATTTTAATGTTCAGTACAGTTCATTATAGTTGAGTGTATTTATCTTTTAACAGTATTAGTATTCACTGTGATTAGTGTAATATATTCACTTTTATCTACTTAAAGAAAGTGTCGTGAATCCAATTGAGTTCTAGAAGCTACGGGAGTGTAAACGTCTACTAATCCCTACAGCATTAGACAACACTGTTTACTGCGTTCATCAAAACAACTCTCTCCCGGTATTTATTTACATTTTAATTGTTCTATTCTAATTAAATATGGTGCAGTATAATATTTGCAATAATACTATTGCATGCGAAGATAAAAACAATCTTTGTTGTGTAAAATGCAAAATTATTTTTCACGGTCGGTGTCTCAATCTAGGTGAAAAAGAAATTGAAGTCTTAAAAGCACACAAAAAAACATGGGTATGCCCTAATTGTGACCAGACCAAAAAACCTAACACTGAGCCGTCCGCCTCAGAAATACTGGCGGCAGTAAATCGCTTAGACTCGAGTGTCAATGGAGACATAAAAAACATAAAAACAACCCTCGATAAATATGGAGAGCTCAATTTTGAGCTTAATGAAAAATTATCGAAAATTGAGAAACACCTCGAAAGTCAAGCCAGTAATTTCGAAACAATTATTCTGGAAAATAAAGCCCTCAAATCTCGAGTGGGCGAATTGGAGGTTCGCCTGAATAACGCAGAGCAGGGCTTGTTATCCAGATCACTGGAGATCCGAGGGATACCGGAGCGAACTGGTGAAACGCCCTCCGCTTTGGTGACCTGCATTGGAGCAAGTTTGGGCATCAGGCTCAGTACAGATAACTTGGACATAGTACATCGCCGCAGAAGTAGAAAAGATGACCCACGACCGCCGCCTGTCATCGCGCGCTTTGTCAAACAGTCAGTCAGGGACGACTTAATAACGAAGAAGAAAGTCAAGAGGGACCTCACTACTCGGGATATCGGCTGGCAGGAGAATGACTGTCACCGGATATATCTGAGTGAGGAAATGACTCCCACGAACAGACACTTATATTGGCTTGCCCGACAGAAGAGAGCTGCGGGGAAAATCAAATATACGTGGTTTGCCACCGGAAAGGTGCGATGTCGAAAGGAGGACGGGCATAAAGTTATTCTGATTGAACAGGCCTCGGACCTCGATATATTTGCCTGACCACGAAGAATTCGTCTACTCCTCATCCTAATTAAAATAACTTTGAACTCAATTATTTACAAAGGAACATTTTCGCTTCTACGCATAGAGATATCTCTTCACACTTACACACTAATTTATATTTTATTGACCATATGTTTTTTATTTCTTTTTGTTCCTGCTTACACTTTCTTTTCTGCTATTTTCATTAATTGCAAACGCCTTTTTGTATTTTCTATTTGTTTTAGAGTTTCTTTACCAAACTCTGACTGTTTCCCTCCCAATTCCTCTCATGTCTAGTACCCTAATCACCTGTCATGTTAACTCTCAATCCCTCCCTGCCCACTATGACGAGTTCCTGCAATATTTCACTCAAAACTTTTATCATATTATCGCAATCTCGGAAACTTGGCTTAAACCTTACATCCCTTCCTCTTCTGTTTCCTTGCCTAATCACACCCTCCTCCGTCATGACCGGGTAAGCCGGAATGGCGGAGGAGTAGCCATGTTTGTCCATAATAGCCTGAAGACTAGAATCCTCGATTCCTCACCACCCTCCGATCATCCTCAGGTTGAATACCTTCTAGTAGAAATCCATTGTAAGGATCTTCCTCTCCTTTACACTGTGGTATATCGTCCTCCCCATGTTCCATTTGATCAGTCCTTCGAATCAACCCTATTCAACTTCGTTCCTCTATATCCCAGAATAATCATCTCCGGTGACCTCAATACCAATTTCCTCTCTAATTCCAATGACAAATCCTATCTAGAAAACCTAATTTTCTCTCTGCACCTCTTTATAGTTCCATTTTCCCCCACCCACCACACCAGCAGGTCAGACACTTGGCTAGACTTCTACATTATAGACTCTGTACAAAATCTCCTCTCCTCTTCTCAATTGCCAGTATCATTCTTATCATCTCACGATCTTATACAAATAACATATAATATCCAAATTCCTTCAATCCAGCCTCGAACTATCACCTTCCGTCACCTAGATTCCCTTACTCGAGAAAAAATATTACCTGACCTAGAAACCTTAGACTGGAATGGAATATATTCTTGCTCTTCCATCGACTCCATGGTTGACATTCTTACCACCAATCTTCTCAATATTCTCAATACCCATGCTCCCCTCAAAACCTCTACCTTTCGTCACCAGCCTGCTCCTTGGATGTGTCAGGAAATCAAAGATCTGCAGAAGAGGCGCGACGCTGCCCGAAGACGTTTTAGACGTACGAGGCTTGCAGATGACTACCAAGCGTTCAGGGTGCTTCGCAACTTGGCACAGACAAGGATCCGGCGTGCGAAAGCTTCCTACTTCCATGAAACCCTTTCCTCAGCTCCTGATATCAAATCGAAGTGGCTACTGCTTCGTAAACTTTCCATTGGTAATCCTTCCAGATCCCCTACCGCAGCCTATCCTGTATCCTCCGATGATTTAAACTCCTATTTTATATCTGTCGCTAATACCTCTTCTCTACCTTCCTCTTCTGGCTTTGCTCCAGAGATATCCTTTAACGACAATAACTTTTATTTTTCTGACATTTCTCCCACAGACCTGTTAACCGCGGTAATGAAATCCCACACCAATTCCATAGGGCCAGACGGCATTCCTGTCAAATTAATAAAAATATGTCTACCTGAAATCCTCCCAGCTCTCCTTTTTATCTACAATTTCTCCCTTCAGAATTCAGTATTCCCTACCTCTTGGAAAAAAGCCATTGTCCTTCCTTTAAATAAAAAGCCTAATCCATCCTCACCCGAAGATTTCCGTCCAATTTCAATTCTTTCTAACCTCTCAAAGCCTCTTGAAAGACTGGTGCAATCCCAAGTCTCCAAGTTTCCTCGAAAAGTCCAACCAATTTGATCCTCTCCAATCTGGTTTCCGTCCCGGCTATTCCACACAATCTGCCTTAATTAAAATTACCAACGACATTCAATCTGCAATAGATGATAGAAAATTAACTGTCCTTATTCTTCTAGACTTCTCCAAAGCTTTCGATTCCATCAACCATTCCATCCTCTTCAACAAACTAAAATCATTATCTTTCTCCAATAGTTCCATCTCTTGGTTCCAATCTTTCCTCTCCCAACGCACCCAAGCAGTCTCCATACCCAACCAACCACTATCTGCTTTCCTTTCTTTATCCTCTGGAGTTGCCCAGGGTTCAAGCATATCTCCTCTCCTTTTCAGCTCCTACATTAACGACCTACCTAAATCAATTCTCCATTGTTCCCATCACCTTTATGCAGATGATTCCCAGATCTACCTATCCTTTTCTCCCTCTGAGTTACTGGGGGCATTTGCCAAGATTCAAGAAGACCTTGATCGAATCAATGCCTGGGCAAATGTAAATGGATTAAAGTTAAATGCTGCCAAAACTCAGGCCATTGTCATTGGTTCCAAGCCCCTCATTAGATCCCATACTGACTTTCCCATATTACACCTTAATGACCAGCCAATTTCCTTCTACTCCTCTGTTAAAAATTTAGGATTTTTCATAGATCAAACCCTCTCCTGGACCTACCATATTTCTCACATTTCCCGTCGGACAATTTCTACCCTTAAACTATTTCATCGCTTCCGCCATCTCCTACCTCAACATATCCGTAGACTCCTAATTTCCTCTCTCATCTTCCCCCACTTTGACTACAGCTGTGTGGTGTATGATGGCCTCTCGGTGGAGCTCCGTGATAGACTGAAAAGATTAATGAATAGCTGCGTAAGATTTGTTATTGGTGCCCCGAGGTACTCCCATGTCTCTCACCACTACACTGAGTTAAGGTGGCTCTTCCCCTCCTTCCGAAGACAATACTTTCTAGGTACGTTCCTCTACCAAATCATCAACAACCATCGTCCTTCTTACGCCTACAACCTTCTCCAGTTCAAATCCTCAGTCCATTCCCTGTCCACAAGATCTCGACCTTCTGACCTTTACATGCCTTCTCACAGATCTGCCTCATTCCAAAATTCCTTTATTGTTCGCTCTGTCAATTTCTGGAATTCCCTCCCTATCAAAATTCGACATTCCCCCTCCATATCCACATTCAAATCCCTCCTATTCCAATTCCTATCACAAAAACAGTCAGATACTTGCTAACCATTCGAGCGGATTTCAATAGAGAATTTGATACATTTTTATTTTTTAATTCTTTATTTTTTTCGGAAAAGTGTATACTGGTCTATAAGAGCAAATAGCTTTAAGTTTCTTGTCATAGTATTAATGGTTTTGTATATAGTTTAGTTTGTTTTGTATATAGAATTTTTACCTTATATTTTTTTCACATTATTTCTTTTTTTTGATTTATTTTATTTTGGCCAGATGTAATATTTTAATTTTGTTCTATTTTGTTATTCTCAAGGGACTGTGTCCCAGAATAAAGTTATTTTTCTATTTCTATTTCAATGTTATGGTTAATGCAATGTCTAATGCAATGTCACATTTAATAATTTTAAAGCTGAAAGATTGAAATGGTACCGTAAAATATTTTGAACAGCATTTTAAATCTAACAGACGGTGCTATTTAAAAAACAATTGAAATTGTTTCACATTTCAATACTGAAAGGTATTGAAAATAACACATGTATTCGAATGTTTATAGTTAAGCCAAGATTTCAAAGCAATTGGGAAAGAACTTTCTGAGGTTTTGAACAATCAAACATTTACATTTTTATTTGACAGGAAATAATCAACAAAAAATTAAATATATGAAAAATGTGTGCTTTAAATATTTTTTTTTCCCCATTTAACCAGACTGAGCCACAGCAATACGTGACTAGGTAAAACTATTTATTAATAAAAGCCATATACCAATTTATTACACTAACTTAATTTTTGAATTTTTTTTTCCAATTACCTTACCAGAAAGTGGATCAAAGAACCTTAGAATGAGATTGACTAGAGTACTCTTCCCACAACCACTAGATCCAACTATTGCAACTGTCTTGCCAGCAGGAATCGTTAAGTTTAGACCAGATAAGACCTTGAATATACATTATATAAACTTGTTTATCTGTAAAACTAATATAATTTCATTTTTTTTTTTTTTTTTTATATATCAATGAATAAAATAAAATAAATCAATTAATTGAATTTAGCTTTTACTGAAATCTTTTAAATACATAAATGCTTTATTTTGTCATGTCATCGTAAAGAAAATAGTGAAAAACAATGACAACAAAACCAACCATAATTTGAGGCCTTGTAGGATATGAAAAAGAGACATTTCTGAATTCAATAGCCCCTTTTATATTTTCAATTGTGAATCCTTCCTTAGAATATGGATCAATTTTAGGTATATTGTCAATAATATCTAGTACAATTCCAGCCGATCCAATTGCTGCACTTATCTCAATAATGTTGGGCAGTGAGTTTCCGATTCCAATAGCACCAGTTATAACGCTCATCAATACCTGCAAAAAGAGCAAATGCTAAAGTAAAATTTATCCAATTTCATTTCAGGGGCCTCAAAAGGTTTATGTATGCCTATTTTCATGCATCAAAATTGTGATTCTAATAATCTAGCAGAACAAAAATTAATAAGATAACCACAACCTGGGTTTGATACTTAAAACAACTTACTGTAAACAATTGACCAGGTATCAATAGATGGTTGAGAAAGAGCTGTGAACCATACCAAAGACCAAAGCCGTAAAGGAAATAGACTAAACCCATAGAGAGAGCTAAGCTGACGGAGAGTGGATAGTATTTTTTCATTGCCAGATTTTTGCCTTTCAACACTGCATCTCTGAATCTTAAGAAGTGTGTTGTAAGAAATAATATCTAATAATTTCATAAACAAAGTAAAGGATGTGTAAAGAGTATATCAAACTTATACAAAATTAATTTTGTTACAAGTAAGGTGACCATGAGTAACTGAGTATTGATTTTACAAAAGGATCTCCAGGTACTTTTAAACAAGATTTACTTATGATAAGTAGGAAAAAAATTTTGACTAATTTATTATGTACCATTTAAGAAATATTATAATATTTTATATATGTTATTACATTTAAGAAATAAACGATTAATGTTTTATAAAATACCATATTACTCCCTCAATTATAATTCATAAATAAAAATCTTTGTAACAAGATGTTTTAAATCCATCTATATTATAACGTATTTTCGTGATAGTATGATAAAATAAATTTTTCCCAATAAAGGTTTTCGATGAAATGATAATTTTTATCAAATTTATTTTTAAATTATTGCTGTATTAGGAAAACTTTTTTTTATCAAAATGAATGGAAGCAAAAGTACTTGTGATAAAGAGTAAAAACAAAAATAACTAAATTTATAATATTATTTTAACAATTACTACCATAAAGTAGTAAACTATATAATTTTTTAACAGGTTGTTTTTAGACTTAACAGACTTTTTTTTATTATTTGAAAATGTTACAATATTGATTAAATAAAAACATCTTGTTAAATTAAAAAAAAAAATTATAAGACATACTTTTATCAATATGTGTGTGTATATTGAAGTTCCGGCAATTGCCAGATTCTCTACTTGAAACATGTATGTCTCTGCTACATTCTTTTATTTTATTCAAGCTCCACTGGCATTTAATGTCAGTGACGTAGTTTAGAATGAAATACTGGGATCTTCTGGAATCTTGCTTTTCCTCCACAGGTGAGGGGAAAAGCTACAGGTTTGGATTTCCCCTGGTAGATGGTTAATAGTGTATATAGACATGCTTGTGTTTAAAATATTTATTTTCTATATTTATTAAGTTTAGTTCATTATTTTTTAAATAGTATTTTTATATAGTTATTATTATCTCAGACGATATTGTAATAACAGCAGAGGTTTGCAAATGGTGGTAGATTTATTTGTAATAGTTTGTAACCCTTACTGTTCGAATGTTCTTTTCTGGAAACCGTTAAAAAACAAACCTTGAAGTCTATATCAATATTAAGGAAGAAGATTTTTTATTAGAAATTATCTTTGGTATTAAAATAATTGATCAATTGAATAATATATTTTATTTCCTCATTCATGTTTTTGACTATATTAATAATAGTATCCCTTAGCATTATGTACACAGTCAAGATTAGTTTAAGTATATTTAACTGTATATTTAAGCGATAAATATATTATCTACCTAGTTATTATTATTATTTTTGTTTACTTAATTTATTTATCTTCTCATTATAAATGGTGTGAATGAACTCTTTTTTTAATACTATCAATGTGCTATATTGTGACAGAAAGGGGTGCCTATCCTCCCTAAGGTTGATGGCGCATGAACCTTACCCCCTCTCTTCCAAGATATTTTATTGCTTACCTCTTCTTAAAAAGAGTGCAGATGAAAGTAGATTTAGAATGATTGTAGATATTATACAATAACACATGCTGTGGTCTGTTTCCTATTTTCCCATTGTTTCCAAGTTTAAAACTTTTCATTCTGAAAATTCATAACTCTGTCGAAATACGTCTCCCTTAAAACTTCAAAAACCCGTCAAAATATGACCCTCAAAAATGTTGATAGTGCAAACGAGTGCCATGAAACACCCTCCTAGGCACTCCAGATGGTAGAATATAATATTATTTGAAAAAATGAATTACCTTTCTAGCTCTAACTGCTCACCACCGAATGCATTTACAGTCTTTATTGATGCCAATGCCTGGGAAGCTATCCCTCCAGCAATACCATAACGTAACTGCTCCCGAGCTGCGATTTCAGAACCAGCCTGTATGTCAATTTTCAAATCAATTTAATCAAATCCACGATGAATTATTTTTGAGTAATTGTACGTGTGTACATCTTTTGGAAGTATCAATTACTCGCTATTCTACTTGTTCTAATGATAGCTCTCTTACTAACCTTAGCAGTGTATCCAGAAATGGCAACAAGTATCGGACCGCTGATCATGAGTACAAGTGTCAGCCTCCAGTTGGTGAAGAAGCCGACTGTCAAACCAGACAGCAACAGGGACACAGATTGGACCAAGATTGGGACCTTACTGCCAAGTCCATCCTTCATCCTTTCCATATCACTGTTTCATAGTTTATTTTATTTATGTTACCTCTTTAAGGGAAAATAAATTGAGGCTAGAATTAGTGGTAGTTATAATATCTTAAGTGATAGTGTGTGTGAGAAATCATAAAAATTAAAGTAAATTATCCTTTTCTAGACCTACACAAATAGAGTTTTTACTCTGATACTGCTTGGTACCTCCATTTCTTTAATCTCTGGCCAGTGATACCCTTTTTTTTTTTTTTTTTTTTTTTTTTAAATAAAGACAATATTTTTAATTATTAATCCAATTACACCTATATAACTAAGAAACATGCAAAACTAAAACGTCGATAAAATAAGTAACTAGACATGTAAATGAATGAATGAAGATATACAAAATAAATAGACATAAATGAATGAAAAAATACTTACAATTAAAGCAAAATATTTACAAAATACTACATCACCATAAACTTGCGGCATAAAATAAATTTGGTACTACTGTATAAGTGTCACTCCTCTTTCATCGAAGGCATAAAATATCATAACCACACCATAAACGGAACTCGAGAATGGCCGAATGTGTCTGCAAGTAAACGTCTGGTAAGGTCCCAATTTCAACTGAAAAAGACGGTCGGGGGTTTCTTTCATAGCCGCACACTTATCATTCTAGTTGGGAGGGATAATTCTCGAGTGATTGTACATTGTCAATTTCCATTGCACAAACATCCTCGGATGTTTCCAAGCCTTGGCATTCGGTTCTTCTTTTCCCACTAATACCTCAGAAAACAAGAATGTCAATCTGCTCCTGTGATATTTACGGGGAAGTTTATGAATCGTTATGAAAGGAAAAGATAATTTTTTTAAATTTATTTTTTTTTGGAATATAATATTTTGTAATATTGAAAATAATTATCATGAGGTAAGACTACATTCTCACTTATGTATGTATAGAAAATATAAAATAAACAGAAGTAAAATAACAACTAAATAATAATAAAAAATAAATTAACATAAAGATAAGTAAATTAAAAAAAAAAATTATTTCTATATACACTATTTACAATCAGGCAAGGGAACTCCGAACTGGCTTGTCCCTCCAACTATGGAAGGCAAAGTAGGACTCCAGGAAATCCCTGCGCTACTCTCTCAACCGCGTCAATAGTACTAAAGTCAATGGAGACTGGTAAAGAACGCTTTAGCTACATACACTCATGTCTTGAGTGGAAAATCTGGCCATTGACAGAACCCCAATATACCTAGTACTATCATAAATATTGTTAAAAGGAAATATATACAGATTTAAACAGAAAAAATAATTGTTTCAAAAACTTTATTAGAAAATAAAATTTATATCTACAGACAGTAAAAGAAAAAAGAAATTACTCAAAATGTCCCCATTTTGCCTTGACACAGGCATTTAATCTCCGTGGCCAGTCATAAATAGCAGCACGCAGCACTTCTTCAGGGAAGTGCTAAACTACTCGAACCAGAGATTGTTTGAGGCTTTCCAAGTTAGGGTGTGCTCTGTGGCCTCCCATCCTCTCCAGTTCGGACAAAATCGATAATATAGTGAGTTGAGATCAGGGCCAATCCTAGGCAGAGATGAACTCTGGAATGTTCTTTTGCAGCCACTGCTGAGTTGACTTGGTCTTCTGAGCTGGAGCGGATTCCTGCTGGAAAATCCAATGACTTCCAGCAAATAGAGTATCATTTAGAGTCTTGACAACAGGTTCCAAAATATCGTCCTGGTAGTTTTTAGCGGCTGTTTTCACTCCTTTTTCACAAAAATTGAGCTTTGTGGTGCCATCAAAGCAAACTCCCCACCAAACCATTACTGAGGAAGGGTGATGTCTTCCAATGATTTCCTGGGATTCTTTAGAGCTGTGTGCGTACACACGATCATTTTGGCGATTACATTTTTCTTCAATCGTAAAAATTTTCTCATCCTTAAACAAAATCTTTCGATGAAGACCATTGGTGTAACGGTCAAGACACTAGCGGATCCAGGATTTAATTTTGGGCGGGGGTTTCAGCCCGAAAGCTTTATTTTTTCATAAAAATAACGATATTTACATTGGAAAAAAAACAACAATTAACTACCTATATGAAATGGTGTTTAAGTGATTTCTAAAGTCCTTTTAATTGCAATTACACGAACAATAATATTTTAAGAAATAATTTTTTAATATTTTTTTCCATAAAACATGGTTACATTTTGCCATTTTGGGGGAAGGAATTCAGCTACAAAGACCCTCCCTCCCCCCGTAGATCCGAATGTGGGCCAAGAAGCACTTTGCATCTAATTTTTTTTTTTCGGAAAGTGGTTAGTCTTTGTTCTGTCATTCTTCGGAATGCACCCAACCAAAGATCACTTTTTATTATGCGAGACATTGATCTGACAGAGATTCCCATTTCCCGAGACATGATTTGTTGTGTTCCAATGGGGTTCTTCTGATTCGAGCAGCCACTGCTCTCACCGCATTTGACGTTCTCACAGTGCGTGGACACAGTGGCCCGGTCGAGGTCTGTCGCATACAGATAGGGTCTCATTTTATCTATTTATAAAGCGGTACACGAACATCCAGCTAATATACAAAGGTTTCAAAGTGTTCAAAATCTCTGACCTATATTTTCCAACTTTGTGTAAAGCTATCACAGCTATTCGGTTTTCTTTATCACCCCACTCCAGGTTAACTGAGCGAAAGAAAAATACAAACTAATTGAGATTATTATCCTGACATGTAAAGAAAATAACATGATAGAGGTAAGGATTATCTAAATAATACCCAAGGATGTAAACAAAGTTCAAACTTCACGGCAGACAACGTAATTTCAAATAGGTTGTCTTCTGGACCTTGATATCTCCTGGACGAAATTCAGCAATATAAGTTTTTGTAGCGAGGTAGATTTTGAAGATAATAGAAGGCCTCTATACTGCGTTTTCCTATATTTTCATTAGAGTACAAAGGTATGAGATAGGAAGAGTCAGAGGTACCCAGAAGGGAGTTTAATGGAGAGGGTCACACTTTGACGGGGTTTCCATTTTTTGAGGGGAGCACATTTCGATGGGGTTATGAATTTTCAAAATGAAAAGTTTCAAATCAAAAGACAAATGAAATCATGGAAAAGACCATAGGATGTACAATGGTAATCTACGAATATTCAAATTATACTTTCTTTTGCACTATTTTTGAGAAGAAGAGAGGAATAAAATGATTTGGGAGGAATGGGAGAAGGTTTATGCGTCATCGGCCTTGGGAGGGATGGGCACCTCTGGCAAGAGTGTTAAAAGAATTAGAAAAAGGTAGTTGGAAAGAATCTTACTTGTATGAAATCAGCCTACAGACGTTGCAGAGGATAAAAGTAAATGCTGCGGAAGGAAGCAGCTACAGATCATTGCGGATAAAAGGTTTATTTCAAAGAATGGTATGAATTCAAATAGGGAATGTTGATTTTTAAATCATGATGGATAGTTGGATTCAGTATGTTGAATAGACTTTTTATTGAAAATATAAATAATTAATTGTTGTAATAGAAAAGTTTCATATCTCTTACTCAGTAATCTTGTTGGTCAAGTCCTCATTCCCTCTCTCTTCATACCACGTCATGTCCTGGCGGAGGGTCTGGGCGAAATATATCTGCCTAATCTTACAGATCTGGTTGCAGCAAGCCATTTCCCAGCATAATATCTACAATGAGCAAGGCACAAAAATATTTCATTTGTAGATTTTAAAAGAGCAAGAGTGTCAATATAACGGGAGTGGGCACATAAGTCTTAAAATGCAGATTTTGACAAATAAATTTTTTGGTATGCATAACTGTTCATTAAAAAAAAATCAGAGGAATTTTATAACAGTTTTGGTATTCTTACCTGAAGAAAGCTAAGGAAGCAGACAACTATTCCAATGATAGCATACAGCGATCCATAGCGATGTGTTAAATCCAAAAACACTTTCAGATTGATGAAATCTTCTGGAACACTGATTCATAATAATAATCATAGTCATATATATGTATTGTGAAAATGAATTCCTATAGAGTAATGATATAATTAATAGCCCGGGGCTTGAAATCGTTATTTAATTACTGACAATTTGCAAAAATTAAGCACAGAATATGATAAATAGAAGAAAAGTGAATTAATGGATCATCACTTGATTAATAATTAACTGAGATCAAATAGAATTTATTAATCAATTAAAATGCTGAATTTCGTTCTCATGTTTTGTTTTATAATAATTTCATAAACACCAACTTAATCCACAGTCAATTTTTCAATCGCCAAACTCAATTTAGAGGAGATATTAGAGGCAAGGAAAACCTTAAAAAACAACAACATAGTGTTGCCTTTCCCTCCCTCCACATAGCCCTGAGGCCAGGTACCAAAAATCGACCTGATCGCAGGCGAAGGTTTGATTGTAAATTACTCTGTTACATTTGATTGTATATTATTCTGAATAAAAATAACCTTGTCTGCTGTTCCAGAGGCGCTGCTTTGAAAAATGGCGGCTGATTTAAAGAATATTAGCCAGTAATTTTAGAATCGAAACGGAAAATCCATTGCGAAAAATGTGAGATAGGTTTTTATTTTTTAAACTTTTATATATGGGTTTAGAAAACAAAATTGCTAACGCTGGCCACCAAGGCAAAACTTTTCATAGCCAAAATAGTCTGATTTTTTCGATATTTTCACCTATAACTCCTAAATGATGCATCAAAGCGAAATATGTACCCTTTTCATAAATTAAAGAACGTTATATTATGCGTTCTGCGAGCACATAAACTTTATAGTATGTTTACGTGGTAAAGTATAAAACCACGATCAACCATCGCTGATTTTTACCAAATTTGTAAAAAATTACACAAATGGTCCTGAAACTTGGAAATGAATTCTCTAAGAGAAAAAAACCCATATAATCAAAGTTGTAGAGCATTAACTTTTGCGTCCAGTGAGTATGAACTTCGAACAAAATCGGTAATTCCCTGATTGTTAGAAATGGGTAATGAAGGTAAACGTGATTTTGAATATTTCAATAGTATGGGTGTCTATTATACTGAGTTATTTTTGTTTAGATTCTGTTACATGCTGCAAAATTCTCTTTTCCTCCGCTCAGCAGCGAAGGATTTTGATAAAGGACGTGTCGAAAGACCGAATTTCATAAAGAAATAACGAATCCGTTCGAGATATAATGCCTAAATAAAATGTCAGTATTGAGTGGACGCAAAATTTGATGCTCTACAACTTTGATTCTATGGGGTTTCCTCTTAAGGAACTTATTTCCAAGTTACAGGGACATTTATAGTCATTTGTCTCAGTTTTGACAAATTTGGTAAAAATCAGCATTGGTTGACCGTGGTTTTACACCTTACTACGTAACCAAATTATAAAGTTATGTACTTTGACGCATAATTTAACGTTATTTAATTTATTTCATAGAAAATTTATTTTCTATTTTATTTATTTTCTATTTTCTATATTCTATATTTTATTTTCTATTTTCGTTATTTCATATTTCGCTTTGATGCATCGTTTAGAAGTTACAGATGAAGAAACAAAAAAATATCCAAAAAATCTGACTTTATTGGCTATGATCAAAACTATTTAAAAATGGAGGAGACGACTTAAGAGTCAAGCTACTACAACTAATCCAGAAAATATGGGAAGAGGAAAGGATACCTGAGGCATGGAATACGGGCCTAATCTGTGCTATCCTAAATAAAGGCTCCATATATGAGTATAGTAATTACAGAGGCATAGCACTCCTTCCGGTAGCCTACAAGATAATGACCAATATCCTACTAAACCGGTATCACGAGAATATAATAGGCGACCACCAAGCTGGATTCAGAAAAGAGAGGAGCACGCTAAACCAGATCTTCATCTTAAAACAAGCAATTGAAAAACGATGAGAAGTAGCTCAGGATGTACACGCCCTATTTGTCGATTTTAAAGCAGCCTATGATTCTGTGGACAGGAGCTGTATTTGGAAAATCATGAATGAAGTGGGAATTCCCGGTAAGTTGGTGAGATTGACAAAGGCGTGTACAAATGACCCCGAATGCAGAGTCCTAATACAAGGAGAAGTATCTGAAGCCTTCAAAGTTCGAACGGTTTACGGAAAGGAGATGGATTATATATATTTATCTTCGGCCTAGAGAAGGTAATAAGAGCAACATCAAAGAAAAATGGAGGGGTCCACGTCGGAATGAATCATAAAATCCTTGGATACGCAGATTATATAGCTGTCCTTAGAAGAAAGTATGAAGACATTGAGAAACGCGCTACAACACTGATAAGAGAGGCAGATCAGATCGGCCTAGAAGTAAATGAAGACAAAACAAAATATATCATAATAAGCCGAAAATTCCACTCTAATAGCAGGAACTGCGTAGAAGGAAAATCAATCCCGAGTGTAGACAAATTCAAATACCTCGGCTCCACAATAACCTCAATTAATGACCAACGGGCAGAAATAGACCAGCGTATAACTAACGCAAACAGAGCTTTCTTCTCCTTCTCAAATTTATCGAAATCCCAAAAAATCTCAAGAATTCTCAAGCTGAGGGTGTACAATGCTATGATAAAACCAATTCTAATATGAGCTGTGAGATCTGGACACTAACCAGCACAATAGAAAAAAGTGTTGAAATTTGAGAGAAAAGTCCTCCTAACGATAACTGGGGCGATCTGAGATCAGAGTACTAACACATGGAGAAGAAAGATTAATAAAGAACTGGTTACAGAAAGTGGTCAATCAATATCCCATGGTATGAACGCACGGAGGTTGTAGCCCGTAGCAATCCATCTGGAAACCTCTACGTAACAATTAGTGCCTTGATAGAAGGCAAAAGACCAGGTGGAAAGCCAAAAAGCAGATGGATAGATAGAATCAACAAAGATACAATAGAGCTGCGTGCAGATAAATGGAAAGAAATAGCCCAAGACTGGCAGAGATGGAGCAGGTTAGTTAAGGCGGCAAAATATCTACATGGTCTGTAATTCCAACAGAAAAAAAATATATATATTTTGAACTGAAAAATCTCAGCGAACAATTTGAGCCTACAAACTAAAAAATATTTCCAATCCTTACTCCCACGAAATCGTTACATACCTAAAATCAGATAATCCATATCATAATCTATAAGATATAAGTACGAAATGAATAAAGTGATGCTTAAATTTCGTCCACAATTTTTAATATTACATTTATTACAATTTGTTCTTATGTAATATCGACTATAATGTTAATTACCCCCTATTTCCGTAAGATTCTTCTAATGCAGGTAATGGCTGGTACCTTGCGAATATATTTTCGTAACTCAGTGCTGTGTTGTTCAAATATCTGGGATCTTTTGCCTGTAAAATACATTTTGATAAAAAGTTACAAAAAAAATCATGTTTTTAGTACTTTTAGAATTACAATTCTCTCACGTATTTCTCCTGTGATACAAATGCCGAGGTAAGATCTCCAAAGAGTAGCGATGTGAAGGGCAACATGATGCCGTTGACGAGAGATGCTGTGGTGCCCAGAGTCATCAGGAAGACATCGGAACAGCCAGCGTAGCGGAACTGAATACAGAATCGAGAAGAGTTTCCAACTAATTTATAATAACTAATACACAATTATTATTAAAAAAGGCTGCAAATTATTATACAATGGTTTAATATTTCAAACAGCTATACTTACTTACTTCGCCGAGTCCCTGCCTACCGCCGTTGCAGTGTTCGATTTCTCTTACAAAGCCTGGACATTAGATCTCTATCCTGCGTCAATTCTCTCCTCCTTTACCAATGCATTTTCCTGTTTTGATATACTCCCTTTATACCTTCCCTCATCTTCTCCTTGGCCTTCCTCTCGGTCTAAGAGCTTCGACCTGTGTCTCATAGGTTGCTCTGGCTATTCTATTTTCATCCATCCTAATGACATGTCCATACCATCGGAGTTGATCTTCCTTGATCACTGTTCTTGCAGGTTTTAGATTGAGGTTCGTCCTTATTATAGTATTTCTGATTTGATCTCTTCTTGTTTTACCTTCAATTATTCGAAGGAATCTCATCTCAAAACTCTGTAGTAGACTCCTATGCTTTGTAGTAAGAGTCCTAGATTCACTGGAATACTCCAGTATTGGGATGAAAGTATTCTTGTATATAGCCACCTTTTTTTTCTTTTGATACTTCTCTCCTATCAATGAAGACATTTTCAACAGTATTGAAAAATTTTCGCAAACTATTCTTTCTCTGATCTCCGTATCTATAAGTCCTTTTTTCGTTTGATGCTCCTGGATACTTATATCTATCCACCTGTTCTATTATTTTTTTAATTTATTATACGGCCTAAACGTAAATTGTGAACCTAGAGCTTTCCAATTCTCACCACCTTTGTTTTTTCCTCGTTTATTGCATATTAATTTTAACAAGCTCGTCTCTTAGGATCAATATATTATATTGAAGATCCTTATCATCTTTCCCGAAGACCGCCAGGTCATAAGGATAAGCCATCAACTTAGGTTTCGGTTGCCAAGGTGAAAACTTCTCATTTTAGGTTTGGCTTTTTTTCTAAGCTGAGTTCAGGAGAACAATAAATAGCAGAAAGCTGAGACAACAGCCTTTTCGTATACCACTGACAGTTTCAAATTTCGCAGAGGTGCAATTGCAAGGACGTTCTCGCTATATTTCTATTTCTTTTGTAAAGACTTTCTATAGCCATTGTCCACTCCCAGCTCTTCCAGGATCTTCGCTAAATCTTTTTTTCTTGCTTGGTCAAAGACTTTTGTCAAATCCACAAAACATCAAACAGTTATTTACCATATATAACACAAATTTCTTTCTCACAAAAGGAAATAGATAAAAGATGATTCTATGATTATAGGCCTCAGAAAGTTTTTTTTTTCATCAATAGTAGTATAGAGAAAAATTGTGATTGCTTCAAGTGATTTAAGACTTTCCCAATATTTAAGAGAAGAATAAGAAGCGTCTGCGCCATCTAGCTGGATGAAAGGAATCCTTTTTCATCGAGTTTCATAAAAATCGAAGGAATAAAAGTGAAGTTAGAGGAACAAATATGATTATATACTAACTATTACTTCTATACATGCAAAAGATACAAATGCAAAAGTTACAGATTTATGCGAATTCTGTTTGTGATTAGCCTCAATGTGATACATATCAGTTAATTATTTTTGTTGTCCATGCTTAATCTGATTATTTGAAAGCACTCTAGGATTTTTTGATTTGATGGAATTTGAGTGGCCTCACATCAAAGACGGAAATTTTATAGAAGTTGAGAAAAGGCTTGGAAAAACAAAAATTGTGTTTGTATACATAGTATCAATTTAATCCAGTTCTAATGATTTCTTTCATGTTTGAAATTTAACATTCTTAAAAAAAATAAGCAGAAACTGATAGAGCTGAACCTATAAAAGAAAAATTGACTCTTCTTCACTTTATGAAAATAACAGATATCTATCTTTGAGAAGAGACCACTCATATGACGCCCTCGGACAATTATGTCATGAGCCTCCCTGCATAAAAGAAAGTAAAGTTTAGAAATATGAAATGAGACTCATGTGAAGAACATTGTATATTTTCTTGCTACGAGGGGGTTGTTCTAGAGATCCAACCAAACCTATTCTAACCAGAGTGGGAAGGTCACAATTCATTCCGCCACGAAACAATTTTCAACTCTCTCAGGCCGTATGCGAACCAGCTATACTTGGGCGTCAAAGTTTACGTTTTAATACGCTTGGCCATTACGATATTTTTTTTTCTCGTCTCCCTCCCCCCCAAGGTCCCTACTCCCGATACTACTGCAGATCATTCTCAATTGCACTTGCGGCATTCTGTTCCACGTTTTCTCCTTGCCCCTTATACTGAAACTTTTCATTCTGAAAATTCGTAGCTCCATCGAAATTTGCTCCCCTCTAAAATTCAAAAATCCGTCAAAATATTTCCCGCTCAGAAATTCCTTCTGGACACTCCTGGAGTGAATTGTGCCAGAGTTAAAAATCCTCCGGTCACTGGGACTAGAACTCGTAATCTTCGCTTTATCAGGTTGCCTGATAGTGTATTTTAATATAGTTTGAAAATGATTAATCTAAAACTTTTAAGAAAATTCAGTATAGCGTTACCTTCTTTGCATCAATTCTCTTTTACTAAGAAGAAATAACACCATCACAGAATGAACACTTACCAGCCGTGAGACAGTAGCACCCTGGTCATGATGGTCCTCCTTATTCCTTCTGAAATGGATAACAAGTTATTCTCTCTGTTTCATAATAATTATTACTTGTAGATGATTTATACTTACTTGTTATTGAGGTATTTGGCGTTATCTTTTAGAACCCGATCAAGCGTGCTGGTTGCCTGAAACATATTGGCTACATCATAAACTTGTACTGTAATCTCGTTTATCACGTTTTAAAGACTATTTATTTGAAACCCTACCCTGCCTATAATGCGATACGGATGATATATAGCAGTAAACAGCAATGTATGCTTGCGTTACTCCTCAACTCCTCATTCGGACCAATATTTTTTGTTCCTGCTTACACACAAGTCATCTTTTCTTTTCTATCCTCTCTTGTGGCTTTCTGGATGCATGCCCATCTCTTCTACCCTACGAAAAGTGGATTGAACCAACAGATTCCTTCCAGCCATACACAAAGATCTCCTTCGTCATTAGGTATCATTTAGTAATCATTCATGGTCAATGAATAATCCTACGAAATGGTGGCGATCAGATTATCCATTACCGCAAAGTTTCTGTACTTGATCCAAAACTACAAAACATATACTCCATCCACACCCCTTGATTATTTATACATCTCTCACTCACCAAGTCTGAAAGCGAGTACCTTCCGTAGGTGGGTAAATTTAACGATATTTAAAATTAAAGCCTTAGGTAGATGAAATGCTGTTCACTGGTCGTACCTTTGACACATAGGACCAACCTGTTCCTTTTTGTCCACTAGCTTAGCTGACACATGTTTCGAGAGTTTCCGGTATTTCCAGCAAAATCTTGATCTCGGCAATGGGTGATTACACATTTACAATAGCTCGTTAAAATAATAATTTTCTTGAAAAATCTAATATCATGCCACCTCCAAATAAATATGCTTTATATAGTAAAAAGAAAAATTAAATTCAATCACGATCCCCATTAATATATATATATATATATATATATATATATATATATATATATATATGTTTTTTTGATCGAGAAAATATTATAATTGAAATTCATCTAATGGTTTATCAATTTGGGAAATTTATGTAATAACGTTTAACAACCTTTTCCTAAAACTGTTATTTCACTTTGTGACACGAACCTTCAACTTATGGTAGACATAATAGGCATACTTGCAGAAATAGAATTATTTAATTAATGTTTTATTTTATTTCTCTCATTTTATATGTATATATATTTTTCAGTTATATATGCTATATCAGTTATATATATTATAAATGTCTTTTGATAAATTTGTGTGTAAGGGTGACCCACACCAAAGGGCTTTTATTAAATTATCTTTTTAGGAAGTCTCAAAAATAATAAAGCCCACTAAATAAAGATAAATTATTTTCATATTTTTCTGTATCGAATATGAGACATTTTCGGAAGTTGAATTAAACCCTGCAACGTTTGATGTTATAGTATTCATTCATCATTTGTAAGAAATCGTCGACTTGCTCCTTATCTAAAATGCTTCGTGACTCGTAAGCATTAAGAATTGTTTATAAGATTTTTTTTCTTGGACTGATCAGAACTTCTATGATGATATAACAGAAAATATTTTCATATTTTAATTTTGAAAATCTAAACTAATTTGTGAACAGTCTGACCTACTACAACCTTTGACTGTCATGTAATAACTTATTAGACACTTGATATATACTAAACTACTGTTCCATCAAACATTATTAAATGATTAAGCATTAAAAAAGTTAACAATACCTATCACCTAATATTACATATAACCTAATTTGATTTAGATTTTAAAGTTATACCATCAAGTCTAAACACACACACGATGTCAATGACACTTCAGGGTAGAAGTATTCCTACAATAAATAAATAATTTTTTTATAGACGTCTTCATTTTTACAAATTAATTTTTGTTAACTCGTATTTACTACTATTATTTCCTTAATTATTCCTTCGATGTCTCGACACGCAATGTTACTTCCCTTAAAACATATTTCCTTATGCTTCACTTACTGCTATTAAATATTATACTTAATAGAGCATTGCAACATAATACAACTGTTGTATCATGATTATGTATCGGAGAACATCATCTTCGTTGTGAATAAATGAAAATAATTAAAATTGATAATATTTACCACAGCAAAAGTGCTATCTGCTAAAAATGGTTTTTCATTATTGTTATGAATACAAACATATACATGCGTGTATAATGGATAGTGCACACATATCACAAACTTCTCAGGGCCAGCTTATCATTTTAAACTCACTTTCCTGGGATGATATTTCCATTTTAATGGTTGTCTCATGTCCTTGTTTAGAAATATTTTATTACTGACGCTAGTATATTATTTTTAAAGACGATAGATTTTTTTATTGCCAATTTTTTTCAGACGACCATCCCTTTTGGGCCATGGTAAATGAATTTTTTAATTTGATTTAAAATTCAGCTCTACGTTGCTGATGGATTATCTTTATCGAAATTGAGGAACCCATTATAAAGTACAGATACATCTTAATTTATTGATTTTTTACCGAGAGTTTTTTGGTCAGTCAGCAAGACCCAGTTCAGCAAGACCCATGTATTCTTAAAATTATCCATTGGCACAGGCGGATTAACGGGGGAGGGCTTTCGTGCTGAAGCCCTCCCCCCACTCCCAAACCATGTTTTATAGAAAAAAATATTAAAAACTATCTCTTAAAATATTATTGTTCGTGTACTTACATTTAATAGGACTTCAAGAATCACTTAAACACCATTTAATATAAGTTCATTTCTTTCTTCTTTTTAAAAAAAATTAATTATCGTTATATATATGAAAAAAAATCTTTCGGGCTGACCACCCCCCCCAAAATTAAATCCTGAATCCGCTAGTGTCCACTGGTAGGTGCCTCCAAATATAATAATATAATATTATCCGACATATAATAATGCTTTCAAAGTATAATATGAATTTTGATTTTAGATGACAACAAGTTTAGTTAGTATGAATAGCAAACAAAGTTAAGTCTATAAACGCTTAAAGGTATGTTAAAAAAAAAAAATACTGCTGTATTAAAAGGCTGGAGATATTTATTGATAAGCAATTGCGGATTCAGGATTTAATATTAGGGGCTTCAACGCAAAAACTGTTTTTTATGTGTATATATATATATATAATTTGCTATATATATATATATATATATATATATATATATATATATATATAACCATGATTATTACTTATATGAAATGATGTTTAAGTGATTCTTGAATTCCTATTAAATGTTATTACACGAACAATAATACTTTTAGGGTTAATTGTTAAAAAAAAATTTTCATAATAAATGGTTATATTTTAATATTTTGGGAGAGTGATGCTTCAGCCCGAAAGTCCCCCTCCTCCATCGTAGATTCGCCTGTTTTGGAAATGGTTGCATAAAATTTTGAGAAATTACGTTTAACTCCCTTCCCAATGTAGAAAAATATTAAGGTACTTTAATGGAAGTTTAAGCACGACCTGCAATGTCATAATGGGAAAACTATTTTATACTCCTGATCTGGTAAAAAATAAAATAAACATAACACGGAATTCAAAACATCCTCCTTCTGAAGAATCCTAAACTTTTAAAGTGGATTTTAGGTGAGCAGAATTGATTTTATATTTTAAATTCTTATATTATAAAACTTAAATTATTGAAAAAATTTCATTGTGGTCTATGTAAATCGTTTTATATTTTTTGTTTGAGCTAGGTAATAATTTTATGTAATTTGTGAATCGTAAGGGGTTATAGAAAGTTTAATCGCACTGAGTGAAACCTTTTCATTCTTTTTTGTACTTGATTATATTTCAGGTAGTATAAGCATATTATATATATATATATATATATATATATATATATATATATATATATATATATATATATATATATATACATATATAATTGTATTTTTACTCACCGATTGGTTTACTGTCATGGTGTCTGCAAGGCTACGAGCTACTTATCTGCCTTTTTCCTTCATAGTTTTGTCCTTACCCCTCTCTTCTGTTACAACATAAATTTGCCTCCGCAGGTTCGTTGCATTAGTTCACAGTATGAAAGCTCTCATAGAAATATATTATAAATAAAAATCCATTTTATAGGCTGATTCAATGAAAAAAAACAAAAAAAAAAGCTACAAATTATTTCACAATGGTTTATTATTTCCAAGCAATTATACATCTAAAGTAACATTATCTTCCGAGTTATAAAGAAAAATAAATAAAAGGTGATTCCAATTATTTGCCTAAATTTTTTTTCATCATTAATAATTTGTTAAAAAAAAATTGCATTAGTTAAGTAACACATTCAAATAAAAAACCAAACGAAAGGATACAACCTTTGAAGTAGAACATATAAAAACATCTAGATACCATATCTTTGCTCATAAATGTCCAATTTTAAAGATTTTTTTTTGTCTTTTTAGGAATTTTATTTTAGATAACCAATCAGTTCACTAGTTTCGGAGAAAATGCGCGGACGGTGGACAGACAAACTAATTTCTATTCGTTTTTCAAATTAGAAGTATACTGAAACGTATAATTTTGGGAGGGGGTTAAATTTTTGAATTTGTTATTCGATTACAATGGTTCATTATTGAAAATAATAAACCAAAAATATTTTAAAATCGCGATATCTTTACTAATAGTGCTCTGATTTCGATTAAACTTTCTTCATTTTTTTAGGAAATTTAAATACCTTTGAAACATCTTATTACAATATCAACAAAAAAGTGTATACCTTTTTGAGTTATTGGGATTCTAAATTTTCCATCCTTTGTAATTCTGTTCCAGCTTCTTTTCGTTGGAATATATCATATGAATAAATTTAAAGTTTTATTGAAATCGGTAAATTCATTTAGGCGCTGCAGTCTACAGCGACGCAGGTTTTTGGTTGACATCTTGAAAGGAAAAGATGGATAGTGATTTCGATGAAGGAGGATCATCCTCGGGTGACCTCTGATTTTAAATCCAAATTTGAAAAAAATCTGTCCATAGTTTTGGAGAAAGTGCACGGATGGCGGACGGACAAAAACATTTTATTTGTTTTTCGAATTCTTCGTATTCTGAAACGTATTCAAAATTTGAAAGGAAGTTAAGTTCTTACTTTTTTTTTCCATTACGATGGTTCATTGTTGAAAATTATAAACTAATAATTTTAGACTATAGTCCTCTGAGAATAATAACAGAGTTCCATAATTATGCATATTAATGCCTGGCTTAGATTATGCAAAATGGTTAACTGGTGATGGCTTAATTAAACAGGTGGGGAAGTTTTATATATCGCCCCATCCGTTTAATTAAACAATATATATATCCAGACGATTTCCTGGACTGGAAATTGATCGCATTTATACACTTACACATATAAACATCTATACTCATACATATATATGTTATCTTTTATCCACTCCTGATGTAAATTAAATATGAACCATATCCAAATTGAAATAAGTAAAATAAAATTGTGGGCATTATTATAAAACATTGCATTATTTACACAATCTATAAATAAGAAATAACATTTTATTCAATCATTTAATATCGTTTTAGGTAATATATACAATCTGAGAAAGTACATCATGTAATCGTTTGATATTATAGTCATAACGTTACTTTTTAAAGGATCAGTTAACGTGATCGTGGTCTCCTGATTCAGCCTTTTGGCCTCGTTCCTCAGCATTTCTCGTAACTTCCGAACTAGCTAGATCGGATTGGTTTTCTCGACCAGAGATCTTCAACCCATCTTTTTCATCGACAAATGCATCTTCCACATCTTCTATTCTCTTTTTGAAGTCCTCCTTAGGATGAACATCAGTATCCTCTTGAAAGGTCATTGATATAACCTCTGTCTCTTTTATGTTTGGTTCATCTTCTAGTAAATTCGTGCTTTTCGGACAAACAAAACTGGAGTTTTCTAATTCACTCGATGTAGAAGCGGCTTTATCTCTTGTTTCTTCCAAATTCAGCTGTTTATATTCTTCAGTAATGCTTTCAGTAAGATCTTGTTCCATCGCGCAAGGATCATCATCGATCTTCGCAGCCTCCGTGTCATCCTGTTCGTCCATGTTTTTCTCAGAGCTAGACTCACCACTACTCTTTCTAAATAAGGCGTGTGCGTCCTTTCTGAAGTGACACTTTGTGACTTCTTCCCATCCAAACTCACGAAGCTTGTTTCGTACCTCTTTGCCGAAACAACCCGCATCTCTTTCGAGACCGATGACAAACTTCCTTGTTTCTATTACTAGGCAACCGCATGGTTTAATCATTGACATTATATCCTGGTTAAGAAACTTGTAGAAATTTTGTGCAACGAAGGCCATATCGAAGAACTCTTTATTCCTGAAAAAATAAATAAAATCATTGTTAAAAAAATAAATTATTGAAGGGAAAAAAAACTACATAAAATAATGAGAAAAACAAAACCGGAGAATATTTTTAGTTTTCCAATATCTCATAAATCTATAATATTTTTCTGAATTGAATTAATCAAAATAGCGTAGAAGATAAAAATATGTGAAACACCAATTTATTTTACATTCAAAACTTTAATAATCCTATTCGATTCGGAGGTTTGTGAAACCCTTTATCTTCTGGAAAATGTAGCAGGTGGAATTAAAAAGATAACAAGAAACATTCCTGACAACTTTGAGCTGAAGCTGGGCCAAGTTTCTTTAGAATAATATAAGAATAATACAGAAATGTGGGCTTTGGGTCTTCAGAGATGTATACCAATAACCAAATACATAACAAAAAACGCCTCCTAAGTAAGGCCAGTATAGTTGAGAGGAAAGTATTTTATATAAAATACTACATATTTTATTTCGTTTTACAATAAAATAAATATAGTATTTTATATAAAATACTATATAAAAATATATATAGTATTTTATATAAAATACTATATATAAAAATAAACATTTATGGATTCAACTCTACAAGAAAGCTCCTCATATCTTGATGAAACGATTAAGAGGAGGAAAAAAAGATGAAAAATAAGTTTATTTATTAGTTTTTTTTTTTTTTTTTCACGTATGGGTATATTTGAAATTATGTTAACAAAGCTACTGAATATATTGCTTTTTTTACTTTCACTTACGTTTATATGTAATATACAGTAAGGTTACGTATTGCGATCGAGAAATTTTTTGGATCTGAGTTTTCAACGGAAATGCACTGAGGTACCCTGAGTCGAAATGACCAAGTCCCGAAAAATGGTCTGTGTATCTGTGTGTTTGTATGTTAGCAGTCTAGCTCAAAAACGATAAGTCCTTCGAAACTGATATTACGTATTTAAGATAGGTATATGCCTTAGATGTGACGGCAACTTTTTCCTTAAAATCGGCTCACCGGAAGTGCCACTTTATATCAACACATTTTCACTATTTTCTCAAAAACGGCTCCAACGATTTTGATTAAACTCGGTGTATCATTGTATAATTAAGTGGTCTTTAATATCAATGGTTTTTAAAAGTTTATGGAATTTCCTAAAAAAACAAAAAAAAAGTTTAAAAAGTCAGACAATTAGGAGGAAAGATATGGTCTCTAGTTTTTTTTCCCTGAAGAGGCGAAAATTTCGATAAATTTAAAATATACTGCTTTAATTGTTGAGACTAAAAAAACTTTTTTCTACAGATATTTAATAAAGTATCTTTCCTAAGAACATTTTTCATAAGAAATAAGTACCTAAATTTATACCTTTATTCTCAGTTCTATATTTCAATATTGCAATCAGCATCTCCGGAATCAACTTATTCATATTCTATATAGATAACTTTTTCAACTAAAAATATCACTAAAATGACATCACTCAAAAATGTTGAAATTGGAGTTAGTCATTCTGAGGTTTATAAAAGCAAAGAAAGTTGTGTGGTTTATAAAAGCAGATGGAGTGAGTAGATTTTTATTTTCTGTCGTTAATATATTAAATAGACATTTTGTAATTATAATGGTCTGAATGACTTGTTATCTGTAAGTTTTAAGCTTTAGCTCCGTTTAAAATGCACTTCAAAAAATTTATAATAGCCCAGCATTGCCAGAAAATAATTTCTACTGCCTTGAGGTACTCCAGCTTTTATCTGCTTGATGGCAGAAAACTCAGTCCCCATTTTCACACGGAAAAAACTATCTTTTAGATATGATAGTAAAATTAAGTAATACGTCGGAGGAATAATCGTTTTCAATTTATGTAACAAACCATCGTGCAATATTCAATCAAAAGCCTGACTCATGTCAAGAAAAACGCTAGGACAGTACAATTTTGATTCTAGTGAGAAAGATATGTAATCCACAAGGCGGTAACATTGCTGAATAGTCGAATGAAAGCATTTATAAATATATATTTTTTTTTACAATTGTGCTTTTAGAAATTTCTCATACTCTAGGAATCACAAATCTCTAAATAGTTGTTTCATTAAGCTAGTATTTTTGTATCTTGTTTGTTTCCGTTCAAGTGTGTTTAGAAATTTCACAAACTATAAGAAACACAAAGTTCTGAAAGATTGTTTTCTTTTGCTAGTGTTTTTGTTTTTGCAGGTTTCGTTTGCTGTTAGTTTCAAAATAAATCATACAAGCAAGTTTGGACAAGCGGTAGTGTTGCTGTTATACATTAGTTTCCCGTTTGTGTTGCTTGACTGGTGGTCTATAAAGATTGGTTGTATTTTATTGTGGGGTGGGTTTCATTTTGAGAGGTGTTAGGCTGGTATAACGAGATTTTATTTTTCCTAGGATGTTATTAAAGTGGACCCTAATTATTGGATCCAATAAAAATAGAGATCTGCGATGGGTAAAATAAAATCAAAATCAATTACAATTAATCTACATGAAACAATAAAATATGTACACGTTTTATAAAATGACACACCGCTGAATACCATGTATTCAGCCACCCAAACCTCGTTTATAAGATGTCTTGGGTCCAACACTTTTCAACATTTACTGTTCAGACATCCCACAACATTCTGAAACACTGTTGGCTACATTTGCTGATGACTCGGCAATATTAACATCTAACAAGGATGCAGCTAAGGCTTCTCAGGTACTTCAAGAACACCTAGACGACATAGCTTGTTGGGCTAAAAGGTGGAGAATAAAAATGAACGAGCCTAAGAGCCAATTTGTTTCATTTACACTTAAACATGACTCTTTTCCTCCAGTGTTCTTTAACAATATTGCTCTATCACCTTCAAAAACTGTACGATATTTGGGTCTCCACTTGGACAAACGACTGACATGGACATACCACATAAAACAAAAAAGAAAAGAACTTAATCAGCGATACGGACTTCTTTCTAGGCTACTTGACAGACGTTCTAAATTATCTGTGACTAATAAATTAACTATTTACAAAGTCCTCATTGAACCACTATGGACATATGGGATCGAACTATGGGGAACAGCAAAGAAATCAAATATAAAAATCATCCAGTCATTCCAGTCAAAAGTCCTTCGGAAAATTGTAGACGCACCCTTTCATGTTTCCAACCTCACGTTACACACTGACCTTAACACTCCTTTCATCGCAGCAACTGCCACTGACCGCTTTATTAATTTTCATGACAGACTGACTTTAAATTCCAATCCACTTACTCAAGCTCTATCTACTGCCACAAATCCATATAATCCGACCAGAAGACTGCTGAGGCGCTGGTCAAGAGACTTATTGCATTGAGCTACATTATCTTTTTTGTGTGTGTGTGTGTGTGTTTGTTATTATGTATGTGTTATTTTACTACTGTTTTTTTTGTTTTGTTTTTTGTCTGTTTGTTTTGTTATTACTATTCTTTTTTTTTATGCTATCATTTCTTCTCCTTGATATCATATTTGCTGAATACCGAGGTAGATGGCAAATTTATTGTAAGCCACGAGTATGTATAATTAATAAATAAATGCTTTACTGCTGATAATGTTATGTACTTACTTGGCTTTCTTTGGGAAGATATCCATCGCATTGCCAGGAAGGAAGAAAACCTTACAGTTGGGTACCGGAATGGCACTGTAGTCCTCTGGCGTAGGATCAGGTTCGTAGTCTAAGATGACTTCCCTTTCGAGATCTACGTTCCCCGGCTTCATCATGACCAGGCCGAGGTCTATGCAAGCGGTGTAGAGGTCACTCGGAGGACTTCCGTGCTCTAGTTCGTGGAACATCCGCTGCAGATTCCTTTCCGTGATATCCGTGGCTCGCCGGACGTTGACTTCGTTGCGGACTTCCAACATCGGCTTCTCTTCAGAGTCTGTTCCGAAGGCGAAGAAGGGACCGGACTCCATGTCCCCCCAGTAGCCATGGCTGTAGAGGTTGTCACCGCTGGATCCTATACCAACTGCCAGCGTCGGGTTCCCAACGGAGTATTCTGTCTCCAGCCAAGTGAAAGCAATACCTATCAACAATATTGAACTTTCTGAAATATTACTCAACCATAATAGTCCGTGGTACAGACCCCTTTTTATCAACGACAATTATCAGAAATGGATGTTTTCTGATTAAATAAATTAAATTAATGAGGTAATAAAAACTCGTAAATACCCATTTGTTTACCACTTGAATCGTGAGATAATTTCCTCACAAAATCGTTAATCAGTGCCGTACAAAAATAATGATCTATATAACTTCGTTATTTTGATATGTTATGAGTGGAGGTCAACTTTTTTCTTGATTTTGTGGTTAAATTATCTTACAATTCAATTGGAAAACAAGCAAGTATTTATAAGTTTTTAGTAACTAATTAAATATACAAAGTTTACTGATCATCACATTGAAAACGCCATAATTCGGAGAATTTTCGTAAAAAAGTTGTAGTTTACAATTAGATGAAGCTATTCACGAAGTTTTAGGCGTATGTTAACAATTTGATAAAAAGGGATGTGTACCACGGACTACAAATCCATCTAAATTTAAATAAATTGAGTCGCTTATTTCCAAAGTAAACCCTGATCGGTCCCCATTTAAAAAACAAAACGAAAATCCCAGGGCACAGTTTATTTTTTTATAAACATACCTAAATTAAAAAAAAAAAATTGGTTTATTTCTAAAATCGGTAATTTTTTACGGAATGTTATGATCCTTGGGTTTTTAAATATTCTATAAAAATAATCCATGATAGGTTTTTTTAATCGTTTTATTCAAATGAAAATTAAAAATAAAAAAATTAATCTTATTGCACCATTGTTGTAAACAAAAAGTTTATTTTCATTTTCAAGTTTATATCCAAAGGATGGGAAACAGTCTATCAAAAGATATACAGAAAATAAGCATGTCTGTTAAGTTTGGCGACGTTTGACCCAATCCTGGTGTTATCATCGGAGCTCTCACATTCAAAAACTCTAGAAATCTCTCATTAAGGGGGTAGAATGTTATGATGTTATGATAAAGCCAGTTCTATTATACAGCTCCAAGAACAGATAATTGAGAATAACGTAGAAGGCTAAAAAACCTGATGGACAAATCGAATCAACAAAGATGATGCATGCAGAATATTGGAAAATAATTGCCAAAAAATAGAAACAAATGGAGAAGGCTGAATAAGATCTCCAAGGTCAGTAAACCTATAGAAAAGAAAGATATATTTTAAACTTTAGTATTTTTTTCAATGATTGTTTTGGAAGGGGAATGTTTCTTCTTTTCTCTCCCCGTGGATCCGTCACTGTTCTCAACGGACACAGTTAGTCATTCCGTAAATGTGTGAGTGAATTGCTTTAATCGAGTTATTATTGTCTTTTTTCTGCCTTTTAGGATATATAGAGTTTCTCAAATTCCGATGCTCAGTGGGGCTTTTCAACTCAGGCAATAATCCCGAGCCAGAGGAGATAATCTCCAGGCAATGATCTCCTCTGGCTGGGGATTATTGCCTGAGTTGAAAAGCCCCTTTGAGCATCGGAATTTGAACTTGTAAGCTTTGGTTTAAGTGATAAGTTTACCTGGCAACCCGCGATTTGTACATATTTGTAGCCCACACGGCCACCTACCTCCCTCTCTTCCTCCTCCTCTTATAAGTTTATTATAAATTCTGTATCGTTTCCTAATGTGTTTGTTAAATAGACTTTCTTGATAATATTATATTGTTTAAAAGAATAAATATGTTTCCCTAATACCTGTTCCACTACAACTCATGAAGGGTCTTGGGTTCAGTACTATTTAGGGAAAGCACTGTTCCTTGTTCAACGGTTGAGCGAGGTGGTGATTTAACGGAGATCACGCTCAACCGCCAAGTTTTCCCCCTTAATAATTATTTAGTTAAAGATGAAACAGAATATCTCAAATAATTCGTATAATTCAGGTGTATTAGGCAGAAGAAAGATACAATGCCTAATCCGAGAATTCTTGAACGGATTTACTCGCGTGTTTATAAAAAGACATATATTGTTTCTTTAAATAGGAAAAAAAAATCGGATAAACCAACTCACCAGTGTTCCGCCAGTGAACATATTCCGACTTGCATACCCTGTGGCCTCCAGGTTTCACAGACAATTCGATGCTGTAATCCAAATCGAAAAAATCGAACCTGTAATCATAGTCCTCCTCCAATTTGGCCCTGAGTAGCTCATCCCAGGCCCGGCTGATGGGGTACTGCTTGTTGTTCTGGTAGTATTTAGCCACTTCTTCCAGATAATCGAGGTCAGAGTAGCGAAGGAGGCTCAGATTCAACAGTGGTATCCTCCTTTCTAGGAAATTCTTGTCGCTGATCATATGGCGGAGTTGACACATCTTACGGATGACGTACTTGGCTGTAGGGCTCCGGAGAAGGGTATTCCCGTACACTTCCATCCATATCCTTGACTTCTCCAGAAGTCCCAATTTTCCACTCGGTTCCAATGCTATTGTTAGGAGCAGCATCTGCCTCACAAGCGCCTCCCCTGAATCCGTGACGAAGAAGTTCACCTTTATCAAACGACTTATATAGCGATGCTCTTTGAAGTGTTGATGATTTAACCAATAGAATGCGTTTAATCTATTCGTTTTTGAAGAATGTAGACAATTGTTAATGTATCGTATAGTTCACAACAATAACATTAATAGATGAATGAATAACATTTAAGCCACGAGAAGGTTAAGAAGATTAACTTGACCCTTTGTAGGAAGGTAATGATTTTTTTTCAGTTTATTTATTTTCAGCCAACTTTACATCAATTTTTAATTTTGTCAAGTTAATGACTACACATCTCAATTATGACGTTTCGGCTCGTCGAGCCATTTTCAAGTCTAAAAGAAAATTTTCAATTTACAATCATATCTAAACTTTACATATTTCAAAATATAAAGATTTTTTATATGCATAAATACCCATCATGTACCTGTCCATATTCACTTATGCATGCGTCTACTCATACTAAAATGTTTTATTCTTGTCATGTCCCCCTTTAATTATTGTTAAAATTACCTTACAATGTGTCACCCACATGCCATCTGTCTCATTTCGATTCAATGCGGTTATTCTTATAGGAGTAAGGGAAGACTATTTATTATAATCATATATTTATTACCTTACTTTGATGGAAGGTAATGATATTTTGAGTGTGAAGACTTCTTTTCAGCCAAGTTTCGTTAGGAGGTAGAAGGCACCTGACTTCATCAAATTTTAATTTCATATATCTAACTTTTAGTAACAATTTATCAAGGTATTTTGGTGAATATGCGAGTGATATTAAGTCTTGTGAAATGAACAGGATTATTTCCATTTTCTTTTTAAATTATGTCAGCAAGCTCCGAATCGAATCGGCTTTTGTCACAATCACACTAATCAAACTTTACATGGGTCCCAATATAATCTTTGAGCGCCCAAAAATAGACATAAACGACCGATCCTCAACCATTAGTGACAGAACGTTTAAGTTAAGCTAGGTTAGAGATCGGCTAAAGTCCTCGCAACGTTTACTTATTTTTATAAATAAAAACATTGTGAACCAACTTATCATAATATTTTTCAGAAATTCCACTTCTTTCTAGAAAATATATATCGAAATCAATATAACTCTTGTCTTTTTGATCTAGGATGATCAACAAGTGTGTCCAAAAGGAAGTGGTATGATGCAAGTTGTGCTATAAAACATTTTGAGGGATGAAGATTTTTTTGTATAAAACCATATTTTTGTATCATCGGTGCCAATAATAGATTTAGAATCTATTATTGGAAAAGATTTTTTTTTTTTCAATAATTACTTTGAAAGTAAAAGAAAAAGTATATTAACAACGTTAAAGTGGTTCTTGAAGTCCACTTAAAACAAAATTACATATTCTAATCGGAGAGGGGCTTCAGCCTGCAAGGTGAACTCCTCTCCCACCTCAGTGCTTGGTACCGGCACATAAGACGAGGTGCACATACTTCCCAAAGCCGATGGAGCATGAACTCCCTCCCAAGAAATTTCATTGCTTCCCTGTTCTTAAAAATAAAAACAGGGCAAGCGGAAGTGGATTCAGAAGAATTTAAAATAGACAATTACTTTTACTTTGGTCTGGTCTATATTTTATCCTTACTCCCTGGATTGAATGCTCCTCGAAATCGAAATGCTACGCAAATTTCAAAACCCTTTAAAAATGTGCCCTATTAAAAAATGTTGATAACGCATCTTGTGCCATGTATCCCAATTCAATTATTCCTAAAAGTGAGTCATTAAGACTTGATGGATAGAATATGAAAGCCAATTCACATTTTATCTACTCCCATACATTAAGTCCACGGTCCAAACCCTTTGTTATTAAATTATTAACATCCTACTCAAACTTTGTGAATGACTTCATCTTATCATAACCTACAACTTTTTTATTCACGAAAATTCTCGAAGATGAGGCTTTATCAATCTGGAGATCAATAAACTTTGTTTATATAATAAGGTATTGAGACAACCCCGTAGAATCTGAAAATTATAATTTCAAATCATATGTTTTGTTATAATATTTGTAAAACTTTCAGTGCTAATTAGAAATGTATGTAAGTTTTATGTTTATTAAAACGTTTAATTCACACTTGTGCTTTTCTTTTTAAAGTTCACATCAGGTAGTAAAAACTCATGTACACTCATTGGCTATCTACTTGAATCATATGATAACACTGTCCTACAAAAAATCTTTTTTGCCTGTATCTGCGCAAAACTGTTTCTCTAGACTAATTTTGGTGTGAGAAACTCGAATTTTCTGTCAGAATCCGTTCTGTAAATACTTACACCCAATAAAAAAAAAAAATAGAAGTTACACGATCATTTTTTAGTCTTTAAAAGTGCTTTATTATTTGTGAAATACTTTTACAACCCACAAAACATTAAATTACAACTTTTCTCGGCAAGAACAGCATTGTTGTACAGTTTGTTCAGAACGATTTTTTTTTTTTTTTTCTGTTCTTCCCTACCTCGCCTTTTAGGCTATACGGGATTATCCCGGACCAGAGGGTGAGGGCGGGGAATTTAAAATCCCCTCTGGCACCGGGACGCGAACTCGTGACTATTTTCATATCATAGAATCATATATCCGGTTGCCGGGCAACGGCGGTGCAGTGCACACACGTTAGCCCATTCGGCCACCCCGCCCACTGTTTCTTCAGAACCTTTCTTCTTTGCTTGACGATTGTATTGATGTTCTGGCAAATCCCTCATAACGTTCCAGCAATAGTCTGCGAGGATTGAAGTATTCCACCGACCTTTATATCTTCGTTCCATCTAGGATATATCTAGGTGAAATCGCTCACCATGTTCATTACTTACGCATCCACTATTTTCGGGAAAGAAGTTCAAATGAGAATGAAGAAAGTGAATCTTGAATGACATGTTACAACCGAGATCTCTATACTTCTCAAGGGGGATTTGGGCTAAGACAGCATAAGTGTCCTCTCTTTTGTTAATCAAGAAACCATTAACTAAAGCTGTAAATGGTACCCATGCTACCCAGCATTTTCTTTATCCTGAAGGCTATTAAGAAATTCCCTGCATTAAGAAGCTCAAGGATTTGTGGAACAACAAATAAACCCTCTTTAACCTTAGCTTCACTGAACCGAAGAACTTTTCTTCTCAAGTACTTCAATGCCTCTCCTGATTGGTCTGTTCCTTTGACAAAATATTTCATGATCCCTAACTTTATAGGTAGCGGAGCGAAATAATTTTTTTAGGGCCCACAAGAGGGTTGTAGAGAACATTTTTTTGTCCAGAGGTCAGGACTTCTCTTTGAGGCCATTCTTTCCTGATGTAATGAGATGCTCTGTCCAGGATGTCTCACGCACATAAGAAACAGCAGTACTTAGTATATCACTCTTGCATGACAAGAAGAATTGCTACCACTTTCAAGTTCCCACAGATTTGCCAATGGTAGTCCTGGTATTTGATGGATTTTAGAAGGGTTTCTATGTTTTCTTAAGTTTCCTTCATGTTGACAGCATGGTCTCATTCAAGTCATAGTTTTCAGGAGGCCTTGGAAAAGAAAATTCGTCCCCGTTTGTTATTGGCCGTATAGCAGAAGGGTTGTTTGGGTTCTTAACGTCAGATTTATTTTTTCGAGACATTTCATGATGAAGAGGATCAAAATATCGTTAATTTGTATGTTTCTAACACCATGGTATGTTCGATCCCATAAATAATTGTATTTTATTTGTTTATTTCTGCAATTTGTTGGGGCTCACACGAAGGACTCCCCAATATATATGTATTTTACTTTGTTATCGTCATAAAATCTTAGGACCCTGGATATCATTATTTTGTATTTATCTAGCACCATTGTATGTTTGGCCCCCAAAATAATTGTTTTATATTGGTTTATATCCGCAAATTTTTGTGGCCCTTGTAATTTTTTATGGCCAGAGAATGATTGGGAGCCGCCTATTAGTTGCTCTTAGATTTCTTATTTATCTAGTAACGTAATATTTAATCCCAAAAATAACTGTTTTGTAAATTTATTATATATTTAAATCCACGGAAGCCACTTATATACATGTTAAAAAAAAGTATATGTGTGTGTGCGCATGTATAGTTTTAGGTGAATGTCAATGATTTGATAAAACAAGATCTGTACCACAAACTACCAACGATGCATCCAAGAATAATAATTTAACAAACGATTAAACTACATCGATTAAAGTCAAGTCTCCGGCGTGCTACTGCGAACACATGGGAGGCAATATGCCAATCATCGAACCTCAACAATGTAGATGCTCACCTTCAGTTCTTTAGAATGCCTTTTCAGCAGCGACATGGTCTTGAGGATATGGCGGGCATCCGAGGATCCTATTAGCAAAATATTTATCTCTGAACCAACAACGATTTCTTTCATCTTCTTCATTTCTGCAATGAGGTCTAAGGCAGGACTCAGACCCCAAAGCATTGTGGCACAATAGTCGTTTCACTGAATCACGCTAACTAAACTAACCTTACTAAGAATAATAAATTAATCTAATATCACATGGTTGACATTTTTGAAATTATGTAAGATAAAAATGTGAAATTCTTATCCATAAGCTCACAATAGTAAAGATAAATTTTTACTAATAAGCTAAACTAGGACTTTTTTTTCTATTCCTTCCTCCCTTTTTAAACTATAATGGGGTTTCCCCGGCCAGAGGAGATGGCAAGGGATTAATCCTCCCGGAACAGGGACGACAATTCGTAATAATTTTATCAGGTTAACTTCAGTTTGTCGAGATTGCCGGACAACACGTATTATGTACATGAGTTAGCTTGCCCGGTCACGCCGCACAGTGGTTGAAAATCGATATTTTTTGGAATAAACCCTAGCAATACTGATCTCTAAGTCTCAGAAAAATAGTTTGAGGGCGAATAAGCAAGGTAGTATTGTGGTTTAAAATGTTTTTACAGTTAAAGTAGTGAGTCAATTTATGAGATGTCTATTCTAAAAAAAAATTAAGTTGTTTTTCAATGTTATAAAATAAATAAAAGCATGATTTTGTGAGGAGATGGAAGGTTGAGAGATTTCATTCCGTGCTACCTAAAAACTCATTCCATGAAATTATTTTTTAACAATGAAGAGAAGAATAGTTGGGGTGATCAGTCAAATAAGAATGCAAAAATAAATGATAATATTTATTTTGACATTTGCCGACGTAAACCACCCCTAACCAATTCTTTTTTTTTTTTTAATATTTAATTGATATATTCAGGGCTCAATGACTAATTTAAAATATAACGAAAATATACATTAATTTATAAAACACATAACAATATACATAAAATTATATACTTGCTTATTTTAGGGTCAATATTTTTTTTACTTCAAATAAATGTTCGTTCAAAAATAAACTAATAAGTTTTATTCAATTTGCAAGATTAAATTACGCTTTATCCTCTATACAGTTTATACAGCTGACATCCCTGCCTGTCCCAACACTGTCATCCCACATATGCCTATGACACATGTATCCTATCAGTAAACAATGACCCAGCAATTGCATCCCAAATACTTCAATCACACATCATAAATCTAGAAGAATGGTGTCAAAACTGGAGAATTAAAATAAACTCCAATAAATCCCACCAAATTACCTTTACCCTTCGTCGTAAACCAACCACTTCCTGTCCTACAGTTTCCTTTAACAATACTCCACGCATCCCTGTTGAGCAAATCCGATACCTAAGACTCCACCTGGACAAACGACTAACTTGGAATCCTCATACTAGACTGAAACGACAAGAAACCGCTCGACATTTCCGATTACTTCAGCACTTACTAGACAAACGCTTACTAAACTTCCCATTAATTACAAAAGACTCATATACTTGACTATAATAAGACCTATTTGGACTTACGGAGTTGAGTTATGGAGCTCCACTAAACCATCGAATTCCTCTCGCATCCAATCCTTACAATCCAAAATCCTTCGTAAAATCCTCAATGCTCCTTACTTTGGCACTAATAAAATTATCCATAAAGATCTTAATGTTCCTTATGTTTCAGATCTGGCCCAATCTAGAAACCTATCCTTCCATAATAAACTTCAGAATCATCCCAACCCTCTCGTTTCTAACCTTGCTTCCTCTTCAATTCCTGATAACCCTCCGAGGCGTCTGAAAAGAAGATGGCCCCGTGATCTCCTAATGTAGTCATATCATTAGAGTGCTACCATTGGGTGGTTACTCAGCAAGTGTATTCATGTCATTATATCTATTATGTCCAAATTTACTTGATGTATTTATGTAATACAGTTGTAAATGTCATAAGAAATAAAAATAAATAAATAAAATTTAAAAAAAAAAATACCCTTAGTTTTATTTATTTTATTATCATACGGCTTTAATCTGCTATTTTACTTATCTTGTATATTACTTTATTTTTTTATTTATAAATATGTATTTTTTGTTCTCTTCTTACTTGGTTATTTTAATTTATTTTCCTTTCTTATGTACATATTGTGTGAATGAATACGATAGCTCTAGTACCAATGCCCTTCAGTGTGGCAGACTGTATTAATACTCAATAAAAAATTAAAAAATTACGCTTCAATTACAGGCGTAGGTGGACGCAGCTGGAATCTGTTTTAATGATTTTTAGGATTCTAATCTTACTAAACAAATGGAGTTGCAGCTGCGGTGGCCTGCGATAAAAAGGTCTGGACCAACAATTTTCTTTCTATTTATTTTTGAACTTTTTCAAAATAATATTGTGGACTTGAAAATACGAATAAGTAGTGTATTTTTTGGAATAGCTGTTCATGATGATAAAAGAAATCGTATCAAACATACAAAATGTGAGTGAAAATAATTATAATAATGTCGAAAAATTTCCGTTGTAATTCAAACAATATTCCATAATCAGATTTGGAAGGCTCGTGCAACGTTAAAAATCAATGTTTTATTGATTGAATTAGTGAAATATTTTTTGTAACTAATCTATTTTTGATTGACGAAAATAAAAAAAACATTTTCAATACCTTCAAAAACTAGGTTTTGTTTCCGCCTTTCAACCACTGTGCGCCGCCCCGAACAAAAAATCGAACTTACGTTACCGTGCTGATATTATTTAATTCCTGAAAAATATCCTTCCTTGGTCATCTCTCGTTCTTCAAATGTATGTACCGTTTTAGCCGAAGGCTTAGGGGTTATGCAGCAAACAGTTCAGATTCAAATTTTCGAATTGAACCCCATTTCATTTCACGATGTTCAATCAATAAAGATCTTAAGAAAGAAACACTAGCGAATCCAGGGTTTAATTTTGGGGGCTTCAGCCCGAACGATTTTTTTTTCATATATATAACGATAATTAATTTGAAAAAAAAAGGGAACTAACTACCTATATGACATGGTGTCTTAGTGACTCTTGAAGTCCTATTAAAGGTAATAACAGGAACAATAATAGTTTAAGAGATAGTTTTTAATATTTTTTGTCTGTAAAACATGGTTATATTTCACCATTTTTGGGGGAGGAGGGCTTCAGCCCGAAAGATTCTCCTGTGGAGAAACAAATATCGATATGTATATTACATGAACACATCCAAATATTAATTCGACATATTGAAAGAAATAACAATATTTCGATTAATCTGCCACATAACGTTTCATTTCCTTATTTTTATTTTTCATTAAGAATCAGAATATATCCTCGGTTTATTACAAAAGGGCACTAAGTGTATTTTTGATGTAGGTAAACTTTGAAATATGTATTTTGCAAATTTCGACCTCATTTATATATACAAAACACCGTCGTGAGTTCATGAAAATGACACACATCCTTTTATTTATCCCCATCCCAACTCCCCACATATATTATTACAGTAAGACTCGAAATCGGTTTTGTACCAAATATAAGCTCCAGTCATGCGCAAAGAGCATGAATAGGGTAACGTTAGATTCAGAATTTCACGGGGGGTTAGCGAATCGTATTCTCCACTATTGTTTTTCTTTCTAAAATAAATAAAATCGATACAAACATTTTGCTAGGCTTCAATACTGGAACGGTGTTAGGTCTGTAGATCGATACGGGACAAATTGGAGCTTGAAGACAATGTGATGCGTACAGCAAGCGTTTTAAACCCAAAAACGTATTATTTTTGAACTAACGCAAGGCCTAGAGTTGCACCCACACAACCTTACTTTAATTTTAGTATTGTCATTGAATACGTGTCTCATTTTGTGTAGGTCCTTTTGATTGAGAGAGGAGGAGTTTATATTATTTTTCGACAGTGTTTTTGATCGGCAAGCCATATCATCGTTAATTCTTCACCAAATCCCAAGATTGAGCCACCAATTTTGAAGGCTTACTTCTTCTTCAGATGGGCATAATAGTCCAATCACCCCGAAAATTCAGGCAAACAAGTAATCAAAGAAAACAAACTTTACTTACGAATAACTAAAAAATTACACACTTTTCCCTTGGTTATGCCCATGATTAAATAAAATATTACTAAATTCCCTGCAAAAGGAAAAAAAAAAATCATCGAAATTTTTAGCAATGATACAGCTTATTGAAATTTGTAAACATGTTGGTTCCAAACATTAATGAAGATTTAAATTAATTTTTGTTTCCTTTGTCGATTATATTTATCGATGAAATAACAATTAATTTCTTTATCTTTTGATACGTTGCATTATTTTATTTTCTTATTAATTTGGCATTTGATAACAACATGCTGCGCGAATTTTTCGCACGGGCCTACTAGTCATATATAGTTACACTAAGTGCACAATTTTTTTATTTCATAAAGGGTAAATTCATCAAAATTCTCAATCATAGTAAGTTATCAAATGTCATTTTGCAATATGATTAAAATTACAACATTCAAGAGTGACTTATTCCCTTACCTATTTTCCTCCACAACTTATATTCGCCTGCGCAGACCCTGGTACCGCCTTTTATATCATGGAGTTTCATGTTGTAATCCCAGTCAAAAACCCCTTCCCTAGAGTCGTACCTCGTCCCAAGTGATTTTCTTAACTTGTTGTCCCAGATCTTGGCGATGCTATATCTGTTGCGAATCCAATACTTAAAGATATTTTCCAACTGGTCTATTTCTTTATACTTTACAAAATCCATGTCGACTAGAGGTAGTCTCTTCTTCTGATAATTTTTATTGGTAACCATATGAATTAATTGAACCGCTTTGGACATGAGATACTTAGCGGTGACGGGTCTTAGAAGTGTGTTACCATAGATTTCCATCCAAAGACGCGCTTTCTCTTGGATTCCGAGGTGATCCTCCGGTTCTAGCGCGATAGTGAGGAGAAGGAGCTGCCTTGCTACGAACTCAGTGGCGAGATCCATGACAAAGAAGTTAACATCGCAGTCGTCAACGGAATGTCTCTTCAATGCTGATATCGTTTTAAGGATGTGTCGTCCATCAGTAGAACCTATCAGAAGTATATTGATTATTTTCTTCCCGAAGAGAGTGTTCACCTTTTCATATTCAGAGAGAAGGTCCAAGGCAGGGCTTAGACCCCAAAGCATGTTAAAACTTCTAAAAAAATCTCTTATTTCAAACTGAACTGAATAGGTTTCTTAAAAAGAGATAACCTCTGTAGTAAACAACCTGTCACTATGGTGACGGTTTGTAGACTCCCCAGTTACGAAGTCAGTTTCTTATTTTAAAAAAATCCATTTTCGATTGTCTGGGTTAACCCAAATTTACCATTAAAATGAATGGAGAAGTTCTCAATGGATATATTGGCATTATATAGTTTGTTATTATTATTTAATATTGAATTATTGATCTGTTTATCTAATTTGAGGGAATTATTTTTCTCTGAAGTTAATCTTTTATTCTAATTTCTTTCACCTACTTTTGAAAAACGTAAATGAACTGTTCGTTGACAAAAAAACAACAGTTCTTAAGAACCGTTGAAAAAAAATAGTTCATAGAACAACGCAACGATTCATGGTGTAAGACATATTCTTTTCATACCAGTCTTATACGTTTTAAAAGGGATTCAATTCGTTAAAGACAAGTCTGGAAATGAATGAAACGTTTTATGTATAAAGTTTGGCATTGTTCAAGCTTGAAATTGATAACCTTTTAATTTAAATGCTTAATCATAAAAATTACTTTTTAACTAATTAAAACTGAAAATTATTTTTTACGCATAGAACACTTTTTATTTTAATAATATTTTAACCTTAGCTTGCTCTGTTTTTAAGAAGAGGTGAGCAATAAAATATCTTGGGAGAAGTGGGCTGGGGGGATTCTTGAGTCATTGACCTTGGGGGGGATGGGCACCTCTGACACAAGGTAAGTATTGTTTCCGCCCTTAAAGCCCAAACAAACCCATGGTAAGTTTTAATATAATCCATATAGGAGATCCAGGGGAGAACCTGTATTTTAGATAGAATATATTATTTAAATTTTAGCCAAACCATCAAAACAAGTAAGAAACTTGCAGGCTTCGAATTCGGGGCAGACAGGGGAAACAAGAGCCCTAGGAGTGGTTGCATGTCACAAGTTTTTTGTGGGGGAGGGGACAAACATTTTTATTTGTTTTTGAATTTTTTGTATAAAGTTTCAATTTCAAGGAATATTCAATTCAGGGAATAAGGGGAAAAATATTAAATTTAATGGAACATTTTTTATAGGGTTCAATTTAGAAGGTTTTCAAAGTAAGGAAATGATAAAACAGACACAGCAAGATTAGTTGTATAGGATTTACAGTTTTTCCAGTTTAATTTCACTTGCACTGTTTTTAAGAACAGTAAAGCAATAAAATTTCTTGGGAGGTGGTATGCGCTATTTGACCTTGAGGAGGGGGATGGATCACTCCTGGGCTCTCATCAAATATTTAATTTAACACTAAAAATTAACTGAATATATAATATATATAGTATAGTTATCTATACTTTATTTAAATTTAAACTTTAGAGCTCAGGTATGAAAGTAGAAAATCTTTTGACTCAGTTTTTAGTTTCTCTGAACATTATAAATCATAAAAATTTCCAGAAAATTTATTTTACCTTCAGGTTTTTTGTAAAACTTGTCTTTTTAACTCCTCAGGCTTTTGTTATAAAAAAAAAAAAAAAAAAATTTAGACATTTTTATTTTTTTCAAATTAATGGTTATAATCTTTAATATATTAGTTATAAAGCTTTATTTTAGTTAAATAACTTATGATCAAAATGAATTTCTGCTCAAAGTAAGGTGGTCTGTGAAAGTTGTGTAATATAAGTACTATATATTTTATTTCTATAAGTTTGCATTTACTGTAAAAAATTTACATCTAAAATAAATTTTTATTTATAAAAAATATGTGAAATAAAATATTTAATATGGGCTGTAACAAATAATTTTTTTTTTGTTGAAAAACAATAAGATTTATAAATTTACTTTAAATAATAACATTTAATACTAATACTAAATATCCCTGATCAAAATATATAAAATCTATGTTCATGAGCATATTCAATGAGTCCCCATCATTTGACTTCTGCTACGATCTCTACCTTATTAATTCTTATTTGGTTGCATTTAAAAATTATTCTTAGAATAAATGATACTTCAAAAAATAAAACCTCAAAAATTAGCATAATGGTAGTGAGCTTGTCCTTTACAGACAATTCCAAATTATAAGATTTGAAAATTATGGCATAATTTGAAAAACTAAATGTTATCTTTCAGTAATCAAGATGAATTTCACAAATCTTAGAAGCTTCAAAACTAAAATTGTTATGAAGATCCTTTAATAAAATTAGTTTAAATGTTATGGTCTAATTCATGGTTTATGATTTAGACCAGAAGTCTCTAAACTTTTTGTCCCGTGGGCCATATTAAGACCTCCACTAAGTCTCACGGGCCGTGGGTTGTGTTGAAAAAAAAAACACTCCTGTTCTATAAATGACAGTTCTGTTGTGAAATAAGATATCTAAGAGAAAAAAAAAATACTATGCAATAAATGTTTTGGTAACCTCTTGAGTAAATAATTTACTAAATTTAATATGTTTTAAAATTTTACCATATAATCAAATAAATTTTTGCCGGGTCTGGTCCTAGGGCCGTTGTTTGGAGACCCCTGATTTAGCCCATGATGCCTTAACTAGAAAAAAATACATTCTCAATATGATCTAATGTATAAAAAGCATACTCTTCTTATCTGGCTATTAGGACAGATAACGGGTTCACAAAAAAATATTTCAAACAAACATTAAGCAATGATTTGAGCAGTGCTAATGGAAAATGTTAGAGAGAGATCTCGGTCTATTTCAAGCAGTGAAGCACTTAAAAACAATAGTATTTACTTGATATATTTAAAAATTTTAATAGAAGTTCTTAATACTGATTTTTTCTGTAGTTTAATTGAAAAAAAAAATATCACTACCAACCCATGAAGTGTCTCAGATTCAGTAATTTTTAACGAAGTACTGTTTCTTGGTCAATGGCTATTCAAGGAGGTGACTTACCTGAGGAGAACATAAAAGCAAAGTGCCTTACACACTAAACCACCTTCTTTAATATTAAAGTGGAATAAATTCCTACTCTTAATATGTTTGACATAATATTAATATTTCAATGAGTAAATTAATCAGAGATTTAAAAGATGGATTCTATAGATTTAAAAAAAAAAGAAGAAAAAATATTAATTATTTGTTTTATGTATTTCAGGTACAATACAATTTTGAAATTCTATTCAGTGAACGATAATAATAAAGAATTATACACATTTATTTACACTATCTCTCTATATAACACATCTTTAGATTTGGTAATTATTAATTATATAAATATTGTATTTACATCAATCAATTATATATACAAATATACAACAAGGTTGTATATATAATAACATATATTCATCTATATAAGCTACACAACTTCACTAACGTTATATGTTGATCTTGCACATAGAATCGATATGATTTAGCACCTTTACGACTTTTAACTTATAATAATTAAGTTGTTACAATAATTTACACTTCTACAATACTACTATACTGAAACACTTCTAAGTATTTACTAGTTGTCACAGTTAAAATAATGAATATAACAAACTATCATAATATTGTGGCTATATCGTTAAAAAAGGTAATATTTTTTTAACACTTATTTGAATCCTAGTAATTAATCATAAAATTAAAGAAAAAAATATTAGTTCAGACTTTTATAAAATAAACAATGATATTAAGTAAGTATATAAAGGTTAAACAAAAAGTAAAAATAAAGCTTCAAAGCAATAATTAAAATAGAAAAAATAATTAATTAAATTAATGAACGCTTGTGGTTCGTTATAAAATTACAAGAGAATCGAAAATCCACTACAATTGAAAGATGACTAAAAATTGACAAGTTTTTACATCACAATAAGGTTTAAAATTTCAGTTAAAAAACAAAAAATAACAGAAGAATTATCCAACATTTCTTTCTATACTGTAAAAGTTATAAATTTAATCTCTTCTAGATTTGTAGAAACTATTATTAAGTACTTTTTTTATTAAAATAATAAATAATAGTTATTCTATACATATCATTCTCAATATTTTAGAAATCAAGAAATGATTTATATATATATATATATCAATTACAATTTAATTTAAGAGATAAAATTAAAAAAAAAAAAAAAAATTAATTTAAAATTTTTACATTTATGACCTCATCCCTACCTTCCAAATTGGCCATTGTATCACAATTTTTAATCTATAACTAAATGCATATAAATAGATAATGACTGTATGAAATTTCAATAGATAAATCACGATCACAATCAAAATGAAAAGAAAAAACTAAAAACTAAAACACCCAAAATATGTATCTGTATTCTACTAGATGGGAAGTATTCAATGGCTAAAAATAATCACCAAGGATTAAATATTTGACAGGTCAAAATTTCAGGCAAAAATATGACCTGCGTCCATAATGTTCCATTATATAAGAGTATCCTAAGAACAGTAATCTAGCACAAAAGTTTAATCATTATAACTATTGAAAATATTAAGTCACAAATAGATTTTCAAGATTCTAATACATCTTATCATTCTTTTCTAAAACAATGTTTACAAATGTTTAAGATACAGTAACTACACACATATACATAACATTAAAATTTTCACAATAACTATTAAAATATTAAACATCAAGAGATAAAAGACTTATAGACATTCAAATTTAAAAGTTAAAAATTAGGCACCTTTTAACACAAACATTTGAGGATAATAGAGATAATAAAATAACCAACAAAAGGTCAATGACAGTAAATAAATTAATTGTTAAACAAATTGTATAAAAATAATTTTATATTTTATTAAATAGAGAACACACTACACGATTCTTTCATTTAACTCATAAAAAAACTGATTAGAATTAGTTATTCATCTTAATTAAGTACAACTAAAGGACCCACATTGTGATTGGTATTCTGATTTCTACATCTGAAGTAGTGTGTTACATGGGACTTCACTTGGACAAAAGACTGATACAGAGAACCTATACTAAACAGGAAAGAAAACTGAAGGAACAATTTAGACTATTGTCAAGATTATTTGACAGATGCTCCAAATTACCCTTAAGAAACTAAATTATTATTTATAAATTACTTATAAAACCGTTATGGACATATGATCTATGAGACACTGCCAAAATCTTTAGACATCCAGAAAATTCAATCATTCTATTTAACCAAAGACATTGCAAAAAATAGTGGACTCTCTGTTCCATGCGACAAATGACTAGCTGCACAGGGACTCGGAAATCCAAATGGTATTTACAATATTGTGACAGAAAATTATAAAAACTTCCACCAGACACTGATTTACAACATGAAACCATTAACCCAAATACTTAGTTATACCATGAACCCATTAATCTCATACCAATGACTTTTGAAGTGCTGGTCAAGAGACTTTCTTACTTAATCCATACCCAGAAATGAGCGCAAATTTGCTTAATGCAACCAAAAACTTTGCAGATATCAAATTTCAAGCCTGTCAAAATATATTGCTTTAAATAGTTCTAAAAATGAAATATGACATTACAATCTAGAGGAAATAAGTACATTCACCATTTAGCAAAAGGGAACAAAGCCACAAAATGTGTAAATATAAGTTAAAAGTGGTTTTTAATGAAATAACAGCTTACTATTTTCATGTATCTTTTATGGGAAATTGAAGTTAGAATATAATGCAACATTGTTACTGAAACCCCCCAAATCTTTCAAAAGACTACAGTACTCCCACTAAGTTTTGTATTTTAGTAAATAATTAATTTAATTTTGTCCCTAGTAATTTTTTAATACTTATGATTTATAAAATTCTATATTATTATATGGAAGAGATGATTTAAACAATTATGTAATAATAATACTAATGTCATATCAAGATGATGGTTTGAGTAAATTCAAAACATAGACAATATGGATTGGTTCTCTTTTGTTAAATGCACTCCCTTATTTATTCAAGCAATTCCCAATAAATATTTTATGAAAATCATAGATTTAATTAATTTATTCATGGCATAAGTACGCTCCTTAATTTAGTTAAGTATGATTTATAAGAGATGCTTGGTTTTTAATACTTCTTTCTCAAAAACAAATTTGAGAAAAACCTTATTAAGAGGAATGAAATGAATCTGTTACAATACACAAAATACTAAATAAAATAATATGGTGACAGAACTAAATTAATTACATTTTCAGCAACAAAGTTAACATATTAGATCAAAAATTGAAAAAGTTTGAAAGTCTAAAGTTAAAATATTAAAAAAGGTGCCTTATTCAACAGATTTTAAAGTAAACACTGATATAGACAACATAGGACACTCTACACTGAATAATACTAACGATTTCTATTAACCTAATCACTACTAACGATGGTAACTGATGACAAGTAAATTACAACTTCATCTCCCATATGATGACATGGGCATGGGCTTGGATGTTCTTGTAGCAGCACTGTTGATGGTTGACATAACCACGACCTGCAGTCACACTGACCAGGGTGGCCTCTTTGCGAGGCTCGACTGTCCTCGCTTCAGCCCATTCTTCTTCTTCCCTGACGTACATCAGCTGACCATAGAGGCCGTAGACATCTGATGCAAGTGCTTTTGAAGGAGGACGCTTGAGAACAGTAGGAGGGTCGTGAAGAGGCAGTAGCAGGGTCAGGGCACCACTGTGACCATGATACGACACATTGACCTGCAAACAATAATCGACAATCACTAACAATATCCTAAAGCTGATCCTACACGATCAGTTATGAATGACAGTCAGACATCTTTTTGCTCTGTTGACACTGAGATAACAGGCAGAGTGGAGTTGGCGCATTGTAAATTAATAATGTAATTCATTAAAAAATAATTTATTTGGAAATTATCCTTTATAGAATTGGACATCAAGAGAAAAGTGGAGCTATAATAATTACTTGCAAATGCCTAAAAATCTATTTAAACTACTTAAAAAAATTAAGAAAAAATATTGTGTGAATAAAAAATAAGTTGAAAAAGGAAAAAGAACTAACAAATATCATAATACAGTTTAAGATTAATTTATTTCCCACTTTCTTATTAAACAAAAGATTATTTGAACACGGTTCATAAAAATATGAACTAGGGATATGAAAAACTGTTAATTTTAAATGAAATGTAAAATATAATGTATACTGATAGCGAGGCTCAAGGTAACTAACCTATCTAGTAGTTAGGTTAGTTTCCCTACAACTTTAGCTTTGATTTCAGGATTTCTGAAAATCTGTCAGTCTCGTCCATCAGTATATCAATCTTAACCAAACATGGAAATCTTAATGTCAATCATTCCTCAAAACGTCATTCCGACTGAGCGTTTATTGTTCACTCAAGGTACTAAAATATAATGGAAACCGTTATATTTAGGTCAAATAGAAGATAACTTTCAAATACTGTTTCTGCTAATTCCATGCTGGGTATGTTGGAAAAAACTGATATTTTTCGAGAAAAAAAAAAAAGAAATAAATAACTACAAGAAAAGCTGACAGATTATTATATGAAAGTGAGAATATTTTTAAACACAATGACTGACTTTGCAGATTTAATTAATTATTTTTTTTTTTACAAATCAATACAGCATTTACAACCAATGTCACCACTTAATTTGTACCAACTCAAAGGAAATGTTTCAGTCACATAAATACGAATAAATTTTTTAAGGAATTCTTATCTCATGTGACCACCATCTTACTCTAAAATCTATAAACAGTTAAATTATACACTAATTCATGACTATTCTTCCATAAAATACTAATGCCTTAATTCAGATTAGAGATTTTCAACAAGAAACCATTTGAAAAGATGTAAAATATTTTAGAGATATAAAAAATGACATTTTTAAACTTCTCTAGAAAAATATTTATATTTTATTCAAGATTAATTGAAAAATCATGAAAACAAAACTGATAAAGAATTAAATTTGATTTGTTCTACAAGCCCAGAACAGAATTCTTTCCAAGATAGGTATAGAACCCCACTATTTTTTTTATTGATCTTTTTTTTATAAATAATTACTTATATTTTATCTTTAGTGATATTTTAATTTTAACGCTGAATAAAATCCTATACGGAAGAGGTAATTCAATTATATAATCACTATAAATAATGGCCTTATAACGTTTAACTAAGAAAATTTTTAATACATTATTTTATGATCGCTCAAGATAAAACAAATCAAACTTAACCAGAATATTTTATGAAAAACTTACGAAGTCATCTTCATTCTTCCAATGAAAGCATGAAAATAAGTGAATGATAATTAGCTAAATTTAATTAATAAAACAAATCAAATTTTAAAAACACTTTCAGAAATTAAGTTAATAAATCAGAGCTCATATTAAGATCTGAAGAATAAGTTTGGTATTTTTTTGTAAATACAAAATTAATTTATGGATCAGAATAAAATTAAAATATAAAATGTGAGAAAGCAATGGAAATGATAAAAAAATAATTAATAATGATTGGAGAGATTATCAGAGAAAATAAATAAATAAGCAAAATAAAACTCTATAAAAAAGCAAATAGTTATGATGAAGAAGAAACTCTTAAACCTATAACTATTTCAGAAAATGCCAAAAATGACTTACGAAGTCCTCTTCCCTCTTTTGGTTTAAGCATAACAAAATTTAACAAATGTTATTAATAAGCATTGGTATATAGAACATTAATATGATTTAAAAAAAATATTTTTATCTTGAAATTAAATTGTAATAAATATCTGGACTAGGAGAAAAACATAAAATAAACAAATTAAAACAGAAGAAAACATTATCAAAAATAAATTAGTAAATATGAAAAAAACAAATGCTGTATTATGCAATTTACTGGCGATACATATAATTTATTCAATTTTGTCATGAAGTAAATTATAAGAAAAAATGGTTGGCTCCATCCAGACTAAATTCAAATTAAGAGAAGAATAGTTGGGGTGCTCAGTCAAAAAAGGAAGGTAAAAAATAAATTATAATATTTATTTTTTACATATGCCTTAAAAAAAAAAAAAAAAAGTAAAAAATAAATAAAATATATTTTTTTAAATCTGCCTTTATTGGCGCATAAATGGTTTCTTAACAAGTTTAAGAATATATTTAGAAAAATAAATGAAAAATAAAAACACACATGTTTGATGTGTCATGTGCATACTTATGTATGTATACATCACTATTACATAATTTGATTGTTACCAACAATTACAAATAAAAGGAAAATTTCTCTTGTGCCCCCTAATTTATTGTAAAATTTTCTGATTTCCAATGATTTTGACAAAATTCTTTAACTTTTTCAGGGATCCCAAAAACCTGTTAATCCAAACTGGCCAATAAAAATATAACAAATACTAATAAATAAACTTAAAGTACTTTTTTTCTGATAGAGACGTGTTATTGGCATATAAATATCATTGAAGATAGTTAATTTATTGTTGCATTATTTTAAATTAAATACGACAGAATGTAATCTATATGTAATATGAAATTTATAAAAATAATGAGAAACTCACCCTGCCAGATATGATAGGCACACCTTCGAGCCTTGGGAGGGGAACGGTTAGAGCTACACCTGCGTCTGTCCCTACCCAAAGCAATCCCTTACAGGCCATCAGCCCCGTCACCGTAACGGGCCCGTGGAATCCCGTCAGTCTTACAACATTACTGGCTACATTAATATCCTAAAATTAAAAAAAAATTAAAAATTAAGCATCTTTACAAGATCGTATAACTTGAAGTTATTATTAAATAATATAAGAAATTTATATAACAATTAACCTGTAAGTGTTTGAATGTTTCAGTGTGATAGAGGCAAATGGTACTTGAATTACTGAGAGAGATCCAAAGCCCAACTCCAGAATGTGCCATTAAGCTGACATGGCCACCGACATGTTCGTGTTGAATTGTAAAACTTTTCTAAAATTATGAAACAAAATAAATGAAACATTAACATGTAATGATAGGAAACATATTTAAAAATCCGTAGATGATTATTGGATGTTTTATACTAATTCTAGTCAAATCTCTATATTTTAAAGTCTAAATTTTAAAAGTATATTACTCAAGTAATTTAGATAGATAAATATCATAATAAACATACGTTTACTCAATGGTTCCTAAAAGAAATATAAGCATAGAAAATTGATGTGAAGATGCTGCACATTTTCTATCACTGCATCAATGCTTATATTTTTATCAGCCTGGTTTTTCGGTTTTTAGTCTCATTTTTGTTTAGTTTAGTATCATTTCTATTTATTCCATCTGCCTAGTATCTATGTTTTTCTGACAATATAGTCTAACATTTTCTTTACAAGTTATTAAGATATTCAAAAAAAGATCAGGGTGATAAAATGTCAACAATAATTTTTTCCATATTTATTCATGTAAATTTGATTTAAGTGGTTGTCTGGCTATTTTTGGCAAACTGGTAACCAACTTATTTCAACCAGTGGGAAGGTCGAGATTCATTCCATGGTTTAGCCACAAAATAAATTTCAACATGACCAGGCTCAAATTGAACTTACACAGCTAAATTCTATTCAAGGAGAGACCTTAACCCACTCAGCCACCATGGAATTTTTATATTCATATCAACTTTCAAATCTTATATCTGTTAAAAAGCATTTGTTAGCATTAAATCCTTCTGTCCAATCAAGTATCGGTTATTTCATCGATTTCATCAAACTTTAAAGAACTTAAAATTGTTTTTTTTGAAAATTGTTGATACTGCTGCATGAAAAAAAATTTCATGCAACATTAACAAAGAAATACAAAATGTAATTAACTTAAACATGGTTTACATAAAAACATGTTTTGCTGTTTCTAAAAACGCTAGAAATTTAGTGGAAATCTTGTTTAAGAATAGCAATTTTGGTACCTACTTAAATGAAGTTCTCTGAATCTCCATTTTCACATAAGAGTGAAATCTTCATTGAAAAGTTTAGCTTTATAAAATTTACATCTTTTATAAAGTTTTTTTATTTATTTATTTATTTTAAATGATATTTACAAATGTATACAAAAAAATACATCTAGTAAATTTGCACATTGGTATAAAGACATGGAACACATGTTGAGAAACTACCCATTGGTAGCACTCTAATAATATGTCTATATTACAAGATCATGTGGCCATCTTCTTTTCAGACGCCTCGGAGGGTTATCAGGAATCGAATAGCAAGCAAGGTTAGAGACAAGAGTGTTGGGATGGTTATGAAGTTTATTATGGAAGGACAGATATCTGGATTGGGGCAAATCTGATACATAAGGAACATTAAGGTCATTATGGATAATTTTATTTGTAACAAAGTAAGGAGCATTGAGGATTTTACGAAGGATTTTGGATTGCAAGGACTGTATGCGAGAGGAATTTGAAGGCTTGGTGGAGCCCCATAGCTCAACCCCGTAAGTCCAAATAGGCCTTATTATAGTCATGTAAATCAGTCTTTTATAATTGATTGGAAGGTTAGAGCGTTTGTCTAGTAAGTGTTGAAGTAGTCGGAAACGTCGAGCGGTTTCTTGTCGTTTCAGTCTGGTATGAGGATTCCAAGTTAGACGTTTGTCCAGATGGAGTCCTAGGTGACGGATTTGTTCAACAGGAATAAGTGAGGTGTTGTTAAAGGATACTGAAGGACAGGAAGTCATTGGTTTACGACGAAGGGTGAAGGTAATTTGATGGGATTTATTGGAATTTATTTTAATTCTCTAGTTCTGACACCATTCTTCAAGGTTTGTGATGTGGGATTGAAGGGTTTGGGATGCAATAGATGGGTCGTATATATAAATTGTATTTGATATACTACAATCTTTTAAGTTCCTAAAAAAAAAAATGAATTTATAGATTTTTAATTTATGGAAGTTAAATATACAGAGCTTTGATTATAATCTATCTATATAATTGAAACGATTTTTGATCTGAAATTGTTATAGACAACTTTAACATTATTTTTATGAGGGGGGGGGGTGGCTATAAAGGTGATTTTTGAAGTTACTGTGATATAAAATAACAAAAAAAAATTACCTGCATCTCTCCAGTGATAGCGCTCATTACAGTTACAACTTTTCCAGAGGCAGCATACAAAGACAGATTGATGGGCAACAGGCATGAGACAGGATCTGGTCCAAGGCTCACCTCCTCCGGAGTGGGAGAATGGCGCCTGAACACCAGCAGGCGCCCCGTAGTTAGGGCCACGAACACATTGTCACAGTGCACCTTCATGCCTGTCACTTCACCGGTCATTGGTAGTGAATGGGCTACCTCGGGATGGTCAGGTTCTGTGACGGAATATATTAACACCCTGCAATAAAAAAGAGAATGTTTTTTAATTTTCAAAAGATTTCATAAATACTTTTAAATTGTTCAAACTTTATAATACCAATATGTAATTTATAAAATATTTGGAGGCCTAAAAAATATCCAGAGTAGCAAATCTCATTTTTTTTTATTCCGTATAAAAAGTTTAAACTTATTTTGATTTAATGGACAGCTGTAATTACCTCACATAACATCAATCAAATTGAATGAAATCAAGTTTTCTTATAATTTTTAATAGATCTCTTTCATTATTATTGAAGGAGAATCAATAGTATTACTTATATAAGGGGTATACGGAGCAATATTACATCTTATATTGGATAAATAAAATACATAAACAATATAAGATGTATATAGGGGCGGGGTGGCCGAGCAGACTAACGCGTGAGCACAGCACAGTTGTTGCCTGGCAACTTGATATATGAAATAATATGATTAATATAATTCTGAGTTCGCGTCCCAGCAGCAAGGGGGTTTTTTAACTCTGGTCTTAATCCCCCGCCCTTACCCCCTGGCCCGGGAACACCCCCGTGTATATTGTATAACTAACTTATTCATTATGAAAATATAAATCTACCTATTGTTGGCAGTTCCTATCCAGACAGTTTCTGTACTCCTCACATATTCGATAGCTGTGATCTTCATGCCATCAACTTGGATCTGCGTCAGAGCTTTCAACGAGGTCTGCCATGCTTGAGCTATAGATACATGAGAATCCTCTCCATCATAAGTACACACCCAGAGGTACCCTGCCTTACCACAGGCGCTGCTGTAGTAGCAACCACACATAACCTAGTTAAGACAAATCTTGTTATAAGACAGTAAAATATGAAACATAAAAAATTATCAAAAGACGCTAATAATTAACAGTTAAAAAAAGAAAGAAAATATTATGATTAATCTTGAATAAAAATAAAGAAAAACATAACATGGTGCATGTTAATAATATTTTTATTTTAATTTATTCTTCTAACCTCTGATTGTGGATGAGCAGTATATATAGGGTGAGCAGCGACAAAGAGTGGCATCTTCGTCGAAGGGCGCAGCTCCTGCTCTGGTACTTCCCATGCAGGTGAATTGTTAGGGTCCAGGGCAAGACGAGCCAATCTCAACTCTTAAAAAAGAAATTATCAAATAAAACAATCCAGTTTTCATCTTATCCAATGTATTACAACATATTGGTTTTAAAAGATTGTTATTTACCAGTTATCCACTCCTTTCTCGTCTCTTGACTATTCATTTGAAACGTTAGAGTCTCCTCTTTTCCTCGGAGTGATAATTGGAGGCAACAAGAATCTAACCATGCAAGTTGCTCATCTTTCCTTTGGATTTCCCGTTGTATACTGTCAAGTAATGCTCTTGTAATTTCCGGATTCATTTCCTGAACACCAATAATAAATTTAATAAATACAATAAGCATATAAATGAATCAAAGAAAATACGTGAATGGATAAATCTAAATAACAAAATAATCAGTGAGAAGCTTTTATAAGCAATAGAGAACAAATTGTCAGAAAACAAGAAAAATAGTTCAGGGGAAAGTATAATAGTTTTAAGCAATTCAACATTACAATGTGGAATGACAAAATGACCTTTGTAAAAAATAAAATGGGAGAGTAAAATTGTTGGGCTTAGTGATTAATGAATCCTAAAAAGGTTAATATTCGCTGTACTTTTAAAGCAGATCTAAAAAAATTCAAGTAAATTAGATTATGATATAAAAACATACCATCATCTCAAAAGAATGGAAATCCACCAAATTTTAAATATACTCCAAAAAAATACTTATGAGGTTTCTCAATACACCGATTCAAATAAAAAACAAAACATGCTATAAAAATATTTTAAAATCTAAATACAAGAACCAAAACTAAATATATATTTTAATAGCTGTATGTATATGTATTTTAATAACAATACTGACCTGGTATTGTGCCTCGAGGGTGTGAGTCAGGTCATGAATCCTCTTTATGACATCATAGTCATGGCGGAGTGCTTTCATTTCAAGACAGAGGCTGTCAGTGGTGCCAGAGCTGGTACTTGAAGCCAAGGAACCACTTGGAGTCAGCAGTCGACTGATGGTCGGGGATCCTGGGCTTTCAATTACCTGAAATTGGACAACTCGGATAATTTTAAAATGAAAGAATGAGTTATAGAACATTAATAAAAGCAGTTTCAAGATTATTAATTAAATTCAATATTACTTTAATAAGGATGGAAAAATTGTCAGTATGTGCAGTCAAAAATGTCTTTAATGAGTTAGCCGACGCTTCTTTAGTTTAGGACAAGGGTTCTTGTCTAGCTTTTAGATGATTGCTCTGATCGTGACCCACATGTTTAGATCGAAATGTTGGCTAACTCATTAAAGAAATTTTTGCCTGCAGACCCTAACAATTTTTTCATCCTTATAATTTCAACAGTCACCTATATACCCGTCTCTAAATCACTTTGTTAAACTAGGTTGATTTGTATTGTGCATCTGTAAAACATACATACCATTATGATGATAGATTGGGTAGGAGGGAACGATTAGTTTTTATTTAAATATCCTACAAATCAAGAATAGTTGAAAATTCTGGTTTCTTGAAAACAGGCCCCAACTCAAGTTTGAGTTGAGGAACATAAGCTGAACATTTGTCAAAAACCTGATGCAGTGGCAGATCCAGGAATGTTCTGAGGGGGAAAGGAGCACTTAAGAAACAGAAATGTATACATCAAAGGTGTGTGAGTTTATATGTTTGTATATGTATATATATATATATATATATATATATATATATATATATATATATATATATATATATATATATATATATATATATATACATACAGGGTGTCCCGTAAGTAGAGAGAAATATTTAAAGGTTGATATATATAGGCTTATATATAAAGGTTGATAGTAGAAATCAAGATCTAAAAAAAAAAAATTCATATAAACAATTGTCCAATTTCCAGCAGAAAAGTAGGAAATTTAAGATTCATGATTTTTGTTGAATAAGAAGCGATAACTTAAAAATATTGGATTTAAGTAATTAAACATTGCTCCACAGTAAACTAGACAAAATTTACTTTAAATGAAACTTGAGTTTGTGATTGCTAAAACTATTTAAATGGGACTATTGAGCGGACAAGCACATTTTATAAGCCTCAAGTCCAAATTGATTATGTTGAGGTTTATTAGAAAAAAAATTGAGATTCATGTGAAGTTGAGAAAAGAAATGATGTGATTTTCTATTGTGTCACCTAAAAGTAGCCGTGTTTTCAACAAAAATGTTTATAATTAATTGTTGCAAAGCTTATATTTATTGTTTTTCCGTATTATGGGATGTATTATAATAAACATAATTGCCTAAAATTACATTTTATTTATAAAAATTAAAAATAATGCTTTTTCAAATATTTTTCATGTAAGGTGGTTCTGAAATTTTTTTCTCTCCCAGATCTCCATCATAGGAATTGATTATTATTTATCAGTAACAAACTTACTGTTTCTTACTGAAATTTGTGTTTAACATTAAGAAACCTACTGATTGCTTCAATTATTTTCATGAAAACCTAAATATTTTTTAAACAGAATTTATCAGTGTTTGTCCGCTCAATAGTTCCCTTTAATTAATTTTAACAATGACAAACTCTACTTTCTTTGAAGTAAATTTTTCCTAGTTTACTATAGAGCAATATTTACTTATTTAAATCTAGTATTTTTTAAGTTATCGATTCCTATTCAACAAAAAATGTGACTCACATTAAAAACCACAAATTTTAAATTTCCTACTTTCCTGCTGGATTTTGGACAATTGCTTATAAGAAATTTTTTGTAGATCTTGATGTCTACTATAAATTTTTTAAATATTCCCCTCTCCTTAAGAGACGACACCACCCTGTATATATAAATATATCAACAAACAAATCTAAAGAAATTTGTACTGAATTTATTGAATAGATAATTGATGTCTATGAAACTAAAACACGACATTTTTTCATAATATTTTCCACAAATTCAATTAAAAATAGTTTCTAAGGGATCAGAGCACTCTAGCAACTACTTTCATTAGCAATATTCAGATATTTTACGAATAAATAAAGAATTGTTAGTGTAAATATACTGACTCTTAAAATTATTCGTTGTTTTTGAGAACAAAGTATAAATAAAAATTATTTGTTTAACAGAATTAACTTTTCAATTAAAATAATAATAATTAAAGTGTAGGGTTGTTTAGTAACTTTTTTCATGATAAAATATTTTTTCACACCTAGAGGAGAAGCGTACACCCTTCCCTGGATCAACAAGTGACCAATTATAAAGCTTCATTAAAGCCAATTGTATTTCCAATACTTAAGAAAAATATTTTTTTTATATGTTTGGATGAAGTTTATCGGATGAATCTAATGATTTCCGAGAAAACATCCATAACTTCATCTATCCACAAACATCTTCAATTTCAAATTAAAAAAACAAAAACAATAAAAAATTACAGTTTTTTAAAAATATATTCACAGAAATTGTTTTCTTATTTTTAATTTGGAAACCATGTTAATAAAAAAATAAAACAATAATAGAATAGAGCAATAGATCAGGATATTATGGTAATATAATATTGCAGGGCTTTCTTGATAATGGCAGGGAAGTAGTGAAAGTCTTGGGAGGTATGAAGCTGAATTAAACTGAATTAATTTTAATGGCAGGGGCTTTTTATAAAAATAACAAATCAATAAGTGAATTATATAAAAAAGCTTGCCATTACCTGTAGTTCAGTGATTGGGCAGCTCCATTTGTAAGTTAGCCTTGGTTGTGAATTAACATTTTCTTCTTTAGCACTGAGTGCAACGCAGACAAGTTGATCATTTAATAACAACAGTCGACGATTCTTACATTTACTGATTAATCCACACTGATTCACTTCCTGTAATAAATATATATTGACTTAGATAATGATAAATGCATTTAAACAAATTGATAATCAAATATATTATAACTATTTAAAAACTAAACAGTATAGTAAGGTCAGTATAGTTTTCTCACCGAATTCACCGACCTTTTCCATCAGTTAGAACAAAAATAATTCAAGAAGAAATATAAGAATATGAATGAATTTAACAAAATACAGAAAATGTAGGCCAATGCATACTTAAAACTTATTGATGCTTACATCTTATCTTTCAACACTAACTAGATCAAAAACATTTGGAATAAAGCCCCTTGCTGCTTTCAGGTTTGAGGGGGAAATCAAGACCACAAACAGTTTGGTTGAACTTCAACAGGAACGAACAAACTCACAAATATGTTATAATTGGTAATTGGTTGACTGTCGTGGATAATGAAGAGAAGAATAGTTGGGTGCTCAGTCAAAAAGGAAGGCAAAAATAAATTATAATATTTATTTTTTACATCTGCCGACGTTTCGACCTGAAGTTCAGGCCATCATCAGGGCTTTCTCTTAAAATGTCAAAGTGAGAATGAAGTCGTTACAAAGAAGGTGGAGAGAGTAGGGATGTGGAGGTGGCGTCATCTGTAACGGTTATCGGACGAAGCTAGAACTAGAAGAATGCTAGAAGCCTAGATAGTTACGAGAGATATATTATGTAGAAAAATTATGGAATATTGAATGAAAGTTAATAGAAAGTGAAAGTGAATATATATATATATATGTGTATATATATATATATATATATATTATATATATATATATATATATATATATATATAATATATATATACACATATATATGTATATATATACGGGAGTTGTCAGCAAAAAGGAAAGGAATATAACTATGGATGTTTTAATAAATTCAGAATTTGGCTATAGGTTAGAGAAAAGTTGTTTTTGTCAGTCTTAAGATTCACTGTCTTTGGTTGAAGCTGGATGTGGAGGGTTTCAGAAATGAGTCGTTTGTCATGGTTGAGAACAGTGGCAAGGATGGATGTTTTGTCGAAGTCAAATGAATGATTGAGGGAGAGAGAATGTTCGGATAATTTGGAAGCGGTGAAATTACGAGAGGATACAGAATATTTATGTTGGGTTATGCGGTCTTTTAGGAGATTTTTGGTTTCACCAATATAGGATGAAAAACAATTGGGGGTAGAACATGGAATACGGTAAACGATATGAGAGCGGTGTGAGAGAGGAAGAGGATCTTTTAGGGATGTGTATAATTTCGAGAGAGTGTTGTGAGATTTGAATGCAAGTCGTAAGTTAGGGTTAGTGGATCGTAAAACTTTGTTGATGTTGTCTGAAAGGTTAGGAATATAAGGTATAGATCTGTATATAGGGGCTGAAATGGGTTGTGGAGAATTAGAGAAAGTTGAGATTAAGGAAGAGCGATTATTGTGGTCCGTTATAAGTTTGTTAATGACATGGAGAGGAAAATATATATATATATATATATATATATATAATATATATATATATATATATATATATACACATATATATATATATATATATTCACTTTCACTTTCTATTAACTTTCGTTCAATATTCCATAATTTTTCTACATAATATATCTCTCGTAACTATCTAGGCTTCTAGCATTCTTCTAGTTCTAGCTTCGTCCGATAACCGTTACAGATGACGCCACCTCCACATCCCTACTCTCTCCACCTTCTTTGTAACGACTTCATTCTCACTTTGACATTTTAAGAGAAAGCCCTGATGATGGCCTGAACTTCAGGTCGAAACGTCGGCAGATGTAAAAAATAAATATTATAATTTATTTTTGCCTTCCTTTTTGACTGAGCACCCAACTATTCTTCATTCACAAATATGTTATTTTTTTTAGTCAGTACAAAATTTAATTTAAGTTTACTAATGAGTAGCAAGTGTCATGGCCGCAAGTGCAGTATAACTTTCACGTTGCTCTGTATTTGTTGCTTTGTAATGTGCTCAATATTCAAAGTTGTGGTGTAATACTTAATCAACAGTGAGTTAATAAACAGTTTTACACTTTTACGTTGACGTACACGCAGGTGAGGTACTATTTATTAACAATAAACAATTGATAAATTGGTGCTCATTTGGTTAGATTGAGAGGCCGTTAATTCCCTTACGTGCCTTATCATACTCCGATAAGTTCACGGCCAGGGGCTCTGTTTACTAACTTCCTTCAGTCATCAGGTCTTCAGTTCGAACCCAAGACATTATATTTACGTTTCCTTATTTTTTTTTCTTTCTTTTTTTTTTTCTTTTCCAGAGACTGTTTTATTTTTATTTAAATATTTATTCTAAGAAATGTTTTATTTTATTTCTGATTATAGTTATGTATATAGTTTATTTTTTAATAGCTTATTTCGTAATCTTCAATCTTTTTAATTATCATATTTAGGAGTAAATATATATATTTTTTTCTCTCTTTTATCATAATATGGAAGATATGAATTTAGATAAGAGTTCGTCAGGTGAAGATTCGGAGGACGAAACGCCGTTTTCTGAGGTTAGCGAAACACATTCGCAGTATTTAAAAAGACGAACACTTCAAAAACGTCATCGAAACACTCCTCCTGGGTCGGGAGCTAATTCACCCAATAAGAAAAAAAATAAATCAGCTAAACCTAAACAGTTAGCAGAGCAAAATAAATCTAAAAAGTCAACTGAACAAAGTAAATCTACTAAAACTAAACAATCAGCCGAGCAAAATATATCACCACCTCAAACCAGAAGCAAATCAATTACCATAACATCAGAGCCAACTGCACCAACCACCACTAACACCAATAATCCTGTTCCCGTTAATAAAATATCAAGCAAGGTTCCGGAGCCTCAAGAGTTTTCTGAGCCCGAGCCGCCACCTATTTTCATATCAAAAATCGATAACTTCATTACATTTGGTCAAGAAATAGCCGGTCTGATTGGACAGACCAATTTCCGCTGTTTCTCCAGAGTTAATGATATCAAAATAAACACAAACTCTCGAGAAAATTACAAAGCACTTATAAATTACTTTACGTCCAAAAACTATGATTTTCATTGTTATCAATTAAGACAAGAAAAGCCATACCGAGTGGTGTTAAGAGGACTACACTCAAGCACCCCAATATCTTTCATCAAAAGTGGCCTAGAAGAAATAGATCACAATGTTAGGCACATATCATGCGTACTACACCCAACGGAAAAATATCCTTTACCACTATTTTTCGTCGATTTAGAGCCTGCCAGCAATAACATCGAAATTTTCCAAGTGAAGAGGCTTATATATTCCACCATTAAATTCGAAGAGCCTAGACAAAAGCCTATAATAGTGCAATGCACTAAGTGCCAAGACTTGGGGCATACAAAGACTTATTGTCATCACCAGGCCAGGTGCGTGAAATGTGCCGGCCCCCACGCATCTGACACTTGTCAGAGACCTCGAGACCTGCCTGCGAAATGTGCCCTTTGTGTTGAAGAACATCCAGCAAACTACAGAGGATGCAAAGTTTATAAACATTTTTATAAGCAGAGAGCTCTGAACATTGCCTCGAAAAGCGTAAAACTGAACCAAGAAAGTGTCACCCATCTACCTGAAATTGATACTCTGTCAAATTTTCCTGAATTGCCAAAAACGTCTACTCAAAATACACAGCTAGTGACTACTTCAAAAGAAATTGATCAACCTCAGCAGGACTTTAGAAAAACACCAATCACCATGAAGAAGCAGCAGCCTCAAATTCAGGCGCCTCAAATCTCCCAATGCAAACCTCAATCTCACAATCCCCAATCTCATCCTCCACGTCAGCAAATTCTCCCTCATCATATACCCTTACGAGTCAAATTACCACCGCAGCATCCTCAACAGTCCCATCCTAACGCCCAGAAAAAAAGTGCAGCACAAGTACCTTCCAATCTAGACCCACCTCGTGCACAACGACGGATCCCGCTCTCAGCTAATACTCCTAATCCACCACAAGAACCTATCCTGAATCCAATTCACAATCAACATCCATCCGACCTAACCTCCATTCTATCATCCTTCCTATTGGACCTGCAAAATACTATAAAATCACTTATCACTCTTCTCACCAGAATCCTGACCGAAATTCCGTTCAATTTCCAACGATGAGCACAAAGCCCCTAACTATCCTTTTATGGAATGCTAACGGACTAAGTAACCACCGTGACGAACTTGACTTATTTCTTCATAATAATCACATTGACATTGCTCTATTGACTGAAACTCACTTCACTAAACGAATACATTTCTACATACGTGACTACTTCACTTATAGAACTGATCACCCAGACAACACCTCCCATGCCGGTTCTTGCATCCTTATACATAATTCATTACCCCATTCCCTTATTCCTTCTACTCCAACTGATGCCATTCAATCAACTTCCGTAGTCCTTTCAACTCGCCCTTTCCATCTCACATTCTCAGCTGTATATTGTCCTCCTGGTAATTCCCTCTCCTATAACCTCCTTGATTCCTTATTCAAATCCCTCGGATCGCGCTTCATTGCTGGAGGGGACTACAATGCTAAACACCAACGATGGGGTTGTCGAACATCCAACCCCCGCGGTAACATCCTATCACGTGTTTCATCTTCCAACAATTATTCAATCCTTTCGCCCATGAGTCCTACTTATTGGCCAACATCCCTCATAAAACGTAGCGATATCCTAGATATATTTATAACTTCTCAGATCTCCTCCCCACAAACCATAATCAAATCCCTTGATGACCTTTCTTCAGACCATAGTCCAGTTCTACTTTCACTACATTCGAGCTATGCTCCTAAACCATCACCTCCTAAATTGATCACAGGACGAGTGAACTGGGACCAATTTCGTGAAGATTTGGAAAACAAACTAGACTTAAAAATTCCGCTAAAGACAAAAGAGGACATTAATGGTGCCATTGAAAAACTGACAGCATCAATAACAGAAAGTATAAATAATAACACTTTTATCAATAAGTTCAACAATTCACAAAAGACTGACTTGCCGCAGCATATTCGTATCTTATTGAAGGAAAAACGCAGAGCAAGATCGAAGTGGCATAGAACCAGATATCCAACAGATAAAACTCACTATACCCAACTAACTAACAAACTAAAATCTGAAATTAGAAAATACAAGATTCAAAATTTACTAAACTTTACTGAAAAACTTACACCTACCGACAAATCACTATGGACGACCACTAAAAGGCTCCTGAAATTTAAAGACTGTAATCATCCACTTCTTACTGAAGCTCAAACCTGGTCCAAATCCGATGAAGAAAAATCACAAATCTTTGCTCATCACCTCTTTAAAACCTTTAATCCACACCCTGATATTCATAACCCAAATCACCTTGAATGTATTGAAGCAGAACTGGATATCCCACTCCAAATGTCTCTTCCACCTAAAGCCTTTCATCCTTCAGAAATATCCGACATCATTCAAAGGTTACCTTCCCGAAAGGTCCTGGACACGACCTAATTACATCCCAGATCCTAAAACTGCTTCCTCGGAAAGCCATCCTATTCCTTACGTATATATATAATGCTGTTCTGCGAACCACATACTTTCCTAACCCTTGGAAATTATCTATTATCAAAATGATACATAAACCCAAAAAGCCACCAGAAAACCCATCCTCTTATCGCCCTATCTCCCTTTTACCCATCCTAGGCAAAATCCTGGAAAAGCTCATCCTAAAACGCCTGCACCCCATCCTAGATTCTAATCACATTATCCCAGATCATCAATTTGGATTCCGCAGATCCCATTCCACTATCCAGCAATGCCATCATGTGGTGGATGTTGTCTCCTCTGCATTGGAGCGCGGAATGTTCTGCACGGGAGTCTTTCTCGATGTAGAACAGGCTTTTGATCGAGTCTGGCACCCAGGACTGCTTTACAAACTCCGTAAATTCCTACACCCTACATACTTCCTCATTATCCGTTCCTATCTAACTGATAGATCCTTCAAAGTAAATCATAATAATGCCTATTCATCCCTTTTTTCCCAGTCCGCTGGTGTTCCTCAAGGTATTATCCTAGGTCCTATCCTTTACACAGTTTATACAGCTGATATCCCAACCCATCCTAACACTGTTATTACCACGTATGCCGATGATACATGTGTCCTATCAATTAATAACCACCCAACAATTGCATCCCAAACCCTTCAATCACACATCACAAACCTTGAAGAATGGTTTCAAAACTGGAGGATCAAAATAAATTCCAATAAATCCCATCAAATCACGTTTACCCTTCGTCGTAAACCTATGTCCTCTTGTCCTACAGTATCCTTTAATAATACCCCACTTATCCCTGTTGAACAAATTCGATACCTTGGACTCCACTTAGACAGACGTCTAACTTGGAATCCTCATACCAGACTGAAACGACAAGAAACAGCTCGACGTTTCCGACTACTCCAGCACTTACTAGACAAACGCTCTAAGCTCCCAGTCAATTACAAAAGACTCATATACATGACTACAATAAGACCTATTTGGACTTACGGAATTGAGCTCTGGGGCTCCACTAAGCCATCGAATTCCTCTCGCATCCAATCCTTACAATCCAAAATCCTTCGTAAAATCCTCACAGCTCCTTACTTTGTCACAAACAAAATCATCCATAACGACCTTAATGTTCCTTATGTTTCTGACCTGGCCCAATCCAGATACCTTTCCTTCCATAATAAACTTCAGAACCATCCTAACCCTCTCGTTTCTAACCTTGCTTCCTTTTCGATACCTGACAACCCTCCGAGGCGTCTGAAAAGAAGATGGCCTCGAGATCTCCTTTTGTAAATACATTTTTAGAGTGCTACCAGTGGGTAGTTTCTCACCAAATGATTTCATGTTATTATATTCTATTGTACACATTTACTGAATGTATTTTTACTTGTAATACAGTTGTAAATATCATTAATAAATAAATAAAAAAAAAAAAAAAAGTTTACTAATGTACGATACATATACTAAAGGAAAATCGCACAACTAAGTGAAAGTTGTGGATGGGATATGGTAAAATCTATATTGAACCTTATCTATAAATAGACAGACATTGAACCAAATTTGATCCTTGATGTCTGAAACGTAAAACGCGAGTGAAAATTTTCGATTCTAAGACATTTTTTTCCTCTGGCGCGAATACAAAGCTCCCCTTAAAACCTTCGGTAGTATGGGAGAAAAACAGAGTACTCTCATAAATAATAATGAATAGAACTAAATATAATCAAATATTAATGATATAACTGCAAATGATAATTTTTGGGGAATCAGCGAGGAGAAAATATAATAAAAAAAATTCTGGTGTAGTGCACGCATCACACAACCATAACTTATGCTTAAACATAAGCATTTTGATGAACAACATTATTTCTATATTGTAATCCTATTGAATTAACTCTTAGCTCTATGAAAGGTATTGAAACGTTATTATTACCAGCTGAGTGACGTCGTCATGCCTGATGAGATACTTGGGTCCGGGACTAGCCGGCATCTTGGCAGACACCGACCTCATCATCAACCTAAATGCCTGTGCTTGCTCGGCTTCCCTCTTCCTCTCATTCAACAGCTCTGCCAGAGATTCCAACTGAGTCAGTGCCAACTGCAGAGCCATTCTTTCAGGGTGACCGGCTCCACAATTTTGCAATAGGTCCTATAGAATTTAGAATGAATTTTGAGTAAACAAGTAAAATAACAATTTACCGATAAGATTGAATATTTGTATGTATATATATATATATATATATATATATATATATATATATAATATATATATATATATATATATATATATATATATATATCAGAATCTAAACAAATAAACATCAGATAAAGGCAAACCATTTAGTAGGATACAGTCAGGACTTGATTGAGGAAGTTAAATAATTAGGACAATATTACTGCCATGAAGGCATATTTAAAAATAACAGTCGCATAATTGATTTGCTGTTTGAAACTGTTCATGTGAAATTACTGCTCAATCTTAAAAATTTTACTGTAAGAATATTTTAGATATTGTCCATTTTTCTCATTTAAATGATATAATACATTAAATTTATATTTATACTTTGTAAAAATAGAAGTGATTGATACATTATCAGAGGTTGAAACTTTTTAAAAAATTCCGTTGTAACAGTTTATGTGAAGCTTTTAAGAAAAAGAAGTTTTAAGGAACTTTGTTGTAATGAAGTTTTTAGGTTAATGGTAAAATTTCAACTTTTATTTATTTAAGTTCTTGAAAGAAAAATTTACTTAAAAGGAACAAAGAAACAAACAAATCATAATTTTTTAAAAATTACTTTTGTATCAATTGTCATAAATGAATTATCTTATAAGAGAAACAAACAGAAATTATGCTTAAATTACAGATAAAATTTGTCTTAAATGAATTATCTAATACATATATTTCCTTTGTTTGAGGAGTAGCTAAAAATGAACATTTAAATAATAGTTTTATTGTTGTTTTTTTTGTATAAAAATATTCTGTAAACTTTTATTTGAAACTTGGAAAGAGAAAAAGTTCTAGTTCTAAAAAAAAAAATATAATAAAATAAAATAAAGAATGAAATAAACAAATATTTTTACTAACAAGGAGAGTATGTGGTATGTCCGTAAATGATTTAAATATAAAATTCCTTGATGATACTACATTCAAAATATCGTTGTTTGTTTTCACACATGAAATGATGACCCATTTTGATTTATTCAATCTACATCAACGTTTCGGCCCTTCGACCATTTTTAAGGGAAGAAACCTTTAACAGATAATGTTAGTGTGGTAAAAGAAATAAAGTAGGACTGTTGCGATCAATTTTTGTTTTAATAATAATACAGATAATGCTTTATTTAATCTGGGACAAGTTCTTTTAGAATAATGTACAGAGATAGAAATGTGGGCTTTGGAGCCTCAGAGAGTCACAAAATAAACGGATTTATACAATGAATAAATAAAAGAAAAGAATATTATTTATCTTCAAACATCAATTAAGAGAAAAAAATGAAGCAAAATTATTTAAAACAAACTAATTATTTATATACATATTCACAACATCTATTTACAATTTTATGATGACTGAATGGATAAGAGGTGATTGAACAGGCGGGATTCAAAGGTGGGAAGGGTATTGGAGCGAAGGATTAAGGATGGGATAGAATTCGATAGGGATGTAGATTGAATAATGAAAGATCTGTCGAAAGCAGCTGTGCGGTGGGCCCTTATATACAAATCTAAAGACCAGGAACGGGTTTTGTGGGAATGGACGGACAGAAGATTTGAATAGAAGGAGTTCAGAGATGTATGAATTTGGGGGATCCAACGGGATAGGATGACTTGGAAGAGAAAGGATACTACGGAAATGCTTAAGGATAAAGCCATTTCAGCTCTTCATAATAACAGGAAACAGAGGGGTCCCTTGGGATCCTGAAGATGAATCGTACAAGACAATTTATCAGACGTTTTAGTTTCGCCTCGAGATCCCCGGGGACGTCCCCGTATACTGTACAGCAATAGTCGAAGTGGGGAAATACTAAGGAAGTAATCAGGAGTTTACAGGTTTCAAATGAAAATGGTGTGGAAATATCAGATACATGGTTTTTCTAGGAAAGGGTTTGATCAAAGGTTATTTCAAGGTTCTTAATAGAAATTGATGAGATTATCGTGTAGAAACACGGTTTGTATGTTAGGAACAGTTTTACGGAGGTGACTGAATCCTATAAAAATTGCCTTGGTCTTTTGGGCATTCAACTTCAACTAGTTCACATCCGCCCAGTCACAGATTCTATTAAAGTCTTCTTGAAGTTTTTTTGTGGCTGCTAATTATGTATTATTAAAATCTATAATGTTTATGTTTATACTTTCTATATTTAGATTGCAATTTTCAAAATCTAGATATAAGATATAGCAATTTCAGTAAGTTTTATATTTTTTTTCAGTTCTTAAGACCCATTGGATAAAGAGGATAATGTTTTTATTTATTACATCATACACTTTTCTAGTATGTATACTAATATATTGATTATTACCTGAAGAAATAGGATAAACTGAGGAAACCTTTGAACAGGTTTGACCATTAAACCAAAAAATGAGAGCCTGTCCTCTGAATTTGTTTGGCGGATCTGAAAAACATACATTTTAAAAAGAGGTCTATTTATTATTTTGTAATGTTTTTAAATCTACTAATAAATCAGAAATATACTCACCCTGAAAAACTCGGCTAATGCAGGTTTCTTTTTCGCCTCAGATCGAGCAAGGTCCATCGCAAATGAAAAATTATTGATGAAATCAGAATAAACATTGAGTACAACTGCCTTTGAGAAAGACGCAACAAAGACATCTCCTATCCTGTGCTGGACATCCCACTTGGCTACAGCGTCCCTCAGAGCAAGCCTAAAGAGCATATGGCACTGAAGGATCTCTGGCACACGATGGAACAAAGAAGATATCTTAGAAGGACTTAGGATTGCAGGACTTGCTTCTTCCAGTGGTTTCTTATATTCCTAAAATAAAAAAAGAACATATAGATAAAAATAACTTGGTTCAACATTCAAAACATATATTTATTTAAACATATATTTATGTATTGAAAGATATATTTGCATTTGTATAGCCAGTAATTTGGAGGCTTTCTGTTTTATTTAAATACAAAGTGGCATAGAGTAAAATGAGTATCAATGAATTTAATATATTTATTGAAATGGGAATCAATGTATTATTGTTAATGTCTAAATAATGTTTAAAAAACTTTATTCTTTAGCTTTAAATTGACACAATTATTTTTACTAAAGCTAATATGATCATCCATCCCAAATGATTTGGAACAGTCCCAATTTTTTAGAGATTCAATATGGCTAATACAGTTTAAGCTCAGTTGTGATAAGGAAGAGATAGAATGAAATAGTTTTTATTTAATATGTGAATTAGTTTAAATATGAAGAATTTGTACTAAAATGAATATACATAAATATCTATGAAGTAATGTGTAAACTGATGAATTAATTGTACAATTAAGAAATATAAAAAATATGTTTAATAATGCAATGGAAATTTGAAGGAATATCTTGTTTAAGAAAAAGCAATGGCACCCACAGAATTGAATATCTATAAATGGCTTCCTGGTATTTAGTTAAATTTTCATTGGAAATTCAGCTTAAATTTGTCTTTCATATTTTGAATATTGCTTCTAAATGAAAATCATTAAATGTAAAAGAAAGGTTTAACATAAGATAGACTAACAGCTGATCACTAATAATCTGTAAGCGGTGTGCGGTTGCAGGGCACATAGGTAAGAATTGTCCAGAAAAGATGAGAAAGATGGATCCAACGTGTGCCAACTACTTACAGGAAGGAATTGCAAAGAACAAGGCTAGGCATCAAGCAGATAGCACGAATGCCCAACACATATTCAGTAGTCACTGGAAGTAGTGAAAAAAAACTCATTATGAATAAGTTCAACATGCTCTAGTCGAATATGGGCTGCCGGTGCGTCATAGCAGACGAGCTTTACACTATGCTCGATAAGTATGGCAGTCCAAGAGCCAAGTTGCCCTGGGAACATGGCTACGAGATTTGACCTTACATCAAGGGTAATTGCTCTGACCAGTGGAGAGGAGGTCCAGGACAGCTATCGTGAAAAACAATGCAAACTTTGACATGATGGATCTGAGACAACACACCAGAGCGGATTGCGCTGCATACTATATCAGGTGGGTTATCATTGCTTTTACGGATAATCTCGATCTACCTATCTGATGGGAATAATGTAGAAAAAAGAAAAGCATTTGTTTCCATTATTAATTGTTTATTATTATGACAAGGATAAAAACAACAATTTTTAAGTCAAGATTTTTTGAAGAATATCCTTGTTCTGTTCATATATATTAATACATTTGAATTATTGTAACAAATAAATAAATGAAATAGGTACAAGTTATAGGATGAGAATTGGAGATAAAATACATACATTGACTAGCCTGTGAAGAGTGTCGAGGTATGAGTTCTCAGATTGCACGATAGCCTCAATTATGTGCCTCATCTTGAGCTGCTGAGGACTGAGGTGTGGAGGGGCTGGCGGTAATGATGGTGCACCTGTTGTCCTTCTCTGGCTCAAACCACATTCATCTTCCTGCAATAATAAACGTGTAATAGCATTAATAACTTATAATAGTCAATAGTAATTCATATTATATAATAGCTTACAATAATCAATAATAAACTCTGTCTATACACAGGGTGTTTACGGGAATCTGTTTTACTTTTGAAAAAGACAGAGAAAAAATAAAAGGTGAAATGCAGTAAAAATATTTTGTCATAATATTAAAAAATGTTATAAATGAATTAACTATGATGAAGACTAATTAATAAAATTATAAATCCAACTAAACTTGAGTGTGGTCCAAATATTAGAATATCAATGTCAGCATTGAATTGGCACAGGCTTAATGTTCATATTCATTTTCTGTACATATATTGAAAAAACAACAGAAAATCTTTATTTTGCCTATTTCAGTGGTAGGTATTTGGATCAGACAAAATTTTCATTCATTTATTTGACCATATAATTATGGCTCATTAACTTTTTCTAATATTGCAATTCATTAATTCAGTTTGAAATATATTTTCTTCATTTTAGAAAAATGTTTGGGGCTGTAAATTATTACTTTTACATTTTATTTCTTGATATAAATAAAAAAAGCTCTGAATGGAATGAATCGTTTATCACAATAATTGGAGAGTCAAGGAAGACAAAAACTAAATGCAAACCTAAAGCCTAGAACATATTCGTGGATTTGTATAATTAAAAATCTACTATCGTGAGGGTTAAATATTTTTTTGTATCTTGCAAGGGTTATAAGTTTTTTTTGGTCAATTTTAAGACAACAATCCTTATATTGATTTTTACAGCTCGCAGGGGGCCATAGAAAAGCTAAACAGAATTCCCTAAATCCAAAAAAATTGTCCACCGAAATTCTGATGGAACGTTAACCAATTCCGACGGATGAAAATTTATCTCGGAAAGAATTTATTCTGATTGGTGTTTAAATATTTCCTTAGCGAGCACAACTAGAAGAAAAAAAACTGATTTAAATTTTATTTTTGGTAATAATTTTTTGGAAAATTTCATAACTTTCTGACTGGTTATGAATGTGTTCAATCAGTTATAGATGATCAAAAACTAACTATCCTAGACTTTTTCAAAGCCTTTGATACCATCAACCATTCCATCCTTTTTTCCAAATTAAAATCATTATTCTTTTCTGACGGTTCTACTCTTTGGTTTCAATCTTTCCTTTTTCAACACACCCAAGTAGTAGCTATTCCCAATCAACCTTTGTCTTCCTTTCTTACTCTGACCTCAGGAGTGGCCCATGGCTCTCGCATATCGCCTCTTCTTTTTAGTTCCGACATTAACGACCTTCATAAATAAATCCTTCACTGTTCCTATCACCTCTATGGCGATGATTCCCGAATTTATTTTTCCTTCTCTCCCTCAGAGTTGCGTGATGTGTTTGCCAAAATTCAAGAAGACCTAAATTGGATCACTGCATGGGCAAACTTAAATGGATTAAGATTAAACGCTGCCAAAACTCAAGTCATTGTCATTAGTTCGAAACCGCTTCACAGATTCAATACCTCAATGACCATTCCATCACCTTCAGGTCTTCAGTAAAAAATCTAGGCATTTTCATAGACCAAACCCTCTCCTGGAATCACCATATTGCTCACATCTCCCGATGATTAATTGGTACCTTGAAACTATTACATCACTTCCACCATCTCCTACCTATTCCTAAATGTAGACCCCTCTTCCCTCACCTTGATTACGGCTGCGTGGTGTAAGGTGGCCTTTCGGCGGAATGCAAGGACAGATTGAAATGGATTATGAATGACTTGGTAAGATTTGTCACTGGAATCCCGAGACGTTCCCGTGTTTCTCCCCACTACGCTGAGTTAGGGTGGCTCTTCCCATCCTTCTAAAGACAATATTTCCTAGGCACATTCCTTTAACAAATAATGAATAATCATCTTCTGTCCTACGCACACAATCTCCTACAATGCAAGTCATCAATCCACACCCTCTCCACAAGATCTCGCCCTTCTGACCTTCACACCCCTTTCCACAGATCTGCCTCATTTAAACATTCCTTTGTTGTCCGTTCCATTGCAGTCTGCAGTCAATTCTATCCCATTAGAAATCCACAATGTACCATTCTTATCCACATTTAAAACCCACTTATTCCAATTCATCTTCACAATTCAATCAGACACTGGCTAAGTATTTATTATGTAACAAGGTTTTAATTTTCTTTATACATTTTTTTTCTTTCATTTGTTTGGGTATGAAACAGAATTTCCATCACCTTTCACAAAGCATTGTGAGTAGGTATAATTTTTTGTTTTGTTTTGTATTTTATTTTACTTAAAGTATTTCATGTTTTACTTATCTTCTACACACTCCTATCTATATGTATATATATATATATATATATATATATATATATATATATATATATATATATATGTTTATTACTTTAAATTTTTTCTCCTCGTAATCAATCGCTTCATAGGTAGACCACAATACTTATCAAGTTTTTCACAATATCTTTATGTATATTAACTTAAACTTCTTAAGGAACAGATGTAAATCATTCATTTACTCTATTTTTTAAAAAAATTTATGACTTAATGTCAACATTGAAATATTTTTTAAATTTATAAAATATTAATTAAAATATAAAAGTATATACTTCTGGTAATAGAGGCATTTTTCCTCTAGGTTCGGTCTCAGAAATCTGCTTCTTCATCGAGAACCATCTTGAGAGTCTGCCACCTCCGGGCTCTGGAGAGTCGCCCCCATGTCGCCAAGTACATCGCTTAGATCCTGCTCTACTCTTCCCGTCAATTCCTCTGTAATGAATCATTTTTAATTTTTAAACTGATTAAATTGTATATTACTATTAATAAGAACTAATATTACTATGATTTTATTATATCGAAGGTTCTTATTATTTACTATATTATAAGTTTTTGGAATTACAAAATTTACAAAAGATTACAGGAAATCTACAAACTTTAAACAATGTCTTTTTATTTATTCATCAATTTATGATGAAATTTCAAGAAATTTTCCTTTTATTTATTTGTATAGTTCCAAATTATCTCATCCTATCAATTATTGTCAAGGTTTATTTTATTTATTTTTTTTAAAGGTTATTATAAACTTCATACTTTGTTTTTTGTCAGTTATTACCTTTACATCATTTCTAAATCAGTAACATAATAATTCCTGTAAACTATTGATGTAGCTAGTTTCAAACCACTTTATTAATTCTATAAAACAAAACAATCTGTAAAGAATAAAATTTATAATAATTTGTTTTTATTTTAGCTATAATTTTAGTTTATTTCAACAAAAATAAGGAGGAATCCCATTACATAGAAATCAGAGAAATTAACAGATATAATAATAATGATGTTGTACACCTCCTTAAAATGCAAATATGCAGAAAAATGGCAATTTCAAGATTTAATGCAAACATCAGAAAAATAAAATAAAATAAGTTTAATGAAAAAACGTTTGAATTTTGGGACGAAATGCCAATAATTAATGAATAAATAGATATACTTTGATATAATTTTCTAAATTTCAGAAATTTATATAGAAATTCATAATATAGTTTCTATAAGCAGAGAAAAAATATAGTAACTAAACCAATAAAATGACCATAAATAAAAAAAAAATAGCTCTTACATTATTAGTAAAATCGCATTATACTTGAAAAATATTTTGTTCAAATGTAATAAGCAAAACTATAAGAAATAATCTCTTTATGCACTTTTAATAACCTCTTATACATAGTGCCTTTTATCTGACATACTAATCAATATAGATTCTTTTTTTTTTTTATTTTAACTAAAGACTTATTAATGAAACCAATAATTAAAGAGTAATAATTTTAATTATTACAATATAAATACAAAAATAAATAAAATATAGCGTTAAATCTTAAAAAATATAACTCATATTAATTACATCATGCTAGGAGATCTTCAGAGACAATTATTGTGTGATATTACCATAGTCCTTTTATATGTGATACAACAAACAGAAAAAACACAAGAAAGATTGTTAACATCAGGAACTGACAAATGAGAACTGATGCGTTGGCACAAAACAAACTGTAGATCTATCCTGCCTGGCTAAATGAACAGTTGGTAATTGAATATATCCTCATTATGAGCAATTAATTTACATGCACACACATATACCACCCATCCTATCAACTCATAATTGGACGACAGGAGCTAAACGAATATTGACCTTTCAACAATTTCGAAGCTCGCTGATAAATTGAAAAAGTTAAAAAATTCAATTCAATATTCTTTAAATATATTTGCAATTTAGTGATACTTTATATATGTATATATGATACTTATATAAATACATTATGAATTTAATTTAAATCAATTAACAACATAATAAATACTAAGTCGCGAAATTAAATTTACAATATTTTTTTAAAAATATTCATTAGGATTAAATTTTTAGTTAAATAAATACTTTAAAAATAATAATAGTTTATTTTTAAAATATGACACATTTTACATACCACTTACTCATTGACATTTGTTTTATAGTGTATTATTTCTATTTCTAAAAAATATATGCGGAAGTAAATTGGTTTCCTAATGCTCGTTATGTAATGTTTCATGATGCTCGAGGTGTTTTGCTTTTAGATTAAACTATCTTGAAAACTAAAAATCAAAGCTATATAGATACTGTAAGTGAAGGAAATGTTTGGCATTTCATCCTATTTTTAATGGGCTATGATTCTAAGTTGTATAGAGTAAAAGATAGCGCAAAAACTGGAATGATAACGAGTTTTTGAACGGGGATTTTCAGATTCGTCCATCCCATATTACGTTAGAGATATTTAGTTTCAAAGTGGTCTTGTCTTCGCTATTTGACGATAGTTGCGTAAAAATTTCAATTTTCAAACCGGATTAATAATATGGTTTCAATGGTATGAAGATGATACCTATAGATTTTGGTTGAAATCCGATCACCTATCACAAAGAGGATGAAATGCTGAACATTTCCCTCACTTACAGTATATAGCTACGATTTTTAGTTTTCAAGATAGTTTAATCTAAAAGCAAAATAGATATAAGGTATAAAGTGCAACAGAAAATTATAAATAAAAAATAAAGTAATTATATATTTGTTTATAAACCAAATTAACAAAGAGGGTAAAGCCAAAGCACAATATATATAGATGACCATACATATACTCCCTAATGGACAATACCGATTACAATAATATTAAATTATTTCAATACTGCTATGAATTCCTTTCATAGTTAAAATTTTTAATTAGTTGATTAGTGACAAACTACGAAATTCATGACAGATACTTAAAAACTAATAAAATTATTAATTTGAAATAAACTTCGAAGATAATTAAATAAATTTTTCATCACTCACTTGTTACTTTCATCGCCAGATGACAAATCCACATCTGAGCAAGAACTCCTACGTGAATGGGAATGTTCGTGAGAGCTCTCCTCCCATGAGTTACTTGAATTACACCTGGGCTCATCTGTTAGACCAACAATACAATTTCAATTAATATCGGGACAGCATAACAGAGTAAACAATTAACAATAATGATTACACTCCTTAAAAAATAATATTAATAGGACAATAATTTTGGTAATAAATTCAAATTTATGTTTTTACTTTATCAATATTATTGAAATTTTGTGTTAAAAAATGAACTTGAAGACAAAACAAATAAAGTCCATAGAGAACTATATAAGGAATATGTAAGAAATCATTTCACCATTCACCAAAAAAAGGGAAGAAAAAAAATAATCAAAAATTGTGAAAGGAATAGGAAAAAAATAAAACAGAAATCTCAGGATTTTTTGAAATCCAAAACAAGATTTGTGAATCTACTGCTTATCTCTTATATTATCCATTTTATCTGTTGCTGATAATAATCTGGGGTTAAAATTAACTGAAACTGAAATTGTAAATATTCATTAAGAACGAAAGCCAATATTTCATTAGTCTAAACATTTTTGTTGAGTAGAGAATGCCTTCATCATTGTATTTTAGAGGAACAATATTTACATTGCACAAAGCAAGTATCGTGTTACAAAATAATCATAATAATGCACTTAAATGAAATTTGTAAAAAAAATATTGATGATAGATTTAAACTGAATAAAATGAATTTTATTTATATAAGGCTGTATGTTATCAGTATGTAAGACTGGTCTCTTTCCTCTCAGTAAATAAAATATTATAAGTTTGGAATTCACTAAATAATGAAATACAAAGCATATCTTATAGTTTAAGCACACTAAGAGGTATAATAGGAAATATATGTTAGATCATAACAATTAAGTCTCTGAACAAACTTATTTTTCTTGTATTTAATTTTATTCTTTTTTGTAATATATGTAATTCAAAATTAATGACCACCTTTAGTTGGCCATAAATTGGTTAGGTACTTAAATAAAATAAATATTATTAGTCAAAATATAATAATTAAACTAAGATCTCTTCAAGAGATGTTAAAGAAGATATTTAAAGTTTTCTTTTAAACAAGCTATTACAATGTGTCCATTTAAAAATATTAGCAAATTTAGTGAGAGAAACTAATTAAGTAATGATAGTAGGAAATGTTTACTGCAACTATAAACAGTTTTTATGTATAATATTTATAATCCATATTTACATACAAATCAGATTAGAATTTCTTCAATCATTAAGCTCACAAACAATTATAAAGAGACAAGGCCAAACAAACCTTCAATTGTACTCCAAGAAACTATTAATTAGTTTACATAATCACTGAAAGAATCATAATAATAAATTGTTTTATTAGAATGTTTACAAATATGATTAATGAGGAAAGTTGATAAAAATGTTTCTGTAAAATGCAACAGGTGTTTCTAACATGTTATTATAAAAACCAACAAATCATATCATTAAAACCACATCTATATATGAATAATGAACTTACAATTATAAAAAATAATGGTACAATGAAAAATTATTTTTAAATATTATAATAATCGTATCTTAATAATTATACATTGTTCTTCAAATTGGTAAAGCTGATATGAGAAAAAGTGCCAATATTAACAAGGAATTAATTTATTTCAATGCAAGAGAATAGTAAAATGTTAAAATACAGTGAAGGAATTGAATTTAAAATTACCTGACTTCGGCATATCCTTTAAGTTGCCGGTAATTTAAGCTTTCTGAGACGATATAAATTAAATATAAACACTTATAAGAAGATAAATAAAGAGATGACATCGGTCGCAATAAGAATAATTAAACAAAGTCCAGAGAGATGAACTAAGCGAAGAAACCCAACGACAATACTAAGTGACTGCTGCTCTTGCCCCTCCAGCTCCAGTACCGGGTACACTCACGTCACATACTAAACTGTATTAACTACCACCTTCTACAATAACTACCTTAGATCTACACTCTATTTGACTTTAAAATTATAAATAAACGCTAAAATCTTTATATTTTTTTTTGAGAAGGAAGGTTCACACCAACGGAAAATAAATGCAAATTCTCAATTTAATTACTCTAATTGAGATGATAAGCTTAGTAAGTACTGCTTAGTGTAGAGAGAGAAGTTTTATTTTCGTCTAAAAAATTAAAATAACTGTTGTCTTTAGAATCGAAAGTATTCGATCAAAGGGTTGTGCGAGAGTTCTAGATGATTTCATATAAATTTTATCAACAACTTTTGATTACGCATGCGCAAACTTTTTTCTCTTAAAAGCTAAATTTCAAAAACGGATCCTCAGATTTCAGACGAATTTAAAACTGATGCCATATGAAGTTTATCTAATTCCAACTATTTTTGTGACGCACTCGCAAATATCTGTTCATTGACACATAAATTATCAGAAAGCCTACACAACTCAAAATTTAACTTTATGTGAGCATGTATGTATATATACATCGCTGCTTAAGAACACTGAAACAACATAAACATAAACGATTTTACACTTTTGCATAATTATAATAGAAGATTATGTTACGTAAAATTAAAAAAATAATAATAATAATTTTTGAGTGGTTCCGCTATTCTTCCAAGTAAATCTGTAAAGATCTGTATTTCAAAAACAAATCGTTATCCTTGATATTAGAAAAAATAGGTAACAAATAGATACGGTGAAGAAGCTACACTAACCCTGATTGATAGATTTTTTTTTTAGCTTTATAAACATGTTTAGCTTTATGGTTGGTTTTTATAAATAGTACGATAATCTTGAAGATAATTGGAAAAAAAAAAACCTTGAGTATGATTATAACAGAAAGTCTTGATGAACTGGATATGAATAGTAATAACAATAAAAAATATATATATATAAATAATAAAAATAGACTGATTAACTTTTTCATGACTGGAATTGATTTATTAATGCAATATTGATTTGAAAACCATTTGAACCAATTTTTCGAATCGCATTTTATTTAAAACCAATTGCACCCTACGTTTTCAACAGCTCTAAATTGGTAATATATGTATACACATGTCTGTTTCATGACATGCATCTGATAAACTGAAGAACATCTGAAATTAACTGGAAAAACGAATTACCAATCATAAATAAAACACTGATCATTTTAACTATGGAAATTTTCAGGGACATATGTTTTTAACTCAATGCGTATTTAAAGAAATTACCATATCCTTTAGTTATTTTCCCCAGGTTTAGTAATCTATTGAAAAATTTATGTAAAATTAATGCGGAATTTGAATTAATCTCGTCCCTGCTTTTAGAACTCAATAAAATGAAAGGTGACGCGCGTAAACAATTAATTCTAACAATAACTTTATGTATGAATTTTTTCATTGAATCTTAAATAATTCCTTTTTATAATCAATGTGTTTATTTCTTTATAGGATGTCATGAAAGAAAAGGAGAAATCATTAAGAACAAATAAAGTTTTCAGATATAGACGGTATAAGAAGGATACAGAAGGTTCAGACATTAAAAACCAAAAGAAACATGCACTTAAAAAAATGAATTGAGGTCATTGGCTGAGTGTATAAGGTAAGTTGAGAAATAGCTGAGTGAGTTAGATGACTTTTTGCAGACAGCGCTTGGAGTATAGTGACGTGGTGGGGGAGAACAGCTGGTCGTTTGACCTGTACGCTTTGGGAAAATTAAAATAGTCCTTCTTTAGCAACCACTGCTCCAACAATGTCTGCACCTATTTCCGAACTAGAATTGATCAAACAAGGACAATACTAATGCCTCGTTTACACATTGAAAGTTACTGCGATAGTTATAGCATCAACTGTCGCAGAAGCTATTGTCTCGTTAACTACAACGTGTAGAAGTCTACTGATTAACTGTCGCACCTTATCTAAACGGATTATTTTTCAAAATAAATGTACTAAATAGGTATTTTATAGTCGTTTGTTGCAATGCCATCTAGTATTTTGCAATGTATTCTAGACATAGATTACAATAAATTTTCATGGGTTTTTTGCTATTTTCAATCTGTGCGATATAAATATAGGCTTAATTTTTCTAACTCCAAAACGCACATATGTTATAGAGGTTATGGAATTTTTAAATTAATATCAGATATTTCTCACATATTTATGAAAATAAAATATAAAAGATACACCTGTAACTAACCCTTAATTTGAGAACTAGAAGGAATCACAGAGTATACTATTTAGTTCAAAAACACGGTGGTACTTATGAGAGATAAATGAAATGCTTATTATTTGAGTGCCAGCACTCAAGACAAAATTCAAAAATCACGTTTTTGTCAGATTGTGTTCCTTTGCAAACATGAAAGAAACAGCTTATTTAAGAAGATTAACCATAGTATTGCTTGCAATCAGTTTATTGTGCTCAACTTTAATTCAATTTAAGAAATCATCATTTTGGGATTTCAGTAAATATCTCAGAAACTCTATTTCTTATGGTTAGGTTATGATAATTATCTTTGTTTTATTACCGAAGTTTGGGAAGGAAAAGCTGAAAATCAAAAATCTGATAAAAAAATTAATTTAGTTTCATGTCTGGAGTGAAATCTGTGTTGTCGGAATTACGCTATTATCTTTAATCCCCTTTTTTTGTAGCTAGACAGTTCCTTACTAAATTCATCAAATACCATCTAATACTCTCCCCCCTCCTCCCTTAATAATTTAGAACACGACTCTCTTTATTCGGCCCAATGTTGAAGGAAAGGTTTTTTTTTTTTTTTTTAGCTTTTTTTTTTATCTAAGTGGAGACACTACAGGCTAAGGAAATTATTACCTCCTTCAAGAAGATGAAGAAAATATGAGATGATAATAGTTGAAATGGTAATGAGGGATGTAATTGGTGAGAGAACTTTAATATCAGGAGCTGGTCATCGGGTTTAATGTGTCCTCCACTTCTAGTCATCCTCTCTTTACCTTCTTCAAGACATGTTTCAAGTTCTCACCTCCTATGACCAATTCTCATCATGAGTCTACAACTTTTATCTTATTCTCTCATAAAAGACGAACAACAATTAACAAATCTAACCTAGAGCTAGTTTTCATATTACATTATGTCATTCTTACTAAATGAATTTGATAGAGTGATCAAAACGAAAAACTAGAAATAATAATATTATATATATACAGGATGTCCCGTAAGCAAAGAGAAATATTTAAAAGATGAATAGCAAACATCAAAATCTACAAAAAATAGTGGATGATACAGACCCCTTTTTAACAAATTAATAACATCCGCCAGAAACTTTGCGAATAGCTTCATTTCACCGTAAGAAACAACTATTTTATTTATGAAAACTCTTGGAATTGGAAGGTTTTCAATATAGCAAACCATGTCTAACTAAAAACTCGTAAATACCCATTTGCTTTTCACTTGGGTTCTAAGAAAAATCCAAACTTCATATTTTTCCATTTACAATATAATTATCTTATGTCTCTGTTCTAGCTTTATATTTATTATATGTATATATTTTTTTCTTTCTTTTTTTTTGTTACTAACTTTGTTATTAAATATAATTTTAGAATGCTGATTGATTAAAGTAATTTTCTAGATAAAATATTTTCTTTCAAGGAATAATCTACACTACATATAGTACATTCCCGGCTCTCAGGAGAGATGGATTTTAATGAATGTGGTCTCAAATTAAATAAATTTAAGGGTGAAGTGACGAACTACAATAAAAGTCATTGAAAACATTAAGAGGTCACAAAAGTCAATGGATTGGGACTAGAATAGTTCTGTAAAATATATATTCTATGGGACAGACCCCTCTACCATGCACACCCATCTACCTCACACCAATAAATTCTATATCAATGTGTTCGTTGTAACTATTCATTGAAAATAAAAACAATTTTCTCACAAAAAAAGTGGCTGCACTACCCCAAAATGGCGCCCAAACATGGCGGACTGACGACTTTGACTAGAGTTAGTTTTTTTTGTCACTGAGAATCAGCATTTGGTTTAATTTCGTAATAAATAACTTTTTATTAAAGGTGGACAGTCCTGAAAATAGTAAAAAATGAAAAAATATTTACTCTAGACTATACAAAAAAGTAGTATAGCCTATATTTTTTAGTATGCAATAATTCCATTGTAAAATTCTTAAAGGTTCGTTAAATTGAATGTACTTTCCGAGAGCCTTATTAATACCTGTTACAAAACTAAAATCTATACTTAATCTGAATTGCATATAATGAATAGTTACCGGGCTGTTAAATAAAAAGCATCGATCATTAAGAAAAAAATAATTTAATTTTTTAATGTTTTATTTTTATTTTGTTATGTTCTGAGGTGGAGCCATATAATAAACAATTAGAAAATTTTAATAATGATTCTCTTTGCAGAAAGATATATGGAAATAGTCATCACTCACCGCTTAATGTTCTTCTAGGTAACCTAAGATAATTTTTAGTATTTGGTCTCACAATGGAGAGAAACGCGATAGTTTCGACGCTTGTTTGGGGCAGTGCAGCCAATTTGTTTTGTAGGAACATTGGATTTTTTTTAAATAAATAGTTACAAGGAACACGATATGAAATTTATAGGAATGTGGGGAGGGAGAGAGGTGCCCACCATGTACTATAGGTCCTGCGTTTTAAATTCCAAAAATGTACTGTTTTTGGGCTTACACATCTTCGCTGACTGTTTGTCAAATCCAATGATTGAGCTACCATTTTTACTAATATGAGGTTAACTAATATTAATGGAACTTGGATTAAAAGCAAAAATTAAAGGTGGGGATTACAGGTGATTATCATTACAGGGCGTAGTAAGGTTGGACGGTGTTAATGGAGGCCGCAATAATTCTCTATGTTTTACCGTTGCTATTTTTAATCATTAATCAATTGATTAATCACTAAATGCATACGCCCACATACTTTAACTAAATTCTAATAATTTTCAAATTGTCGCTACTTAAATAATTAATTATTAATTAATTCTAGCACTAGTTAAATGAAGACTGAGTACACATCAATTGAAAATAATAAATTTACATAAAATTATAGAAACTTACTAAAACTAGATTTGGTCGTTTCTGGGGGACACAGTCGTTGCTCGGAGGTAACGTGAGGGCATTCTGAAAATGAAAAAAAAAAAAAAAATTAGATAATTAGAGACAACATTAATAAAACATATGACAAATAATTTAAACCTACCTAGTTAGAAGAGAAGTTTTTTCCCGGCGGTAAAAAAAAACAACTTTAAAGTGTAATAAATTGAATATTTGATTATTTATTACAAATTTAAAAATGTAAATACAAGCAATAAGCGAAAAAAAATAGAGAAGCTAATTAAAGAGCGTGAAGCGTGACAAGCGATTATTTTTATTGTATGATATAAAACGAGGGTAAATAAAAATACCAATTTCACATCAAATTTATCTTTATTTTATTTTAATAAATAATATACAATGGACAATAATAAATTTTAATGATAAACAGCAATAAGCAAGATAATCATTTGGCTCAAAAATGCAATCACATCAATTCCAATATCAAATGTGCATTTTGAAGAGTTTAAATGCATTTTAAATCTAATCTCTTTTTGTTATACTATTCAACGAACAATAACAATTTGAAATATTTTATAAAAAAATAAAATTCTAAAATTACAATAAAATTAGAACAAAATGACATTTTTAAGCGTAAGAAAACAAAATATACAAGAAAAAGAAAATAAAAAAAAAAGGAAAAAGATAAACAACAAAAAAAAATATAAGAGAAAGGACACTGCTTCCTCAGCCTAAATAAAGTAATCTCTACTTAATTCATTAAAAAACAATTTTTTTTTTTGTTTTAGTCTTCTTTAGATTTTGAAGTCTATCTTTTTCCTTCTTTGCTCGTCAGCTCTGACGGTAGTTCCGCATTTCGATTTTCTTTTACAACAAGCTAAAACAATATACAATTGCTTCAGTATCAACGTAACCGAAAAAGTCAAATTAAAATTTATTATTATATTAATAAATCTGATTTTATAGAAATGATCCATCTTCAAATTTTCACCTAGATTACAACGATAGTAAATTTTATATAACAGTAATACAATATAAGAATAATAGGAGAAAAGAATTGAAAATGATTCATTTTGAAACTGGTGTAACTTACGCGTTATACCAATTCCAGGCGGTTTCTTAAAAAAAATAAAGATGTTTGCTAGACTACTTTAGAAAAATTGAGACATTTATGATATTTTGGTAGATCAAAAATAATTTTCGAAACAACAATTGGAGAGAGGGTATTGAAGGATTTTGACCTATTTTTATTGTTTGCAGACATGTTTGGTTTAAATTGTATTGTGCTTAATATAAATCAAAGGCTTACTTATTTTATATGTTTGTGTTAATTTACTATATATTGAAAAAGTTATCAATTATCACTGAGTATTTCTTAAAGTAGGAATAATAGCTTAGCCTATTTTTTATTTTTTGTTTTGTGCTTATAAACATATAAGAAGACCTCCTATGATACTGTTGTGACAGTAAATTTCCCTTTAAAAACCAGGCTTTCTTAAAAATTTGGAAATTCAGCAAGAGTCCTATTGTACTAAATACCTGTTTCATTCAAATTTCAACTTTTAGATTCTACTTATGTAAAACTTGTACCATTAATGTGAGGAAGTGCTGTTACTATGTCAACGGTTGTGCTGTTTCCAAGATGCCGCTCAACTTATAGGTCGACTTATTTTTTATTTTTTTTTTTTTATTTTATTTTATCTTCTAATCACAAAATATCACTTTTACCCTTCTACGTGAAACTTGCCCCCCTATTTACCTTGACAATATCCAAATTCCTCAGACAGACAAAGTTCAATATCTTGGACTGACCTTTGACAGAAGAATGACATGGGGCCAACATATCAAAAACAAAACAAAAACTTTAAACCTAAGACTACGCCTATTGTACTCACTCCTTGCAAGAAATTCTAAATTAAAACTTAGACAGAAATTGAATACATATACTTACCTACTCAAGCCTATTTGGACCTACGCTTTACAGATATATGGGACAGCCAAAAAGACTCACATACGTAAATTACAGACTTTTCAATCTAAAACTTTCAGGACTATTACCAAAGCTCCCTGGTACGTCAGTAACATTACTCTACATAAAGACTTACAGATGCCAACAGTTAACGACCACATACGAACATACTACAAACGATTTCATAATAACTTACACGGACATACAAACTCATTGATTCGAGGCATGGCCACAACTAACATGCCCGATAGCACCCGAAGGAGGCTTAAAAGAAGCTGGATGAGGGATCTCCTCCACTAACTAGAAATATTACGCTCAAGACAGGAAGGACGCCGCTGGGTACTCCTCTCCCTCACGCCTATTCCAAGACCAATCTCTTCATCTTGACATCACACTCGCTGATTGTCGGAACTTCTGACAGGTGTGAGTTGAAGAATCAAGTCAAAAAAAAAAAAAAATTTTTATCTTCTTGATTATCTTATGTCTTCTTGATTGCTCCATAGGACAGCTACATCGTCTACGTATCTAAGAAATTTATGATTCATTCCTACGTGCACTCCGGCCCACGAATGTCCGTTTTCATGAGACATTCTTCCCCATTGCAAGATTAAAAGCATCAGCGAGAGTCCATCTTGCTCCATCCCCAAAATAAACTAATTCTAAAGATGGTCCGGGGTTGCGGTCATAAATAGGCCAAATAGTGGTAAAACTATTTTATTGAAAGCCGACGTTTCGATCAAACTTTGCAGGTCTTCTTCAGGGAGGTGTGTTCAGCTAGGAGTTTCACTTAGAACTGACTCCTAGCTGAACACACATCCCTGAAGAAGACCTGCAAAGTCGGGTCGAAACGTCGGCTTTCAATAAAATAGTTTTACCACTATTTAGCCTATTTATGACCGCAACTCCGGACCATATCCTTCGTTTATAATGCAACGGTCAATTATTAAATATTCAATATAAACTAATTCTAGTTAGTTCTCTATTACTGTTACCTTTCTACCTACTTTTTTTTTTTTTTTTTTTTACTTGATTCTTCAACTCACACCTGTCAGAAGTTCCGACAATCAGTGAGTGTGATGTCAAGATGAAGAGATTGGTCTTGGAATAGGCGTGAGGGAGAGGAGTACCCACCCAGCGGCGTCCTTCCTGTCTTGAGCGTAATATTTGTAGTTAGTGGAGGAGATCCCTCATCCAGCTTCTTTTAAGCCTCCTTCGGGTGCTATCGGGCATGTTAGTTGTGGCCATGCCTCGAATCAATGAGTTTGTATGTCCGTGTAAGTTATTATGAAATCGTTTGTAGTATGTTCGTATGTGGTCGTTAACTGTTGGCATCTGTAAGTCTTTATGTAGAGTAATGTTACTGACGTACCAGGGAGCTTTGGTAATAGTCCTGAAAGTTTTAGATTGAAAAGTCTGTAATTTACGTATGTGGGTCTTTTCTACCTACTTTGTTTTACTATAATGTTCACTCTATCTACTTTATTTTGCGTTAATTTGTTCTACTAAAAATTATTAGTCTTTACCTATCACCCTTTTTTTAAAATCTTGATTCTGTGTTTTTCAATGTTTATTCTTTGTTATTATACCTGTTGTTATCTGGTTCTTTTGCCAGCCCTGATGAAGGCCTGAACTTCGGGCCGAAACGTCAGCGAATGTAAAAATAAATAAAATTATTTACATATTACCATTTCAATTTGACTGAACACCCCAATTATCCTTCTCTTCAATTAAATAATAACATTCCTAAAACATCAAGGAATGGATCAACGAAGCAACCCTTGCTGAATTACTTAAAATGTTTGATCTCTATTTGAAATTTAAAATCAATACTGATGATTATAGAAAATATTATATTTAGCTGCACTGAAGTGCCATTAAATAAATTAAAGAAACAGAAATACTAACATCCTGAAAAAATCATTTATATAATTGTTTTGTGAAAAAATATATTTTTTACGACAAATATTAGAGAAAAAAATAGAATAGAAAGGTGTTGTTCATCAGCTTTATATCGACTTAAAAAAGGCATATGATTCCATTGACCGCCAGAAGCTCTATAACATTCTAATCGAGCGGGGAATCCCCCCAAAATTAGTGAATCTAATTAGGATGTGCTTGACAGAAACACCCAATAAAGTTAGAATCGGATATTATTTATCTGAGAAATTTTAAGTTCGTTCGGACTTAAAACAAGGTGATTCTCTTTCACCTGTCCTGTTCAATTTAGCATTAGAGCATGCCATTACAGAGGTGATTCATACCGAAAAAGGTTTGAACCTGGGTAGAACAATATTCTTGCTTGGGTATGCTGATGATTTGGTACTGTTGAGCGAAGACATGGAAACAATAAAACTAAATACAACAAAGGTGATGAAAGCCGGTAAAGAACTAGGACACGAGATAAATACGGATAAGACAAAATATATGATTAGCTGCAAAAATAGCGATAATTTCGAGGATATCGAAATAGAAGGGAATGTGTTTGAACAGGTACATAATTTTATGCATCTAGGGTCTACTATAAATAGAAAAAAACGAAATCGAAGATGATATCAAGGTTAGGTTGAAGGCGGGAAACGCTTGTTATTTTTGTTTGTCAAAACTATTTAGTTATCGCCTACTGTCCCGAAACTTAAAAAATTAGAATTTACAAAACCATTATCCTTCCTACGGTAGGATTGAAGGTATTGAAGTACTGAATACGAATACCTTCAGTGCTCGAACCACGCTCTGATGATGACCCACATGTGTGGGTTGAAACGTCGGCACTAATAAAAGTTTTATAATGACTATGTCCGAATTATTTATCACCCATGAAATGTATAACACTCAACTAATTTCCTTCAATAATATATTATTAAACAATTGTATTCATTTTAATTGTTAAATGAAAATCGATCCTAGAACATTTGTACATTGTTCCCAAAATTTCCTCTGATTTGGGCCACATAATACGAGCCATTTTTATTATACAGGCATATCATAATTTGTTTGCGCATTCGAAAACAGAACAGGAGAACGAATTTTGATGAAATTAATTCTAGGACCATCTAGACACGCACAATTCTTAAAAATAAAATTAACGGTAGTAGATGGTATGTTTGTAACCATATATGTGACTACCGCAGACAATAAACCAAATTTGTTGCGTGATGTTCAAAACGTAAGATGCGAGCTCAAATTTTTGTATTGAGCACAAGTATTTTTTTTTTAAACCTTCCGCACGAATAGAAAGCTTCCCAACCTTTGGTCATAAACAAAATGTATTCCGAATGAAAACATGGAATCGATAAGCCGTGGAAAAAAGGCTGTCCCTAAGGTTTTAAATCATACATCTGGTGTTCCATGTTTCCCTCTGAAACTACCCCACGAAGAGATGTACGTAATTTTTCCCAGCGCGAATAACCACCGCCGGTTCCCATAGTAATATCAAATGGCTATTTTCTCGACAGAATTCAGTTTAAAGGAGTAAAGAGACGTTTAATTCCAAAGCAGCTTATGTTTTTATTGGATGTAATTCATTTGGTAATATTTTGAAATTATGAAAACCACTGAATAATTTAATTTATTGAGTAGCAGTTTTTCGTCTAGTGAATTATGTGGTGAGATCCATGGAGTGTTTTGAAATAGTTTGGACTTAAAACACTGACAAATTATTAAACGTATTTGATCTGTCTGTTAGGAGGTATGAAACGACTTGAGCGAACATCTCGATCCATTTTTGAGTTGGATGGTTAGAATTGCTGAGTGAGTTCACGTAAACGTTTTGAAACCATTTGAGTTTACAACAAAATATTCTCAAATTTTGTTTTTGCTCCATAGTATATCATGTGTAAATTTCTGATGTCTTGAATATACATAGTCAATAATTCAAAAATCTAAAAAGGTTAAAATAAAAAAAATGGACAATGGAAATCGAAAAACCCTATCCATCTAAATGAATGTACATGCATATCAAATTAACAACTTGATAGCTTGCTAGGGAAATGGAGTCTAAAAATATTTAATCTTGGTTTGTTCGTCAATATAGTAGTTGTTACATACTGTAGTTTCTGAATTACTACCACCAACTTAAAATTTTCTTAGAGATGGGGTGGTTGAACGGGCTAGTGCGTGTGCAAAGCACCTCGTTGCTCAGCAAGATCAAAGATAATTTGATAAAATAATTACGAATACGAGTTCGCGTCCCGGTTCCCGGGGGAGGGCTTTTAACTCTGGTATTAATCCCTGCCCTGGGAAAACCCTTTATAGTATAAAAGGTTAAAAAAAGAATTAAAATATTCTTAGATATTTTGTCTTGTTGAACTAATCAATTAATACAAGAAAATTCATGATATCAGTTAAAATATTTATATAGATTTAAAAAATATATGTTTTAAAAGTGAAGACTTTTTATCCAGTATTTCGAAAGCAACTGTAAGGTTAGAAATACATAAAATGTACGGTAAAAGAAAAAGAAGAGATGTGATCCCACTTTTTTTGTTTCGTACACGTGCTTAGCTCGGCTGAAAACGAGGAGGAGTATGACAGAGAGGTCGGCGTTGGAGTGACGTTGATGGGGTCCCAAGGCGCCTGGAAACCTCTTCCAAAAATAATATATTTTTTATTATAATCTTCGAGGGGCAAGTTAACAAGAACTCCTGTTACGTTTGAGAAGGAGACGTCCCACTCGAGGATAACTCTGTCAGATTGTTAATATTTCCTAGACGTATTACCCCTATCTTTCTTATATCCGATCTTGAGAAAGACCAATCACAAAATGTTGGGGCGGTTTGAAGTAATATTTGGCACATACCTGGGGAACGTTCTATATTAAATTTTAAAATTTGCTGTATATTATAGTTTCCGATAAACCAAAAATCGATTGAAAACTTAAATGAATGAAGAAGAATAGTTCTGAACTGCCTAGAGCACGTCAGAAAATATATATTTTTTTCTGTTTTAACTTTTATTATCGTTTAACCTCTGTTAGAATGATATCTTTATAATCAATAACTGCAATACTCCAGATGGAAATTTCTTATTCGAAAGGGTCCAAATTTCGTGTATCTGGGAATGCTTGTCCCCTTATCTAACTACATGACCCTCGAAATCGGCCAGCGGAACACAGCAGCCAACCGGTGCTATTTTGGGATCACAAGACAGATGAAGAGCCGCCTGCTCATCAGAGGAACAAAGTCACAGCTGTATAAGACAGCTGAGAAGGGTCTCCTAATTTTTGAAAGAAGAATATACGGCCCTATAGAGGGATGGGAGGGGGGAGAATGGAGAAGAAGAAAGAACCATGCGCTGTATAGCTTGTGCACATGGTCCATCAAAGTGAGCAGGACAAATGGCGGAGGAGAGAATATCTAAAAATGTTATTGAGGGCCTAAACCGAACAAGGAGAAGAGGAAAGTCCGGGTTGAGATGGAGACTGAAGAGGACAATTCACCTACGGAAACGAAAAGCGGCTGCGAGAGAACGAGCTGGATGGCAGTAGCTTTTAGAAGAGACCAAGAACAACCTCGGGTTGTAGAAGTCATCGAAGTGAGTATGTATGTTCAAAACGAGATTTGAAAGATGTTGCGAGGTTAATTATCCAAGTGTTGGGTGAGGTAGGGGCCCAAAAAAAAAAAAAAAAAAAAAAGCTTTATTTTGGTACGCGGCCAAAGTTTCTGATTAAGCGAAATCCAGGTCAGATATACATATGTCGTAAAATAAAAGTATATTTTTTATTATTACATTTGTTTATGTTTTTGTTTACAATTTCGAATATAATACAATAATACGAATATAATACAATAAATATGAATACGAAGATAGGAATCATGAGAAGGCTTATCAGTGCCTTATCAGAATTATCAGTGTTGAGGTTATAAACATTGGCAGATAGCGGTCCGTCCCGCCCGGCTAATGGACAAGTACCGTAAACTTCAAGCCCATCCAAATCGAATAGTTGCTACTTCTTCGTTTACTAATAACCCTCCGAAGACCTTCTAATATAGAACTATAGTTGAAGTGCCATTGGGTAGTTTATCTTCAAGGCTGTACATGTCTTATATCAATTCACATCCTTAATACAATTGTAAATTTCAATAAAGAAATCTAAAAAAAATATTTTGAAAGAGGTCATAATTTGAACCTTTTTTTTATTCTAAAGGAAAGGTTTTTGTCACACCAGTGAACATTATTATTATTATACTTTTATATTACTATTATTATAATATTATATAAGATGTACTCACTGTGGGGCGGGTGGAGCGTAGCGGGCTGGGACGGGGGCTCTCTGCTCTTGACGAGGGCGGGCAGCCGTCGCCAGAAGCCCCCAGGACTCTTCCTCTTCGTGGGCTGAGGGCGGCCCAGGCTGTTGGTCCCCGTCGAAGAGGACGAGAACCCGGAGTCGATGGAGGAGCTCGCGGGCGACAGGAGATCCGCCGTGAGCTGTTCGCCAGGGGCCACCGGCATGATCATCGCCTCCATCGAGAGGTTCAACTCGTCCAGGACCTGCAACATCAAGAAGAAGGAGAGGGATCAAGCAGGAGGAAATGTAATAGGATCTTAAAGGCCGAATCTTCAAAATGACTTCTATCAATGCTGACTGTCTTTTAAAGGTACATTTAACATTGTTTAATCTAGTGCCTCTCGCTATTAATGATAATAGTTTGTGACGAAAAATAAAATATATAAAAAAAAAAATTTCTCTATCGCAATACTTACCCTTACTATATATTACATACATACGTAAGTGAAAGTAAAAATATTTTAAAATCGCGATATCTCTACTAATAGTGCTTCGATTTCGATGAAACTTCATTCATTTTTTAGACAATTTAAATATCTTTGTAACATCTTATCACAATATGCTCAAAATAAGTGTATACTTTTTGAGTTATTCGGAATTTAATTTTACCATCCCTCGTAACTTTTTTTCTAGCTTCTTTTCGTTGAAGTACAGTCTATAGCAACGCATGTTTTTCAACATTTTTTTTCTCCTTTATTAACTTAGAAAAATCCTTCAAAAGTTATATTTAGCATTTTTTGTAACTCTGAATAATGTGAAATGATTAACGTTTTAAAATAAACCATATTAAAGGTAATTTAAAGGAAAACGTATCTCTACATTGAGCATTTAAGCCCTGTAAATTGGCATCAATATGGATAAGACCTAATTGATATTAAATACAACTTAATCATACAACGATTCACTGAGTTTAATCAAAATCGTTAGAGCCGTTTTAGAGAAAATTGTGAAAATGTGTTTCAGCGTTGTTAGCCGATTTTAAGGGGAAAGTTGCTGTCACATCTAAGGCATACACCTATCTTAAATACGTAATATCAGTTTCGTAGGACTTTTCGTTTTTGAGCTAGACTGCTAACATACAAACACACAGACCATTTTTTGGGACTTGGTCATTTCGACTCAGGGTACCTCAAAACGTGTATTTCCGTTAAAAACTCAGATTCAAAAATTTTCTCGATCGCAATACTTACCCTTACTATATAATACATATATACGTAAGTGAAAGTAATTACCCTTACTATATATTACATATATATGTAAGTGAAAGTAAAAATTAGTTTGTAAAATAATTGTTAGTTTTACCTCCAAGAGGGTTAGCTAAAAATAAATTAGTTTTAAGTATTGGTTGTTGTTGTTGTTGTTTTGGGTTTAAGGGCAAAAAACTGCTGATGGTTATCATTGCTCTCAAATAGTACAAGTATTGGTTGTAAATGTTAATTTTAAGTCAGTGTAACAGCAAAGATATGAGAGAGAAAAAACAAATGAGAGTTTAGAGGCACGCTAATGATTTTTGTCTGTGAAATAATTTAGTTTTATGACAATACCATGATTTATGGTAATGATGAAAATACCAGATTTATTTTCCTCTCAAAGAATCTGTGATTATCAGCGACGAGTGTCGCTTGATTTTACAAGTTGGTGCATGAACATTTTCCCTGCTTGAGGAGATAAATAGGGGAGACACTGACGACTCAAGCTGGAATAAGTTCCCGCTTCGTCAGATAACTCTATGTGCCAATTGGACAAAGTTCGGCATTGAGATTTTGTAAATATGTGTATATAAGTTTTTATTTCCTATCTTTTTTCCCCTAAATATTTGTGGCCGATTTGGAGCCTTGTCAGCATTATTTCCTCTGTTCTATTTAACTGAAGGTCTGCTCGATTTGGAACTACAGAGGGCTCGATCACTCTCAACTTATTCTCTCTTAAAACATGAAAGCGACCCTGTCATTTTTCCAGAGCCTTTCACTTTACCAAAGCTACTATTTCTTTTGGAAAATCATCCCCTACTGGAGTTCCTTCCGTGATTGCTTGTTTTGCCATGATATCGGCTAGCTCATTACCTCTCATACCTGAGTGACCCGGTAACCACAAAAATTGTACCATACATCCTACACCCTCCAATGATCTTATATGCCTAACCGTGTCTATGACTAATGAATTAGTTGAAAACGAGTTTTTAATAGCTTTGAGGGCATATTCCGAATCTGTACAAATATAAATTTGCTGTTTATTGCAGTTGAGATTACAAACGGCACGATTTATTGCAAACAGTTTTTCATGGTAGGAAGTACAATAAGGACCAATGAGAACATTTGCACATTGTCAGAAACAGTGGCCGCACCGACTCCATCTTGAGTTTTTGAACCATCTGTGAAAAGATATTCCCAATTGGAATGTTTCATTTGGAAATCCGTGAACTCTGCCGGTCCTAACTTTAAAGCAAGGGCCTTGTTACACTTTACTTTATGCATTTTTGGAATTGGTAACACCCCGAGGTTTGTAAACATGTAATCCATATTAAATGTACTAGTGTTACTTTGTTGGTTCATTATTTTCGATAATCAACCATTGTGATCGACCAAAAAATTCAAAAACTTAACCCCCTCTCAAAATTTGAGGTTTCACGTTTCAGGATGCGTAGAATTCGAAAAACGAATAAAAAAATTTTTTGTCCGTCCGCCGTCCGCGCATTTTCACCGAACTACTGGACCGATTTTTTTTTTCAAATTTTGATATAAAATCAGATGTGACCCGAGGATGATCCTTCTTCATCGACATTACTATCCGCCTTTTACTTTCAAAATGGCGGCCGAAAAATCTCCGTTGCTATAGACTGTAGCTCCTAAACGAATGTACAGATTTCAATGAAACTTCGCTACAGTCATTTTCTCGACGCCCTTTAAATTTATCTATATAACATACTTCAACGAAAAGAAGCTGGAAAAAAAGTAACGAGGGATGGTAAAATTAAATTCCGAAGAACTCAAAAAGTTTACACTTTTTTGTAGATAATGTGATAAGATGTTTCAAAGGTATTTAAATTTCCTACTAAATGAAGGAAATTTCATCGAAACCGAAGCACTATTAGTAGAGATATCGCGATTTTTAAATATTTTTGGTTTATTATTTTCAATAATCAACCATTGTGATCGACCAAGAAATTCAAAAACTTAACCCCCTCTCAAAATTTGAGGTTTCACGTTTCAGGATGCGTAGAATTCGAAAAACGTGGTTATTGTATATGGTTTTTCAAAAGTTTACGGAATTTCCTAGAAAAAAAAAAAAAAGAATCGTTAAAATCGGGCAATTATTAGCAAAGATATGGTCTCCAGTTTTTGTTTATAATTTCTACTCCAAATGTTATATCCTTTGTTTGGTTTTTAAATTTTGAATGTGTTACTGAAGTAATGTTATTTTTTTTAAAGCATATTACTAATGATTAAAAAAAAAGTTTAGTTCAATTATTAGAATCTTCTTTTATTTATTTTTCTTTGTAACTAGGAAGGTAGTGTTACTTCAGATGTATAATTGTTTGGAAATAATAAACCATTGTGAAAGAATTTGCAGCGTTTTTACTATTGTTCAGATATGCTTGCGATAGCAATGGAAATTAATATTCGAATGACCTCTTTGCATTTTGTCAAACAAGACTAATGGAGTAATGTTTTGAACCATGTTATTATTATTTTAGGGGACTTTAGTGTCAGAATAAAATTATTTTTTTCATTTCATCCATATATGGTAATAAGAGATAGCTACCTGGAGGTGCTTGGAGTGGACGTAGCGTACCTCCTCCTCCAGCCGCATGGCCCCGATTTCCTCGTAAAGGTTCTCCTGGAAGCGCGGTGCAGGGCGGCGCCGGTAGACTGGCGGCCTGCTGCTCGGCCCAGCCGCCTCCTCGTCCTCGTCTTCGTCGTCGTAAGCGTAGTCGTACTCCTCCGGCGGGAACGGCGGCGGCGGCGGGAACCGCAAGTAGGGACCTCTCCCCGAGGGGCCCGCCACCACGTCCATACCGCGCTCTCTCCTGGTAACAAAATACAACAACCTTAATAACATCGAAACAATAATAATATCTTTGGAGTATGGACAAGTTTCTGAAAAAAATAATATAACAGAGCAGCACTAGCTAGAAATTGCTACTACATGTTCATTTTATATAACGAAAAATACATTTTCAGTCAATCAGTGAAAAACATTTCCAGACTGTCAATACCAAATCTTTGGACCGATTTTTTACTACTTTTTTTTTTTTTGTTTTGAAAGGTTTTGATTACCGATACCTGTGAAACAAATTAGGTGCTCCCTGTGCAATAACTGAAAAACTTTTTCCTAGAGAGTGTAGCGCAAAACGCCTCTAACGATTTTGATAAAACATCCCTATAATATTTTACTCCAAGCCCTATCAATTTTTGTTTTTGAAATGAAGCGCCGAGAAAATTCAGGAAAAATGTTGGTACTTGTGAACGACGTGGTCTCTGGTAAACTTCATTCGTATCTTATCTTACGTCAACTTCTTATCTTATGTTACGTCACATAACCTGCCTTTTTATCTAGTGTGAGCTGTTGTGTGTTGGTTTATTGATTGAACTTTGTTGATTGTGTGTTATTGAAATGGATTCACATTGTGGGAGTTGCCGTAGGCAGGTATGTAGTCAGGTGGGAGGTAGGCAAGTAATAAAACCAGTAACAAAACAAATCAAGCATAACCTATTGATAACTCTAAAACAATTGAATACTCGCTTGGAAAAAAACCGTGTAGAGTGTTCTGCAAACAAATTAGATTCATAAAGAAGGTACATATAATTAAGAATATTTTTTAATTAATGAAAAAAGCTTCATATTAGGCTGAACACTAGCAATAACCATGCGTTTGAGAGTAGTAGTGGTCAACTGCAGAATGATTACCTAACACGATACTGAAGATTAACTAACATCTTTCTCACTTTATACACTACATATAATACTGAAGTATGGATCCCATTTTCGGCTCTCAGGAGCGAAATATTTTGATAAATTAGGTATCGAAAGAAACGGAATTTCATGGAGAACTGACGAATTTCAATTTCGACCCTTAAATTCCTAGAACTTTTGTAAAAAGCATTGAAAATATGATAAAAAAAAAAAAATATATATCAGGGATGATATAGATTTTTTCTTTTTCGACTCACCACATCTTCGTTTACAAGAGAAAATAAAATAAGTTAGTTTGAATTTAGATGACAAAAAACAATTGAGGCAGTGAACTGCGACATTCCATTTTGTAAAATATTCGCTGCGCTGAAAAATATTCGAGATCAGAGAAGTCAAATTATATTATTAAAAGAAAATACGCACCGGATGAAATCAATAGGTTTATTTTATTTTTTTATATATTTTTTTTTTGGGAGGAGGGAAAAGAACCACGGTCGGGTAGGCAGCGATGAGCTCTACCCTTCCTCCCTGTGGCAGGACCAGTGGCCCGGCCTGCCCGAATGGCAACAAAAAACATATTAAAATGGATTTTTTTCCCCTCCAGGTTTTAATCTCGCATCGAAAATATTCATCGTTTAGAAGCGATTTGCCCAGAGGTGGCATCTCTTGTCAACCGTAATCCTCATTTACATAATTCCTTAGGAAGGATCAAAATGGCGGCTGATTCCTTCCTTCCCCTCAGGATTACGGATCCTGACAATCCGGGTTGCACAGCGTACTTTATTTAAATTACTGATAAAGTGAATGGCAAATTGAGATATACCACAATATGTGAAAGATGCCTCGGCTGAATTATAATTATATGGTTGAATAAAAAAAGCTGCAATCATCTGCGAAGAAAAAAAAAATTATGAAAACCGTTTTGCATAATCTAAATCAATTAATAATCAAGTACAATAATTTAAAAAACATCTTATAATTTTAATTCTTTAAAATGATTCAATGTAGGATAGGGGACGGGGTACTCGGCAACATGGTAAACCAAAATGAATTTAATGATAAAATAATTATAAAATGAGTTCAATCCAAATATCTAAACATGCAACGATAGTCGATATTTTAGAACTCATTTGAATCAGTAAAGGAGCAGGAAACGTAATAGATTTCATTTGGGCTCCATCCCACTCTGGTATACACGATGACTCGAACGCATTTTAACAATGAGATAAAATCTATCAAGTATGTTTCTCGGGAGGACTGGGTGAGGCAAGCGAAACGTCAAATAATAGCTCAATGGAATGAAACATGGACCAAACTTGCACTGGTTAAACCCAATAGTGCTAAATGGCGTGGGGACGAGGTGGCCGAATGGACTAAAGCTTGTGCACAGCACCGCGAGTTGCCTGGCAACCGGAGGACAAGATTTGAGATGGTTTAAAAGTACGAGTTCGCGTCCCGGTGCCGGAGGGGATTTTAAATTTCCAGCCCTCCCCCTCCGGCCGGGAAAATCCCGTATAGCCTAAAAGGCAAGGTAGAGAAGAACCAAAAAAAAAGTGCTAAATGGCGTATGAGTAACAGGAGGTCTAGAAGAGAGGAAATTATCCTGTGCAGCCTCAGAATTGGTCACTACGAATTTTCGCACGGCTACCTACTCCACGGTCAAGAACCACCTATTTGCGTCAGGTGTGGTTCTCCTAGAACTGTGACACATACTGGTGGATTGCACACATTACGCAGTTATCCGAAAGAATCTTAACATGCACGAGACTATCCGGGATGTGTTGCAGGATGCGGAGAGAGAAGTGGAAATCTTACTGGACTTCTTGAAAACAATAAAATATGAAAAGTGCGAGTGAGTTGAGGATTGCCAATGACTTAGCTATCATACGAAATGGGATTTCATGGAGATTAATCAAGATTTCGAACCTTAAATTCATAAACAAATTTCAAATAAACGGACCGAGAGAAGTTTACTCTTTAAATTTTCTTTTAAAGATTTCAACACGAGAAAATCAAGGATCAGTATAAACGTAGTGCCTTAGAATAAATCGTAATTGTTGCCGGAAACCTCTCTCGGTTGCCATGCTAGTCTTTAACGACCTATAAGTCTGTTAATACAATAAATGAAAAAGCTCTATGATCCCTAAGGCATTTTGGATAATTTAGAATGACATTTTTTTATGTTTTTAATAATTTTAATAAAAAAAATATAGATAGATAGATAGAAAAAAAAACTTTATTCTGGGACTAAGTCCCTTCAGAATAACAATAATGTACAAAATAATAGAATATTACTGGCCTAAACGTTTGAAACAATAAATAAAATTGATAAAATAAAATAATAAGTAAAGAAAACCTTAGGTGCACAAGCTGTATACAATACAGATAAAACTATGTACAGAGCATTTAAAATTATGAACAAAACAATTAAAACTATGAACGAATCACTTGAACTATGAACAAAACTATATATAAGGGTTGAACAAGATAAACATACATTTTGAGAAATGAAGAACGAAAAAGAGATAGAATGAGTTCATTTTATAAAAAAAAACTTTACTTGAATACATATATAAAATATATACTTCTTCTACGATTATTCTCTGAGTAATAGATATCGTAGAAAGTGAGAGACTGTTCTGCATCAAACAAAGAGGTCGTGATCGCGAACAATAATAGATTAGTATAAGTTGAGGGAAGTTGCTGAGTCTTACTGTGTACTTATTAACCTGGACGAATATTTTTAAGTCCGACATGCTGATCACTCATTAGGTAAGTTTTTCATTAACAGTCGTGGTAAAGTATAAACGTTCTCAACTTTTCGGAATTGAATATACACACATAAAATTTCTGCCTTAAAGGTCGTATGCATTAGACAGAAGAATTTATCTAATATGAGATTTCCCTCTGGAAATATGCTAGTCAAAATTCAATATTAACTAGTTGGGGAGTGCCAATGATTCCCATTGCACTACAATAATGGTCAAATGATATGGAATTTAATATGGAAATAAGTTGATGGAATGTATTATGAGAGGAAGAAAATGATTGTCCTTTCCTTGGTCGATTGCAATGGTTCATTCTAAATAATAGACCTTCACAAGTGTACAAATTACAATTGGGATTTATCCAGAACTGGTGTTATTTCTAAGATTTTTTTTAATCCATTGGGAATTTGGAAACATTTTAAAATTTGTATAAGGAAGAGCATTGTACACTTTTTGAGTTATTCAAAAATAATTTTTTTTCTTCATAATTTTTATTTTTCATATATTTTTTCAGACTTTTTTGGGTATGTAATTATTTTTCGTACCCGTTTCGATCCGTCCACTTACTAATGCCGGATTATTGAAACTCATTTTTTTTTTCAATGAATTTTATTGAAGTTGTAATCCGAATTTAAGGATCGAAATTCTAGTCCGTCGTATCATAGACTGGAGAGGGTATGTACGGAAGTCTCCTTGGATTGGATGAGTGTTGAGGATCAAGATGGCCGCTAATGAGCGTAGACAACGCTAATGGCGGAGTAGCACCTTACCATAGCACCATTAGTAATATAGCAAAAAAGAATGATATAATTTTATTTTACTATAACTATTTTTAAATTGTCTTTCTTATAGTAGTTGTTACCCAACTTGAAGCACAAAGGAGGTTATGTGTTAAATAATTCAGTGGAATCCTTTGAAACAATTTGATCTCGTACTAATGAAAAATTATGTGAAGTATTCTCATACTTCAGCCTTTATATTCTAAACATTTTTCTATCTAGCATGTTCACTTTCCGTGATTAGACCCTCTATTTCTTGCTTTTTATAAGAATCTAGCCTACATTTATGGCATTCTAAATCGAATTTAATTAAAAAAATAATTACTTACATTAATGTTGTAAATAATTAATGTACTTTTTGTCCTCTTAAAGAAAAACATAATATGAAATACAATAGGTCCATAATTTCAGGTTTTTCTTTGGCATAGAATTGTAAAGCCATTGTTGTAAGTTGTTTTAAAAGACGAGGCGAACCTTTTAAAGATAATAAGGAAGGATACAGAGTAGAAATCCCGAGTCATCCCGTCGTGTAAACAGCTCCTGGTGGTGGGGCCTTAGTCGACAAGGACCGTGACGGATGGGACACAAAAGGAGTTGCGGTGTGGTCCGCTTTGGGTGCCCGCTGGCACAATAGCGCCTGCCAAAGCTCTTTATTCAATTACAGAGGAACCATACCGAGGTAAAAAAGAAAATTGGAGCGAAGAAGAATAAGAAAGGCGATGCTATACCGGAGCTCAGCGGGCTGCCTGGTCCTAACGATATCTCATGGAACGTGGTGGTATTTACCTCGTCGCTGCGATTTCATGGAGTCCAAAGGAGGGTACAGTTCTAGAGTAACGGATCAACTCGAAATACCAGTATTGTTCCTTCGGCTATCGAGTTAACAAAAAAAGTAAAAAATCCTTCAACTCATAAGTTTTGTAATAGAAGAAGCTTTATATCATGGAAAGAAATAATATCAAAGAAAACCTACTCTAATAGGACGCCCTCTGGATGGTGACGAACTAAACTAGAGTTTTCGGCAATAAAAGCCAAGAATGGTAACAACTGACACATCCAATGTAAGGTCTAAATTATCGCAACAGCTGTTGCATTCAGGGTCATTGTAGAAACTTTAAACAATATGACACCAGCTGTAGTTATATTAGCAATATAAACACCCTGATGAAAAAAAAAAAATAAAAAAAAAAATACGCCGTTGGTTTGTCTGTGACGTTCACGGATATCTGTTCTTGGTGTTGTAGTCAGGTACCTACCACATCCTGAAAGTAAGTCATGGGGCAGTTTCGGATGTTCACGTGCACAATTATATTGGCCGAAATCAACTTGCCAAGCAGGGGAGCATATTTTAACTAAATTTTTATTTTTTGGAGTGAATCAAATTTTTGTAGGATTCAGATCTTTTGAAGATTAATACCGCCAGTTATTTTAAGCTAGAAAAGTATATATATTAACGGCAGTATTTAACAAACTTGCCACAAAAAATTAAATCAACAAATTTTATCGAATAACCAAGGGTGACAGGAACGGCTATTTTCCGATATTCGGGCTTCAACGGATCTTTATGTTTCAGAACATCCTGATACAAGAAAAAAAAAAAAAAAAAAAAAAACCTTGGTTTGTCTGTCTGTGCCAAAAATATCTCGGGAACGAGTGGACCGATTTTGTTACTTATATTTTTGTTGTGGAGAGTTTTTACCGGTAACTGTGAAACATATTGGGCACTCCCGGCGCAAAAATGCTACTAAAAATTTAAATGAAACTTACTTATAATTTTATACTTAAAGTCCTTTCAATTTTATACTTGTAATGAGCTCCCGTGAAAATTCAGGAAAACTAGTTATAAACAAAAGAAAAATGTTTTGGGCCTAACTCGCAAAGTATACTTTCTAAGGTAAAATCAAAAAAGAATATTTTGATAGATAATAAAATTACCTACAAAATAAACAAAGGTCATAGGGATCGAACCAATATTAGCAATGATACAGCTTATTCCATTTTCTGCACAAGTTTTATTTTACTACTTTCTTACCACAAGTAGGCAAGGAAAGTATTGCGATCGGGTCAACAGATTACGATGTGCGGTTTTCAATAGATCTTTACGCTTGAGTCTGGTAAAGACAATCTCTTTTGCTTCCGTTATGTATAACTTCCCAGAAATCAAATGTGGAAAATATGAAGAAAATCATATCTCTGCACCAAATCGTCTGATTTCACCAATTTTTTAGGAAATTTCGTAAGCTTTTAAGTGACCACATACAACATCAACAAAAAAGTGTATACTTTTTCCAGCTTCTTTTTGGTGAAGTTGGTATTATAAAAAAAAATCCAGAACTTATTAGAATAATAATAACTGTGATCTTTCATAAAAACCTTCTTAGTGCTTTATTTAATAGTGGTATATGTATCTCACGAAAACAGGACATTATGACCACCATTTTGTTAATATGACGCCCGTAAAATTTACCACATCCAGAAATTTAAAGAATTTTTTACTCTCTTTTTTACTCTGGCACGAATTTGCATAAATGAAGTAAAAACAAAGAAACATTTTGCAGAGAGACCAGAGCCTCTTTTACATGTTGTTCTGAATGGAATCCTATTTGCATTCAGTCGGCAATTCCTCCGACCTCAACAGTAAAATGAGTCAGTTACCGCCCAATACAGAATTTCGTTAGTTCCCTCAACATTCTTTTAATCGTCCTAGCCCATCAGAACCGCCATAATGGAGACCATAAAACTTCCAATAGCCAATATCCTTTGAGAACTTTTAGTCTGGATGACCACAAGCACAAATTTTAGAATTCCATAGTACTTCTGATCTCAAAGATCAAACTGTTTGAAAAGTCGTTCACTACTACGATCAACTAAACTTCTCAGTTTAGTTTTTCGAAAGGAAGGTTCTTCTGAAGATATTTGGCTCAGTGAATGCAGAATTAAACGTCACCAAGAACTAGCTAACTTATACAAGAAGCCGGATGTGGTGAAATATATTCAGATAGCAATGCAGAGATGGGCGGGCCACGTTGTACGGATGGACGAGACCTCAACCCCAAAGAAGGTGCTCGATATGGAGCCGGAGGAAAATTAAAATTGGGAATACCGAAGCTGGGATGGAAAGATGAAGTGCTGATGCCAGAATCCTTGGAGTCAGGAACTGGACAGAGAAACATGGAGGAAAACTCTCGAAGCAGCCAAGATCAGGTAATGGATAAGTCGAGCTCGGGATGATGATGATGTCTGATAACAGATTTTTTGATAAAAAAAAAAAAAAAAGATAAGAGTATCTTACTATCCATTTGGTTTTTCTCTTAAGGCGAGTTTAAATGTTATCCAAACCAAGAGAGCATTGGTGGGTTTATTTTCCCTGAGTTAGGTCTCCTTTCGGTTAATATTTAAATATTTTTAAAGCACTCGACGAATAAGTGATATCACAGATCATAATGATATATGTAGGAAATAATAACATAAATGTGGTTAATTCACGATTAGAGAAGCTTCATAATTTACCACGCATTATTGTAATCACTCAAGACTTATTTGTTTGATGCAGCGTTCAGTTTATAATAGAAGTTACTAAAAGTATAGAAATCACAATAGAATAACTTTGTTTAGCTATGGATCGTAGAGCTTTTTGATTCGTCGAAGACGATCATATTTAAACATAAAGATTACAATTTTTAAAATCTGAACATAAGTATCACATAGCAATTATAGTATCTAGAAGGCTTTTTTTCAGAATTTCTTCTTGTCTCGAAAACTACATTGTAGTGCTTTGAAACGCCTAAAATATTTTTGCACTATATCGCATATTGGTGTCGAAATCATTGAAACACAATTTATCCCGTCTCGATTTGTAACTTTTCGAAACCTCATATTTTATTTTATTATTATTATTGTATTTGTAGTAAGGGTTTATGTTTTGAAATTGGTATTCGTCACTTCTTCATGAATTCTCTTCCGTTTAATGTCTCTATCATCAACACTAATTGCTACAGAGAGCAGAAAAGGGGAAACGAAGCAAGATAGCGATACAAGATATATAATCAATCGTATTGAAAATTTCATCAGCTTTAATTTTATATAGAACTTCTTTATCGATGCGATAGATAGTTTTCCTGATATAAGCGAAAATCCGAAATATAGCAATAAATATGAGGCAACAGTTTTTTTTTTTTTTCTCAAAGTTAGCACGGGTATTTCGGAAACTAAGCGAGATAGCGAAAAAAACTCTTTCAATATAATCAATCATATTGAAAATTTTAACAGCTTTAATTTTGTATAGAACGTTTTTGACGATGCAGTGGATAGTTTTCCTGATACAAGCGAAAACTCGAACAAAAACTAGGCATCTCCCTAACCCACATCTGGCTCACCACGTAGGAGTGGGGACTTTTAGTATGTTTATCTACTACTAGTCCATACAATGTTCCAAAATCAAAAATTGTATCTCCGCCATTTCCTTATATAGTTATTGTTTGACTAGATTATAGATGAGATTGTGAAAAAAGTAATGAGGCTGATTTTTTATCTATCAAAGTTTTTAGTATTTTTTTTTCAAACACAAATATTGTCTCCTTCAAAGTAGTTGTCTTCGGTAGCTATACCAGCGTAGTCCTTATTTCTAGCCTTGGTAACATCGGTGAAAAGGTTTCAACTGGCAGGGCCTGTAACAAGTCGGTCACAATTTTTTCAATTTTCTCCAGAGTCCCAAAATTACGTCCTTTTAAGACATTTTTAAATTTCAGCAAAAAAGTAACAAGGATCATATCAGGCGAATAAGGAGGATGAGGAACAATAGGATTGCGTTTTGTTGTCTGAAATTCCGTGATGGAAATGGTCAGGTGAAATGAAGCGTTGTCATAACGAAGCATCCACTTTTCTGCAATGTCTATTCTCACACGAATCACCATTTTCCTTAGCTATTTAAGTACATCTTTGTAAAACACTTGGATTTTGTAATAATAAATTTGTAAATAATAAAAAATTAGCAGAACGGTCATTCCCCGTTCAATGAAAGTCACAAGGCCTTCTGCCACGTATGTTACCCTTAGCTATCCCCAATCCTTAAAATGTCCTCGGGCAGTGGAAGGAATTTGTTACTTGTATATATTGTATTGATATGTATACTATATATGTAAATTGATTAAATGTACATTTTGGAGGGTTAGAAAAAAAAAAAAAAACACTTGGATTTTGAAGTTGTTGTAGGTTATCGAAGTTGAAGGTTTCCCTGAGTAAGGTTCATCGTCAACATGTCCTCGGCCTTTCAAAAATGATATGTGTCAGGAAAAATTTGTGCTCTTGATAAAGAATATTGCTCATAGGCCTGTTTCTACTTTTAAATTCAACACAAAACGGTACTTATTTAATAGCGGGTAGCGTCCGACTGCTATCTGCCAATGTTTATAACCTTAAAACTGATAAGCTCTTCGTATTCATATTTATTGTATTAGATTCATATTATTATATCTTCGTATTCATATTTATTGTATTGTATTGATATTATTGACATTGTGAACAAAAATAAAAATAAATGTAATAATAAAGAAATATAATTTTATTTTACAGCATATATATTAAAATAGACCAAAACATTATAAATATATAATTAAAAAACATTAAGAAATTTTTTTATTCGACCTGTATAACATGTCATAGGCACAAACTTCTCTTAAAAATTTGTTTCATGTTACGATAGTTGCGTTGGATAGTTTGAGCTACTCTTCCCCCCACTGTATTGTTGTTAAATCATGGGACCACCCATAAATGAATTTTAAAGCCGTTAAAAAAGAAATCCTCGACCCCTCTAACCACGTTCCTTACCTTATACCACTTATAGAAACGGTTTTGTTACAACTACGAAAGCATCTCCATTTAATCTTCCCGTCGAACTACATTTGATGACCTTCATCACAATATTTGAGCTTGCAAATATCCCGGCGTCTTGGAAATATTTTACAGCCTCTTCTTCTGAAGACGGTAATTCCCACAATGTGACAACGTACATAATTAAATAACACTAACTCACAGCTAACACAAGAAACAAAAAATAAACAAGGGAATAACTTAGGTTAGATGAGATAAGGGAGGTTATTTGAAATTAGATTAGATAAGAAGGGAGGTTTAGACGCTACCCGCTATTAAATAAGTACCCACAAAACTTTATGACATAACGTTGCTCCAATTTCCGCTGTTCCATTTTCGTAAAACACAGCTTGATAGCTGGGATGTACGCTCTTAAACGAATTAAACATCTGAAAAGGACGTAGAAACCTGTCTAGACAAGCAGAAAAACACAGAAGTGCCAGTTAACTCGAAGTACTACCGGTCTCATTTTTTTTACACACCTCGTTCAGTGTAGAATGATTTCAGCTGAAAATTGTGCGAAGTACCACAACATATTTTAAAAAAGTTAATTTACTATTTTTAACAATTGATTGATGGAGAAAATTAAGAGGTAGCGCAGATTTTTTTTTTTAAATTTAGGCTTTTTTGTACAAGTAATGGAAGGAATATTGTGCTAAAAGAGGACCGAGGCCATTTTTCACCCCCTTCACACTTTGCATTTTCTTAATAAAATATGAATACAGTTCATTTGAGCAGGGATGGAATAAATAAGATGAAGGATTTATCGCGAGCGACTTAGCAAGCCAGGTAGCCCATTATCTATGCAAACAACATTTCCTTCCCCAACCCTCCCTCCTTCTTATTAAAAATCTTTTTAATTTCGTTATCCCCCGGATTTTCTTTATTTATATATTCTTAATACTTAGCTCCTTAGCTATCCATTTCTTTTCTTCTTTATATTACATAATACTTTTAATAAAGCTGTATCAGCGAATTAACCTGCAGAGACTAAATTGAAATTTTTATCCGGCTTAAAATTAAGCTTAAATCTAAATTATACTAATATACTTAAATTAAAAGGCATTGTAAGTTTCAAAATTTTAATATAATTCTAGTGCCTTATAGCGAAGTTGAATTCGGACGGTGTGAACGATTGACATTTTGATGAGTTTTTTTTCTTCTAAATTTCAAATGATGAAATAAAATTGTGAACTAACATGAAGTTTGGATAAAATTTAATAGTTTTAATGGAATATTTCCTTTGATTGCGATATTGTAGATGAAAAAAATTACCATATTACCAACGTCCTCAATACACACACCGCTTCATGCAAATCTTCCATTGTCTGAAAAATAATTATTCTTCTGTCAGTTCTTTCAGAAAGCGTGCTGATTTATGTTTCACAGCTTCAAGAGACTCAAATCTTGTTTCTTTCAATGCAGATGATGAATCTTGGTTTTTTGCTTATGATTCTGAAAGCGCCAATTCGAGCACTGGAAGAACCCAATCCAAAAGTTGTAACGAACAAATCAAATTTCAAAGCAATGATGTTTCTGAAGGTTCCTATTAATAAAAAATTACTACATTCACGATCTTATTGAAAGAGATAGTGGGACACGTCATCAAGAAGCTGAATGAAGAATACTTTCAGCATTGTTTCAAGCAATCGCAGATTCGCATTGATCGTTTCAGGAATTGAGGAAGGGGTATATTCAAGATGTTACTAAAAAAATATGTAAGAAATGAAAATAAAATGTTTTCCAGCATCAGTCTTCTTATTTAATAGCCGCACTTCGTATTTAATCGTCATCCAATTAAATAACATTAGCTTAATGTAATGTAATACTATGATCATAAATTTATTGGTATAATATTTTGTATTCTTACTATATAGTCCGTGGTACAGATCCCTTTTTATCGAATTATTAACATCCGCATGAAAGTTCGTAAATAGTTTCATCTCAACGTAACGTACAACTATTTTATTTAAGAAAACTCTTGGAATTGAGGAGTTTTCAATCTGGAGTGGAGCAACAAAGTTTGTATTTAATTATGTACTTAAAACTCCTAAATACCCATTTGCATTCTACTTGTATCGTAAGATATTTAGATCACAAAGTCGAGAAAAAAGGCCTAATTCAAAAATATTGAGCGTGACCTACACTCCCAAATTGTCAAAATAACAGGACCAATATTTTTGTAGGCCACCTTTTTTATCGATTTTGTGGTCATATTATCTTACGATCCAAAAAGAATACAAATGGGCATTTAGGAGTTTTTAGTACCTAATTAAATAGACAAAATTGGCCCCCTTCCAGATTTAAAACACCCCCAATTCCAAGAGTTTTCGTAAATAAAATAGTTGTAGGTTACGAGGAGATGAGACTATTTACGAAGTTTCAGTAGGACATTAATAATTCGATAAAAAGGGGTCTGTACCACGGACTAATAGGCAAATCCGAATATATTATTTAATCTTTTTCTTTTTCTTCGCTTATTTTCTCTTCCTCCACACTTCATCCTCTTGAAGCATGCCTTCCTCTCCATCGACCACTTCTTCCCTACTCTCCTCTTTTTCCCTCATTTGGTAAACACCTTTTCAGAATTCGACGCTATCCATACAAATTTATCTTGTTATATTCAGTTTGGCTATTTCGTTCTTTATTTGTTACGGACAACTCTTTACAATATTGAGTGCTAGTGCTACACTTTATCAAAAACTTTCTAACTCAATCTATTTTTCAGATCATTCTGACCATATATCCGCGAAATCTCATTCTTTGTTTTCGATTTCTTCATATTTTTTACTCTAATAAACGAACCCTTTTCACAACATTTTCGTAGTACACAAAATTTTACCTCCCAAAGAAAAATTCGTTTTGTTGTAAATGTATTTTGTCGTGAATTTTAATTTATTGAATTTCTCTTCCCCAATTCTCATTAATCGTCTATCCCCTTCATTTTAATTTACCCATTCCCCCAAATACTTAACTTGTCTTTTACTGTCTGTATTTCTCCATATTTTCTTTTAAACATTCTCTCTATAGTTTCATCATTCTTCATTGTTTTGATCTTCGTTAATGATATTTTTAAACTAATTTTCCTGGTTATTTCCATTGGTATAATTTATTGTAAAGAATATTATAATTTAAATGACATTAGTTGTTATTATAATTTTTGTTGAGAGAACACGGCAACATCTTGAGGAAGTAAGTGGTTAGTTATTGCTGAAGAATGAGGTTGAGAAAGGGTTTGCAGGGCAGCTTCTACCTCAATGCATTTTTAAGGCCTGCCCACTCTGGAACCTTTTCAATTTTCAAAAGCCCTTTAATGAATATTTTATCTCCTAGGTTTTGTTAATTTAACCCCACAACTTTTTCTTATTTATATAAAGAGGTATATTGTATAGGATGATTTTTTTTTCTCATGAAAAACCCAGTGTCAATTAAGCATCTCAGTGCATCAGTCGTTTTTTAAGCAATTAATATATTTGTTGAGTTTCAAATACAGGAAAAAACAAAACAAAACAAAAACGATCCTGTAAATAATAACAATGCTATATCTGTTTAAAATATTACCCAATTTGATCCTCTAGTTTTCTTTTAGTAGAGATGGAAATTAACTCGTAAGTCTTTAACTTTCCCTATAATCTGCCTACTTTTATGTATCTCCTGTTTCCAAAAGTAATAATAAAATAATGTTTTAAAAAAGGGAGCTAATTTCCTTCTCCCCACAAAAAAAAAAATAAAAAATAAATTCTGAATTCACTACTGGTATAGAGCTGAGTAAAATTTATTCTGCAGTTGTTAACAGTTGATAAATCGATATTGCCAGGGGACGCCATCTTTTCCGTTCCAGTAATTCGCATTTCATGAATAATTTACCGTTTCCAGCTCGGCTACTAGGTTATATTTTCATCAATTTAATTTCCATGAAATTTTAAAAACTTGTTTAATAGAGAGAGACGGAGTGAGGAGAGGGGTCGCCAACTGATTCGGTTATGGAAATGTAACTCCCCTTTCCCCCTCCAATAACTTCTTGGTTAAGGTTAGCAACCCTTTTTGGTTAGTCACTGCAGAAGAGGCTGTGATGGACGCGTGTATTGAGTATCGACTCGTTATGGACGCGTATGGACAGTATCGAATCTAGCGACGGCACACAGTAGACCGATTAAGGGAAAATACTCTACATCGGCTTTTTTTTTTTTTTTTTTTTTATGTTTCTTTTACAACTCGAAAACGCGACTAAGTGTTTTATTTTTCGGAAAGTGTGAGTATATTTTCACTAGGCAGAATACATATTTTTTAGATAAGTAAATAGTCGACTGATCAATTATAACATGGAACATAATTTTCAGAGGTTTCAGTCAATATATTATAAATGGGTTAGCCGACGTTTCGACCCAAATATGTGGAATTAAAACATGGTAATTTTGCAAGATTTGTAGATTTTGTAATATTGTTCAGTACGAGCTGGTGGTTAGTAATTTTCACTTACGTATATATTCAATATACAATAAAATTTTTGAATCTGAGTTTTCAACGGAAATACACGTTTTGAAGTACCCTGAGTCGAAATGACCAAGTCCCGAAAAATCGCCTGTGTGTTTGTATGTTAGAAGTCTTGCTCAAAAACGAAAAGTCCTTCGAAACTGATATTACATATTTAAGATATGCCTTAGATGTGACAGCAACTTTTCCCTTAAAATCGGCTTACCGGAAGTGCCACTTTATATCAACGCTGAAACACATTTTCACAATTTTCTCAATAACGGCTCTAACGATTTTGATTAAACTCGGTGTATCATTGTATAATTAAGTGGCCTTTAATATGAATAAGGTCTTATCCCCCATTGATGTCACTTTACAAGGCTTAAATGCCCAATGTTCATATACGTCTTCCTCTAAAGTACCTTTAATATGGTTTATTTTAAAAAGTTAATCATTTCGCATTATTCAGAGTTAGGAAAAAATGCTAAATATAACTTTTGAAAGAATTTGATAAGTTAATCAAGGAGAAAAAAAAAATTAAAATGCAGAAAAACCTGCATTGCTATAGACTGTAGCGCCTAAACCAATGTACCGATTTCAATGAAACTTCGCTAAAGTCATTTTCTCGAAACCCTTTAAATTTATATATATATCATACTTCAACGAAAAGAAGCTGGAAAAAAAGTTAAGAGGGATGGTAAAATTAAATTCTGAATAACTGAAAAGTATAAACTTTTTTGTGGATATTGTATATTTAAAATATTACGTTTTTTTAAAAGTTAACGGAATTTCCTAAAAAAAAAAAAGGTTGAAATTGGAGTTAGTCATTCTGTGTTTTATAATAGCAGATGGAGTAACTAGATTTTTATTGCCTACCGTCGATATATTAAATAGACATTATGTAATCATAATGGTCTTAATGACTAGTTATCTGTAAGCTTTAAGCTTTAGCTCCGTTTAAAATGCACTTCCAAAAATTTTATAATAGCCTAGCATTGACACAAAATAATTTCTATTCAAAGTAGAGCGGTATGTGAAAGTTGTGTGTTGCGCGCACCAAATTTTTTTTCTTGAAACTTCATCAACATTTTACAGTTATTCTGCTTAACTAAAAAAAACAAAAAAAAAACATAAAATATTTTCTGAAACTTGTCTACGTCGATATTTAACATTAAACATAATCGGATTGACAACCGATTAATATAGAGCGACCTATAATTGTTCCTCCATCACCAGATCATTCTGCCATAGACACCTATTTCATGTCTCGGCCATCCTCAGTCAAAGCCTTGACCTCAGGCCCGAGAGGAGTCAGGTCTGATATAATTGTTAATTCATCATCCCTTCTACTGTCAGCTGTCAGTACAGAACCGCGTAGAAATGGGTAATGCGAATAGCCCGATCATATTTAATAATCGTAATGATACCATCATAAAGAAGTTATTTCGAGATCAAGATAAGAGTCAGAACGAAGGCAATGACACAGCCGGTCTATGAATACGAACAATCTGGTGGTTGGAAGCTGATGAGAGCAATTGGAAGACCAATTGGTACAGTTGACAACAATTAGCCCCTATCAGCCTACCATTTGTTGTTATTGAAACTGATGGATCTGTTGTCTTTTTGTTGTCGCGGGGGATATTTGATACAAACTAAACTAACGTTGAGATGGAGGTTTTAAGTTGGCAGACCCGAACTAGGTTCTAAATACCATTTCATACCAGTATACCACCCTCAGTAAGGTAATAGATGAATAAAACTAAAATGAATATCTAAGTATGTACATTCCTCATACCAGACTGAAACTACAAGAAACCGCTCGACGTTTCCGATTCGTTCAGCACTTACTAGACAAACTCTCTAAACTTCCAATTAATTAGAAAATACTCATATACATGACTATAATAAGGTCTATTTGGACTTACGGAGCTGAGCTTTGGGGTTCCACTAAACCATCGAATTCCTCTCGTATCCAATCCTTACAAAGCAAAATCTTCCTAAAATGCTTCCTACTTTGTTACAAATAAAACCATCCATAATGACCTTAATGTTTCTTTTGTCTCAGATCTGGCCCAATCCAGATACCTATCCTTCCATAATAAACTTTAGAATCATCCCAAACCTCTCGTTTCTAACTTTGCTTCCTCTTCAATTCCTGATAACCCTCCGAGGTGTCTGAAAAGAAGATGGCCCAGTGATCTCCTAATGTAGACATATCATTAGAGTGATACCATTGGGTAGTTACTCAGCAAGTGTTTTCATGTCATTATACCCATATGTTCAAATTTACTAGATGTATTTATATAATACAGTTGTAAATATCATTAAGAAAAAAAAAAAAAAAAAGAGTATGTACATACAATAAAATATTAAAACAAAGGAAATGGTGAGGTATGACAAACTATTTGTTCCTTTTTGTCGAATTATTGACATTCATCTAAAAATTCATGAATGGCTTTATTTTATCGTTAAATACAACGTTTTTAATTTACGAAAATTAAAAAAAATTAAAACATCGGAAATAATGATGTGTTTAAAAACTAATGAACACACACTTGCTTTCCATTTGAATCGTAAGATAATTTGATTACAAAATCGAAAAGAAAGTGGGTCCACAAAAATATTGAGGCTTTTGTAACATTCACCCTCAACATATCAAAATAATGATAAACTAAGAAAAACGTCCAATATATTTTTAGGCCACCTTCTTCCTTGATTCTTTAATAAAATTATCTTACGATTCAAGTGAAAAACAAATGAGCATTATTAAGTCTTTAGCACCTTATTAAATTAATTAATTCACATCATTTCTGAGAATATTCGCATAAAAATAAGTTGTAGGATGACTTCGGATGATTTTATAATAATTCAGAAAAAGAAAGCGAAATTAATTTAATAAGCAAACAATCTGTTTACAATGCTCGTATTGTACTCAATATATATCATGAAAATAATTTATTCCCGTTGTCCCTCATAGAACCTATTGATGTGCACAATAATAAATAAATAAGAACAAATAAGGCGAAAAAACATGTCTTTAATTGGAGGGACTATAGAGATGTTGAAAACTGTAACCCGCATGGAAATGTCAATTTTTTTTTACATAATTTACTTAAACTTTTATGGTGATGTGGTTTTCCTTAGAAAACTACCCTCTATACCTTTATTGGTAATAAAAAGGATCAGAAGAACTGACACTCAAGGTATTCAATAAGACCTACCGAAGACAGAACATCGACCGGGTTCCATATAAATCAGAAATAGGCAGGGGAAGTGAAGGTCGAGTGCTCTCAAGAACATACCGCATCTTGGAGAATATTCTTCAAAGCCAGCAAACTGATATTTGATAGCCCAAGTTGATCTTTCTAGACCTAGGCAAACGATGTAACCTTTGAATAACTCTATATATAAGATGGTATGAGAAATCAAGTAACACAGCAAGACTAGTAACATTTTTTGTTTTTCAGATTTATACGATAATATTGAATGCTGGTCTGAGTAAATATAGGTACTTGAGTAACTTGCGATAAATGCTTAATGTGTTACGATGCTAAACAGTTAGCACAAATCTCGAGTTAACGACCACACTGTGCTAATCTGCTAAAGTGGTATTAGCTATATTAAGTTGAAACTTCCTCCAAGTTGGGTTTCATTAGTTGAGTTTAATGTTTAAAAGCTTATTATTATTTTATTTGAGCGCTGTGTATTATCTGAAGAAAGCTAACCATAAATTAAATAATTAATAAAAAAATAAAAGATTTAGTTTGAACTTCATACTGAACGAACGTTTTCAGGATTTCTTCAGTTTCGATTCACCTTTCATCTCGGACTAAGAAATATATTATCAAATAATTTTTTTTTAAATTAATCTCTTCCATTTTTAAATAAATGTATTATGAACAATGAAAGAAAAGAAATATATATATTTATTACACTCATATACTAACCACTTGTGTATATTTATATATAAGTTTTATTTATTGTCCGACGGATTAACTAGTATGTTGTGTAGCTACCACCGCAATATAATAGGGCAGCAACTTTTTATATTTTATATAAAAATAAAGTGTTTCTCTCTAATACTCCGCCGTCTACGTGTTGGCCTCTTAATTTTCACGGACGACGTTTCTTTACAGTTATATTTTTCTCATAAATTTGGAACATACCATTCTGGTTGTGTAACTAGTATTGTCCAAAATTAGTATGGTCTTGCACTTTGTAAGACCCATAATGGTAAGAAAAAAATCGTTTTTTGAATAAAAATTAAGGTGAAATATAATAGTTACTTAAACTCAACAAGTTTAGTTACTATATGTAAAGAATTTGTTTAACCAATATACTTTTGCATTTAATTCTTTCCATTTTTCGATTGGACTTAGTTAGGTTTTTCCTACCTGAAAAATTACAGTAATATCTCTATATTGATTGGATAATATTTAACTGCAAGACCGTTGCGAGACTCTTGCGCAAGACCAAGACCTAGACAAAGAGTGTCTGTGCAAGACCAAGGCGAATCTCGTATTTGGGCAACACTTAGAGTGACAATTGAAACCTTACTTCAATAATTCTTACATTAACATATTAAGAAGAATTATAGTAATAGAACGAACCCAAATTTGGTATTTTTTCCTGATTCCGAGATGTACTGAATATTAATAGAACTATATAATAATTTAGGCGTGATTACTGTTTTATTTGCTTCAATTTTTTTTATCTTATACTGCGTTTCACAAAATCAGTACAGTTTCACTTGATTTTTCAGTTCGTAATATCCAAAGCTCGACCCTGTGTAAATTGTAATAATTATAATTTTTTAAGTTTAAATAACATCTATTAATGTAATAAATTTACTGGGCTGCTATACGTCACATGACCAAAAGATCTCAAGACGATCGTGGCATAAGATAAAAAAAAAATTAAGCAAAACATAATTTAAAAAATATACCACGAAAAAAGAATTTGTTTAAGAATAACTTACCTTTATTGTTACTGAACCAAGGAGAAAATACTCTCAGAAGTATTGCTTAACTTGAGGGGTAATGAAGGCTTTCAATATTACGACAGTACGAGCATGAGCTCGATGCACGAAGAAAGAAGTCAAAAGGAATATGATGAAGCTATAAAAGAGAGTTTACGAACATACTCCGCAATGAGTCGTTAGCGAACGCACAAAGGGCTATTAAGGAGTAAAAGGAAACATATTTCATTGTTGAGAGAATATTCTCAGTCGCTACAGGATTCCCCCTCTTCAAAATACGATTCTTCTCGTCATTAGTACCATTACTTCAAAGTCAAAATGTTGGATATACAGAAGTCGTGTCATTTTGAAATTATATTTAATAAAAAGTATTCTGATAAGTACTGTAATATTTGCAAATGGAGCTTTTGAGGAGTATGGTAGTGACCAATAGGAGGAAAAAGAATAATACCTAAGATATCCTGTCTCAAGAAAAAGTACGAAGTTTACGTAAAGAAGCCCGAAAACTGAAATAGGGATGAGAAGGACACCTGACCAGGCTGAAGGACGATAATTGATTGGACGGTGAGTATGTCAATTATTATAAACAGTTTTACGACAATTAATATTTTTTCTCTTTGATCACGAAAATATATGATGGTTTGATATGAAACTAACAAAATTAAAATGAAGTCGTGCTGAGCAGTTTGAGCCATAAAACTTAAAAATTAGTAGAACCCTTCGCTCGAAAAATCTTATTAACGTTTAGATCAAATATATTATATACAAATTTCAGAATTTTTAAATTAGATTGTTTCAAAACACTAACCCGAATATCAACGGATAATCTAAACTTTGAAAATTCGGTCTAGTCGTTCGCTTAAAAAATCGTTAAATGCCCATGAGCACAGAGAAGAAAATAAAATAGAGTTGCCATCTGCCTCTTGGCGAAGAGGAGGGAGTATGCTCTCATCTCCTCCCCGTGTGGGTACTTAAATTATCTGCTAGCTCATAAGATTTCTTTATACATAAAATTTTTGTATATAAAATCTATAAGATTCTACAGAAAATATAAAATAAACTTTCTCTCTATACTTTTAATTATAATTAGTTCTTCAATGTATGATTTCTTATTTATATATTTATATTTTACTTCTTCCATTTTTGTTTTTATTCACATTTTACACTTATCTATAATCTCTTAATTCTATTTTACATGTATATATTTATAATTTATTATTTCATAGACGTAGTATTTTTCCCTTGTATCCATCCATATCTTCAAATTTTAAATACTGTAATTTTCTAGGTTTTTCCTATTACCCAAACAGGTCAGCAAATTCCCTAATACCAACCCTTATCCTTATTTTCCAGTTCTAAGTGAAACTCCAAGCTGAACACACCTGTAAGTCTCTAATTTTATTGTTCTAATTTTATTTATTTATGTTTGGTTTTCTTTTTTCTTTTCCTTCTTCACATTCCTTTACGTCTATTATTTCATATTATATTCTTTTTCCTTTTCTTTCAATCTCTCTTGTAGATCTGTATTCACATTTGCATATATTATGTATAACACTACAACAATTGTTACCATCTATTTACTTCAGTTTAGGATCTTGTTACTTAGCTTACTCTGTTTATATTTTAATAAGCTTATTCACATTGTTTATAATTTTTTGTCTAAATATTATGTAACTTCTACAATTCTCTATATCTTTTTGTATCTTTTCCGTTCTAGCGCTGAAGAAGACCTGCAAAGTCGGGTCGAAACGTTGGCATTTAATAAAATAGTTTTGTCACTATTTAGCCTATTTATGACCGCCACCCCGGACCATCTCCTTCCTTTAAAAATAAAATAACATGAAGATAAGTGAAATTAAAAAAAATGCCAACAATAAATAAATAAAATTAATAAGTTATATACTCTGGATATTGATATAATGTGCTTATTGATAATTGAAATAATTTCTCAAAAAGATAATCTGTATAGTAATATTTTTCATAATTAAGACAAAAAAAACTTAGCAAAGCACAGTATTAAATCACTACACACATCTGATTTAAAAAACCCACACATATTAGAAATAGAACCTAAATCAAACAATAGGAAACTGCTGGAAGCCATACATATAACAAAAAACAATAATAGAACAATAAACAATAAAAAAGATACAAAAAACTTGAGTAGTGCTGTAAAAATAGTATATTTAAAAATGTGCTTAGTTTCAGTTAATATAAGAATTGCTCTGATGATTGAAAATTGTTCCGAAACGTTAGAGGTGATAAATGTGAATAAAGGGATATGAAGAAAAATGGAAGTTTTTTTCTTGTGAAAAAATATATAAACGTAGGCTTAAGTGGAGACAAACGCTCTAAGCTTTCAATCAATTATAAACGACTCATATATATATGACAATAATAAGACCTATTTGGACTTACGGAATTGAGCTTTGGGGCTCCACTAAACCATCGAATTCCTCTCGAATCCATTCCTTACAATCCAAAATCCTTCGTAAAATCTTCAACGCTCCTTACTTTGTCACAAATAAAATCATCCATAAACACCTTAATGTTCCATATATTTCCGATTTGGCTTCCTCCTCGATCCCTGATAACCCTCCGAGGCGTCTGAAAAGAACATGGCCTCGGGATCTTCTAATGTAGAACTTTAATTTGAGTTCTACCAATGGGTAGTTTCTCTTCATGTTGTACATATCATGTTACCAATTTCACATTTACTTATTGTATTTTCTATGTAAAACAGTTGTAAATTCCATTAATATAATAAATTAAAAAAAAAATTTAAGTGGAATAATTATATCTCAAATTTTGCCTGATTTTGATATTTATTACAAAGCAAGAATTGTTACGAAGATTTTCGTTACAGTTTAATTGGTATGATGTAAAGAATAATAAAATTATTGTAATTGTAACTTTTATTAAAAATAAACAAGAAATTATCTATTATATAAACATTTTAAAAATATTTATACTGCCTAAATATTCGAAACCGAAGATAAAAATAAAATTTAATAATTCAGTAGGCGGGTAAAAAATATAAATAGGAGAGAAACGTTTAGATTTTGTGAAATGGAGGGTCATTCATCCAACTACAATCCACCGTCGCCTTTATTACACTCATCATTTTAAAGTTAAAAAAGCTTCGTTCCTCTTATATGCTACATTAACTAACCAAGATTTCCAAATAATCCTCTACCGAGCATGTCTCGTTAAGGACAAAGTTAAAAATCACCGGAGTCTTCCTCAGAAAAAGAAAATTAAAATGCTTTAATGTCGACGACTCGGGGACTGTTTAAAACTGATAAAGGAGACGACTAATGGAGAAGTCATTAAAAGTGACAGGGGGCTATAAAAGGAAGAATGCCTGGGAAGGGAAAAGAAATTTAAATAGCTAAAGAGGACATGGGGAAGATCTTGCCACATTCATCAACCTTTGTGAAAGGAAGAAGAGACGGTTCCTCTTCATCCTGGGCAGGCATTGTCCTCCGTCCTCCTTGAAGGAGCTCCCAGAGAGAACTTAAGCATTCAATTAAATTATCATAGCGACAATATCCCAGTATCTACCTCGCTGCATGAACCCTCGCTCACTAACGATCAGTTTATGTCTACAGCCACAGGTCTGTGGCCCCAGGAGCGTTTCATTAACATATAAAAAAAAACTTATTTAACAAGTTTTACTATTACGTCCAAAGAGATATGGTAGCAGCTCCAATGATATTTCATAATTTATAAAAAACGCTGCAAATTCTTTCACAATGGTTTATTATCTCCAAACAATTATACATCTAAAGTCACATTACCTTTCGAGTTACAAAGAAAAACAAAAAACAAAAGGTGATTCCAATTATTGGACGAAACTGTTTTTCTTTAAAATCATTAGTAATATGCTAAAAAAAATAGCATTAGTTCAGTAACACATTTAAAATTTAAAAACCAAACCAAGGATATAACATTTGGAGTAGAACACATAAAAAAAAAACCGGATACCATATCTTTGCTCCTAATTGTCCGATTTTAACAATTTTTTATTTTGTTTTTTAGGAAATTTCGTAAACTTTTAAAAAACCATACAATAACAACAAAAAAGTAAAAACTTTTCGAGTTATTCGGAATTTAATTTTACCATCCCTCGTAACTTTTTTTTCAGCTTCTTTTCGTTGAAGTATGTTATATAGATAAATTTAAAGGGCGTCGAGAAAATGACTTTAGCGAAGTTTCATTGAAATCTGTACATTCGTTTAGGAGCTACAGTCTATAGCAACGCAGGTTTTTCGGCCGCCATTTTGAAAGTTAAAGGCGGAGAGTAATGTCGATGAAGGAGGATCATCCTCGGGTGACCTCTGATTTTATATCAAAATTTGAAAACAAATCGGTCCAGTAGTTTCGGAGAAAATGCGCGGACGGCGGACGGACAAAAAAATTTTTATTCGTTTTTCGAATTCTACGCGTCTTGAAACGTGAAACTTCAAATTTTTAGAGGGGGTTATGTTTTTGAACTTTTTGATCGATCACAGTGTTTCATTATTGAAAATAATAAACCAAAAACCTATAAAACTAGTTTTACTAATATGTCCAAAGAGACATGGTAGCAGCACCAATAATATTTCATAATTAAAAAAATAATAATAAAGAAGCTTTATGTTTTTAATTTACTCACTAAGCGAAGCGACAACAGGTTTGTGTTTGGATTGTCTGCTAAAGTCTATACAAAGCTTTTTTAAGTGAACGGATCGAATTTAAAATTTTATTGCGCAAATTATTCAAATTAACAATCTAGATAACACTGCCTCGTGATTGAATAAAATCTATTTAATAAATTTGCTTTAAAAAAAATGTAATAATTCTTGAGCTAACGACTGGAGTGTTCGGTAACATCTGAATATTTTTAAAGAGAATCGCGGCAGGAGCGATTTTTAAGTTTGATATCTAAAATTATTTTTTGATGTCCCTTGAGTATTTTGAAATAATTCAAGTTCGAAATTCTGATAAATTACTATTTTAAGTGTGTTCAGTCAACCACCTAGAAGGTATGAACAATTTTTTTTTGCAAAATTATGGAGAGTAAGCTAATTTTGAGAAGAATAGACCAAAAATCTTAAATAAGACCTCAAAGCCCACATAAAAAGAAAAAAAAATACAGAATTTCTTTCAATATATGATGGTCTCATCAATAGGATCGGGTGGACCATACGAATTAATTATCTTAATTTTTTGTCTCCATATTTGAATTGGTTTTTCTTTCACCTCAAACAAACCAGATTATAATTTAGTAAAAAGATCCCTACGAGTTTAAGACAGAGATAATTGAAAGAACAGTGCAAGAGATCTTGGGAAGGTTTCATTCGGCAAGTGCCTTCACATTCGGCAAACAGAGGTGAGTCTGAATTTAAAACTTTCTTTAGACTTTTTTTTTTTTATTGATGATATTTACAACTGTATTACAAGTAAAAATACATTCAGTAAATGTGAACAAAGAAATAAAATGGCATGAAATCACATGTTGAGAAACTACCCATTGGTAGCACTCTAAAAATGTATTTACAAAAGGAGATCTCGAGGCCATCTTCTTTTCAGACGCCTCTGAGGGTTGTCAGGGATCGAAGAGGAAGCAAGGTTAGAAACGAGAGGGTTTGGATGGTTCTGAAGTTTGTTATGGAAGGATAGGTATCTGGATTGGGCCAGGTCAGAAACATAAGGAACATTAAGGTCGTTATGGATGATTTTGTTTGTGACAAAGTAAGGAGCAGTGAGGATTTTACGAAGGATTTTGGATTGTAAGGATTTGATGCGAGAGGCATTCGATGGTTTAGTGGAGCCCCAGAGCTCAACTCCGTAAGTCCAAATAGGTCTTATTGTAGTCATGTATATGAGTCTTTTGTAATTGACTGGGAGGTTAGAGCGTTTGTCTAGTAAGTACTGGAGTAGTCGGAAACGCCGAACTGTTTCTTGTCTTTTCAGTCTGGTATGAGGATTCCAAATTAGACGTTTGTCCAAGTAGAGTCTAAGGTATCGAATTTGTTCAACAGGGATAAGTGGGGTATTATTAAAGGATACTGTAGGACAAGATGACATAGGTTTACGACGCAGGGTAAAGGTGATTTGATGGGATTTCTTTAGACTGAGGAGAAATTATTAAAATCCTTCATAGTTTGCTTTTTGTCTTTTTTATTATAATACAATGTTTGAAGTTTGAGCTGCAATAGAAAATCAAGTGATCAAGGACGTATACAAGAATGAGATGCAACTTTTTAAATTATAATACAAGTTTCATATTTAGTCACTTTTTTGAAGATCGTGATGACTACTATCAACCTTTTAAATATTTCCCTATACTTACGGAACACCCTATACGTATATATATATATATATATATATATATATATATATATATATATATATATATATATATATATATATATATATATATATATATATAAACATTCCGCTAGTGTCGTATAAATATATATATAATAAACTGGTAGTGACGTATTGTGGAAGAGGATGCATTGCCCGTTTTGACTACATCCATTCGAGTTGGAATGGTCGCATGTTTTGTTAACTGGCCCAACAAACTGATCGAAACCAACACAAACAGGCTCGCACATATTTGCATCAATTAACAGAGTCTCCTCCGTGGGCTGTTTATTTGATTCCAGCGATCGGTATAGTTCAACTGCTCCTCGTTGCTGGCAGTCGTCCATGCGAGATCAATATAATATTATTTAATGATTGATAATTTAAGAATAAAATAGTTCGGGAGTCAGACTATAGAGGGCGAATCGAGAGGAATGGGCCAAACTCCAGAAGTAGGTTGCAGACAGGAAAATAATAAAAAAGAATTCATATGTTTTTTTTTTTTATCATTTCATACGTGTGAAAGAAGAAGTGAATTATAACAATATTTCGTGGATAAAGGAAATGGATGTTAACATATTTTTATAACCTTAAATATATTTACTGTACTTTAATAACTCTAGATCTGATATTATATTTAAATAGTTTAGGTATCTATCTTTTAAAAAATTAAATTAATGAATAATTTTTTTCTTTTCGGAATCCAAAAATTAACCCAAGTTTGGAGAAAGAGCCAAAATTGAAAAAGTATCATCTAAACTAACACAATTTTTGATAGGACAAGGAGCAGCCGAAAGCTGCTTATTCAGATTCAAGTTAAGCAATAGCAAAATTCGCAAATGCGACGGCAACAGTGAGCAAACATAGGACCATCTCCTGTATGATTGCACTAGACTGGATAAATGCAGATACAAATTGTTCTCTGCTGTCATGGTGAGCTGAGAACAATGGCCGGCCGCCTTCAAAGAACGATCACATTGAAAAATATTTCTCAGAATTTGATGCATTTGTTAAACGAATCGATTTCTCTGAGCTTAATGATCAAACGGTTGCCTAATCACCCCTCAACAACATTTCCTACATCAATTGTTTTACTGAATCGTACATACATTGTAAATATAGCCTCAAACCCTTAATTTTATCCCAAATCTGTATCCATTGTTCTTATCCTGCCATACCATTTCTTTGTAAATATTATATTTTTCAGTATCTAATCTCTAATTTATCACTATTGTTTATCACTTCAGTTATTGCATATTATATTTAATTATTTTACTTATATTACTACAGTTTGTTATAGACATTTATTTATTTTATTTTCTAATTAATTAACGAATAGTAATACGTCAATACTATGTTACTTAAACTATGTATCTCAATACGCGTTATCTCGCAAGATGGTACTCATTGCAGAGTTATAGTAATGTGGAAAAAAAAAAATCCCAACTGTGACAACTTTTAACCTATCCATGGCAGGCAATGAAAATCTCGTAATTTCATTTTAGTAAACTTTACAATGGAAAATGACAGTTTATAGATTAAATGTACAGATGTACTTTCAAATCTCTCTAGTTGTATACGAGCCAGTAAAAAGAATGACTAACTCCAATTTCAATATTTTCTATTATTAATTTTAGTAATATTTCTATAGAGAAAATTTAGACTTTTATTCACAGTTTTATACTTCAACACTGCGATCACCTACTATGAAATTAACTTACTCATTATCTGTATAGATATAACTTTTCCAACTAGCAATATCTCCAAAATGACATTACTAAAAATGTTGAAATTGAGCCATTCTGTCAAATAAAAGGTGCATATAGCTCAGAAACTGGTGTTATCTAGTATTGTATTATAACTATTTTAAATGTAAATTTGTCTAATGCCTGTTGTTCTACTTATTGTCATTATTCCACCCACTTCGTTTTACTTTAATATTTTTTTACCTACATTGTTTATGTTTCTCATACCTTGTTATCTGGTTCTTTTCTTAGCCCTGATGAAGGCCTGAACTTCAGGTTGAAACTTTGGCAAATGTTAAAATAAATATTATTATTTATTTTTGCCTTCTTATTTCTGACTGATCACCCCAACCATCCTTCTCTTCATTATTCACGACAGTCAACCATCAACCGACAATTGTAAATTTGTCTAAAATGTTGTCCTCCACTCGATAGATGACGATCACGCAAATAGGAGCAATAGAGAACACATAGCGAGGTGAAAGTGAACTGGATTATTTAACCTTCTGAGTCCAACCAAGACTAGCCGTGCGTTATAGCCTATAACATTCAGAAAAATAAACAGTTACTCAAAAGAAATTTACCTCGATAATAACTATACCACAGTTAGAAACCGTTACAATTATTACCAGGACAATAGGATGAGAAGAAATAGGGGAACATTTATAAAATGCAACGAGATAAAACGGTTACTGCCACTCGGTTATAAAAAAACAACTTAGAAACGAAAAGGGAGAAGTACTGATGATATATAAGAAATCTGTAACCTTTTAACGAGTTATAAATATTATAAAGTATGAAGTTAAAAGGAACTGGAACTGGATTCTGTTAAATTGAGGAAATCGATCGAGTAGCTTAGATGTGAAATAATCGATCTTTACGTCAACATGATTATTCCCTGCTAGAGATTATCTTCACACAGATAACATCAAAAAGGCAAGCAGAATAAATAACCTTCGAGGGTTAAGATTGATTGATAAGCTGAGAACACAATAACTAGACAACTTTAATAATATGTGTTCTTATATTTTTCATAACAAGTTTAGTGAAATATAACTCAATCGACCACATTGAAGGGCAACAGAAATTATGCCTATTAGAAATTAACAGAAACATAATAAAACAAAATGCTGAGTATATATATATATATATATATATATATATATATATAGATTAAATGAAAATAATATACACACTTCAGAAATCAAATTATACTGTTAACTAATTTATGATAGAAAAAATTAGGATTTAGGACACTTATTAGGAATAGCTATTGATATGGTTTGAGAGAGCAATAATTCAGCTTTCCAAAAAGTTATGAATGCTTCGTAATCGGTAAGAAAAAAATCCTATAAAATGAAGTCCACAACTTTTTTTTTTACTTTCACTTGCATATATATGTAATATGTAGTAAGGGTAAGTATTGCGAACGTGAAAATTTCCAAATAACCAAATCCCGTAAAATAGTATGTGTTAATCCATCAAAGGATCGTACAATAAAAAATGAACCGTTAATATAATAAATAGAATATTTGTTATTTTATTGCTATTAATGATTTGTTAACTGTAAGTTTTAAACTTTAGCTAGGTTAGAAATGCACTTCAAAAATTACATAATAGCACAACATAATAATAATAAAGAGATGGTTGTTGTGATATAATATGAGGAGTTGATCGGAGAGGGTGGGGGGGGGAGGGTGCGGTTAAATAAATATTAAATTATATAAATAGTATTATTTAATTATTATGCCGACGTTTCGACCCACCTTGCAGGTCTTCATCACGGCGCAGGATGTGGCACTGCGAGAGGCAGTTGAAACACAATATTTATTTAACACTATTTCTATAATTTTGTATTTATTTGACCGCACCCCCAGATCAACTCCTTCTAATAATAATAATAATTTATATTCAAAGTAAAGCGGTAAGAAAAAGTGGTGTTGTGCGCACCAGATATTTTTTATTCCAAAACAAATCATATTTAAGAGTTTTAAATAACGCTAGAAACGAAATTATTTTTATTGATAAAAAATGACAGCCTACTTAACTGGAAGCGTCTCTTGGTTTTTGTGACTTAATATATTTTTGAATTCGTTAAATACTATCAGCAGTATGTTTTTCTTATTAAAAAAAAAAAAGCGTATGAACGTAAAAAGAAGTTAATAATGTTTTTTGTACATCCTGCAAAATTGAAAAAATTAAGTTAGAATGTTTGCGGTGTTAGAATTTACATGTCGATCTTTAATATGATAATTTTACAAAATGAAAAATTAAATGTAAAGTTTAATGAACAATATGCATTATTTACACAAAGATAAAGAATTAAACTTTTATATAAAATAAATAAACAAGAATAAAAAAGGTTAAGGTTTTTTCAACTTTTCTTTTTTTTAAAAAAAGATGTTTCAGGAGTTATACAACTAATTTTCAATGTTTTGGGTTCTTACTACACGATGCACATTTTCAGTTTATGTTATACGAAAATTCGGTCTGAAATTATAATAATATTTATAGATCAAAATAAAGCAAAATATAGAAAAATTGTGAGTATCCATAGAGATAGATATACACAATATTTTATCATTTAACATGTAGTAAAATATACTGCTATAACATACCCTGAAGCCAACACCCTTTAAAATTATTGGGTTATGTTCTATTTCGGTACTTCATAACAAATTCCATGCTAATCATACGTGAACATCTAACCGGTGTGTTCAAGGAAATTAAACATACCGCGCAAACAAACTGACACAGCAGAGATAAGAAACATGCAGGCTAGGTTTCCAAGGAGGCAATATTGGACTAGATATCCAATGAATGTCGATAAGAAAGTGGCGGCGGGAGCTCCTAACCAAAGAGGTGTTAGCTTGCTCTTTGTCAAACTTTATCTAATCGATTCTAACTAACTGACCGAGTTCTCAACTCGAAGACTATCTAAACATATCGAAGTGTCACAATGGATTGAATATCGATATTTCTATTCATCATATCCCCAGATATTTACTAATCAACGTATGCATGTGTTAGAAAAACAGAATATTTAAATAGAATTGAAATTGAAATAGAAAATAACTTAATTCTGGGATAAAGTCCCTTTAGAATAACAAAATAGAACATAATTAAAAGACTACATCTGGCCAAAATAAAACAATAATAAAAAAAGAAAAAGTAAAGAAAATATTAGTGAAACAAGCTATATACAAAAAAAAAATCTATATACAAAACACTTAAAACTATGATAAAACACTTAAAACTATGTACAGTAGGAAAAATTATAATTATAATTATAATACAATATTAGTTAAGATTCATGCGCCATAAATCACTATAGTTTATTATTTATAATTAGCGGTCGTATACTATTATATCTCTGATTGTAATTTAAAAAAAACATTATCAGCCCTGAAGATGACCCACGTTGGCAAAATAAAAAAGACTGCGCCCTGAATACTTATCACCCAAAAAATTATAATTATACACTTTTGAAAAATAAAATAATAAAAAATACATTGAGCTCTTCTTTAAAATGAGGTGTGTTTCTGCTAACAAAGGAAAGACAAAGCTGACAATATAAAATGTCAGAGTATTTAAATAATGAATAATATGTAGACTCATCATTGTCTAATTCTAGCTACAGGAACAGATTTAATTAAATAAGAATAAAAAATAGTAAAAAAACAAACAATAGATGCATTCAGTGACATTAAGAGCCGGAAGATATTGTAATATCCCAAGTGAAGTTTACAGTATAGAATAGTAATATCGTTTGATGATGAATGATATAATAGAAATGTATAATATCAAAAGTGTAGCAAGCATCTCACTGGTTTTGGGATAGGAATTGGAATAGGACGGTTTTGAATGTGCATATAGAGGGGAAATGCCGAATTTTGATAGGTAGGGAATTCCAGAAATTGACAACGCGAGGTATAAAGGAATTTTGAAATGACGTTAGCTGATATTTTTAGTAATTATTCATAATTTATAATAATAACAGAATTAAAGAACACGAAAGTCCGCACATAAACCTTCAACCGACGCGATCTGGTCAGTTGTAGAAAATTTATCGGGGCGAAAGACAAAACATTGCTACAGAAGACTTTTGTGAAAAATACCATAAAACATGTGTTAATAAGTAGATATAATTAGACAAATAAGAATTATTATTTACAAAAAGAAATAATATAAGTAAACATTGAGCGCTGGGACCTAATATTTAATATTAAATATACCCATATTATCACTTCTGAGTAAACAATTTATAAAAAACTAAAAATTTTTTTTATAGATTCAGCTCAAACTGTTTCTGATGATTTCATTTAATAATGTTCAGGTTGAATAATGAAAAAAATCATTTATTGGTTTATGTTTTACACATCTTGACTTCCTTGACTTCCGTCAAAAGACTTCCAGCTGCTTTGGGGCTGCTATAGGCGACAGTCGTGATCGTTTCGTTCTCTTGATGATATCTAGACACAACTTGGTTTACAATAACCAGACGCGATTCACTCCCCCTTCATCGGACACTTTTCTGAAGAATGGTTGGCAACCTTTTTAGCAATCTCCATCTCGTTTTTTTATGGGAGAGGGGATTATTAGCCCTATGCTCAACCCCAAACCTGGAGGACAAGGAACTATGGTGTAAGACACAGAGGTTACTCACGTCCCTGTGAATCTCTGTGTGAGAACGTTACCCACGCGAGAATCGAATCCGCGCCTCAGTGATATAAGCCATTACTTATAGTATTGCCAGAAATTATTTATTTTAATCAATTATTATTAATTTTTTCAATGTTTTTGTGTTGTTAAATCCCGTGAACGGGATTCGAGTTCAAGATATATTTTTGTAGGTGCATTAATTAATTCGCTGGACCACCCCGACCCCTTACATTTAAGCTATATATAGCTATGAGCTATGCAGAAAATTGCCTGTTTCTCAATTTTTAAAAATGACTGATGTCCGTCTTCGATATGAGGCCACTCATTTTTTGAGATATTAATATGTATTTAGTAAATAACAGTAGGTATTCATTCATAAAATTATGAGAAAATATTCACACCCAATTCTGTAAATACAAGTGTATTCATTTCTAAAGGCGTAAATAAAGCTATATTCGATTTTACAGATGTAGCCGTATTTATATTTACAGACGTGAATACGGCAGTATAAATTACTTAAGGAAAATATTGCAATCTGATCAACTTTACGACATGCGGTTTTCGACGGATCTATACGTTTACGACTCTGAAAAACACATTTTTTAGCCATTGTTCTGTTTCTTTTTAGCCAAAGTTTACAGCTATTCTATTTCCAATGTATGATTACGGGTTCATATCCTGGTTTCAGAAAGGCGTGAATGAGAGAAAAAAGATGACAAAGTGAAAGTAAGAAAATCTGTTGCATGCATCACACAAGCTTCACTATTTCCTCTACTTTTAACAGAAATTATTGTTTGGCAATACTAAGCTATGGCAAAAAGTTTTTGATCAGCAATATTAGAGAGTATTGAAATTTTTACACTGATCTACTTTAAGCCGGTTTACATTGCTTTACTTTTTCAAATAAATCGTAATCAAATCTTTTCTTTGATCAATTTTCAGGAAAATATATCTAGTTCAATTTTTTTTTGTTTCGTCATGAACATATGTAGATATATAAGAACTATTCTGAAATAGGTAGGAAAGTCGTGTGAGGGAACACACCAGATGTTTTTTTATAGAAGTTGATACGAATTATCTATAGTAATATGTCTTTTTTTGAAACAAATGTATTCTGAGCGTACCATAATTATAAATACGTTTCGTATTTATATTTGCAAATATAAATATACACATCTCTGATTACAGATCATAACTGCAAAGTAAATAGTTTCAATTATTACAAGGATCAATATTCCTAAACAAGGATATCAAAGACGAAATGTTTTTAACAATACTTAGGCCATATCTGGCATATAATAATATCCTGTATGAGAACAGAGACCTCGACCGATTTGGCCAAGACGTTTGATTTATAAAATATTCTCGCTGGAGCAGTGTTAGAACCGGAAGGACACAGTGACCCAGGAGGACCTTCCTTCCGCTAGAGAGGTTCCGATGTAAAAATAGCAAACTTCCAGCCAGACAGTTGAGCAATTCAGACTCTGCGCCGTAGTATCCACTACCTCTACGACAGGTATCTGCGTATCTACCTAAACATATTGGTTAGTTCGGTCGTATAAAAAGGTCAGGTAACTCGAATTTCTTTTTCATAATTTCAGGTGTAGGATTACTTAAAAAAAAATCCGAGTTTCCTAAATTGAAAGGATAGGGAGCTCGTTGTAGACGTCCAAAAATATATAGATTTCAAACTTTTTGTTTTACTTCAAGCTAAATATCTACTTTATAAAGCGATGTAATTGAAGATGCTTAAATTCAATATTAAACAGTTAAAACTTTACTAACATTTTTGGACAGAACATTTTTTTATGAACTTGAAAGGAAGTTATATAAAATTCGAAAGTGATTAAATCGAAAATAATCATCATTATCGATATATTGTTTTTTTTTAAATCTCTTTCTTTGATATTAAAAAAAAAAAAAAATGAATGGCACAATTGGTAACTATTAGTGTTGCCTAAATACGAGACCGAGACGAGTCTTGGTCTTGCGGAAGAGTTTTGCAACGATCTTGTAGTTAATTATGAGCTTATTACTATAGAGATATTACTGTAATTTTTTAGATAGGAGAAACCTAACTAAGCCCTAATGACAATTTAGAGGAATTAAATGCATAAGTATATTGGTTATAACAATTATTTACATATAGTAACTAAGATTGTCAAGTATTAGTAACTATTTTGCCTTAATTTTTATTCAAAAAATAGATTTTTTTTACCAGTCCTGGTCTTGGTATTGCAACAGTTAGGCGGCCTTTGTCTTGGTCTTGCAGAGTGCAAGACCAAGACCGATTTTGGGCAACACTAGCAGCTATGGATTAAACTTATTTTATACCTGGCTATAACCCATATAGCTTCTAATTAATTATTAATTCTGTTTTAAAAACTTGTTAAATTAATATAAGAAAACTATATACAATTAGTAACATTCATTATACTTAGTGTTTTCGCCTTTTTTATAGAAATATGTTTCAGTAGTTTTAGAAATAATAAAGTTTTATTACTATACATATACATTTATTTTTATTGATACCGTTGACATTATTCTTATTGAATATTGACACGATGCCCGGCAGTTAACACATATAACAACCTATAAAAATAAGGTTATTCCTATTATTGTCTTAAACAATTTTTTTTTTATCATTAGTAATTTGCTAAAACGAAATAGCATTACTTCAGTAACACTTTCAAAAATCAAAAACTAAAACAAAGGATATAACTTTTGCAGGACACATAAAAAAAAAATATCTACAGACCATATTTTTACTCCAAATTGTCCAAGTTTTTGTTGTTGATTACTTAGGAAATTTAGTAATGTTTTAAATAACGATAAAATAAATAATACAATGTCAACAAAAATTGTACACTTCTTGAGTTATTCGGAAATCTACTTTTATATCCCCTTGTAATATAATGTATATCCCCTTTGTTTTTTTCCAGCTTCTTTTCGTTGAAGTATGTTACATAGATAAATTTAAAGGGCGTCGAGAAAATGACTTTAGCGAAGTTTCATTAAAATCGGTACATTCGGTGCTACAGTCTATAGCAGCGCAGGTTTTTCGGCCACAATTTTAAAAGGAAAAGGTGGATAGAAATGTCAATGTAGAAGGATCGATAAATTCAAATCTTTAGTAAAGATAGTTGCAAATTTATTCATGGAAGAAGAGGGGATTGAAATGGAACCTTAAGAAATATTACTGTGGTCTCGGAATGGTTGTAATTGTTTTGGTTTAATCTTAATCAAATAGTTTAAAGCTGCAAATGTTTCGAGATAGATTAGCTTTATAGAGGAGATCACTAATGGACAAAGTTTCACTCACTCAAAAGTTATAAGGCTACCATTTATCAATCTTCCACCTAGTAATTATAACACTAATGGTTCTTTATAAATAAGCATATTCCATCTAAAACATATTAAATTTTTGTTTAAACTCAAATTGTTAAAAATCCAACAGAAAGCGAACCATCAAATTTTCAAAATACGTACAGTTTTGAAAAATCACCAAAAAAAAAAAGAAGTATAATTTATTATTTTTAGCAAATTATCTGTTTTCCTTGGCAACGTAGCTCAAACTTCTTTATATTAAATATTGAAGTTTTATGACTTTTCTAGAAAACAATAAGCGATCTAAAAACTTTCCATGTACTTATCTTTGTAGTTTAAGAAATAATAAGAAAGGAGAAGGTCCAAGGTGGCGGGCATAAATAGACTAGATAGTGGAAAAACTATTTTATTAAAAGCCAACGTTTCGACCCGACTTTGTAGATCTTCTTGGACAAGAAGACACAAAGATTGAGAATTGTGGAAGTTACATAATATTTAGATAAAAATTAAAAACAATGTGAATAAACTTATTAAAATTCTAAAAATTATACATGTAAATTATAAACATGTATATATTTATAATTTATTATTTCATAGATATAAGGTATAGTATTTTCCTTTTATCCATCCATATACTTAAATTTTTGAAAATGTAATTATGTTTTATTTTTATTACTTACTCCCTCAACATTCTCCAACCAGGTCAGCAAATTTCCCCAATAACTTACTCTGGTTTTCCAGCTCTAAGTGAAACTCCTAGCTGAACAACACACCTGCAAGTCTCTATTTTTATTCTTCTAATTTTATTTACTTACTTTTATTTAAGTTTTATTTTTTGTTTTTCTTTTCCTTCTCCAGATCCCTTTATGTCCATTATTTCATATTATATCCTTTTCCTTTTCTTCCAATTTCTCCTGTGGATCTGTAGGAGTATATTCACAATTGAATATATTATATTTTATATTATAATACAACAATTGTTACCATCTATTTACATCAGCTTGGGATCTTGTTACTTAGCTTGCTCTGTTTATACAACTTATTGTTCTTAATATTTTATGGTACTTACTGTTTACAATTTTAATACGTTTATTCATATTGTTTATAATTTTTATCTAAATATGATATAACTTCCACAATTCTCCATATCTTTTTTTATCTTGTCCGTTCTAGTCCTGAATAATTACCTGCAAAGTCGGGTCGAAACGTTGGCTTTTAATAAAATAGTTTTGCCAATATTTATGACCGCCACGCCGGACCATCTCCTTTATAATGCAACGGTCAACTATTAAATATTAAATAATAAATTACATTTAATAGTACTTCAAGAATCACTTAAACATTATTTCATGTAGGTAGTTAATATCTTTCTTTAGTAATTTTCGTTATAATTATTAATAAAAAAGCTTTCAGGCTGAAGTCCTTTCCCCAAAAAATTAAATCCTGGATCCCTTAGTGATGATATCTATGTGTCCAACATAGATAATCATTAAAATCACTGAAAATTTGGGTATAGTAAATGCTAAATCGGGATATGGTGGATTTTTGTGATTTCTCTCTTTGATGTGAGTTACCGCAAATTCGAAATTTAAAAGTAAATATTGTAAACACCTTACTGCCATTAGTTTTTAAGGTGAATTAATTTTTTATAGTTGTTATGATATGAAATACAGACAGATCTGCCTTTGCTTCCTCCGTAATATGGGTCTACGTTATTTATTTTATGATTCAAATGCTTACCTTATTTTAATTTTTTTTGTATATTTATAAGGCATGAATACTGAAAGAAAGAAAATAAAAATAGCATAAATTCAAACTTTTATCTAACATACTAACAAATTTATTGTTAATGAGGGGTTTGAAATCTATACTGAACATATATGACCGTCAGTTTCAGACCTTACATGGCAAATACTTAAAAGCTATAAAAGTTCCAGGATGCAATGGCTTTATGGAGAAAGGCATTCCAAACAACGCTTTAACGCTAAAATGAATCAATGTTCCACCTAGTTGAAAGCGATAAATTTAAAGTTCATAATAGAAAAACATTGTTATTAACATTGTTAAAAACATTGTTGTAACAAAAAAATAGTTACTAGAAAGATCCAAACAATGTGATTGTGAGACTTGATGATTATCATTTATTGATGTCAAAGAATTTAACGTTCTAGACACATACGCACATGTAAAATTAAATAAATTATATAGGTTGCAGCTTAGTAGGTCAAATATCCTTTTTCACATAAAAATAAATAAAATAAAAAATCTATAATTAAAACTAAGCGGAGGTCGAAGAGGTCACTCACCGTTAAGTTAGTAAATATTTGGTGAAGTAGATAAGAGGGCAGTCCAATCCATCAGGGCCCAGAGCTCCTGAATATTAACCAACATTTTGAGAGGAGGGGGGTATTCCGAAGGCTTTCAACTATGAAAAGCCCCCTTATCTAATCGTTAGCAACATATCCTAGGATTTTATGATTTATTCATTTGCACTCTTCCATTTTTACGTGAAGATTTTATCACATTTCCGGGGCTAGTGTGAAGCATCAGGAAATCGAGAGTTCACATCACTTTACCTCACATATTTTCAAATATTGCCATACGAAAAAAAATATTAATAACGCTATTGCTAATGCAAATGTATTGCAAGAAAATTGAATAAATCTGATTTTTTTTTTTTTATTCATTAATATTTACAACTGTATTATAAAAAAAAAAAAAAAAAAAAATACAACTAGTAAATGTGCACACAGTAATAATATATTTACATAACTAGATCACGAGGCCATCTTCTTTTCATACGCCTCTGAGGGTTATCAGGGATCGAGGAGGTAGCAAGGTTTGAAAAGAGAGGTTTCGGATGGTTCTGGAATTTGTTATGGAATGATAGGTATCTGGATTGGGCCAAATCGGAAACATATGGAACATTAAGGTCTTTATAGATGATTTTATTTGTGACAAAGTAAGGAGCGTTGAGGATTTTACGAAGGATTTTGGATTGTAAGGGTTGGATACGAGAGGAATTCGATGGTTTAGTGGAGCCCTAAAGCTCAATTCCGTAAGTCCAAATAGGTCTTATTATTGTGATATATATGAGTCGTTTGTAATTGATTGAAAGCTTAGAGCGTTTGTCTAGTAAGTGTTAGAGTAGTCGGAAACATCGAGCGGTTTCTTGTCGTTTCAGTCTTGTATAAGGATTCCATGTGAGTCGTTTGTCCAGGTGGAGTCCTAGGTAATGGATTTGTTCAACTGGGATAAGTAGGGAATTATTAAAGGATACTGTAGGACAGGAGGTCATGGACAGGAGGGGCAAACCTGCGTCGCAGGTAATTTGATGCAAATTTGATGGGATTTATTGGAATTTATTTTAATTCTCCAGTTTTTACACCATTCTTCAAGGTTTGCGATATGTGATTAGAGAGTTTGGGATGCTGTTGATGGATCATTATTAACAGATAGGATACATGTGTCATCAGCATATCTGGTGATGACAGTGTCAGGATGTCAGCTGTATAAACTGTGTAAAGGATAGGACCAAGGATACTACCTTGAGGAAATCTGAATTGAAAAACAAAATAAAGGAAGTTAACTGTCTAAGAAGAATATTAAAAAGGTACAAAACCCATAATTTTCACTTAATTTGAGACGACTTATACATTAATCCATCAGTGGTCTGCAACAAAATTAAAATCGAAACAAGATTTAAGTCATTCCTGCATATTTTCTAAGTTGGTTCCCATCTGTTAAATGCCCCGTTCGGTGAATATTTAGTTATTCAAATCTAGTGCCCACAGACAGAGGAATTTTTTTTTATTAGTTAAAATTTTTTCTATAACTTTTTTTTTTGTTTTGGTCTTCAAATCTTCATCCGCGCCTGTCATGGTTGTGATAATTAGCAGATTTTTTGTTAGGTAGAAAAAGACATGATAGGCATGACGATGAATAGTACCCAGTAAGCACCTTTTCCCAGGTCCATTTGCATCCTGAAATCAGAAAAGGAGATCTCTCATCCATCTTCTTTTCAGTCGCCTCCTGATGAGCATTTCAGCCAGTGGCCATGTTATTGATAGTCCGTGCAGTTTAAGATGAAATCGGGAGTAGAGTGTACGTATGTGCTGGTCGATGGTAGGTGGTCTTGGGTCGGTATGTAAAGTTTTGTTGTTGACATACTAGGGGGCTGTAGTTATTAGTCATAAAATTTTAGATTGGAAAGTTTGCAGTTTTTGTAAGTGAGTCTTTTTTGCTGAACCGTATATCTGTGAGGCGTATGTCCAAACGGGTTTGAACAAGTAAGTGTATGTATTTAGTTTTTGTCTGATTTTCAATTTTGATTTGGAAAAAAGTGAGTATATTATTTTCAGTCGCTTGTTCAAAGTCTTTCGTTTCATTTTGACGTGTGACCCTCAGGTCATCCTTCTGTGGAATATTAGCCCGAGGTAGCGTACAGTGTCCGCCTGAGGAATTGGATTGTTGTTGTTGGATTAGTGGTGACCATAGTCACATAAAGAAAGAGTTTATAAGTAGATTAGTTATAAATAATGGCTGAAATAATATTAATAATATGCATATGAAATAGACAATTGTGACTAACCTATTCATGAAGCATTTCTTCAAAGAACCGATGGTACGTCCTTTAGCAAATCATTCAGTCACTCCCAAACTGAAGAAATCACTCCTGTTGATAGAAAAAAAAGTTTTAATATAGCAAAGTGTGGAAGACGGTAGCAAATAATTTTATAAGAAATTACCTGAGATTTTATTTTATGCAATAAGGATATGAAAAAGTATAAATTACTTGTAATGACGATTGAATTTAAAAATATATATATTTTTCAACAAAAAAAAAAAAAATCAAATTAAAAATTTCTACTAGAAAAGCCAACACCTCACAATATATATCTTCTTTATTGGTTTATAATAATTCATATTATAGAAGATAATATAATAATAAGTAATTCATTTAATTTTGATTTACTGCCACCTGTAAGGTATTTTTTTGTTTGATTTTTTTTCTAACTTTCGATTTCCAGTTCCTAGAAATAAGAGTTGGTTTTCTTTATTGAATAATGTTAACACATTTTAGTTAAATCTTTTTTTTTTTAGCCAAAGATTGTTGAATCTGTATTTATGTCTCTAAATTATACAAAAAATAAATAAAATAAATTACTTCAATAAAACGAATGGATACAAATCAATATTGAATCATCTATTAACCATTTATAACCTAAATTAGAAGTAGTAAAATTTAATAAAACATATTTAACTAAGCATTTGAGGAATGTGTTTAATTAAACTACTCAAAGTAAAAAAAAAAATGAAACCTATTAAACTTACAACGAAGATAGAAACAAAAGTTAAACCAATATTGCTCAGATATTTATTACTTTCATAGCAGAATTGTTCGGCACTCAAATTTTACTACCGACATATACATGTATTTTTGTTAATATTTCGATATATTTATATTTTTCCAACATCCAAATTTCCTACATCACATGATGATAACGATAAGGAAATTCTTGCAGAGCATGAAATTGGAAGGGACTTAGAACTTGCTGTCAAGTAAGATTAATTGCAGTTGAGTCATTTAGTGACCCATTTATTGATCAATATAGAACTGTAATTAGTTCCATTACAGGTCAAGTCGCGTTGCGGTTATTCCAATATTACGCAGTCTTAAATCCACCTTCCTTGGTGAATATTATTGAATCAATAATATTGAAGAACAATTTTTGAACTTAGTAGGAGAGACTGAGTACGAATGTGGCGTTCGCATATTAGCGAAACTATAAGGAATTGCCGATAGATTTATAAGGAAGAAAGGGATGTTGTGCCTGTCTGAATGTATTCAACGGTATTGCTAACGCAAGGAGCGACATAAACGATAATAGAAGGCACATATTACTATAGTTTAACGTACAAAACACTAGCGGGTTCAGGATTTTATTTAGGGGGGTGCTTCAGCCCGAAAACTTGTTTTTTCATAAAAATGACGATAATTATTTTGGAAAACAAGAAACTAACTATCTATATGAAATGGTGTTTAAGTGATTCCTTAAGTCCTTTCAAAGGTAATTAGACGAACAATAATACTTTACGAGATAATTTTTTAATAGTTTTGTCCATAAAATATGGTTATATTTTACCATTTTTGGAGGGGGGAGGGAGAGGGGGGACAGTCCGAAAGCCTCTCCCTCCCCCCCTCGTAGACCGCCCGTGGTACAAAAGTAACTATTTTAATAATATTTCTATTAACTATCGTTGTCATATATTTAAAGTTAATTCCTCGTTATAAGTTAAACATTAGTTGATAATTGGCAGTTCGACAAACAAAATCGAGTGGTAAGTAAGATACTCGCACCATATTTCTATTAAATTGAAAAGCCTATTTTATAGTTCATTGCTTTTCATATTACTATAGTTAAAACATTAAAAATAAAACAAAATACCAGGCCCTCCTAACATTAAATCCTGGACCTGCTACTGTCTTCTAATGAAAATATTTTTACGCATTAAAGTTCCCCCTTTTAATGGGTGCCATTATGTAATGCCATCGCTTTAATTTGGCATATTTATTGCTGAGGATGGACATTATTACGATATAAACTGACGTAATTTTGACTGGACACTTGGATTGAAATATTTATTGCAAAAATCTATGTATACTTTATAATAAAGATAAGGTTATAAGGATTTAATATGACAGTTGAAGAATAGGTAAGGGATCCGTAAAGGAAAGGAATGCGTTGAAGGGATTAGAAGAGAAGCGGTGAGAAGACATATATCAAAGGAGCAAGAGAGGAGCTAACGAGCAAGATCCCTTCCACCTCTTTGTACCACCCGGCTTCTACCTCTTAGCAGTATCCCTTTATCTCGTCATCTTCACCCTCGAGCGGGGGCAGCCCGGTGAAGTTATTTCCGCCGATCGAACGGTCCAAGTCCGAATCCATTCTCCAGTATTATAAGCTGTCACGGTAGCTTATAAGCTAATAAGCACTTCACTGATAGGTCGAATTACAAAGTGATCTCCTTCGTGGAAATTTAATAGTATATATCATTTCAAGATATTATTCAATAACATTAAGCATCAAGTAATTTCAATCAAAAACATTAATTATAACAATTAATTAAAAAACAGCTTACAAATCTCCAGCATATATAATATGTTAACATAAATCCCTTTTTCGGCTCTCAGGAACGATGGATTTCGATGAATGAGGTATCAAGCGAAATGGAATATAAAGGAGAAGTGCCGAATCCCAATTTCGATTATTAATTCCTTCAACTTAAATGAAAGTACTTGAGAATCATCATCTTTGAAATCTACGGCATCTGAAAGACTGACAAGTTTCATTTTACTTAAAATAACATACAATTTCATAATTCTTATTATCACTTTCTGATGCACTGACTAGCTACTTGTTTAGACCCATGCTAGAGCTTTTGATCCAAATTTAGATAACTTAAAGTGAAATTCACAGAATAATGCTATATCTGTAAGATTTATTTATTTTTTTATATTTCAAATAAAATTCGTTAAAACTAAAACAATCAGACTGAGCATACCGAAAATTCAACTCTAAACCCGAGAGCGTTCATTATCACCTTCTTTATATTAACAGAAGGCAACGTTGGGCCGGAAACTATGTTTTAGAGCAAAACTCTGAAATTGGAGCGGAAATTGATCTGCCTCTTTTGTTCCTTGAAAAAAAAAGCGGATACGAGAGGGAAATGGAATGCGGTGTACAATAGCGCCACCCAATGCAATTTAATCCTAACCTGGAGTAAACCATTGTTTCTCTCGCCCCAGAGAAGAGTTTCAAGCAAAGCATACATCCGATGGTTTGTTATGGAGTGACTGGTCGATATAATATTTACTTATTATTAACGCAACTGCCAGGAATTCACAATAAATTTGGTTACTTTTATTTTTTTTTCTATATGTAGAGATAGAATATATTTTAATAACATTAAAATTCCAACATCAGACGTAATTAGGTATTTAGGTTTTTACCTGGACAAAAGAATTACTTGGAAGACTCACATCAGACAAAAACTAATAGAATTAAGACGATACGGTATTTTATCCAGATTACTTGACAGACGTTCAAAATTATCTCTAACTAACTCTCTAACATTAAAAAAGCTCAGTCCTTTCAATCAAAAGTGTTGCGAAGGATAGTTGCACCGTTTTATGTCACAAATGATACACAACATAAAGACTTAAACGTACCTACAATTTTAGATACTGCAAAAGAGAAATGCAATAACTTTCAACAAAGACTGACGTACAACATGAATCCCCTGACAGAAATTCTTCATCGTACAAGAAACCCGTACAGCCCCCTACAACGATTACGCAGGCGTTGGCCAAGAGACCTGCTGTGATCTGATTTATATCCCGGACGTCATGGCAAGCTGTGAAGCTGCCAAAAAATTTGCTCATTGCAAAGAAATTTGGAGATTGCAAATTTAATCAAATGTTGACATTTTTGTTTCGTTAATAAATAAATAAATATGTACAGATTCTGATACAATATGAAATGTTAGGACTAATTCATATTGGTCATATTACTGATAGGACAAAACCAAACGGTGCTTATATAAAAATAAATAAATAATATAAAATAGAGTTTTTTATACAGTCCCAAATGTCTCTGAAAAAAAAAGAATTGTTTTTAAAAAATTATTAAAGTAAATGCTTTAGACAACCAAATGACAACAAAAACCGAAAAAAAAAATCTTAAAGTGAACGTTTGAAATTGAAAGTTAAGATTTATTTATTTTAGAACAAATTTACGGTTCTGCAAAAAAGAAACACTTACAAAAACTACAGACATTTCACTCCAAAATTTTACGACTTATAACAGGAGCTCCTTGGTATGTAAACAACAAAACTTTACATAACGACTTACGACAACCAACTATCGACCAACACATACGCGATCTCTACTCCCGATTTCATCTTAAACTACACGGACATCACAATGGACCTATTTACCACATGGCCACAGCTGACATGTCTACCAGGAGACGACTAAAGAGAAGCAGGATGAGAGATCTCCTTTCTTGAATTAAGGAAATAAATCAAGACCAGGAAGAAGTGCTGCTGGGTACTATTTTTTTTTTCCTCATGCCTAAAATGTCAATTTTTCGTATTAGTTACAGCACATCTGCTTATTGTCAAGCTCATGACAGGTGTGGACGGAAATATGAAGACAAAAAAAAAAAGGTTTTAGGAATTTGTTTAAGATATATTACAATCTGTAACATTTAAGGACAATAGTAATAGTGATAAAGAGTAGCTCATTCGTACTATGCACGATAAATAAAAAAAAAAAAAGTTAAATTAATTATAATAATTATTAAAATTCAATTGAAGCATTGAAATAAAATAAAAGATGGTAAATTATAAAATCCATTCATCCTTATTTACAGTCAGTCTAAGCAACTGTCAGTCTGGACTTTTCTCGAACGACTGGAGCACAAGCAATACCGGTATAGGAAGCCAATGGAGATTGGAAGTGGGTACCACAGCTTTGAACACTCTAAAATTAAAATGCGGAGAAACAGGACATACCATGAGTGACATCTTTTAAAATTTCGGAAGAAGTCTTCATTATGTTAAACCGTTAATCAAATGATACCATTAATGATCCTCGGATCTGAAGTGGTCAAAGGGAAACTAAAATATTCAGAAGGCGTGGCATTTAAGGAGGATACATTAGGATTTTAATTCGGGCGAGAAATGTGCACATTTCCATTCCAATATAGTCTTCTTTAGGCCGTTCACTAAGCCTGCCAGGAACCATTCTTATGCAAAGGACCCTAACAGTCCTGGATCTTCATTTCCTGCAGGATCGCCGCCTTGGGGTGAGGGGGACTGGCCCTCCGCAACTATTGGAACCAAAAGAAGAAATGGCCGAAGGACCTCTGCTAAAACTGATTTCTCTCTTTAATTGATGAGCACTTGACAGGGAGTGGAGATTAGCGAGACTCTTACATCATTTATTTGAGTGAAGTTGAGGTTTCACTAAGACAGTAGTAACATGAGTGTTACACGCTACATTTCTGAGCATTGAAAAAGTACTATAAATAATAATAAACGTTTAACATGAAAGAGAAGAAACAAAACCTCTGAGATTTTACTGAATACCGTAGTACATACCCCGTTATAAAGGGTGTCCCGTAGGTAGAGAGAAATATTTATAGGAATGGTAGCAGACATCAAGAGCTACAAAAAAGTTTATATAAACATTGGTCCGATTTCCGGCAATGTTGGAAATATGTTTTGTGTTAAATAAGTCACGTTTTTTTTAGAATAGGAAGTGAAAACTAAAAACTATTCAATTTAAGTAGTAACCAATTGCTTCACAGTAAACTAGACAATATTTATTTTAAATAAAACTGTATTTTGTCATTGTTAAAACCATTTAAAGGGAACTTTTAAATGGCTAAACTAAGCTAAGTGCTGTTTTAAAAAATGCATCAATTATTCGCGATTTTTTTTTATCCATATCATCCTCCAAATATAATACCGATACCCACTTTTAGTAAGTCTTTAATAAGCTTTAAGGCCATACTTATTGAGTTGAGGTTTAACTCTGCCACCTAAAATTATACGTGTTTTTAGTAAAAATTACTACAATCAATTATTGCAAAACTTATATTTCCTACTTTTTTTTAAAAATTTTTATTGGAATGCATTATAGGAAGTGAGGTAGTTCAGTGGTAGGGTACTGAGCTTCCGATGTTCAAAGTCCCAGGTTCGAATCCCAGCTCATGGCAGAAAAAATATATTTTCTGTTCCATTGGCCGAAGGGCGACCCTGAGTAGGCAGACCCTCCTGAGGCACAACCAGTCTCTATAATGTGGATACTCATAATTAAAACTGTTAATTAAGAGGGAAACCTGGCGGTTGAGCGTGATCTCGGTCTAATCACCTCATTGGATAACCGTAGACCAAGAAACAATGCTTTCCCTAAATATTACTGAACCCAAGACATTGGTTGCAGTTGCAGTCTGAACCCAAGACAGTTTTTTCAGAATATATCATAATAAGCATAATTGCCTAAATATACTTTTTATTAATTAAAAAAGTCTTTTAAATGATGATTTTTTCAATTATTCTTCATATAAGGACATAATAATTCGCAATTTTTTTATTCATAGTCCAACTATATTACAGATTCAGAACTTTTAGATTAACTTCCGCTTTAAATAAGCTCAACCTCCACACTAATTTAATTCAGATTTATTTTGGAAAAAGGTGAGATTCATCTTGTATACAAAACTATGTGATTTCATGTTTTATGTTACCTAAAAGTACTAGTTTTTTCAGCCAAAATGATTAGAATAAATGATCGCAAAGCTTTAATTTTTTTTTCTCGATGATCTAATCAATATGAATGCATAAACACAGGTACATTATGTTTGTCACTTATAAATACAGATCAATTCCTCTACTAGAGATGGTTAGTAAAAAAACAAAAACAAAAAAAACACATTTTCATTATCACTTTAAATAATGATAAATTGAAAAATCATTATTTTGAAATATTTTTTAGAGAAATAAAAAGTATGTTTATGCATTCATATTAATTAGGGCATCGAAAAAAAAATTTAAGCTTGCGATAATTTATTCTAATCATTTTGGATGGAAAAAAAAAAAACGGGTACTTTAAGATAACATGATATAAAATCACATAATTTTTTATAAAAGTTGAATCTCAACTTTTTCTTATATGAATCTGAATTAAATTAGTGCGAACTATGAATACATTTTTTTTTTTTAAACAGAATTCAGTTCATTTTGGCCGCACATGGTTTTAATTCAAGTTTGAAGTGCTCTTTAAATGGTTTTAAAAATGACAAACTCTATGTTCATTTGAAGTAAATTTTGTCTAGTTTGCAGAGGAACAATTTTTAATTACTTAAATTAAACATATTTTTAGTTATCAACAAAAAAAACGTAGCTTACGTCAAAAAAACAATTATCATAAATTTCCTACTTCCCTAGCGAAAATCGGTCCAATGTTAATATTAACTTTTTGTAACTCTTGAGTTCTGCTATGACTCTTATACATATTTTCCTCAACTTATTTTATAATGGAGTTACTCTTACATATATTATATTAATAAATCTACATCTTCGTACCATCTAACATGCCTGTTCTTAAGTTAAATTCTATTATCATTAGATAAATGTTACGAATGTGCCCCGTGTCATTTCAGGAGTCATTGACTCTAACCGTAGTAACATGTGGCAACCTAAACATTGGCCTGAAATACAATATATTCCATTAAATTTTACATTATTTAACATAAATGCAGAAGAAAATATGGCTTCGTAAACATCTGCAGTCGTGATCTATTTGACAGTACATATTAATAGGATTTTCATGTGGAGAAGAGTTTATAATAAATATTTCGGAGATAATTGGATAGTCGGTCAGAGAATGAGGCGACCGGATGTATCGAACGATAACGGCTATCAATTCAAAGACAGATAAAAAAAACTTTAGCCAAATCCGATTCCATTGTAAACAGGATAACCCGTCGACCTGAGATTAAAATAAGAAAAATAAGGAGGATATATTGCATCGAATGGAGGAAGAGAGTTTCTTTTTTTTCTTGTATGGGATGTGACGGAGATGCAAAATTTAAGTTTTCGACTTCGACGCCTCTCTGGATCACATTTGAAAATTCCTAGGAGGGCAGGGTAGCCAACGCGCTAACGCGTGTGCACAGCACCGCCGTTGCCTGGCAACCTGATATATGAGACAAATAATAAAAAATAGTCACGGGTTCGCCTGTTAAATTCCCGCCCACCTCCCCTGGCCCGGGTATAAACCCCGTATAGTCTTAAAGGCAAGGAAGAGGATTAAAAAAAAAAAAAAAATGGGTCGTTGTGGACGATTGGGCTAAAAAAGTACGAGTTCGTATCCCGGTACCGGGGAGGATTTTAAATTTCACGTAATAGGTAACTGCAAGACTGTTGCGAGACGTCTTGGCCTCGGAATTGGGCAACACTAACCATGAGTCACCACTATATCACCGAGACGCAGTGTTGCTTCAAATATTTAGCTTAAATATATCTTTTAAGTCAAAAGTCAGTGAGTACATTTTTGATGGGGAGGTGGACCTGAATTCTTACGAACGTTTTTGAGACTTTCTACTTTTTTTAATAAAAAAAAAAATCATAATCTGCACTAATAAAATGATATGAAACGAATCCTTTTATAAATCAAATTTACTTACAAGAGGAGTAGAATTTTCTGATTTCACAAAGGAAAAATTCATTAATAGTTCTTAGTGATTTGAATTTATGAAATGTCATATATGATCTTTTGCAAATAAATCGGCGATATGTTTTTACATTCACATACCTATATATGTAAAATATAGTAAGGGTAAGCAGTCTCAGTTTTCAACGGAAATACACGATATGAGGTAATCCGAGTCCAAATAACCAAGTCCCACAAAATGGTCTGTGCGTGTGTATAGCATTTCCAAGTCAATTTCAACCTTTTCCAAGTCAAATTCAACCTTTTCCAAGTCAAATTCAACCTTTTCCATTCCAAATTAAACCTTTTCCATTTCAAATTCAACCTTTTTTTATTTATTTAATTATCTTTAATTTTTCGATGTGTGGGTCTGTTACGGTATGAGTAGTTTTTGAAAATAACCTCCTTTTTAAGATTACGTGACTGAGTTTCGAATTATTTAAGTTTTTTTGAATTATTCGATATAAGGGTGTATTTTTATGTTTCCCGATCAGTAAATTTTGAAAATGACATCCATTTTATGTTTACGCCACTGTGTTTTGATTTATTTAAGTTTTTAGAATTTATCCAATATAAAGGTCTACTTTTATGTTTCTGGAGCCGTAGATTTTGAAAACTTCCTCCATTTTAAGATTAGGCCACCGCGTTTCGACTTATTTGAGTTTTTCGGATATTTTGAAAATGACCTTGAAATGCAGTGGAATGGTTTATGAAAATGCAGCGGCTTAATCATAAAATGGAGCTTAAATATTAGATAAATTTAAATATTAAAGATTAGAAAAATTTCAATGCGTCTCGTATAACATATAAGTAGATTCTTATACCGAAAAATTAAAAAAAAAAACTTTTATAATCCAAAACACAGTGGCATAAACTTGAAATTGGGTCATTTACAAAATGGGGGAAATCTGCTGCTCCAGAAACATAAAATTAGACCTTTATACTTGTTAAATTCTAAAAACTTAAATAAGTTGAAACGCAGTGGCGTAATCATAAAATAGAGGTCATTTTCAGAATCTACGGTTCCGAAAACATAAAAGTAGAGCTTTAAATTGGCTAAATTCGAAAAACTTAAATAAGTCAAAATCCAATGGCGTAATCATGAAATGGAGGTCATTTTCAAAATCTACAGCTCCGGAAACATAAAAATACACCCTCATATGAAAAATATCCGAAAAGCTCAAATAAGTCAAAATCCAATGGCGTAATCATGAAATGGGCGTCATTTTCAAAATCTACAGCTCCGGAAACATAAAAATACACACTCATATGAAAAATATCCGAAAAACTCAAATAAGTCGAAACGCGGTGGCCTAATCTTAAAATGGAGGTCGTTTTCAAAATCTACGGCTCCAGAAACATAAAAGTAGACCTTTATATTTAATAAATTTTAAAAACTTAAATAAGTCAAAACACAGTGGCGTAAACATAAAATGGATGTTATTTTCAAAATTTACTGATCGGGAAACATAAAAATACATCCTTATATCGAATAAGTCAAAAAAACTTAAATGATTCGAAACGCAGTCAGTTAATCTTAAAATGGGGGTTATTTTCAAAACTAGGTACAGGACAGCATAATACTAGTCCCTAATAAATCCGAATAGGTACAATAAATCGATATCCGTAAGTGAAAATTCTACTTAGAAGAGCATAATAATAGACTTTCATATTCGAGGGGGGGAGAGGATGGCCATTATTTAAAAAAAATATATAAAATTTACAAAAAATTAAAACATTAATTTGAAATGAAAACGGTTGAATTTGAATTGGAAAAGGTTTAATTTGAAATGGAAATGGTTGAATTTGACTTGGAAAAAGTTTAATTTGATCTGGAAAAGGTTGAATTTGACTTGGAAAAGGTTGAATTTGACTTGGAAATGACATAGAAATATCACACTGAAAAAATCTAAAATGTTAAAATAAATGGATATGCAACCGCGTTATCAAAATTTTTTTTGTATTTTTCAAAAGCTATACCTTCGTTAATATAGTAAGTGGCCTTCATTTCGAAAAAAATTGAAAATTGACAAAAATTCGAAAGTTGAATTTGAAATGGAAAAGGTTGAATTTGACTTGGAAAAGGTTTAATTTGAAATGGAAATGCTATATATATGTGAACAGTCTAGTTCAAAAACGAAAAGTCGTACGAAACTCTTATTACGTATTTAAGATAGATATATGCCTTAGGTGTGAAAGCAACTTTTTCCTTAAAATCGACAAACCAGAAGTGCCACTTTTTATCAACGCTGAAACACATTTTTACAATTTTCTCAAAAACGGCTCTAACGATTTTGATTAAACTCAGTATAGCATTGTATAATTAAGTGGTGTTTAATATCATTTAGGTCTTATCACCGTTGATGTCACTTTACATGCCCAATCTTCAAATGCGTCTTCCTCTAAAGTACCTTTAATATGGTTCATTTCAAATAATTAACTATCTGTAATTATAAAAAGTTACGAAAAAATGATAAATATAAATTTTGAAAGAATTTGATAATTAAATAAAGGAGAAAACAAATAAAAATGAATCTCCCGAAACAATAGTCAGAAGGTATACGAATAATATATCATTGAAAAGTGGAGAATTGTCGAAAAAAGATATATCTAATAAATAATTTTTGTAGAAGGTAACGGAGAGAGCAAACAAAAAATTTTGAAAACTAACATTATTTAACGTAAATCACGTGTTTTCAAGGAAATTAAATGAAATTTTCTTACTAAATGAAAACTTTCAAAATTTTGTTTACGTTTGAAAAAGTATTTAAAACCCACGTATTCAAGGCAATGACATTGCTTAAGATATTATTTCATTGTAGCTATGTGAAAGAAGAGGTAATATATAAAAATATTTTACGGATATGTTTATAACCTTAAATATATTTACTGTAGTTTAATAACTCTAGATCTGATAATATATTTTTATATTGATAATATCGTCCGTTTATTCCGAAAAATCATTATGTAACCTTTTAGAATTTTTTTCTTTTTTAACTTTTATCATGATATTTACAACTGTATTAGTATGAATACATCAAGTAAATGTGTACATAGGAATATTATCACAAGAAACACGCTTGTTGAGAAACTACCCATTGGTAGCACTCTAATAATTTGTCTACATGAGGAGATCACGAGGCCATCTTCTTTTCAGACACCTCGCAGGGTTATCAGGAATCGAAGAGGAAGCAAGGTTAGAAACAAGAGGATTCGGATGGTTATGAAGTTTATTATGGAAGGATAGGTATCTGGATTTCGCCAAATCGGAAACGTATGGAACATTGAGGTCTTTATGGATTATTTTATTTGTGACAAAGTAAGGAGCATTGAGAATTTTAGAAAATTAAATTAGTGAATAATTTCAAAAAAAGTTTCCTTTGCGATATTCCAACAGAATTCACTTACAATCAGTGTTACAACTTTTGCATTGTCTATGACAGAAAATGCAACTCTTTTAATTCTGTTTTGATAAACTTTGCATTGGAAAATAACTGTTTAATAACTAATAATCGTACAATGCATAATCAACCGGCGATAAATAAATAGAACTTTTGTTATTTTAATAGTATTTAAGATTTTTTAGCTGTAATATTTTAGCTATAGCTCAGTTAAAAATGCAATTAAAAAATTTTTTAATAGCCCAACATGGTAAGAAAATAATTTTTATTTTTGCGGTGAGTGAAAGTTGTGTGTTGCGCGCACCAGGTTTTCTTAATTTTACTACAACACAATTTTTTTTTTCTTGATGTTTAGGTCGGTTTGAATCCAACCATAGCTAGTAGCTAATGGATTCACCACAATGGTAAAATGATTCCGTTACAACTACCTGAGATTGAAGGGAAGAATTGTGCAATTGCACTAGAGTGACATTTCTAAATGTCATGGTCGCTGATCCCTCTGGTTGTGCCCTGGGAGGAGGGACAACGCTGCACTACAGGCACGCCGTCAGACAGCGTTAACATTATAGTCTAATGTCTCGGGTCGCCTGCTGTTGTAGTGATTGATAATGTTTAGAATAAACCACTCACAAGAACAGGCCGTTTACAAACCCACACATTTCAAGTTTTTTTGTGACCTCTCGAGTGAGCCCGAATGCAGGCCCATGGCAATCCTTATATTTTTAACCGACTACAAAAAAGGAGGTTCTCAATACGACATAATTTTTTAATGATGTAGATATGGCTGACCGTGATTTAATATGAGAAGGAGTTGGTTCGGGAGGTGCGGTCAAATAAATACTAAATTTTAAAAAATAATATTTTTAATTATTACACCAACGTTTTGACCCACCTTACAGGTCTTCACCAGGGCGTGGCATGTGGTACTGTAGGAAGTAGTTGATAGATATTATTTAAAATTTATTGAATATTTAATAGTTGACCGTTGCATTACAAAGGAAGGAGATGGTCCGGGGTTGTGGTCATAAATAGGCTAAATAGTGGTAAAACTATTTTATTGAAAGCCAACGTTTCGACCCGACTTTGCAGGTCTTCATCAGGGCTAGAACGGACAAGATACAAAAAGATAGAGAATTGTGACAATTACATAATATTTAGACATAATTTATAAACAATGTGAATAAGCTTATTAAAATTATAAACAGTAATAAAATAAAATATGGACTAAGTAAGCTCAGTAACAAGATCCTAAACTAAAGTAAATAGATGCTAACAATTGTTGTAGTGTAATATATAATAAATGAAAATGTGAATATACTTCTACAAATAAATAAAGATGTAGAATGTAACGGAGAGTGACGAAAAAATATGGTGCGCGCAACACACAACTTTCACTTACCGCTCAACTTTGAATAGAAATTATTTTCAAGTCATATTGGGCTATTATAAAATGTTTGAATTGCATTTTTAACTGAGCTAAAAGCTTACAGCTAACAAATCATAAATACCATTAAAATAACAAAAGGCCTATTTATTATATCACAGGTTGATTAAGGATTGTACGACTATTAGTTATTAAACTGTTATTTTCCATTGCAAAGTTTACTAAATGAATTTAAAAATTTGCATTATCTGTCGTAGACATGTCAAAAAGTTGTCACACTAATTTTAAGTAGATACTGTTGGAATATCACAAAGGAAAAAAATCATCAATTTATTCACTAATTTTATTTTATTAAAAGGTTACATGATGATTTTTCGGAATAAACGAAACATAGATACCTTTATTTATTTAAAAATAATAACAGATATAGAGTTATTAAAGTACAGTAAATATATTCAAGGGTTTTAACACATCCATGAAATATTTTTGTATTTCACTTCTACAATGAAATAATTTTTTTAACAATGCCATTGCCTAGATAAGGTGGATTTTAAATACTGTTTTCAAACTTAAATGTTATATATTTTTTTTATTTATGTTATGTATTTTAAATGTTTTCATGTATTTAGTAAATTTCATTTTATTTTCTTAAAACATGTGATTTACGTTAAATAATATTTACTAGCTGTAAAAAATTATTATTTTTAATTTTTTACGCCTTTTTCCAGTACCTTCTACAACTTTCTATATTAAATATTGTTTTTTTTTTTCTAAAATTGTTTGCTTTCGAATCTGAAAGCTGCTGAAATCTTCTGACTAGTATGTCCAAAGATTCATTTTCGACCTGGTTAAGCATTTTTATTTTAGTTATATTTAGCCCTTTTTCATAGTTACTGTCAGTAAAAGAGAGTCAAATTTTCAAAATAAACCATATTAAAGTTACTTTAGAGGAAGACGTATATGAACATTAGGCATTTAAGCACTGTAAAATAACATCAATGATATTAAAGATTTTCACACTCAATTATACAATGATACACCGAGTTTTATCAAAATAAATGGGGCCCTTTTTGAGAAAATTGTAAAAATGTGTTTCACAGTTGATATAAAGTGGCAGTTTTGGTTAGCCGATTTTAAACAAAAAGTTGCTGTCACATCTAAGGCATATACCTACTTTAAATGCGTAATATCAGTTTCGTAAGACTTTTCGTTTTTGAACTAGACTGTTCACATACGCATACACCATTTTGTGGGACTTGGTTATTTAGACTCAGGGGACCTCAAAACATTTATTTTCGTTGAAAACTCGGATACGAAAATTTTCACAATCGCAATGCTTTTCCTTGCTATATATTCCCTGTATAATAGGTAAGTGAAAGTAAACAATGGACTTGGTGTTGTTTACCTTCGGGTTAGAGAAATAAAGTTGCTTATTTATTGATTGAAGCTCAGGAACCTCAGAAAACAAATAGTATACCTATGTTTATTAAGTCTATTAAGTTTATAGTAGTAAAAGTCGAAAAGCACAATTTAATATTTTTTAGTATATGATATATTTTAGAAATTTACTTCAGTTTCTTAAATGTTTCGAAGTTATTGACATAAATTCCGACTTACAACTTGAACTGATTTTAACATAAATCTGGGAGGATTTCACAGGAAAGAACTGATGTCCTTGACGGAAGAAAAGGACACTCCAGATCCTGAATTATTTTTCCCCAGCAGTAGAGGGAACGGGGAACTGTAGAGCTGACTATCCATTATACAGTAGACCAGCCGGCCTTTCTATAATCCAGGGAGGAGGCAAGGTGGTTATAGTAGCTATCTCTCACTGGATACTTTGAGGTAGAAAGGATTAATTCGTAAATATACTCTGAAGGGGTTACTGGTACTGGTACCAGGAGGGCGGGAGGGCGGCAAGTGGTCATTTTTACCAGCTCCTGAAGACTACTTTGAGACCACCGCGTACTCGCTAGAGTGAGAGTGTCAAGATTCATTTGCCAGGAACGTGAGAAATAAATATTATCGACCCATACGAGAATCGAACAACTACACACGTCCTAAAGTTTCTCGGCCATCCCGCCTTCCTCCAAAAGCATTAATAATAACAATATGTATTATAAAACGTGCCACATAAATAATAACATAAACATTTAGCAGTAATAAGTTTCTTACTTGGAATTAAATAATTATGTTGGTCACAAACAGCTAGCAGCGGAACCAGAATTTAATTTTGGAAGAGGGCCTTCAGCCCAAAAACTTTTTTTTTTATATTTTACGATATTTACTTTGGAAGGAAAACTAAATACCTATATGAAAAAAAGTAATTCACGAAGCCCCTAAAAAAAATAATTAATTACTTGATATAATTTTAGAGATATTTTTTTTCAGAAAACATAGTTGTATTTAATGTTGTAATTATAAAAAATTAGACTTCTTAAAGTGATTAAGTATTTATCTTAGATCATTCAAGATAACAAATATGGCCCAATGAGAAATTTCTTTTTCATTTGGGGGGGGGGGAGGGGGGCTGCAGCACGAAGTCGCTCCTCTCCTCGATCAACCAGGACTACCTTAGACAGTTGCATTATATATCACTATAAGTTAAATTATAAGTCCATAATTTAGACATGTGTCAAACACTCTTCATCACAAGTGCGTAATATGAAAATATTATTTATTTAAATGACGTCAAAGTAACCTATTCAACGCCGTAGGTAAATACGTCGAACGTCACCCGCCATATACCTGTATTTATTGCGTCTCTTACTGTTACTAATTCAATTTGTTAATATCTTCTGAGGGAACCTTGTAGAAGGTAGGTGGAGGTGATGAAATAAAAAAGAAAAAGAAGATAAGCTATTTTAGCGTGATATCTTTTTGTTGTAGGTTCTGAAGCCGTTTTACACAGTTGTTATATTACCAAAACTTCGTCCTAGAAATAGTAGTTGCGTACTTTGGATTGCAGCCACCGAAGGTCCCCAAAGAATTTATAGACACTTAAGTTGAGGATGTGAGAAATAAATATTAATCGACAAATGTGTAAATCAAACCCTCTCTCCTTAATGTTTGAAATGGTCTCATTCTTACATAATGGTCCTCTAAGAGTTAAAATAAATTACAAAATTTGTATTAATTGTAGTGTAGTATTTATCGAAACCGTGGCGAGCACGATTGATAAAAGAATAGTTATTCTAAGTTTGCGCATATTTGTGTCCAATCTATCAACTCAAGGATAACAACCAACAAATCCTGGATATACCTATGCATACCATAACATTACTACATATCAGTTGGTATTGTTGCACCATATTTTATCAGTTATTCACTTGGTTTTCTTAATTGCTTTTTATTTTCCAAATAAATACAAGTAAATAAAAAATAAAAAAAATTAGCAAAGATATCAAGTAACCACTGAAATTAAAAAATGTGTGCAAAAACGCTTCACTGGTTTTCTACTCTCCGTTATGAAGAAACTAATCAATCCAAATATTTGTATTCCCCGTTAGCGTTATTGAGAGCGTCCGGTATTTGCGAAACTTTAATACTATAAAATTATTTAAAATTTGATAGAGGCTCCACTAAAACATCGAATTCCTCTCGTACTCAATCCTTACAATCCAAAATTCTTTGTAAATGATCTCTACTTTGTTGCATACAAAATAGTTAATAACGAACTTAATGCTCCTTATGTTTTCGATTTGGTCTAAAACTTTAAAGTTATCCGAACCCTCTCGTTTCTAACCTTGATTTCTATTCGGATAATCCTCACATGCGGCTGAAATGAAGATGGTCCCGTGATCTAATGTTGACACATTATTAGAGTGCTATTAGTGGGTAGTTTCTCAACAAGTGTTTCAGATACATTTGTATATAAACCCTGGTAAATATCATGAATAAATATTAAAAACGCTGCAAATTATTCCACAATGGTTTATTATTTCCAGACAATTATACATATAAAGTAACATTACCTTCATAGTTCAAATCAAATAGGTGATTCCAATTATTGGACTAAACTTTTTTTTTTAATTGGTAAATTTTATATCATTGGTAATATGCTAAAAAAAAAATAGTATTACATCAGTAACATATTCAAAATTTTAAAACCAAACAAGGATATAACATTTGGAGTAGAACATATTAAAAAAACCGGAGACCATATCTTTGTCCCTAATTGTCCGATTTTAACGATTTTTTTTTTTGATTTTTTAGGAAATTTCGTGAACTTTTAAAAAACTATATACAATATTTACAAAAAAGTGTAAACTTTTTGAGTTATTCGGAATTTAATTTTACCATCCCTCGTAACTTTTTTCCCAGCTTCTTTTCGTTGAAGTATGTTATATAAATAAATTAAGAAAATGACTTGAAGCGAAGTTTCATTGAAGTCGGTACATTCGTTTAGGAGCTACAGTCAATAGTACGCAGGTTTTTCGGCCGCCATTTTGAAAGTAAAAAGCGGATGGTAGTGTCGATGAAGGAGGATCATCCTTGGGTGACCTCTGATTTTATATCCAAATTTGAAAATAATCGGTCCAGTAGTTTCGGAGAAAATGCGCGGACGGCGTACTGCGGGCGGCGGACGGACAAAAAAATGTTTATTCGTTTTTCGAATTCTACGCATCCTGAAACGTGAAACCTCAATCTTTGAGAGGGGGTTAAGTTTTTGAATTTTTTGGTCGATCACAATGGTTGATTATTGAAAATAATAAACGAAAAATTGACTGAGTTTATAAAATTTTCCGCTAAGAAGGGACCATTAAAAGAAGTTTAACTATACAGCGTGGTCCATATAAAAGCTTGAAACTTATGCCGAAACATCGGCACATACTGAGAAAGGTTTCTTATTTGTGAGTTTTATTTCATCACAACAGTAACAACAGAGATCGAATCCAATTTGAAGTGTATTATAAGAAGTTATCTTATCAAGTTCATCTTTCGGCTTACCATATGTTATTTTTAAACAAATAATAACAAAAAATAACAATTTTCATTAAATAAGAGGTTGAATGACCAATATCCTCCGCTGAGCAACAAACGAGAATCGATGACCGGAAGTTTTAAGGAGTTGTTATGGCGCTGATCAGAGCACACCACAGCCACGATAATCCCGATCCAAAGGTTCGTGACAAACCGCCCTAAATAAAGGCACCAGTGCCAGCTATATATCTCACTCCTAGTGGGACAAATTGTAACACAATAAATATCACTACATCGAACACTAGCCGTGTTCGGGGAGAGCGGTCGCCTGTGCTTGGTCTTCAACATCGGATTAATAAAAAGGGCAGCACGGACCCCTCACTATAATTTAATTTTACCGAAGGGGTCCAATAAATTGTGGCTCCGTGGAGATATTTCATCATCTCAAGAAATTTATCGGATCTAGAAATGTCAATGGGCGACCTACCGATCCACACACAAAAAAAAAAGCGTTGTAATTTATTACTCAGGAAGTGTACCTCCAAGAACAGCTATTGAAAAACTTGGGCAAGTCAAGGCGATGTTTTATTCGTCTTAATCACGGACCCATGTAAATTAATTCTAACAGAGAAAACTCAAGAAACCGGACAATAATAATGACTCATTGTTTTTTTTTTCTTTAACGAGAGGTTATTTTAAAAAGTATGTATGTGTATATGCATGCTTTACATAGCATACGCATCTATATGTAAAAGGAATGTACTAATCGAATAATCTATACTTTATACAATACGGTAGTAGGTATTAAACTACAGGGGAATTTATGGAGAAGTGATGAATGCCAATTTTAAAACGTAAAGCTTTACTACAATTAAAATAAACGTCATTAAAAAACGCTGTAAATTATTTCACAATGGTTTATTATCTCCAAACAATTATACATATAAAGAAACATTGCCTTTCTAGTTACAAAGAAAAAAAAAACAAAAGGTGATTCCAATTACTGGACTAAACTGTTTTTCTTTAATCATTAGTAATATGCTAAAAAAAATAGCATTAGTTCAGTAACACATTTAAAATTTAAAAACGAAACCAAGGATATAACATTTGGAGTAGAACACATTAAAAAAACCCGGAGACCATATCTTTGCTCCTAATTGTCCGATTTTAACGATTTTTTTTTTATTTTTAAGAAATTTCGTAAACTTTTAAAAAACTATATACAATATTTACAAAAAAGTGTAAACTTGATTTTACCATCCCTCGTAACTTCTTTTCCAGCTTCTTTTCGTTAAGTGTGTTATATAGATAAATTTAAAGGGCGTCGAGAAAATGACTTTAGCGAGGTTTCATTGAAATCTGTACATTCGTTTAGGAGCTACAGTCTATAGCAACGCAGGTTTTTCGGCCGCCATTTTGAAAGTTAAAGGCGGATAGTAATGTCGATGAAGGAGGATCATCCTCGGGTGACTGATTTTATATCAAAATTTGAAAAAAAATCTGTCCAGTAGTTTCTGAGAAAATGCGCGGACGGCGGACGGACAAAAAATTTTTTATTCGTTTTTCAAATTCTACGCGTCTTGAAACGTGAAACCTTAAATTTCGAGAGAGGGTTATGTTTTTGAATTTTTTGGTCGATCACAATGTTTCATTATTGAAAATAATAATCCAAAAATTAGGGGTTTCATAAGTCGACGGGTTAAGACGAGATAAATAGGGTTTTCAAGATTTCGACGCGGACATCAAAACCTGGTAGAGTTCCTTACGAACTGCATGTTATAATTATTGTCTAAAGCTTCTGAACTTCTGTGGTTGTCGTTGGATACTTATTTTCAGGTTTTAAAAATTAAAACATTACTATTCCTGATAGTGTTTGACGAACTAAAAACAATTGAAAAGGTTAGTGGATGAAAATAACTTTATGATCCCTAGTGTAAGTACGAAATTAGCTTTTTGTTTTATAATTTGTTTCCAAGAATTAGAAATGAACTTAATTCTTTCTTTATATATAATGCTTAATTTTTAGTCATTATTTTTTAATTGATTAAAACATTCAGCAATAATTGAATTTTATATGAAACATTTAAAATTATTTCTTTTCATTGTGCTATTGTTATACCTTTTGGACTTTAATTTGTTTTATTGCTTTTACTCTGTAGGGTCATTTCTAACACCTTTAAATTACACTCTGTAGTAGAATTTCATCACTTTTAAGAATCTTAAAGTTTTTTTAACTGCACTTTCGCTGTCTTGTAGATTTTCTTAATGTACTACCTAATGTAATGAACTACCACAAAACATTCCTCCTTATTTACCTCCTGTCCCCTTCAAAATGTTAAAATGAATCAATATTTATCATACTGAATCGTATCAGATAGGTTATCGAAGATATAAAGACAATCACGTACGATAAAGCATGAAAATTGCCAAGTTTAGAAAATTTGCCTATTTTCGAAAAGCCGTAGTTCAAAACCTATTAGACTTACCAAGCCTATTTTGGTATCAAATAGTACTAAATTTAATTTAGTTTAAACATGTATAGAATATTTTTTGTTGTGCTTCTCTAAGGTCAAAATAGGAGTTAAGTCAAAAAAAGACCGAAAATATAGAAATTTATGGTAAATTTAAAATAATCCGGGGAATCGCCATGGCCGAATAGGATCCGTAATATACATTGCAACTTTTCCATGCGGATAATTCTCCCTAGAGGACTACTTATTAATTTTTTTATTATTGAAATTTATAACTGTATTAAATGATAAATATTATTTATTTATTTATTGCTGATATTTACAACTGTATTACAAGTAAGAATACATTCAGTAAATGTGAACAAGAGAATATAATAGCATGAAATCATTTGTGGAGAAACTACCCACGGGTAGCACTCTAAAATTGTATTTACAAAAGGAGATCTCGAGGCCATCTTCTTTTCAGACTCCTCGGAGGGTTGTCAAGGATCGAAAAGGAAGCAAGGTTAGAAACGAGAGGGTTAAGATGGTTCTGAAGTTTCTTATGGAAGGAAAGGTATCTGGATTGGGCCAGGTGAGAAACATAAGAAACATTAAGGTCGTTATGGATGATTTTGTTTGTGACAAAGTAAGGAGCTGTGAGGATTTTACGAAGGATTTTGGATTGTAAAGATTGGATACGAGAGGAATTCGATGGCTTAGTGGAGCCCCAGAGCAAATGATAAATATAAAAAGTAAATATGAAACAGGTAACATGACATGTACAACATGAAGAGAAAATACCCATTGGTAGAACTCAAATTAAAGTTCTATATTAGAAGGTCCAGAGGCCTTCTTCTTTTCAGACGCCTCGAGGGGTTATCAGTGGGCTGTACGGGTTTCTAGTGCTTTTAAGCTTTTCTGTCAGAGGATTTGTGTTGTAAGTTAGTCTTTGGTGAAAGTTACTGTAGTTTTCTTTTGCAGTGTCTAAAATTGTTGGGATGTTCAAGTCTTTATGTAATCTATCGTTTGCGACATAAAATAGTGCGTCAACTATTCTCCGTAAAATTTTGGATTGGAAAGACTGGATTTTTTTAATATTAGAACTTTTAGCAGAACCATAAGTTCAAGCAGTCAGAACCAGTTCTATGCCATCAGTCCAAATTGGTTTTAGTAAAACTTTACAGAGTGTTAGTTTGTTAGTCAAAGATAATTTTGAACGTCTGTCAAGTAAACTAGATAAAAGACCGTATCGTCTGTTTAATTCTATACGTTTTTGTCTAATGTTAATAAATAAATTTAAAATAATTTACTAGTATTTACTATAATAGTATTAGTAGTCTTTCATAGACCGAGCAATCTTTATCACGAACACGGACGGGCTTGATGAAATTATTTTGACTGATATGTTTCTTAATAACGTATCGAAAAAAAAACAGTGAAGTCCAAGTTGTGAAAACATCAGTTATATTTATAAAGCATGGTACAATTATTTGTGTGGTGAGAATTATTTTTGGTGGAAGGGATTATAGTTTTTTGTGCTCCTTCAAAATTATTTGACAATATGTCTACCAAAGTTATTTTCTTAAATTAGACCCGTGAACAAGAGGTGAGGAGAAGATAAGAACGTTCATGATTTATTCATTATTTGATACCAATTTCACGACATTCAACAACAGAATATTTTTAAGTATAACTACTCGCCAATTACTCTTGGAGAAATGATCCTTCTCTTCCTCTTCCCCATCACCGGGACGACAATTAGTTCCGGGGAATTAACGCTAAAATGTAAGTGAATTTAGACGAGGACTAACGACTGAGACCATTTCCACGAGGAGATAAGACACCGCCCATTACCGGAAGACATGGAATAGCGGGTGATAATACCGGCTCTTCCGGGAGCCACGCGAATAGGACATTTGGAATCTCATTAGAGTAAAAGGAGGAGAGGACATTGACAAAGCAAAGCGGGGGAGGATCATCACTTTACTGACAGAATTCAGGGGGAGGATGTCGTCAAATAAATTAGCCAACAACGGAAAAAATATTTTTCAGTAGATATAACATTTATCATATTGTAACAAGATAATAAAGATGGAGAAAATTGTGAATAACTGATTATGACGCAGTTATTTACAATTCAGGTATGTGTATCAACTTTAAAATTAAAAACACACTGAAGAGGTGAAACGCAATTTAAAGGCTCACACTCAGCCTCTACGGCGTTTCTCAGTTCTTGACCAAACTTTGGGGGGGGAGGGGAGGGAGGAAGATAAGGTTGACTGTAGATAAAATTTCCAACAAAAGAGTTTATTTGATGCATGGGCCAATTCTGAACGGAAAAGCAGTTAAGACCAATATCATCTTTATCTAAATGTAGTCATGGTTTTTATTGAATAAGAAGGAATTGCTCAAAAACAATTAAAGATAATTAAATTCTAAGTAGATAGATAGATATTTTATTTGTTTTTTGCGGGTTTCCCATACAAATAGAGCCTAGCTTGGCTATTGTACAATAATATGACTTTATAAACTTACATACATATCATTTAAATATAAATAAAATTTACAATATTTTACGTTTAGAATGGGTTTCACAAAACATGAATAACAATAAAAATTAAAAAAATAAAACGATTACTGCATAATAATTGTTATATGAACCTGTTACTATGATAGAAACAATAAAAATAAAAATATTTATAAGTATAAACAAAATATTACTTTTAAGATAAACTAAAAACAAACACTTGATAGAACATGGGCTATGATCAACAATTTTGTGTATGCACTTTGTGTATTCCCATCATATAATAGTAAATTTTATTTAACTTACCTATACAATCGATATTCAATATGGATTCGATGCTCTGGCTATCAGAAGATTCTGAGATGAAGTTTTGAAGGAATTTTTGTCTATAGTCATTGTATGCTGGGCAATGAAGGAGAATGTGATGTAAAATATTTTAGATAAATTGACTGCATGATATACAAGTTTCTTGAGACTCGATCGAAAAAGTTCTGTTTTTGCATAGTTTCTGATATGTTCTGGGTTTGCAACTCTTAATTGACTAACACATCTCATTTTATTTTATGGAATTTGCATGTTAGGTATCGGATCGGGATTGGGAGCATTGTAACTGCATAGCATTTTGTATAAAAGGTAGTTAGAGGAGTTTAAAGTTCTTTGTATGTCGGCTGAGAAATAATAGTTGTGTGTTTTTTCAAGGATGTCGTATTTGTAACGAAGAAGTCCTTTTGTGAGGAGAACAGAAAGCTCTTCTGCAAAGGCATTAAGCTCGGCTATTGCTATAAATTAAGACACCCAATTGAATTTCATGTCAGGCTAATCCTTGTCTAATGATATAAGTCTATTAAAACAAAGTTTTGGGAGTCGCTCTTCTGGCATGAACTCGAGCTTGATCCATAGATTTATCATCTGTTTTTATCACTTTCATGCTTAAATTCTAAGTATATCACCTTAAAGTAAAAAATTTAAAAAAAAAAAGAAGAATGATTAAATTTACTAAGATCGATGATAAAAGGGACTTTTAGGTCTAATACGGCCACTATACTGCCGCAGTACCGTACTACGAGCAGCTTATCTCTGTACAGTGGCCGTATTAGACCTCCTGAATCCCCTTTATCATTGACCTTAGTAAATTCAAAGTTCCCTTTATCATTGAGCTAAGTAAATTCAAAGTCCCTTTTCATTTACCTTACTAAATTTAAACACTGGTTTCATAATACAATTTTGTCAACTTTACGATGATGTACTTAGAATTTAACAACAGTTTTTGAACAATTCCTTCTTATTCAATGACAACCGTGACTTCATTAAGAAGAACACATAATTAGTTTTATTGATTTTTCCGTTCGGAATCAGGCAATGCATCAAATGCACTTTTTTGTTGAAAATTTTGTCTAGAAGCACCCTCCAGAGTTTGGCCATCAATAGAGACACTCTTAATTAATTAATTAATTAAAAATAAAAACCTGACGGTTAATCGTTACATAGCTCAATCCCAGCGTCAATGTATTTTTTTTTTATTATGGTGATAGCAATTGGTGAAAAGAATAAAAATTACAAATAAGGAGATAATTGATCGTAATTTTAATTTAAGAAGTAGGTCGATATTTACTGCCAATAGGCACACTATATATTATCGTAGTGTTCTACTGCACTTGCCACCTTTCAAGATACAGACAATAAATATTAATTGGTATAATGTACAAATAAATAAATCAGTTGATGTTAAATGTATTAAATCAGTTGATATTAAATTATGATGGATTACCGGATAAAGAAGAATTCATAAGAGTTGAAGTGAATTATAGAATCGTTAGAAATACGATAGATAATATATTGTTTCTAATCATTCCAAGATTGACTTCAACTCTTATAAGTTCTTCAATTATTTATCCGGTAATCTGTACTAATTTAATATCAACTGATATTTTATTTATTTGTAAGTGGTACCAATTAATATTTATTTTTTTGTATCTTGTTCTTCTTAATATTAATGAATACCAACAACGTATGTGAAAACGTTGGCAAATGTAATAAAACACTATGATAATACATATTATGTCCCGAAAAACATCTTAAAAAAATAAATATATATATATATAACATAAATGAACAAACTTTTTTTTTTATTCTTCATTTTGTTTTTAAGCTATTACAATATCAGTACATGTACATATATATATCTTGTATGTACACACTTAGTATTGCACATTAAATTATAGTTATATTGATTAGTGTTACCCAAAATCTGTTGAAAGAACTCGAATAAAAATTGAGGCGAAATAGCTACTAATACTTGACAATTTTAGTTAATATGTGCAAAGAAGAATTGGTGTAACCAATATACTTTTGCATTTAACTCTTCTAATTTTTCATTCAGACTTAGTTAGGTTTCTCCTATCTAAAAAATTACAGTAATATCTCTCTAATAATAAGTTAATAGGTAACTGCAAGACTGTTAGGAGAGTCTTGCGCAAGACCAAGATCTAGACCAAGACCCATCTCGGTCTCGCAGTTGGCCAACACTAATATCGATTATAATTTAAAACGAGAATATATAATGGTTGTTTTAGTATTCTGTTTAGTTCCCTCACATAAATAAATGTAAACTAATGAAAAAAAATAAATAAAAAATAAACAGCCGTTGGACATGAAAAATTTCCTTTAGACCTGAAGCACCAAGGTCAAAAAACGCGTAGTAATTTAAGCAAATTTTCACCGTAACAGGATGATAGTATTCCTAGGTACTCTTTAGGTATTACGAAAATGCTCATGTTTTAGGGACGTTTGAACCCATTAAAATATTCAAAAGTTGAGGAAATTTTAAGCAAATTTCGGCACGGATACAATTTTGAGTAATAGCTCATTACAAAGAGGATGAAATATTGAACATTTTCCTCACTTACAGTATGCAGGTCTGAATTTTAGTTTCTGAGATACTTTAATCTATAGGCGTGTTTTTCGAGTCAACCAATTGAAGTATTACCATTATATTATTATCATTTTAAAATGTGTCGTTATAATACACATACATTCTTTCAGTTCTATATTTTTCTCTTTTTCTTTCTCTGTTTTTTTAAGACCACATGCTCAAACATGCCTACCGAAACCAAACGCAAATGTGACCATTACCTGAAAGAAATAAGTTACAAAAAAGGCAACCTAAAGTAAAAAGAGAGATTTATTGAGAATGCATAAGGGAGCCTTGGTTGAACAGGCCGAGGCACCAACTTCTTTCGGTTCCTTTATGGGTTCTGCAACGTTAATAAATCCTGCTGTTGAGGGAGGGAGAGAGAGGTCTTTCTTCGGCCCAGGACAAGAATAATCGCGGGTTGGATCCTTCGATGCTCACGGGGCTCTTAGGGGGTGTTCTTTTAGCTTGAAGGAACTATTGAAACATAAATATGATAAAATATCGGATTTTCAATATTATGCAATATGTTAATGTTTATTTTATTGCTCAAGTTCAAAAGCCAACTATAACCCTAATTTATTTATTTATACTTTTTTTTTTTAGTCCTCCCATTTTCTAGCATTTGTGCTACAATAGATATTTCCCGTGCCAGGACGATTTTTAACAGATCTAAAAGCTCTCCCTAACTTGGTACTGGGACGCGAAATCGTAACTATTTTATCATAGAATCTTCGATTTATCAAATTGTAGGTTAGGCCGCTCGGTTACCCACACTCATTTTTCACTACCGAAGGTAGAGAGTCTTCGATTTCGTGTGAGAGAGTAAAAAAACATTGTGTGCAGAATATTTTTTCCCTCTCCTACATCGCCTTTTACCTTCTAGGGAATAAAATCCGAGCCAGGGAAGAGAGTAAAGGATTAATTACAGTGTCAAATACCATCCCAATCGATACAATTCTATATGCATATCAATTTCCATTTAAAGTTAATATAATTGTTCAAAGTTTGTGAAATGTAATAAGCAATAAACATACGAAAATAAAGCTTCTATAAAATTCGATTTATTAGGCGTGTTTTTATTGGATTATTCTATTCAGTTCCCAACAAAATTTTAATCACAGAGAAGTATAGTTTCTAGGCGTATTTTTTTTTTAAGTAGCTTACAAAAATGGAGAACATGCTACCTTTACACTGATTTACTCGGCAATTTTTTTTTTTTTAACCTTATATTAAACATAATAATAAAAAACCTATTTGTACATGCCAAAGCTCGTAAGATTGGACTTTTGAAATTACTTGAGTCTTGAGGATTGTTTGAAGTCAACCTTTTACTATAGTTTCAGTTTACAGTCTTAAAAAAATATTACTCATAATCGTAAGAATATAGCATGATATACAACAAACAGGGTATGAGGACAAGAACGTAGTTGAGGGCGAAGAGAAGATGTGGCTAGAGATAAACTAAGGTTAGAGCGGAAGGCTAAGGAAACACTTAAGATATATCCTTCTATCCTTGATAATCCAGGACCTCACCGCCATCCCCCAGGATCACATTATTCATGAACCTCAAACCTGGCCAGCGCCCCCGAGCTCTGTCACGTATTCGCTCTCGGTGTCTTGTCATCGACCTATCAAAACCCGCTCCTACACATCAACAGTCAATCCCAAGATAAAGTCTCATTTACATGAAGACAAGTTCTGTCGTGGAAGTATTGTCAGGAAACCAATAGACACAATATCCTATCTATGGCTCGATAGTTGGAAAAATGGTAGATATATAACAACTCAATATCATTATACGGTTTCCGAGTTCCGAAATTCGGCCTGTATTGTTTCGAATTTTGCCTATTTTACAAAGTCTCGAAACGGTCATTTTTAAAAATATTTGAATGGTAGTTGGATAGATGTAAAGATATATGCAAACGTAAATAATCATTATATATGATATAAAGCTATCGGACGTCGGGGATCGTTACCGCAGCTAACGCGTTAACAAAGACAACTCAGAAATTTTATATTATATTTAAACATATGTTTACATAAATATTTTTCAAATGTGCTTGAAATTGCGTTTTCACGCCAGAAGGAGAGATCTTACAAAGCAAAAAATTAACAACAAAATAAGCTCAAGAGATAATCGTCGCACAGACAGAAACACACACTGAATAGCTGAAAATCTTGTTTCCAGACTCAGAGGGACGATTTTGCAATTTTAAAAAAAAATCTGGTATTTTTAAAATGTTTTCTATAAATTCACATAATTATTGTTGCCTGATATGTTGGAATTGATTAGAATATTGTTAACAACGATATGATGATGAGGTACTGTCAGTCTTTATTATCTAAAGTATCGGTATGCTGACTCATAATACCGAAACTATCGATTATTTCGAACATCCTTCGATGTCAGCACCTGCCACTGGATTCATTTTAAATGGTTCTAGTAACGATCATGACTTGTTCTATACAAAGTAAATAGGCGAATCGCTTTTAATGAGGGTGGTTTACCGAATAGTGTGCGGATGAGGGTGGAGTAAGCCTATCGAATCAACTGAAGGGGCGAAGGGTTTAGAACAGGGGTTCTTAGACCATGCAGTCCACGGACAATCCTCAACAACATTTTTATTATGCAGAAAACATGCCAACCATATGCATTTTCTAACGTTGTATAAATAAATAGGTAAGTAACAACAAATAGGAGAAAAGAGAATATTCAAGAAAAGAGAGCACCTGAAATTCAAAAGTTAAAGTTTCTCAGATTACATGCCAAAATTTACTAAATTATTTACAAAATATAAAAATAACCATCACAAGGTTACTACAACTTTAATTGGATGAGTGTTTACTGCTAGAAAACTCACTTTTAATCCAACTTCTTAAACAAATTATTAAGTTGAGTTACTAATTTTATGCAAAATTTAACATTCTCCTGAAGGTAGACCGTTTTAACATTTTTATTTTGGTTTATTATTTTCAGAAACTATTGTGATCGAACAAAAAATTCAAAAACTTAATCCCATCTCAAAATTTCAGGTTTAATGTTTCAGGATACGTCCGAAACTGCTGGGCCGATTTTTTTTTTTCAAATTTGGATTTAAAAGATCCAATGATCCTCCTTCACCGAAATTTCTATCCGCCTTTTCCTTTCCGAAATACCTGCGTTGCTATAGATTGTAGCGCCTGAACGAATGTACCAATTTCAGTGAAACTTCGCTTAAGTATTCTTCTCGATTCCCTTTAAATTTATCTACACATTTCAACGAAAAGAAGCTGGAAAAAAAGTAACGAGGGATGGTCAAATTAGTTTCTGAATAATAATAAGTATACACTTTTTTTGATATTGTATGGTTATTTAAAAATTTACGGAATTTCCTAAAAAAAAAAAAGAGTTTAAAATCGGACAATAAGGAGCAAAGATGTGGTCTCTAGATGTTTTTTATATATTATACTACAATGGTTATATCCTTTGTGTTGGTTTTTGATTTTTGAATGTGTTACTGAAGTAATGCTAATTTTTTTAGAATATTACTGATGATTAAAAAAAAAATGTTAAGTCCAATAATTGGAAACACCTTTCTATTTCTTTTTCTTTGTCACTAGAAAGGTAATGTTATTTTAGATGTATAATTGTTTGAAATTTATAGCAATAAATAATTTACAGCGTTTTTACATGTTTGCATTCATATACACAAGTACAAGTTAAAAAACAAAAACATCTATGAAATTGTTTGCAGCATTCTCCTCCTTTCGATCCTTAAATGTCTGGGACAATATTTTTTAATCAGTGGCAATGGAATGGCAGTTAAGGTTCATTTCACTAAAAATAAAATAAATTTTCGGAATCCTCTTTTAAAAACTTCTTCTTTATTTAAGCTGTAGGTTTCGAACTATTTCATAGAAATTTAAATGAAACTCATAATGAAATAAGAAATTTCTTGGTTTTAAAAAAAAAAAATTTGGATTAACCAAAAATAGGTTGAAATTTCGATTTTAAAATTTTATTTTATTTCCTAAATTACTGTTACAGGAGTTGAACAAAAACCGTTGCTGCTCGATTTGGTTTTGAACTTCGTTATTTTTGTCATAAAAAGCCATGGTTCCCAGGTAGTAAAAACCAAAATCGATTTTTATGAATTAAAATTAAGGGAAAATAGTTACAAAAACTTGTTAATTTTAGTTAGTATGTGTAAAGAATTGCTGTAACCAATATACTTTTTCATTTAACTCTTTTAATTTTTCATTCGGGCTTAATTATGTTTCTCCTGTCTAAAAAATTACAATAATATTTCTACAGTAATAAGCTAATATGTAACTGCAAGACTTGCGAGATTCTTGAGCTAGACCAAGACGTCTCGATCTCGCATTTGGACAACACTACTCGTAGGCCAAAAAGTTCAGAGCCTCCTAATCTAGAATATGAAAATCTTATTCGCGAAACTGAATAGCGAGGAAAACTATCACAGTCTAAATTTGGATTTAAGTAGTTAAACGTGTTAGATAAATTATTTAACTAAATCATTCTACATATCGGTAATTTAAATTTAAATTTAATTTTTATGTTTTTTTTTATGAAAGCGAATGAAAAAAATACTTCTGTGAAATACTAACCACAGTACCTGAACCTCATGGAGAGCCGGTTAGGTATCATTATCCTCCTCCCCTCCCCCCCATGAGCCCCCTAAGACAAAGGGTTGTTATCCTAAGACAGATGGATCAACATCAGACTAATTTACACAGGTCAGAAGTCAACAGATCGCCCAGACCCAGCTGTGGCAACATCTGCACCACTCAGAGCAGCTAAATATACCCTCCCTCTAAGAGCTGTAAATAGATAGCGCCACTCAGCCCATGAGAGTGCCCGTCCAAAGTACTTTAAACCGACCCCGGTACCGACAAAACATGGGCGGTTTCTTAAAGAAATAATTCAATCACCACAGTAACTTATCCTTAAATAATAAAGAATCAAGAAAATATAGCAATAATCAATAAAATAGTGATAAAAAGATTATTGATGGTAAGGTTCCATCCATCCATGCTGTCATCAACACCAACTAGAATACTCCAGTGAGAACGCTTAAGTTAGATAAGCATCCTTTTCCCAAATGCATTCCACGTACATTATCAGCAAATATGTCATCACTATCTAAAATATATCGTCAAAATAGTCCATTCGACACACACAAACCCCGAAGCTTTATACTTTACCACAACTGTTGAAGTAATAATTACCAAAATAAATGATTAACCGGTCTAACTGAAAAATATCCCTCAACTGTATTACTTCAGCAATAAGACAACTATTCCTGAACTTATACTAACCAATATTATATGGGACAGTTAATATGGATAAGTTTATACGGAATAAAGGAACTTTGCTCCTGTTTTGAAAGTATTTAACAGTATTGTTAACTTATCGCGCGACATCAACGCCAGAATAGGCCTTAATTACTTTTTAACAGACAGAAATAACTATTTTTATTCCATTTCTATGAATAAATTTTATTATATATGTACAGATAGAGCACTGAATGATTTACTTCGTTATATGCTAAACATTATTTGTTAATTAGCAGTGTAGATATTATTATATTGTCGTGGTGACTATTTTTTATGAAGCAGTGCGTTGGTGGATACGGTTGTGGCATATTTTCCTTGTATAGTTGTGGCAAAATATTTCCAAGCACTCTCACAACAGTCCGTGGATTTTTTTTTTTTTAATTTTGTTCCTATGAGATATCCATTGTACTTAAGATCAAAAGTTTAATATTTATAAGGGGTAAAGTGTACAATTTACTACAAAAAAAACACCTCTCTTCTATCTAATTTGGGTTCTGAAAAAAATGAGGACGATTATATGAAAATTGTCGGAATAGTACTGTCTCCGATACTCGCTAAAGACCTCTTCGTTAGGTTCAGAAGAGGTTTGTAGTTCTATCAATTCCTTAGAATAAAGTATATTACTAAGATTATAAAAACTATACCTGATTTTTTTTTATTTTATTAGTAAAGATATCAAAAAATGCTCTCAGTATTATAACAATAGCTAAAGGGATCATAGAGATATTCTCCATCAATTACCATTTCAAATGATTATTAATTTAATGAATTATTAAAGGAAGCTAGTCGACTGTTCTACATATCATGGGTGATAAATATTGAGGACACAGCCATTATAAAATTTTTTTATTTGTGCCTACGTTTCAAACCAAACATGCGGGTCATCGTCAGGTTTGAGCACTGAAGGTTTTCATCCCTATATCCAACCCTCAACTCAACCTGGAGGGTCTACACTCAATTATTTTTATTTATTTACGCTAACGGGATTTAAACACTTGATATACAATTTTTGCAGGCGCCTTAACTCGACCATCCCGGCTCCTAAACAAGAAATTAAATAATAGCTTTAAAAATAAAAATAAAATAAAAACTATGCCAAACATCAAATTCAATTTTCTCATAATTGTAAATAATTAGTTACCTATCACCTTTTATCTATTTGACACTTGAAATATTGTTTTTATAAAAATGAATTAATTAAAAAGTGAATAATTTTGAGTTTAAAATATTAACTAAAACATTATGAACTATGGGTACCAAGTTAAAGTGTAGCAGTTGGTATCCGAGAGGACTAACTATCGATTAATCTTTAGTTGATTATGATGATGGCCGTGGAAACTACACCCAAGAGTGTCGACAAAAAATGTAGTTAAAGTTAACAATCTCAGTAGACCCCTTTTCTCGTATCCCAACTGTCACTAATTTAATTGAACTAGGGTAGGTCATTAGGGAAGTATGTACTTTTTCGTTGAAGTATGTTATGTAGATAAATTGAAATGACATCGAGAAGAAGACTTAAGCGAAGTTTTATTGAAATCGTTACATTCGTTTAGGCACTACAGTCTATAGCAACGCAGGTTTTTGGTCACCATCTTGAAAGGAAAAGACGGATAGAAATGTCGATGAAGGAGGATAATGCTGGAGTGACCTCTAATTTTAAATCCAAATTTGAAAAAAAAATCTGTCCAGTAGTTTCGGAGAAAATTCGCGAACGGCGGAAGAACAAAATATTTTTATTCGTTTTTTGAATTCTGAAACGTAAAACCTCAAATGATAAACATCTACCAGCTTATATATAGATATTTTATTTAAAATGAAGTACATATTTATAGATATATAACAAATTTAATAATTAATTTAACAAAATCAAATGTTTTGAAATTACCAAGAATAATTACTTATTGATACAATGTATACTGTCTCAGAATGAAAAGGGTCATTGCCCAAAATTTTAAATTCCGAATGAAGAGCAGAAGAGAAGATAGGGTAGATTAAGAAATACTTTTATATCATTTTCTGTTAAATAAGGAAATCCACTAATAAATTCATAATATCCAGGAAAAAGCTTTATTTTACACTTAAATATTTATTCCATGCTTTAATACACTTAAATGATCCAAGCATAAAATATATATAGAAGGGTAAAAAAAAGCTTTTTCCTCGATATTATTAATTTTATTATTAATATATACCCTTGAAAAATTTTAAAGATTAAAAAAATAAAATTCTACTAAAATATACTTGATGAAAACAATTATTACTACAACAGACTTAAAGTTTTTGACTAATCCAAAACTGAAATGAAGAAAAAATCTTTAAAGGAGAATTAATACTAAATGTTTAGAACACTATATCTTTGCAATACACAGTTAGATTTTTTTTCATTTTGTAGGGAATTCAAATATATTCTAAGCTTTCAAATACTCATATGTTTTTGAGAAATAATATATAAGGAGGTAAGAGGGATCCTAATCTCGTCACCATAGCGACAAACCATTTCACTTTTGGAATTTTCCCTCTGCAGCCAACCATTCATCCACTAAATCATTCATAACTCCTCAGGATCTTCTTCAAATTCGATGTTACTATATCCGGATAGCTGAATTATTGCTCTTCAAAGCCGTATGAATCGTTTTTTTATTCAATGCCTACATACGGAATAAAAATAAATTAAAACTGCTTATAGATTTTTATTTTTTATCTCGATTTGCAGCTTTTTGTGAAGGTTCTGTTTGTATCATTTTTTTTGTTCATGTGGACCTAAATTCCTACTAAATTTTTTGTAGATAGCTAAAGTTGCGATTTCTAGAAAAAAAATGAAAGGGAAAAATAGAGCTCTAAATTGATGAAATAGAGCTCTCATGAGTAATATAAACGGAATATAAGTGTAAACAAAAAAAGAAAAAGGAAGAAAAAAAAACTGTTATCGATTTCGATATTTTTTTTTTCATTTTGTAGTGAATTTACTAAGCTTTCAAATAGTCATATGCATAATGGGCCAAAAATTGCGTCCATCCGAGTTATTCCCAAATTATGAATTAATTGGTAACGTCTCGATTCCTTGAGACGGTACCATCATACGGTTTGAAACCTCCTACTTTTACATTCACTTTTATTCAAGTCCAGGTATAAAATAAGGATTCAAAATTTACGATTCGTGCACTCTATGTGGTATTCCCTTTCTATTGATACCTCATTATCAAAATCCACCACTCCTCAGAGCCGGAAAAGGAATATATATTTGAGAAATAATATATAAGATAACCTGCATGCATATTTTGCACTCAAGCTTCAGATTGAATATAGCAATTATTGTTTACTGAAACAGTAATTAAATATTTACCATAAAGTTGGATCTGCAATAATAACCTAGTATATTGAAAGTTGCCACCGCTTATATTTTAAGCTTATTTCCCTTTACGAGTTTACAAAGGGAAGTCATAGTGAATGAATCATTGAAGGAATTGAAAGCTTCAATATCACACAGAAGTAGAGGAGTTCACTGACCATTTTAGGCTACAATCAATGAAAGACATGGTGGATATGGACTGGCTAGTTAAGATCTCTCAGGAACAGTGAACACCCATTAAACTGGAGGGAGGCATCATCTTCAGGTCCAGAACATGTCCTTTGATGTCCGGCTTCGCCAGGATACCTTCCCGCCACTCCCAGGACATCCCTGTCCTTGCTACGCCAACTTTTAATTGTAGATGGCTTCTAGCACTGTCGCTGGGGAAATTACTACCATCTCTGGGGACGGTCCTCCCTCCCATACCCGAAGTCATCTTTCGAGAGTTTCTGCTTCGGTCCTGCCGATTAAGGGTTATCTGCTGCTGGCGCAACTTCGAGGAAACTCTGATCATTAGAGAAAAAGTTTTCGGCGGACCTCTATCTTTGGAAAAACAATAATTAGAGAGAAGAAATGGTTTAAGTTTAAGTCATCTACCACTGCAATTGTAAGAAACTATTCAAATGATGAAAAAAAGAAACTAATGGATTAAGCAATATTTTGCTGATCAGCAAAAATTTATTTTAGTGCAAACAAATATTTTTTGACAGATCTGAAATTTTCCATCAGCAAATTGCTTTTTTTGTCTTTTCTTTTTTTTTTTTCAAAAAGCAAATCTGCGCTCATATCCGTGTTATGTAGGGCTCAAGTAAGAAATTCTCTTGGACGTCTAAGAAAAGGTGTCGGAGTAGATGTACGGAATTCTGTTGAAAAAAATGCCCCCCCCCCCTCCTACCCAATACTCCGAAGAAAAAAAAATCAATGACAATTAATCAACACCAATAAATAAATTATGCTAAAATCAATTAAGAAAATAGAAAAAGTCGACTAGATGGCTAAACTATGGTTCATATTAATGAAATTTTAGTTTATATTCAAAGACAATCATACGTAACAACATATGTGCACCCTTCCATTTTTATGTAAAAATTTATTACATATCCCACGGCGAACTTGAAGCATCGGAGAATCGAGAGTTCATCTTGCAGCCTCAAACATTTAAATAAAAATATGGAATAAATTCAATTGTTTTAATAGTCCGTGGTACAGACCCCTTTTTATGAAATTATTAACATCCGCCAGAAACTTCATAAACAACGTCATCTCATCGTAACATACAAATATTTTATTTACGAAATTTCTCGGAATTGGGGCGTTGGAAGGGGACAAATAACTCAAAAAATATACTATTTATAGTTGATGTAAATGCTGTTGTAGGAGATAAAAATTGATACTTGACATATAAAGCTGTGATTTTCTTTAATAGAAAATAAAGTGAGCTATGGGTGATTTTCATATTAATTTAGTTTCTAATATACAATTAATTATAAATCCTAAAAAAAAAAACAAATCGTTACCATATTTCGAGCAAAAATATGGTGTTTTAAGTATTTTTCAGATGTTCTACTGCAAAGCTTATAGGTATCTTTTGTTTTGGTCTTTGATTTTTCGAAATTGTTACATCAACTGATGAAATATTGTCTATTTTTCTTAGCAAATTACAAGCGAGCCGTCAACCTCAAGGTAGCCGTCAGGGATTGGTCGGACTAGTTCCACCTCCACCAGTACCAGTAGCAAATTACTAATGATGAAAAAAAATATCTAGGCCAATATCAGCAATCATCTTTTATTTATTTTCCCTCGTGTTACAATGAATGTAATGTTACATTTTTTGTATAATTGTTTGGAAATAATAAACCATTGTGTAGTAATTTGCAATATTTTTACAGGTGTTTTCGTCTAGTATTTCAATTAAAACCGATTTCTCCTTGTAATAAATACTTTTCATTAAATTATTTTCATATTATATTGTCATTTGTTTACTTTCCAATATACTATGCAAATTATTCACAAAAGCCGACTAGTATAACACATTTGTCCTAGAGACAGATTGTAATATTTTTCAATAAATAAGTTTAAAAATTAAAAAAATTCAGTATAACATAAACATTCTAATATAATAAGGGTAGCCACCCCAACAGTTAAAGTAAAATTCCCTGACTTTTAACTGATATTTTCCTATTTAATGATGTTTTCCCTGACAATATACCAATATGTCTGGGGACACCAATATTGAAACTGTATAATTTATAACTAAATTTATTTAATATATATGAATGAAAATTGAGTACAAAATTATTTTAGTAAGAAAAAAAAAATCAGCCTTTTAAGTAACAAATATAATGTTTCAGAGGAAGAATTTTTTTTTGAGCTTGATTAGGATTTTTTTTTTTAAAACTAAACTTTTAGTAATTTAATTTTATAGCTTTTATTTTATTTTCATAAACTGAGAGGAGATAAATGTTGATACTGGACATATAAAGGTCTGATTTTGGTTTATTATTTTTAATAATCAACCATTGTGATCGACCAAAAACTTACAAAACTTAACCCCCACTTAAAATTTGAGGTTTCACGTTTCAGGATGCGTAGAATGAAAATGTTTTGTTCGTCCGCCGTACGCGAATTTCCTCCGAAACTACTGGACCGATTTTTTTTTTCAAATTTGGATTTAAAATTATAAGTCACCCAAGCATGATCCTCCTTCATCGACATTTCTACCAGTCTTTTCCTTTCAAGATGGTGACCAAAAACCTACGTTGGTATAGATTGTAGCTCCTAAACAAATGTACTGCGTTCAATGAAACTTCGCTAAAGTCATTTTCTCGACGCCCTTTAAATTTATCTATATAACATACTGCAACGAAAAGAAGTTACGAGGGATGGTAAAATTAAATTCCGAATAACTCGAAAAGGATACACTTATATGGTGTTTTAAAAGTTTACGGAATTTCCTAAAAAAAAAAACAAAAAAAAAACCTTGCAAGCGGACAGTTATATATCCTTATATCCTACTCCAAATGTTATATCCTTTGTTTGGTTTTTAAATTTTTAATGTGTTACTGAAGCAATGCTATTCTTTTTTAACATATTACTAATGATTAAAAAAAAAGTTTAGTAATTGGAATCACCTTTTATTTATTTTTCTTTGTAACTAGGAAGGTAATGTTACTTCAGATGTATACTTGTTTGGAAATAATAAACCATTGTGAAATAATTTGCAGCGTTTTTTCTATACAATAAAGTGGGCTAATAGCGATTATAATATTAATGCAGTTTCTCATAAGGAATTTAGTTTCTTTATTTCATGCATAATAATTATCCATATGACACTAACTGTGACATTTCTCGCTAATAAATTTTCTTTTAATAAGCTCTATAGGTCGAACGAATGTACGCTTGCCAGCCAGATCTTGACCCAGATCTATGTATTACATATATTATTAATATATATAATATAATAGTATTGGTATGTTTTTCTCTTCAAAAAAGAACAGTTTCAAGTTCATTCTGCTTAAATTTTATTCAGTGTCCTTTGATTTCAATATAACGACCACTGCCATTTTTGACAACCATAGATGGATGAATATAAAGACCGTGGTTGTTCATAACGTCATTATGAACGACATTCACACTATATTTATTACCAATTTGAAAAAACATATGTATGTAATAAAAAAAATACCTGACTTTTCTCTGTCTTGGAAATTCCCTGACTTTTTAAATTTTTCCTGTTCGGTAGCCACCCTGATAATACAAAAATTGCTTTTAAGAGTTAGGAAAGTTCAGAACAAGAGTCCATTATTATCATGTGAAGTAGAAAATCCAAGGAACCCTCTTCCTTTCGATTTCAAATGAACACTTGCCTCACCGATCAGATTCTGTCAGACCGAGCGTGACCTAGGCCTGGTGATAAGGTAACAATGAGCCGGAACGAGCAATAAAGTACACAGGCTGAGAGCAGATAAATCGACCGCTGATTGGACCAGTGTGGATCGCACTGGGAACAGGCGGCACTCGGAGCACACGTGACCCACAGCAAACAGGACACGTGGCCTTTAATGGCAGAACCAGCCACTCACCAATGGTCGACTTACTAATCACCTTTGACTCACTCCACACAGTAGTCAAACCAGGCAACTGCATTACGAAAGGCAATCCAACCGAGGAAACATCTCACGGTACGTGTACTCTCCGAACCTTCCGACTATTGACCATGTGATAAGAAAGATTTTTTATTGAGAAATACAACATTTTGACACGTGAACAATAATTGTAGTGAGGTAAGCCTACATTCACACTAATATAGATAAAATAGATGCGAAATAACGACTAAATAATAATCAAAAAGCATATGCAATAAATAAAAATAAATTTGGAAGATTTGGAAACAGTCGTGAGCACCAGAAGACTGAGGTTCTGTGGGCACATGTTCAGGATGAATAGTGAAAGACTGAAAAAAAAAATTGTTGACAAAGTTTGCAGCTATAAAAGCATGGAGGCATATGTAAAACAAATAAAAGAGGAACTAGGCAGGCTAAAAATCACGGATAAAAATTGTTTGGATATGTCCCTAGAAAACTTTTTAGGGAAAAACTGAAAGGAGTTGGGGTTCTTGTAGGTGGGAGGGAGAAAATGGACTAAGGAAGAGCGAGAGGAACAGTCCAGGAGGATGAGAGAGTATTGGAGTAAGAGGGAGTGAAGAGGAAACGGAAATGATCTTCGCGTGGTCCTTGCTGGCCGGTTCGTGTAAAAAAAAATAATAAAAATAAAAGTATTTAAAGATAAGTAAATAACAAACAGACATACTAACAGTATTTACAACAAGACAATATTTATAAGAAGCTTGTCCTTCCCACTATTGAAGGAAAATCAGGACTCCAGGAGATCCCTCTCCTAGCCGCGTCGATAGTGCTTGAGCAAGTGAAGATTGAGCGAGAGCTCTTTAGCCACATACACTTATATCTCGAGTGAAGAATCTGGTCATTGCCAAAACTCCAATAAATACAAACAACGAACAGTCGCGAAGCCACTGCCGTTTTAACCTTTTAGAAGGATCATAGACATGGATGGTACTAGATAGCGATTAAGCAAGAGGATTTGGATGATACGTAAGGATATTTCTAACATTATTATTCAAAGGATGAATAAATTTTACAATTTCGAGCAACACTTCAAACCATTTCAGTTCAAACAACTTTATAGCATTTTAACTTATTTTGACATCACACAACGGCTGTAGCTATTTTCTTATTAATTTCTATAGGGACATTATTTCATCAATAATAATATTATTATTTCTGCAAAATGTTCACTTCATTTTCTGCTCTGTATCTTCCAACTCTTTTATGTTACGCTTGTTCTCACGGGAAATAAAAACGAGATAATTCCCAGTATCCCACAGAGCCACTCTTTAGTCACTCTTGCCAGTCATATGGGCTATATAGGAAAATGAATTTTTTTAAGTGTTTGGTAGAGTTCTGGTAGCGTATTGAGTTATTTAAAAATAAAAAATAAAACTTTTCTCTAATATTATTGTTACAGTTAAAAATTAAAGATTGAATATTTTAAAAAATAAAATAAAACGTTTTATATTACAATAAGAATTGAAACGTAATACACTAATGAACCTTCAGGGTATAGATGAAATAAATAAACAAATATTTTCCAGCTTATGTCAATAATAATCAGGCTTTAAAATACCTTCTAATTGGGTTTCATACGAGTTTAATTAAGCACTGAACAAACAACTCCATGATTCCCAATCGTGTTAATCATCAATAAACGCTGCTGATAAAATTCCGCAGATTTATATATTGTTTTAATAAATTATTGTTTAACTAATACAATTAAATTGCGGATTATTTCAATGTATTCACCTATCCACAAATAGTGCACAATGACCATAATCATTCGAGAATGGCTCAGCATTTTTTGGCCAAGTACGTTGAGTCAGAATATCGATTCTTGTGGTTCCTCGTTCATATAAGCATTATTCACTTCTAGTGTATCGATCCAGACTAAAGCTAGTGCAATCGTCACTCATATTGAGTATTATTTTGGCATGTTGTAATATGATAACCCTTAATTTATTTCCCACAGGTTTATCATAAAGCTTTTGTTTTTATAGACAGTAGACTTTTCAAACTTAACTTGTTTTTAGATATATGTATATATACTTTACACTCAGACTATTATATGATTATGAATACCTAAGAAAGTTCCAGTAGAACTATTATCGTCCTGACAATATCGGAGATTCATTAATTTCTTTTGAAGTTTCTTTGCTATTCTTGAATTTTTCAAGGATCTTCTAGCAATCAGAGTAGACAGACAGTTGTACTTATTGTGTGAAAATTTGGTAAAAGTGAAAAAAAAAAAACATTTGATAGTCTCCACTGCTAAACTAAACTTTTTAATATAAATAAGTTTAAGGTCAGAAAGATAATTTTATTTTACTATTATGTTTTTATGAATTTATGTAAATATTGTACCATCCCAATCCTTTTGTTTCTAACCTTGCTTCCTATTCAATTCCTGATAAGCCTCTGAGGCGTCTGAAAAGGAGATGTGCAGGTGATCTCCTAATATAGACATATTATTAGAGTGCTACCAATGGATAGTTTCTCAACATGTGTCTCATGTCATTATATCCATGTGCGAATTTACTAGATGTATTTTTTGTACACAGTTGTAAATATCATATAAATAAATAAATAAATAAAATGTAAATATTGTGTTTATTAATTATTGAAGGAAGGATGTAGACTGTATATCATATGATAATAGTAATTTTAAGATTTTTTTTGTAGCCGACATTTCAACAGAAGAATGGGGTTCATCATCAGGGCATGTTAGCAATGATGTAAGAGATTTTAACACCTCCAGTGCTGTTAATATGTAATACTTCACTAATAATAAAAATGACTGCGTCCTGGTTATTAATCACCTATTGTGTTTATAATTAGAAATTAAAGGAACTTTTTTTATTTTTATAAGTACATATCATTTGTTGTTTTTTTCATTATAAAATAACATAGGTTTTAGAAGTACATTAACACCCACAGTTAATCTGGTCGCAGTACCTAGGTCGAAAACTGTGGTCAATAAGACGTTTGTAACTGTACATTCATATTAAAATCACTAAATCGAAAATCTCATATGCCAACTTTTTTTTATTAGAAAAAAACAGTTTGTACAGAATAAACGTTTTATATTACATGATGATAATTAAGAGTTTAAATCGGAATCGAATGAAAAATTTCTTTTTTAAAATATTAAATTTATATTTTTGATGAGCTCAAATGGACTATGCCATATTCAAAGCCAACGAAATATGAAAATCATTAATTACCAAAACACTAAATACGAGATTTCAAACCTTAATTAATGAAATTAACAATTAGCAATTTTAGAGGTAATAGTATTTATTTCCAATAAGTTATATGAACAAATAGAAAACATTATTAAATTTTATATTGTACAATAAACGGAGGGAGAAAAAAAATTTAGTGTATGAACGAAAACCTATGTCACAAACAGCGTTGCCAAGAATATAAATATAAAGTAGGGAAATTAGGTAGCATAAAATACTTGTAATATAAATTACGTCTTTAAGGAAATTATACTGCCACCACTTTCTAATTTCATTTACTATATAAATTTATATTGACAAAATGATAAATATTTTGAAGGATTTTTTTTTTAATGGAACAATTTATAGATATAAAGCTTATATCAGGGACATTATCGTTATCAACTATTGTCTAAAAAGTAAAATTTTACAGTGATCTAAAAAGTACTTGTATTAAAAATAAAATAAAATTTCAAAAAATCAGATCACGATTGTTATGGTATTAATATCTGAATAGGAATTCAGAAGAGGATTAGCGGGAAACAGATTTTGACTAATTATAAACAAGAAGCCATTGAGTATAATATAATGACTAAACAGTAAACTGGAGACCCCCCAACTCCTAGGGATATTGTAGTAATTAGCTATCCAGGATCGATTCTCAACTCGATGAGGGCTAATGAGGGAACGATCGTGTTTACCAGAGCGGCCGCAAGGCGGCGCCGTATAACTCCCTCCATCTCCCGCCGGCGGGAACAAATGTAATTAACACTAACACTGGCCCCGCCAAAATGAGTTTGCTCTAGACAGCCCCTTCCCCCGGTGCGCTCTCAGAGTCCACTGGAGTACTATCAATAAGAAACGCTTCTACAATTTAATAGAAGAAAGAAAAATAAATTTTATTCTGGATCATTTAGTCCCCTTAGAATAATTATAATGAACGAAAAATTGAAAATTGTCTGGCATTATAAAAAAATAAGAAAAAAATAGCTAACATAAGTAACAGTAACATAACAGTCAAATGAGAGTGACAGCTCTTTTATATAAAATTTTATTTTTATTACATTTAAATTTTATTTATTACATTTTATTATGTATTAGGAAGATAGATTGCTAATGAGGTGAAGGAATAAATGTTGTTTAAATGAGGTTAAGGAGGAGGATGTGCATATAGATAGATAGGTAGAGAATTAAAAAAAAAGGTAGCACGCATGACAAAGGATTGTATGAGAACAAATAAATTTATGGACTGGAGTCTTTCGTGTTAAACGAATGAACAGAGAAAGAAGGAGTAAACAAATTAAGAAAATAAATGGCTTTTTGATTGGAAAGGTTCGGAAAAAGGATACACCTAGGAAATATGGCGCCGGAAATCTGGATAAAGCCACTTCAACTCAGCATACCAACTGGAGACGTGGGAGCGCCTGGGAACTTTAAAGATGAATCGAATGAAAAAAATCATTAATAATTTCAATCTGATCTTAAGCCCACCAGACAGTCCACTGTTTTCAAGGCAGCCATAATCGAAGTGAGGAAAGATGAGTGAGAAAACTAGCAGTTGGCGAGTTTTTAGAAATCACGGTATCACAGGAATCGTTTTAGAGTAACAATAGATTTTCGGATAATTTGGGAGGTAAGATTTTTCCAGGAGAGGTATTGATCGAAAATTACTCCGAGATTTCTGACAGAAGTATGGAAACGAATAAGTAGTCCATTGAGGTAGAGTAGGGGATATTATGGAATGGAATTAATAAGATGCTTGGAACCAATGAGAATGGCTTTAGTCTTCTGGACTTTCAACTTTAAATCATTACTCGCTGCCCAAGTAGTAATAATGTTTATGTCTTTTGTAGTCTTTAGATCGCCTCAAGCATCTCAGTAGAATAAATACAACACTGATAAGAGAGACAGAGTAGATCGGCCTACAAGTAAATGAGGATAAAATAAAATATATGATTATAAGCCGAAAATTCCATAACAGGATCTGCGTAGAAGAAAAATCATTTCCGAGATTAGAAAAATTCAAATACTTCGGCTCCACAATAACCTCAATGAATGACCAATGGATAGAATCCGGGTTTTTAGGAATCACAGGAATTGTTATAGGGTAGCAATAGATTTTCGGATAATTTGGGAGACATGATTATTCCAGGACATTATTGATCGAAAATTATTAATAAATTTCAGTATCTTACAAATAGATTTACGGGTCTGTCAGGTTGCCTAGTAATTTTGAAATACCTGGAAAAGGTATTATGATTTAGAATCATTAATTGTTTATATGAAGTTAACAGAAAAACATATCGTACACTTTTGCTCGATTTAAACCTGAAGGTATATAGTTGTTAATATCAATTATATTTATCGATAGAATAACTCATGAAGTGTATAAAATTATTATAAATCATTTTATACATAAAAGATAGTTTCACTAATTATAAGTCCACGATGTTCTATACTTTACACTACTGCACTTTACAGTGGAAAAGCCATCAAGTTACTTAATGGAATTCTAGTACTCTAAATAAGGTTAATGTACAACACCAAAATTCACTATCCGGTATTTAATGACTTCTTTAATTAGATTAATTGATCATATGGTTAATAAACTAATCAAGTGAGGCATGTCTAACTCACATTCCATTGCATCACATTAACCTTGCACTTGCAAGGTTATAAAATTAGGTGTTTTGTTTGACTATGATAGTCTGTAAAAAGTCTCTATCAGTTTTTTTTTCATTTTTATTCATTGCTACGAATATGTTAAGTATATTAATTAATTGTCGGAAAGAATGTTACTTAATGACTTTTCGCAGTAAACCGACGATACATAAACAAATGTAATAATAATAATAACCTTTATTTGTGCATACAATGAAAAAACAATGGATAAAAATATACAAAATCTCTTATATGTACAAAATCAACTTAGTTGAGGTTTTGAGTTCGATTTCTTTCTTTTTTTTTTTTTTTATATTTAACTTTCTTGTAACCACACTAGGTAATGAACCTGTCCCATCCTTTTCCATTCTTTCCTCTCCAATGCTACTCTCTTCCAGGCTGCTCCCCCGCAGGTCTTCTTCATCTCCTTGTCCCAGTCTGTCGGCGGGCGTCCTCTCTTCCTCACGTGCTCTCTTGGATACCAATCCATAAACTGCCTGGTCCATGTTAATTCATTCCTCCTGATTACATGTCCGGTCCAGGTCCACTTCCTGATGAGCACTTTTTCCACAATATCTGGAAGGTCAGTCTTAGCTCTGATCCATTTGTTTGTTTTTCTATCCCTTCGAGTTATCCCCAGAAGATATCGCTCCATTCCTCTGACGGTTATCCTCAATTTGTGGCAAGTCTTCTGGTCAATTGCCCATGTTTCACAACCATATGTCATGACAGGAAGTACTGTGCTCACCCAAAGTTTTCTCTTGACCTCTGAGCTCACCGAGGATCTATATATATCCTTAAATTTGAAGAGTGCGCGCCATCCCTGGGTACATCGCCTGATTATTTCTTCATTTTGTCCTTTAATTGAGATAAGGTGCCCAATATATAGAAATGTATCTACTTTCTCTATATGGTGTTCGCCTATTTTTATATCTCCCTCAACGTTCACTGACATATAATTGCATTTTTTATAATTTATTTTCAGTCCTATGTTTTCTCCAGCCTTTATTAATTAGTTTGCCATCGTTAGGATTTATAAACAAATGTAGATACGATTAATTGTTTTTTTTTTAACAATAATTAATATTTCAACAAGAAAACAAAAAAAATCATACAGGTCTTATATGGTTTTACTTATTATGACTATCTAAAAAAACATAACTAAAAAAAAAGGTTGCCATTTTTGTCCATAGTTTTTAAAATATTTTTAAGCCAAAGAATGGTCCTTTATCTTTGTTAAATAAGATTAAAAGGTCAATATTATCTTCACTAACTGATACAGGATTTAATTTTTGGGAGAAGACTTGGGCCCGAAGGTTTTTTTTTATATATATATGAAATGGTGTTTAATGTTTCTATTTCCGACGCAGATCCTGTCCACATATCCTTTTCAACTCAGTACCTCTTCCCATCTCAGACACAGTTCGGTATCTTGGATTCCTTTTAGACAAAAGACTAACATGGAACCCACATACCAGACTTCAAAGACAAGAGCTTAACCGACGACTTGGCCAGTTATACAGACTACTTAACAGAAAATCTAACCTCTCAATTGAAAACAAACTATTAATATACAAGACTATACTGAAACCCATCTGGACCTACGGACTTGAACTGTGGGGGACAACTAAATTATCGAACATCAAACGCATCCAATCCTTCCAGTCTAAAATCCTCCGTATAATAGGCAATGCTTCTTACTATGTTACGAACAAAACCTTACATCATGACCTTAACATCCCTTATGTCCTTGACGTTATTCCATCCCAATTTTCAAATTTTCATCAGAACCTAACCTCATCCTATCCCTTAGCACAATCCTTATCTAGTTCCAGTCATCCCTACAATCCTCCTCGAAGGTTGAAGCGGCAGTGGCCTCGAGATCTTTTGTAAAGACGTCATTGGAGTCCTGGCAATGGCCAGCTTCTCCACTCAAGTCATGAGCGTATGTGGCTTTAGTGCCCTCTCTCAATCTCCACTGGATTCCCATCCTAGTGATGCGGCTGAGAGAGAAGCGCTGGGATCTCTTGGAGTCTTGCCTTGTCCTCCACACGTAGGGGAAAAGGCCCAACTCGGAGCTCCCTCGGCTGACTGTAAATATTGTAAATAAGTTTGAATGTGTTTATATTTATTATTTTTTATTTATTTATTTATTTATTTTTAGTTTTTAATTTAATGTTATATCAGTTTGATGTATTCTGTTACTCCAAGTTTTATTCTATTTTATTTTCTTATAATCTTGTATATATGGTATGATTGTACTTCATTCATCATAAATACTCAATGCCCTTAATTGAGGCGAAATGTATTTTTTCTTTCTCTCAATAAAAAAAAAAAAAAAATTGTTTCTTTTAGTGCTATCAAATTTAATTACACGAACAATAATACTTTTAGAGATAATTTTTTTATAATTCTTTTATATGAGTCCGTTATATTTTACCATTTGGGGGTTGATGGGAGGGGGGTGAGAAGGGGAGCTTCAGCTTGAAAGCCCTCCCCCCCCACCATAGATCGGCCTATGATAACATTTGATGTCGGATTGGTTTTTAATGTCCAAGAAATTTGTTTGATATTTCTATTTGAAGTGCCGTTTATCGCTTGTTAGATATCTTATATGGTGAATTTTTAATTTTTAAAACTATATTTATTGATTAAGTAGACTTTTTCCTGAAAATAACTTGATAAAACTCGAGAATAGTTTGAACTAAAATTTATGCAACATAAGCGTAGAGGAGGCTCGAGAAAAGTCGGGCGCACTCGGTAGTTTCTGATTTAATAGTTTTTAATCAACGACACCTTAATGTCTCCTTTAGTTAATTATTAAATTCGTTCAAAGCTTATATTTGTCTATTTTTATAACGCTACAATGTAAAATAGCTAATTATTTTTAAGATAAATAAAATTAAAAGTACTTTAGAGAAATAATTTTTTTTAAAATAGGCATTTAAGCCCCATTAGGAAAATAAAATCTTACTGATATAAAAGATCGCTTGATTTTACTAAGATAATAAGCCGTTTTCGAAAAAAGAAAATTAAAAATGTGTAAAATCGTTTATATTAGGTGTCACTTACGATAAGTCGATTTAAGGAGAAAAGTTTATGTAATTCAAGGTATATACATTACTTAAATTTGTAATTTCAGTTCAGTAAGATTTATTGAGCTAGGCTCTGTTTTATGGACTCAGCTATTTCAGTTGAGAACTCGGATTCATATTTTTTTCACAATACCATATATTTCATGCATAGTTAAAACAGCATTAAATTAAAAGAAACACCTTGCAATAAATTCACTTTAACCAGTTATCAACTACTCCAACATAAGAGTAAGATAAAATAATACTTATTAACACCAGAGTGGTATAGTAATGAACCATACCATTTTTTTTTAAGGATTATATTGATTTTGAATTGATCCAATTAATAAACTATACCATCTTCCAAGTAACATAATCCATTTGCATTTGCTGAACAAGTTCGATCTTATTTAACTATCGATATTTAATTGTTTGGAATCGAATGAGAGAAAAGGGCAGGTAGGAGACAGAAGATAACGGTCGAGGCGAGTGCCAGAGCCAGATTTTAATCAAAGCGCGTCCATTTATTCTCATAGAGACTGCTTCGCCCCCCCCCCTTCTTATGCTTTAGCGCCCCCTCCCGTTTTAAATAAATTGCCCCCACAAATCCTGCCTCGACCCGGGGCTTTTTCTTCCCTCTTTGTGTCACTGTTAAGGAACGGGCTAAAGATCTGATTTAGAGGCGGGGGAGCAACAGTAGCTCTTTTAACTTAGATTATTATTTACAAACTTTGTATTAATTTTATGTATAAATTGTATTTACGTGAACATATGAATCATTTTTGAAGAATTCTCTTACTTTATTCGTTGTTTGTTTTTTCTTTCTTACTACCGAAAACAAGAAAGCTATGTATTAATGTAGGAGTTTTATAATAGTAAATAGTTCATCATCAAATGTTATAATCTTTACTATTATTATAACAGCACTGTACCCTTCTCTCTTTCAAAAGTATCGAAAATCACAAGAACTCTCAAACTGATGGCGTAAAAAACTATAATAAAGATATACGAGACCTGGACATTAAACTAGAACGAAGTATTGAAATATTTAAGACAAAAATCATTATTATCATTAATAATTATTAACACATGGAGGACCAATAACGTATTGCTTATAGAAACTGGTCAATGAATATCTGAGCAATGCATCAGGAAACTTCTAAAATAAGAATGAATGCCTCAATATTAGACAAGATACTACGTGAAAAGCCATGATAATAGATGCAAAAAGATGCAATAGAACTGAATACTGATAAATGGGATAACAGTTTAAGAAAAGCAAAAATGGAGAAGGGGTTCATGAAGAGGGATTCTGCAATCCGAAAAGGAAAAACAAACTTTTAAAAGTGTGCAGACGAGTGGGTTCAACCTTTTCAAAACAAAAATTAAACAAAGCAAGAATCACATATCAGTTTAAGCGAAACAAACATAGCGGGGTTTGTGAATTACCTTAACCTATTATATGAGAAGGAGTTGATCGGGGGGTGGAGTCAAACAAATACTAAATTACAGAAATAGTATTATTTAATTATTATGCCGACGTTTCGACCCACCTTGCAGGTCTTCATCAGGGATACAAAATATAAATGGTACATGGTGAAAATAAAATAAATGAATGATAAGTAGATATTAAATAAGAAAAAGTTGTCTGATAAAGAAATAATAAGATGATATCAGAGATATAGTGGGTGACAATGTAGTTAGAATATCAAGTATCATATATATAGAAGATACAAACAAAAATAGAAAATAATTATGAATAAAAATAGAAAAACAAAGGATTTTTTTCAAAATATAAAAAAAAAACTTTCAACTATTAACCTAGTTCTATTTTTTAAAAATTCGTGTATTATCAGTTGTCTTTTTTTTCTGTGTCCTAGTTTGTTGTTACAGACGCCGCGCTTTTAGAAAAACTTCCTTGGTTAATAAACTTTAAGTCCTTGTTCATTAGGTTTGAGCTCTGTGGCAGATTAAGCTCGGATTATCGATTCGAGTTTTATAAAAACAGCTTGTGATGTGACTATGCGAAATGAAATATCAAATTTCAGTTAAAATAAATAAAATTCTGCTCAATATTTCTGGTAATAAAACTGCCTCACGTATATAGATAGCTTTTGGTATGTTGTTTTATTATTGGAAGTTTCAAGCTTACAAAATCGCTGTCCGCAGATTTTTTTTTTCCGATACTACTTGACAGATTACTTTTAGATTTGGTATAAATATCAGAGAAAGAAGCTGGAAAAAGTCAAGTTGTATACAGAATTTTTATATATAGTTTCTTTTTATACAAAAATGTGACCTTGAAAAAATATATACAAACATTTATTTTCAATACGTTATCTGAACGGAATGGAACCAAATTAAAAATTTAGATTCGTTTGAGGTCCACTATTCACGTTCACAATAGAATTTATGTCAACACTGAATAAGGACATTAAGAGGACAAAAATACAACAATAAAAATAAAATTATTAAATCTCTGTTCTGAATTTATTCTTTGTTAGTCGAGAAAAATTAAAATATATATTGTTTATATCTGAGGTCTCCTGGTATTTCTATGTTCCATTTCAGTATGTACTATATTACAGAAAAAGTTAAGTTGTATACAGAATTTTTATATATAGTTTCTTTTTATACAAAAAATGTGACCTTGAAAAAATATATACAAACATTTATTTTCAATACGTTATTTGAACGAAATGGAACCAAATTAAAAATTAAAAATTTAGATTCGTTTGAGGTCCACTATTCACGTTCACAATAGAATTTATGTCAACACTGAATAAGGACATTAAGAGGACAAAAATACAACAATAAAAATAAAATTAATAAATCTCTGTTCTGAATTTATTCTTTGTTAGTCGAGAAAAAATTAAAATATATATTGTTTATATCTGAGGTCTCCTGGTATTTCTATGTTTCATTTCAGAATGTACTATATTACATATCATGATATTCGGGGTATTCATACACTTATAAATGCTTAATATGCTACCATGGCTAAGCATTTAGCACAAATTTTGAATAAATGGTACTTACTCTATCTATGCTAACGTGCATAAGTGTTATTAGTTAGAATAAGGTTATACCTCTACTGCACACAAAGTTTACGAATTCTTGATTGATCTACTAACGTTATTTTTTGGGGGGCTTTAAGATTTTGGACAAAATCCTATTTTGCCACAAATTTATATTTTTTGTTTATTATTTTAATCAATGAACCATTGTAATCGAAAGAAAAAAATTCTAAAATTTAACACCTCAGGTTTCAGGAGATGTAGAATTCGAAAATTGCCGTCCGCGCATTTTCGCCGAAACTATTGAACCAATTTTTTTTAAAATTTGGATTTAAAGTTAGAACTAACCCGATGATGATCATCCTATATCGACATTACTATCCGCCTTTTCTTTTCAAGATGGTTGCCGACAAATCTGTGTTGCTGGCTGTAGCGCCTGAACGAAAGTAGCAATTTCAAGGAAACTTGGCTAAAGCCTTCTTCTCTATGCCCTTTAAATTTATCTATATAACATACTTCAACGAAAAGAAGCTGGGAAAAAAGTTACTAGGGGTGGTAAAATTAGATATCCGAATAACTCAAAAAGTACACACTTTTTTGTTGATGTTGTTTTTGATTTTTGAATGGTACTGGCGTAATGCTATTTTTGTTAAGCAAATTACTGATGATGGAATAAAAAAGTTTAGGCCAATAATAGGAATCCCTTTTTTTTTTAATTTTCTTTGTTACAAAGAAGTTATTTAGATGAATTATTGTTTGAATAATGAACCATTGTAAATAATTTGCAGCGTTTTTAAGTATTGAAGCCGTAATTTTCTTTTTTGAACTTTTACAGTTGATTGTGTCCTTCACGATCTTGCTACTTTATTTGGTGCCAACCCTCTTTATTCTTCCTCCTCTCTTTGCTAAAATGCTTAGAAGATATCAACAAATGTATTGGGTAGTCGGCTTCGTCGCATATCTTATAATTTGTATTTCCATGGTTGGTTCTCAACCTAATTCAATTTTTACCTCACTTTTTTTTCCAAAAATATTCCAATAGAGGCGAACCAGCTTTTAAAGATATTTTTGAGTGGATTAAATAGTGATTTTTGCTTTACTTTGAGACTTCCATTCATATAAATTCTGCCACTGCTTGATAATTGATTTGCTTAGTGAACGGAGATTAAATAATTTAAGGAGGTACTAAAATCTTACCAATAACCATTTGCTTTCTAATAGAATCGTAAGATATCACGAAACTGGGAAAAATAAGATGGCCTACAAAGATATTGTACAGTTTGGCCGATACGACCTCGGTATTTTGACATGTTAGGAATGGAGGTTACGCCAATCGGCCAAATATCTTTGTATTGTAAGTCATCTTTTTCTCGATTTTATGATCAAGTTATCTGATGATTCAAGGGAAAAGAAAATAGTTATAAACTTCAGATTGAAAACAAGCCATTTTCGAGAATTTTAGAAAATAAAAAAGTTGTGGATTACGATAAGATGAAGTTTTAGACGAATATTAATAATTTGATAAAACGAGGTCTGTATAGTTTTTACAAGCTATTACTATGCTAGGGCGACTATAACGTCTAAATTTTGAAACCGGTTATTTTTTCCTATCCTATTATTTTTTTACAGTGTGGGGTTGCTCAGTGGTTGGGTACTGAGCTTCCAATGTTAAAGGTCTCAGGTTCCAACCTCGGCTCATGGCAGAAAATTTATTTATTCTGTTTCATTAGCTGTGGGGGTATCCTGGGTCGGGAGACCCTCCTGGGGCACACCCAGCCTCTGTAAAGTGGGAACCCTTAATTAAATAATTGACTAAGGGGATAAACCTGGCGGTTGAGTGCGATGTCGGTCAAATCACCTCCTTGCACAACCATTGACCTAGAAACAGTGAGTGCTTTCTCTAAGCAGTACTGAACCCAAGACCCTTCATGGGTTGTAGTGGTACAGGTTTTTTTTTTTTTGGTTTTTTTCAGTTACTTATATTAATGTTGTAGTACGAGTTTAAGTATCAAAACTGAAATTTTTACTTCTCAATGATTTATTTTTTTTCGTTAAACTAACTAAAAAAAATAAGACAAAACCTTTATTTTATTTATATAGATGTTTTTTAACCTATAAAAATATGTTTATTATTAACATTTACTATCAACATTAACCGAGATCTCTAGACAAATTACTCAAGAATTCATAACTTTGGTTCTACTCAATAATTTGTTTTCATTTAAAGCCTATGTTTTAAGTCAAGCAAACCTTAATATAATGTGAAAATTTCAAAAGTCTACAATAGGCCATTGCTGAGCTAGCCCCTGACAAAATTTCGTTTCTATGCGGACATACAGACAGAATTTTTTAAAAAGTGGATTTGGTACCTGCAATGTATGAAACGAAAAGATATCACAAAACGGGTTGATTCTATTCAATGTACAGACAAAACCTTTATTTTATTTATATAGAATAGTAGGCCCGTGCGGAAAATTCGCACAGCATATTGTTATAAAATGCCAAATTAATAAGAAAATAAAATAATGCAACGTATCAAAAGATAAAGGAATCAATTGTTACTTTACCGATAAATATAATCGACAAAGGAAACAAAATTAATTTATATCTTCATTTTTGTTTGGAACCGACATATTTACAAATTTCAATAAGCTGCATCTTTGCAAAAAATTGTCCGATTTTATTCCCCCCCCTTCTGTAGATAATTTAGTAATGTTTTATATAATCATGGACATAACCACGGGGAGAGTGTGTAATTTTATAGTTATTCATTAACTTATTCATGAAAGTTATCCATGGCTCGCGAGAACCGGGAAAATGGATCTATAATACCATTTATGTACACAAACACACATACATATACCACATGATAGATAGTAGACGTCTGCAAAACAAATAGATGACAATTTTACTATTTCGTCCAAAAATATCAAATGCCCTGGAGGGTTGATGAAAGCAGCAGATCGCTCCCACTCCACAGGACACAATCTGGTGTAGCACTCAAAAGGCCTTACGACATCGTAAAACCGGGGGAGGTTCGGGCGATCGATCCACGTGTCCCAACACGTGAAAGAACACGTGTTCTAAGACGGCAGGTCCACCTGCCTCCTAACAACCTCATTTTCCAGCTGTCTTGGCCTGTCTCTTCGAGGCTTGCTTTATCCACTGAAGTTGTAACCATAGAGCTACAGTAGGGAGTAAGTCGGAATTCAATTGATGGACAACAAATATAGTGTAGTTATATTATAATATTAAATAATATAATTATTATATCGTTATATTAATACTAACACCGCCTAACGTAATGTTTGACTGAATGATCATTTGAAATCGCTCAGAGGATGTTGATCGACATTTTTGATTTTCATGATTTAAAAAAAAAAAAAACGCTTTCCTTTATTTTTAGGTGGTTTATTGACAAATGTAGAAAACAATACTCGTCAATATTTCAGTTTTTATTTTGGTAATAAAAAAAAAATTAAAAATGTGTTCATTAAATTAAATATAAAAAATCTGGTGTGTCCACTCACACGACTTTCCTACCTATTTCAGAAAAAAAAATTATATCTTTAAATAAGAAAAAAAAAAAAAATTGAACTAGGTTTATTTTCCTGAACATTGATCAAAGAAAAGATTTCATTACGATTTATTTGATAAATTAAAGCAATGTAAATCGGCTTAAGGTAGATCAGTGTAAACATTTCAATACTCTCTAATATTGCTGATCAAAAACTTTTTGCCATAGCTTAGTATTGTCAAACAATAATTTCTGTTAAAAGTAGAGGACTTAGTGAAGCTTGTGTGATGCGTGCAACAGACTTCCTTACTTTCACTTAGTTATCTATTTTCTCTCACAGCACTTCACACTTCTTTCTGACAGCAGGATATGTACCCGCAATCTTACATTAGAAATTGAATAGCTGTAACTTCGTTATTAGTTGGCCAAAATGAACAAGAGCCGTTTTCGCGCTACAGTCTATAGAAAAACATGTTTTTCATTTATTGCGCGCAAGCTATTGCGTATGGAGCACCGAATTTCTGTCACAGGCATCAGTAATCAAAACTGTACAAAATAAAAAAAGAAGCAACAAAATCGGTTCACTAGTTTCCAAGAAAATCTTGGCACAGATAGACAGACAAATGGCTAAAAATGTGTTTTTCGGAACTCAGAGGGTTCTGAAACGTATAGATCCGTCGAAACCGCATATCGGAAATTTGACCCGATTGCAATACTTTCCTTACCTAGTATTGGTAGGAAAGTAAAACATAGTTGAATAAATTCAGAAGATTTTTTTTTTGTAATTGGTATATAATATCCATACTCAACAAAAGCCCTTTTTATTTAATTTTATTGGCACTTTCTTAAATTATTGTTTTAGATTTTTTGTGTACATAAACATTTTATTTTATTTTTTTCTTTCATCCGATTCATCATCAGCTGTTGAATACATATGTTTAATTTAAAACAATATTACTTGTAGAGTAGCTGTATATTTTGTTGAATACAGATGTTATACAAACTTTAGAACATTCTTTTTTGTATTTATTAATTCATTCTTTTATAATTAATTTAATTAACTCTTTTTTTCTATTATTTTATAGGCGTATTTTTTTTCTCTCATTCCTTCTAAGCAGATGTTTAATAAAACATTCCTCTACTACGTTTATGCAACCTTCTGTTTCCTTTAGTATATATTTAGATGGCTTGGTAAGATATATGTGAATGTATTTGATTTTTCTTTCTATATATATATGCTAGAAATTGAAGGCTTTATGGTTTGGATTAATCCATTTATATCCTGTATGGGTTAGTTTTATCACATCCGATCCAATGGTAACTAGTAAATATATGTTTTCCAGCTGAAATATATATACTTTAAATATAGTCAAAATCCCTTTCAACTATCACAGTCACTAAAATTACCAAAAGACTTATAAAAATGAAAATCCTCCAGTACAAATAAATCTTACCGATTATAGCAAAAGTTTAAATGTAATCTTAGTTTACTCAAAACTTAGTTTTTGTCACTTACACCCCAATTGATGAATGGAGCCTCAATTGATGAATGGAGTCATTAGATTTATTATATCATTTAAAGAAAAAATTATTGTTCACATTATGGTTTCTCTAGAAGTGCGATTTGTTGTTATTTATGAAAGTTATCCGATCTGAGTTATCTAGTTCTGCTTCGATCGGTCATTTTCCTCAGCTATTGTTTTATTTTCTCAGGCAGTGCTGAAGCATGACAATAACCTGAGACATAGTGGCTGGACACTTTGACACTAACAGCTAACTAATTCCATATTTTAATTTAAATGATTATATTGTAATCCATGAACTTAGTACATGTTATTTGATATATAATATATACTAGATGTACATGGTTACTTACTCATATACTTTAATATCACCTTCATAAGTAAAATTATTTTTTAGAAATATTTCCAGCCCTGTATTCGTCAGTAAAACGGAACATATCCATTGGTATATCAGAGATGTACTACCAAAGAGCATAAAATTTATTTTTAACTTTCAATTCATTTAGATATGTTAACAACCGCCTGATGGCTATTGTTGTCCAAACGCGAGACCGAGACGAGTCTTGGTCTTGCAAACTCAGTCTTGGTCATGGTCTTGGTCTTGCGCAAGAGTCTCGAAACAGCCTTGCAGTTACTTATTAGCTTATTACTGTAGCATTAGTAACTGTTTTGTTTTAATTTTTATTTAAAAGATCATTTTTTTTTTACCAATCCTAGTCTTGGTCTTGCAATAGACCAAGCCTTGATGTTGGTCTTGCTAAGTGCAAGACCAAGACCTATTTTGGGCAACACCATTGATGGCAATAATGAAAATGACATGTCAGCAACAAGGAAGGATAGAACACAGCAATATCGTTAGTCAACAGCAGTAATGTGTTGGTCGATTGGAGGCAAGTGAGAGTTTTCTTTTTTTGCTTTATGCGTCGGCATATTAGCCAATATGCTAATTCATACAAATGAATTAATTAACAGTTTATGTTAGTCGATACGTAAATAATGTCTGATGAGTCAGTTAATGTAAGGATCGTAGGAATTGTTTTAGGAACGAGGGCTTTATTTTAGATGAAGGAATGGTAGAACAATCATGGTATGTTGATGTATTTAGAAAAGAAAGGAGAATATGGTTGTCATCGGCTGGGATGGTCGCAGGAACAATAAGAACAGTCCAGGATTTTAAAGAGATGGTATGGTAGGCTGTTGTGGTTGAGGCGAAGTTAATAATTCTCTGGAAGTTTTGCAGAGTCGGAACATAGGGAATTGTGGGATGTGCGGGTTGGACAACTCTATCACAACTCCCTTTCATGCCGGCAGAGTAATCATTCTGCTATTGATGTAGCCAGTATTTATTTAGATGTGCGTTAGTTTCTCTCGTTGATACATATGGTCGAAGGTTGCCGGTAAAAGTCGCTTCTCTAGCAACCTTTTCAACCTTGTGGTTAAATACATATGCCCTTTTACCAAATAATATGTGAATTTATGCTCCTTTTAACTAGCATGTTAAATATTACTGATACTATATAGCACAAGAAGAGCTACATACATGTTTGATAGAGGCGGCCACTCAGTAGTAGGTTCTCCAGATAGGGCATGCTTTACAGCCTCGAGTATAGTTAGAGCTTCGGCGGTAAATATGGAAGCTACACCCGGTAGTTTTAATGACTTAGAAGTGTCTTCTGAAGGATTATACAAAACTGCACCAACTTCAAATACTTGCTTGGAGCCATCCGTGTATAATTTCAACGCTTGTTCACAATATCCACTAAAAGCTGGTCTCTTATTTTATTTTATTTTTTCTTCACCAAGGCTTTTTTCTAAAGGCTTGTCTCCAAGTGGGAGTTAAGAACTCGGTTTTATTAGTCACGTAACAAGGTGCTTCAGTTATGAATCGTAATATTTTTGAATAGAAAAGCTACATGTTTTGGAAGTCTGGTTTTTTATTAATACGTATTTACTTAGTTTGTATCTTAGATCCAGTTTTGAAGATTTAGAAAAAAAAAAAAATGAGTGAAGTGTAAAGTAAAGGGTTTGTAACTTTATTTAATATATATAAAAATATCTGCCAAGTAAGGTCCGCATAGCTTCCTCACCGTTTTCATTTGCTACAAAATATCTATATTAAAAGGTCTAAAAATTTTCTTGTGAGAATAAAATCTACGGAAGAAACCGTTTTCGGAAATTTAGTAATCGCTCAACATATACGAGCATTTGCAGATTTCATATTTGATAATTCGTAATTAACAAAAAAAATCCAGCGAATACTGAATATCCCTACTGTTAGTGCAAATGACGTATGTAAAAATTGAGTGTTCTACAGTAGAGCATTAAAACTAATTATTTCTTAATGAGTTATTATTATAATTTTATATTTTATTGCCCTCTGCTATTCTTCATAGGATATTTTTTTGAAAATTACACGAAATCTAAGTAACGGCAGTAAGTGTCATGTCATGACGTTTGGAGTCGACCAAACAATACAGTATAAATTAATTTTTTGAATAAAAACTAAAATTTTATAACCCTATTACAATATTGTACAAATCTAACTCCCATTCGATCAGTGCCTTCCACATTTCACAGTCATTATATTGTTAACAATTATTTATATTAATTTTAATTATTAAATAGAATTCAATGAAATGGATACCAAGTAATTTCTATACTGTTCTCCAAATTTCCTCCAAGTTTGGGTCATATCGAATACGCCATTTTCAAATTATAGGCATTTTAAATAACACATTTCCTGATCTGAAAGCGGAATTGTTTTTTTTTGTTGTTATTTTTAAATTATATAGAATTTGATAAAATTGATGCCGATTCGATTTTACGTTTACCAATCCACGATTTCCCCCCAAATTTTAGCCAAATAGAACTTGCGGTTTTAGGGATATAGACGTATCAAGGAAAACACATTTGCGCATATATAAGAGAGAGCAATGTACAGAATACAATAAAATTAACCCTACATACCTTTATAACAGTACATACCTTTTATCCAACTTAAAGCCAAATCGAACGAGCCGTTTCTGAAATATTGGCTTACCTACAAAAATGCGTTTGCAAGTGCCTAAGCGGAAGAGCTGGTGAGAATTTAATAAAAAATGTTATGGGACCATCAAGACAGCCCGCACAATTCCTGAAAATTTCATGAAATCGGATAAAAGGTAGTAGGTGATATGCCCGTTACATCGGTGTGACAACAGAGCAAATTTGATCCTTGATGTCTGAAACGTAAAACGCGAGTAGAAATTTTCGATTCTGAGCACAAATTATTTTTTAACCTCTCGCACGAATACAATGCTTATCAAAAAATCGGAAGTGAAACAATGCATTGCGATATAAAAAATAAATAAAAATAATTTTATGTCCTGGTACAACTGTTTTTTCTACCGTAGCTAACTAAAAACCTTTGCTACCTGGCAGTTCTTTCCATTTTAATAAAAGAAAAACGAGAAAAATATCTTCAAAAAGACCGTTCCCTGAGAAATTAGTGGCGTGGTAAATATTGAAAGACAAGAGCAGCTTAGCTTTAGAATTCCCTTTCAACCGAGCCGTCTACCAGTGGGTAAGATGGCCCGATGAAAATGTAACAGCTCATAAGAACAGAGCTTTGAGGAGCTACCACCGTCTTCATCAAAGCGCTGCATTCCCTTCGTCAAGCAAGCATTCGCCAACATCTATCTCTTTTTATTTTTCAATATTTTTCTACCCGACCTCTCCGCTCCAGTTGCAATCAAAGTATCAAGAGAGCTTTGCAGGATTAGAACTCTCATAGGGTCTCTAGAGTAAGACGAGAGTCAATATTTATCGCTCAAAAAAATTATGTCACCACCAGACTTAGGATGAAGCATTTTTAATAATACTTTCGAATACAATGTATTTTAACCAGGGAAAAATATAAAATATAACATCTCATGAACTGTCACTTTACAACTCATTCCATAAGAAATTGTTCTATTTTAGCGAAGAAATGAATGGTGTAATTAGAAAAAACTGGATATCATTTATTTTTTTTAAATTGTGAACCCTTTTCTTAGTTAGAAGTGAAGTTTTATCAATTTTTTAATTTTCAATATCCTTTAAGATATTAGATAAATTAATTAAAACGTAAGTAAAAATATTAATGTAAACCTATGACTTCCTGTCCTATAGTATATTTTAATAATACCCCACCTATTACTGTTGAACAAATCCGATAATTTGGACAAACGTCTTACTTGGAATCATCATACCAGACTGAAACAAGAAACCACTCGACGTTTTCGAATACTCCAACACTTACTAGACGAACACTCTAAGCTTCCAATTAATTACAAAAGACTCATATAACTGACTACAATAAGATCTATTTGGACTTACGGAGTTGAGCTTTGAGGCTCCACTAAGCCATCGAATTCCTCTCGTATCCAATCCTTACAATCCTAAATCCTCAATGCTCATTACTTTGTCACCAATATTCCTAATGTTTCCGATTTGGCCCAATCCAGATATCTATCCTTCCATAATAAACTTCAGAACCATCCGAATCCTCTCGCCTCTAACCCTGCTTCCTCTTCTATCCCTGATAACACTCTGAGGCGTCTGAAAAGAAGATTGCCTCGAGATCTCCTATTGTAAATATTTTTTTTTTTAGAGTAATACCAGTGGGTAGTTTCTCTGCAAGTTATTATTTTCTGTTATCAAATTTACTAAATGTATTTTATTTATTAATACAGTTATAAATAGCATAAATAAATAAAAAAAAATTATTTAAGAAAAAAAGGGGCATGTTGTTTCCTAACTAAACATCTGTTGGTCCATCTTCACTTGTACAATAACCAAAATATACCCTTTTTTTTTTTGTAATCAGAAACTAATTAATGCTAGATAGGGAGGTTTTAAAACTCAGATGGTTTTAAAAGTCGACGGATCAAAAATGGATAAATGTTGTTTTAAAGAATTCGAGGCGGACATCAAGACCCAGTTCAATGTCTTTGGAACTATGCTATACTTTAGGAGCAATACTTTTTTACAATGGTTAACATATTCTTTGACTTCGGTTGTGTTTATACGCCATCTAACGACTAGTTTCACACTTTTGGGAGACAGTGACACAGTAGAAGATCTCCAAACGTTTTGGATGGCGGGCATCATTGAGGCTTCGATTAAGAAACTTTCGCGGGCCGGATTAAAAGTACTTGGGGACTTGGAGGCTCCTGAAGGGGACGATCTTTTGCACAGTCCTAATTTACGTTTGTTCGGATCTTTCTATAGGCCTTTTGATTAGCAATAATTTCACGCTCTCACTATTTATTTTTTACTGTAATGACAGGTCTTATATGAACAAAATAAGAAGAATCTACATGAGAGCGTTCTCATGTTTACTACACTCATGGTATACAGAGTTGAAGTGACTCTCCTACTTTCCTACTTTCCGACGGTAATTTCTCTTTGGTGTTTTCTAAATTCATTCTCTTGACACAAGATCTCAACTTGACTTTCTTAATTTTGGAACTCCCTATGTATATTTCTCATTTCTCGTCCACAAATTTCTTATAACTCCCATTCCACCACCTAATTTCAAACTTCCGCAACCATACTTGTATCTTGTAGGCAAAAAATTACGTGTTTTTTTTTTTATTAAAATGGCTATTAGTAGTCAATTAGGAAGCTCCATTTTGTATTTCTTCATGCCAAAATAAATTGCATATTATCTGAACTATGTTATTCTTAGGTAACTTTAATTTTTTTTCCATTCTTTCATTCATAACAGAAATCTTGTATCAATATTGTAATAAACGGAGATTATACATTTGAGTAAGTGTTTAACAGAGTGGCTGATTTTCTGAAATACTTTCTACGAGTGACTTGAACAACAAGCTCTCAGAAAGGATTTTTTAAATAAAACTTGAAAATTGTAATGAATGAGCCAATTGTTGAAAAAAGATACTGCTAAATCAAATTAAATGCTATTTGGGTTCGTCCTTTTATATAAATGTGGCTGGTTCTTTTTTTATGCATTCCCCCTTTACATGATTGGAATTTCAATAAAAAAAAAAAAAAAACCTTTGTAGGGATGTAATTCCAAAAAGTAATCCTTCCCCATAAGGTTGAAGTCATCCCCCCAAGCACGACCTCAAAGGGGAACATACGAACCTCGTCCATTCCGCACCAAGTGCTAATCAGCGAGACGGGAAACAATGATCCGAGCTAATTAGATGCCAAGAGTGCACAAAGAGTGCGCTTCAAAGCGCGCCATTCCTTTGTGTTCCCGCCCAAATGGCATACTTTAGCGCTCCACCCCGAGCCGCGGCGTACAATGCACCTCCGGAGGGCCACTCTTCTTATTAGCCAACGCACTCTGGAGTGCTACTTTCCTGGAGGGAGGGTCTCCAGGACAAAGCAACGCAGAGTCTAAGGGCTTTCAACCTTCGGAGCTCCCCTAGGATCCCATGTGGAGACGCATTAGGGCAGAAGTAAAAATTGAAAAACAAGGAAGTTATTTTTGTCTTGTGCACCTGAACTACATTGCAATCTTGGAAATTTACTTTCGCTTATGAAGCAGACACAGAGATGTAAATACATATAGCCCTGGAGCCAGGGTCCTAAAATCAATCTCATTGAAGGCGATGGTTTTGATTGTAAATTACGTATGTAAGTATGAGTTATTCTGAGTAAAACCTTGTCTGCCGTTCCAGAGCCGCTGATTTAAAGAATATTAGGCCAGTAATTTGAGAACCGAAACGCGAAATCCATTGTAGAAAAATGTGAGAAAAGCTTTTATTTTTTTAACTTGCAAATATGGATTTAGACATGTAAGAAACAAAATAGCTAATGCGGGCAACCAAGATGAAACTTTTTAGAGCCAATATAGGCAGATTGTTTCGATATTTTGTAGTTCTTTCACCTATAGCTCTTAAACGATGCATCAAAGTCAAAAATGTATTCTTTAATAAATTAAAGAACGTTAAAATTCGCAAAATTTGATGCTCTATAACTTTGACTCAGTTTTTGATAAATTTTGCAAAAATTAGGATTGTTTGACCGTGGTTTTATACCTTATCACGTGACCAAATTATAAAGTATATGTAATCGTTCAACGCGAAATTTAACGTTCTTTAGTTCATTAAAGATTACATTTTTAGATTAGATGCATCGTTTAGGAGTTATAGGAGAAAAAACTAAAATATATTGAAAAAATCTGACTTTTCTTGCTCTAAAAAGTTTTTCTTTGGTTGTCCGCATTAGCAATTTTATTTATGACATGTCCAAACCCATATATACAAGTTAAAAAAATAATAACTTTTCTCACATTTTTCAGAATGGATTTCCCGTTTCTATCCTCAAATTACTGGCCTAATCTTCTCTAAATCAGCAGCCATTTTCGAAAGTAGAGGCTCTGGAATGGCATACAAGAGTCTTATAACTCAGAATAACATACGCTTTCGTAATTTACAATCAAACCTTCGCCTGCGATGAGGTCGATTTTTGGACTCAAGAGCTAATAAATAAGGTACAAACCTCAGTAGTCTGAAATATCCAAAACAGTAATCTACACTATTTATAATACGTAACATAAATTCTCTATTAATATAGATAATATGTATCTCTTTTCTGGGCCTCAGAAGCGATGGGTTTTGATGAGTGAAGTATCAAATAAAAGACAATTTCATTGTAACGACGATCCCGATTTCCACCCTTAAATTTTAATATTTAATTAAATTTGAAGGTTTCTTACATGGTGTGATTCTTAAAACTCGCATGATTTCAATGTCAATCAATAGATGAAATCTGTTTTAAAGATTTCGACAAGGTCATCAAGACAAGGTATAGCTCTCAGGGAATAATCGGACTGAACTTTTTAAAGCCGAGGTTCACGATTTCGAGATAAATCGTAATTCTTGCCGAATGTCTCTTAGGTTGATGGAGGCCATGGAATACTAAAAAGTGTTTAGGTTCTGAAAAATTAAAATATTGCTATTTATAAAAGTTTTTGACAAACTAAAATTCCATTAAAAAAAAAAGATGAAGGAGCACAGTTCTGAGATCTTTAAGGTGCCTCGGATAATATAGAAAGAAACTTTTTGATATTTTTAATAAAGAAAATGATATCCCATCATGACTTCTATACTCTTATCAGTAGACATCCATGCTCTTTTTAATAAAACTTATAGAGATATTATTAAGTATATCGTTACTTTGCGTTAAATAAAATATCTTGATAATATTTTATTGCATGTAATAATAAACATGTTTCCCCGAACGAGTCGCTTTCTTTCTTTCTTGTACGTCTAATGCATTAGAAAGGGAGATAGATAGAGACGCATTATCTAATGTGAGAGTTCTGAGTAGGGTCTCTTAGTTTATTCATAAAACCTATAAATCCTTTTACACCATTTACGTCCGTCCTGTAACGTAGCTACGAAATCTGAAGTAGGTTTTTTGTTATTTCGATTTAACTTGATTTATATTTGTACAATAGGAAAAGTAGCAAGAAATCTGGGCCACTCTGATGAATTGTGATAACGTCTAGCATGACTCCACCTGTTCAGGGATTTAACAGTTTACTCTATAAACTACGCGGAATAGCACAGACCAGTCTCTCGTAAACAGATTAGAACTAGAGATATAAAATAAATTATTTGAAGCTTAATGATATGGTTTGGGTAAGCAATAATTCAGCTTTCCAACAGCTGTGGTAATGTTGAATTCGGAGAAAATCCTAAGGTGTTGTGAATGATTTACTAAAAATAAAAAACTTTTTTTTCACTATTTCGACACACTTTAAAGTTGTTTGAAAATACTTACGGGATAGCACTGAATAATTTGAACCAGCAAACTCAAAAGTTCAGCCGTTTGACAAAAAATCATCACCTACATTTTAGCTCACAGATTAAATAAATTTTAGACAATGATTTGTCAGTGCGTTGAGGTTAAATTGTTCGAAAATATTCACGGAATATCACTGAATAATTTGAGCCATCAAACTCAAAAATTGGTCCAGTTGTTTGATAAAAAAAATCGTTCCATACCTACGAGCGGTCAACCCAAACACATTTCGTCTTAAAATACTTAAAATATCTGTACCCTAGAGATGAACAACACCAGATCCATTTTTTATTTATTAAAGGAAACCAATGTTCCATAACTTTGTGCTATTTATAATTTGGTTCTTAGTCACTAATTCTGTTCTCCAGAGTAAATGTGACACTATGTCACATTTTTGAATCTGTTCAGGAAGCCGATGTTCCAAAACTTTGGGATATTAAAATTTGATTTTCAGTTACTGAATTATTTAATAAAATAAAGGACATATTGTTCTTTACCTCCGGGGTACAGATATATATAGAGAGATAACCACTTATAATACAATCTTATTAATTATTCTTTACTTAAAACTAAACTTAAACTACTTTTATTGATAATTTGAAATGTTTATCTTAAACAGATGGTATAATCTGTGACAGATTACCTGTTTTTAGATTTAAAGGTGGCTAAAATTTGTGCCTAGCTTCAAAGACGACTCACCTGAAACAAGAGACAAATCTCTATTTATTATAATGGAATTGAATAGGGTGTTTGGTTAGCCAACCAATATATACAAATTTCCAATACAATTAACAAAAATATTTGTTCAGGGATCAACCACTGAAACACAAAAATAAACAATTTTATACCATTCAACTTCACCACCATTTTTTACGGCCTCCATTTTGCTGCAAACTATTCTTGTTAAGTTGATCTATTCATTGGTAAAGTGTGCACACAGTCAGGTGTGAATCACAAATCACAAAGAAAGAAAAATATGAGTTGCTAAACTTCAAGAGAACAGCTTAGCTTGGTGGAGAAAGTATGGGGAGGAAGAAGACCTGGCCAAAACCATGCAGTTCGATTTCAGACAGCAAGTGAGTCCAAATTGACAATTCAATTTCATTCAAGTAAAATCACTTCTAACATTACAATGCCATACTAAAAATTGTAATTTCACAATCAGCAATATGTACTTAATCTGTCAAGAACCACAAAATTGTACAAAGGCACAGATTTTATTTCTATTGTTTTATTGAATTATATGCAATATAATCATGTTCTCAATCTTTTGTTTAATTTAATCAAGTATCAAATTTCAGTGATCCAACCTCATACAATCGACTCCAATTTTCACAATCGCCAGCGCAACATAATTCAATTACAGATCAATGGGTAATATTTGGCTCACACCAAATTACCGTGATCAAACAATATGAAATACCACAAATGACTTTTATATAAGTTGTGTAATAGGGTATAAGTTTTTTTTTTTTAATTCAAAAAGTATTACGGAAGACCACAGCGTTAAAACTTAAAATTCATTTTAGGAGTTTAATTTATTTTTTAATTTCAATCAAAATGAATTTTAAGTTTTAACGCTGTGATCTTCCGTAATATTTTTTGAATTAAAAAAAAAACTTATACCCTATTACACAACTTATATAAAAGTCATTTGTGGTATTTCATATTGTTTGATCACGGTAATTTGGTGTGAGCCAAATATTACCCATTGATCTGTAATTGAATTACAGTCTTTATATATATATCTGGTTTTCATCTGCCGAAAAATAATCATAGAATCAAATGATAATAATATAATTCTTTGCGTTTTTACGCATTGATAAGCATAAATTTTAATTGAAATAATTATGAAGTTAGGAATTCTATTAAAATACTAACAATTAAATTCAGCAAGGAAAAATTGATTAAAAGACCAACTAAAAAATTCACCGATGATCAGGTTTTAAAAAAAATAACCAACAATATCAACAAATTTCATGTTTTGTTTTTTATTGAACTTTGTGACATAAAGAAATTATTTAAAATTAAAAATGTCAAATTATTTAAAAAAATTATTAATATTTAAAAAATTTGAAATTATTTTAAAATTATACTTATTAAAAAAGATACTTTTGATAGAATAGAAGTGAAAACGTTTCAATTGTATACAGAAGTGTAAAATATGTTGTAGTAACTTAAGAATTTAAAAAAATAGTATTAATGTTTACATTTCGACTTGACAAAGTACTTTGGGATTAATATTCGACAGAAGTATGGTCTGGGAACCATATGTCAAAATGAAAAAAAAGACATTAAACAAATGACTGTATACACAATTTTTCGTAATCATCAAAACTAAAATTTAAATAAAAACTAAATAAATACACATATCTCCTTAAACGCATATGGACACATTCATTGCTCAGGAAAAACTGACACACAAAAATTATAATGTTTTCAATCAAAAATTGTGTGTCTAATATTGCAAATCGCAAATCCACTCCGGTATCTTAGCAACAAAACAGTAATATCAACTTAAAACAATCAATTATCGACCGAGTGATGAACAACATGGAGATGGCTGACAAGCTTATCAGAAGAGGACTAGCAATGAGCTTGCGTGAAGAAGAAATTAATTTCTAAATAAGATGGGTAGTGAAAGTGCTGTGATGCGCGTACTGCACCAAAAATGTTTAGAGAATTTATTGTGAAATTAAAATAATATATATCAAAGCCACTATAGTCCAGATTTATCGAATGGTATGATGTTAGCTTGAGCAAGTGATGCTTTTGTTATCATCAAAGGCATCCTTTAATGATAGAAACCATCTTTGATTACGCTAACTGTAAGGTATGCCCAGGGTAGTGCAATCAGATCCCGAAGCTATATCCAGCTGGAAAGCTGGAGTCTGCCATGGAATACTAAGGACCCTGAGGTGGAAGAGCCACTCTGGAAATTGGTCGGTTATTGCCTCTGTCATCAGGGGCTGTTTGCCTTAAACCTCCTTTATTGGTCCTCTCCCATTGTTTTTTCAATGCATGCATATATATATATATATATATATATATATATATATATATATATATATATATATATATATATATATATATATATCTGAGTTTTCAACCCTCTCACAAAAAATTAAAAAAATACATTTAGTAAATTTGAACATATGGATATAATGACGAAAACTATTGCTGAGTAACTACCCAATGGTAGCACTCTATTTATTAATATTTAAGTATAATAATATCAATTGTTAGCAACTTCATCCTTCATCCCCTCTAGTATTCCTATGTATATTTAACCCCATGGTCCTCAGGATAAATCAATTTTACCAGGAGACTTAGATTCATGATTTTGTTGTCATACTCTTGCAGGAGACATGGTATTAACTTTTGTATGTAGTCAACCCAAATAGTTATAGTTAGAGACCGGATTTTCAGTAAAGATTCGGAAAACGTACAGTAAAAAACTCGAAATGAGCAAAATCGTGTGGGGTAAAAATCCAAAATACCTATAATTGTGTAATCAACACTTAAAAAGTGTAAAATCATCAATATTATTCAATTTATAACATTAATACATCGAAATTTTACATTGAAAAGGAAATTCCAGATTATAATAACGATTCAAAAACAACGGCTCAAAATGTTCAACGGCTCAAATAATGCAGAACATTGAAGGTTTGAAGGAATAAATGAAAGCAGGGGTTATAGGTATGAATATATTATATAAACCAAACCAATTTTAGATATTTAAATTTTAATAAAAATAATAATGAAAATTTTATTTTTTAATGGGGTTGAAATTTCCAATATTATACATTCCAAAACGCTTATGTGAAAATTTAAACCATTTAAAAAAAAAATTGAAATAGACTGTAATGTTTGAAATTTTCAAGTGTTCAAATATTAGTGTTGAAAGTTTTTTTTTTTATATCACTTCAAAATATTTTTGGGGATTACGTTCTCAAACCCCTCAAAAAACAAAAAAAAAAAAACATTTAATTCTTTGAAAGGAATATTTTTTTCTTGCATGTTCCACAATGGGCGTCTATCAGTAGATTTCCTATCACCTGGTTGATTTTTCATAAGGTGTAAAGAACTTTCTCATCAAATTCTTTGTCCTCATATTTCAAATCAGGTTACTTTTATATCCAGATTTTAGATTTTACTACCAGAGACTAGATTTTACTTTCAGCATTATCAATTTTTTTTTCTATAATGAAATTTCTATAAATCAATTTAAAGCCAGAAGAGATACTGAAGGGTTGAACAGTGAGTGAGGATTCAAGCCAAAACAATAAATATAAATGCCTTAACAATAAAACAGTTAACTCTAGGAAAGCAGCTTTTTATTATCCAATACTTTGGGCAAGTTCTATTCCAAGAATAGATCTCACTTGTGTTTACTTCTTCCTTTTGTAATCAATACGATTTTCGCTCCACACAAAATTATTTGCTTTCCTCATATTTTTCTATTTTGAATAATGAATTTAATTCGAACAATATAGAAAAATAAAAAGTAATGGTAAGAAAATAGTGAAATAAATATTAACATACTTACTTATGCATTTGTATTCATAAATCGTCTAATTTAGCATAAAAATATGCAACAGTAATTAAAAACGTGTAATATAAAATTTTTATGTTATTCTACAGGTCCTAAAGCGGATAGATATTCGATTCCAGAGTTTTTACATGCAAGCGAATAAAAAGTGTAATAACATGGATATCCAATCTCTAGTTGTAGTATATACGACGACATATGAGACAGATATCTATATATATAAATAAAAATGAATGTATTTCTGTCTGTCCGTCTGTTTGTCCTTAGTGCATTACTAAACCATTCAACCGATCGCCATGAAACTTTGGGAAGTTGTTCCGTACACTCCTGGGAAGGTTTCTGGCATAGTACTTCTGTCTTACGATAATTTTATATATGTAAAAAAAATAAAAATGTAAATGTTTTTCTGTTCAAAGCCGCAAAGAATTTGTCGCTATAAACTGTAGTGCCAAAACGGCTTTACCGATTTTAACGAAACTTGGCTAAAGTCTTCCCCTTGAAACCCTTTTAATTTATGTGTATAACATACTTTCCCGAAAACAAGCTGACAAATGTTACGATGAATTCAATATTTTATTTGACGATAATTAAAAAAGTACACACTGACTGATAATATCCACATTCATGAAAGATTCCTGATTTACCGACAAAATATTAAAAAAAATCATCGAAATCGGACTGTTCGGTGCAGAGTTATTGAGCTTTAAACATTTACTGATTTCTCTTCAGAATTCTCTCCTTTTGCTTTCTCACTACCGAACGTCGGCAAGCATTTTTTTTTATTGATTAATCGAAAATTTTGTAATTATCACAGTAATTGAAATTATCATTTGCAGAATTTATATGATTCTCCTTATGTAGGTCAATACTATTATACGTCTTTTTAATTAATTTTTTAATTTAGTTTTATAAGTTCAACTCAGACTGTTTCTGATGATTATGAATTACGGCGTATTCACTCAGATGATTATGAATGTTCAATTTGAATCATGAGAAAAAAAAAAAATTAGAATTAGTTTAACTTGAAGCTATTTTACAGACAAATTTGTTTCCCAACTTTTTAAAAATGACAGATGTCCTTTGCTACTAATCTACTCATATGTGCTTTCTATTTTCTTTCTTTTTCATTTTGCCAGGCTAAGCGACAGCAGCGCGTGAATGGGTAAAGCTAGTTATAAATAAAAGTGCTTTTTCTATAGTCTTTACTGTCTGTTGTGTTCACTATACGATATTCCACGAGGAGGAAGAATGGTGAGAATGGAAATAATTATCTTGGATCTCTTTGGCAAAAATAGATGTTAAGTGGGTCTTGAGAGTGACGGAACAATTCCTAATGTGACTAAGCAATGGAATTGCCTGGGTGGTGGAGTTAAGAGACGAGGGAGGGAGGAATGATCTGTACTGCCATTTAAGGCAGATAATTCACGGATTAAGGCGGGTGAATATCCCGTCTCGGCACAACAGGGTATAATTCGCACAGTCGAAACCCGATAGGCCACGGCAAGGAGGAAACCCGAAACCATTGTCCCAACTTAACGAATTAATTCACATTCAAGATCCCTAATTGGAAAATAAAACCCGCCATTATTCCCTTCCATCAGCTTAGCTGTTTTGGGCCCATCTTTTGTGAGTCGGCAATAGGAACGGGGAAAAAAAGCAAAACAAAAGATAACAATAACAGGCAAAAAATTAAATGGATAATGGACTGAAGGCAGGGTGGTGGATTTCAGCCTGCACTCACACCAGCGTACTTCGTCCCACCTAATATACTTCGTACTCCTCCTAATATTCACAACAATTATTTAAACGTATTAAATCATTAACTTTCTCGAGTCTAGCAGCGTCCGTTCGAATCCGGTCTAGATGCATAATTGGTAAATGGTTGACTGTCGTGGATAATGAAGAGAAGAATAGTTGGGGTGGTCAGTCAAAAAATAAGGCAAAAATAAATTATAATATTTTTTTTTTTTACATATGCCGACTTTTCGACCTGAAGTTCAGGCCTTCATCAGGGCTAAGAAAATAACCAGATAACAAGGTATGAGAAACATAATTAGTGATAGAAAAAAAAATAAAATAAATAACAAAAAAAAAAAAGTAAAATGAAATTGTTAGAATAATGACAATAGTAAGAACTAAGAGATGAATAATAATAACCGGTAAAAGTGTGGAATGATGAAGTAAGCATAATAAAAAAATTTTATTCTAAGATTCCCATTTTAACACTTATGTCACCCTTTTTGATTATGGTTACTTCATCATTCCACACTTTGTAACGGTAATTATTATTTATCTATTAGTTCTTACTATTGTCATTATTCTAACAATTTCATTTTACTTTATTTTTATTTATTTATTTTTTTTCTTTATTTATTTTTTTTTTACCATCACTACTTATGTTATCTGGTTATTTTCTTAGCCCTGATGAAGGCCTGAACTTCAGGTCGAAACGTCGGCATATGTAAAAATAAATATTATTATTTATTTTTGCCTTCTTTTTTGATTGACCACCCCAACTATTCTTCTCTTCACCGGTCTCGATGGGTTGATATTTATTTCCTGCCGACTCAAGAAATTAGTCTTACCAAAATGCGAGTCTTGGTCTTGCGCAAGAGTCCCGCAGTTACCTGTCAACTTATTACTACAGAGGAAATCTAACTAAGCCCAAATGAAAAATTCGAAGAGTTAAATGAAAAAGTATTTTGTTTATAAAAATTCTTTACAAAAAGTAAGTGTGGGGGACAGCAAAATTTTCTAACATTAAACGTATTCAATCCTTTCAATCTAAAGTCCTTCGAACAATAGTTGATGCTCCGCTTTATGTAACTAACAAAACCCTACACCATAACCTTAATATCCCATTTGTCCTAGACGTTATCCCAGAAAAATTCTCCAAATTTCACCAGAACCTTACCTATCATCCAAATCCCCTTGCACAATCTCTATCCAGCACCACCCATTCTTACAATCCTCCTCGAAGGTTGAAGCGGCAGTGGCCCAGAGAATAAGCATATATTGGAGTTTTGGCAATGGCCAGATCCTCCACTCAAGCCAAACATGTGTGATTAGGTTAGTTCTTTTGTTTATATACATTTATTTTTATTATTATTAGTTTCTGTATTATTTATTTTTACTTATTGTAAATAGAGTGTGAGTGTGCTCTCTGCACACCTTATAACACTATTATAAATGTCCTTGATTGTGACAGAATGTAATATTTCTAAATAAACAAATATAATTTAGGGAAAAAAAAAGTAACTAAAATTGTCGAGTATTAGTAACTATTTTGTCTTAATTTTTATTCACAAAAACAATTCTCTTTTTAAGTCTTGGTTTTGCAAAGTGCAAAACCAAGACCTATTTTGGAGAACACTAGAAGATATGAATAGGTTTATTTGAATCTCAGGCCGAGGTAAAGGGTACCGGAAAAAGTAAAATAAAGCAGATCTCCAATGAGAAAAAATCTACAGTCCAGTCAGAGAGTGCTGAAAAGAGGGGCATAAAGGAAAATGAACTGAACACAATTTTGGAGAGTTTGGAAATTAATTATTCTCTCGCTAGGAATTAAATATACTAAAATTTCCCATAATCAGGAATTAAGAGAGAGATTGGGATACACAGAAAGTCACACTAACCTATCAGACTCTATTCTAGTACTGAAGTACTAAAATGAGGTATCTACTGTAAAGATACAGTAGTTCATAGGAAATAGATTTTTTTTAAAATAATTCTGATTGAACTTTCTTAATTTAATGATTTGGAGAAAAACAGTAAAAATAAATATTTGTTTCCGAAAAGATCTATTGATGTTCTGAAATACAATTAAAGTTATATTTTAATAATGACAATTTTTGAAAGTATGGATCTAATGAGGAGGCGGTGCATTATGTCACTTATAATAAATACTAGTAAAATTGTTCGCATATAATAATGGCGACTCTATTTTTCATAAGATGGGAGGGGAATACCACATCCACTACATGTAGCACAGATCTCCAGCCAAGTATTGAACTGCTATTTCTATAGAAAGCAATTGACCGACCTCAATAGACATATTCAACATAACGAGAAAATATGTTGGCTCCAAGAAACAACATCGAGTGTCAATAATATAACAAAAGTTCAAGAAAGCACGACATTTGTCCCCGTAATAATAAACTAATCTAGTAGCATACTTGAAACCTTTGATATATTATTTTGAGAGTAATTTTAACCACGTTCTGGACAAAGTTGGTGATTTTAGGTACCTAATATATATTAATGTATTGATATCACTAGATTTATTTATATTTCTTTTATTATATAAGAATTATTTTTTGTATCATGTTTTCAGTGTATCTTTTTTTCTTTTAAATAATAACAATTATTTATTTATTTTATTTTGAATATTCTTTTCTTTTTATTATTCTTTAATATATTTTATTTATTTGATTGATTTTTTACAATATCTAAATTATATTATACTAAGGGATCTAACGGTGGACCAACTTCCATATTTGTTAGTAAATGTGCACATTAGTTTTATGGTAAATGTTGTGTAAGTGTTTGTTTATATTCTTTGATTATTGTGTTAAATTTATTAGGAATCAGAAATTAAAGTAAAATAAAATATGAAAGTCACTAAAAACGTTTTTATATAATATAGATATTTTTTTTTAATTTGTAATATGTTTTCAAAGTATCCTTTTTTCTTTTAAATATTATTAATCAATTATTTTTTTAATTAAGTTATTTTTTATAATTGTTTAAAATACATATTTAGCTTCTTTATCTTTGTATTATGTTTTCCAAATATATTCTTTCTATTTAACATTGTTAATTATTTATATTTTAAATGTGTATTTTAGTAGTTTTTCCTTGCATTTTTTTTTTTTACATTTACTTTTTATTTTATTCTTATTTATACGATTGATTGTTTTTATTTATTTCGTATTATATATATATATATATATTTGGAATTCCATCCCACTAAAAATCCGCCATGCACCATCCTTATCTATATTTAAAACCTTATTCCAATTCCTCCTTACAATTCAATCAGACGGTGGGTAGCCATTTATCATGTAATAAAATTACATTTTTCTCTATGTATCATTTGTATGTATATATATATATATATATATATATATATATATATATATATATATATATATATATATATATATATATATTCTTTTTTGAGTATGGAAAAGACGTTCAGCTACTTTCACTGAGAATTGTTTTTTGTTAGTTTTTTAGTTTTTCAATGTATAAGTGTCTTTGAGAAGCATTTAATTGATTATTAATATTGAATGCACTCCTCAATATGTATATCATCTTTTACTTCCTCCGATCAATCTACATCTTAGGATATAGATTTTATATAACTTGTATAATGTGTTCAAAACTATTATTGTATTATAAAGGAAGGAGATGGTCCGGGGTTGCGGTCATAAAAAGGCTAAATAGTGATAAAACTATATTTACAATGCAACGGTCAACTATTAAATATTCAATATTATTGTATTAATTTGAATAGATTAAGGTAAGACGTAAAACATTTATAGTAAATATTTATCTCCTCTTTTATTATTATTTCTTTCATTAATTCAATGGTATGACAAAAAAAGTAATTTATTGTTCATTTCAAATTTCATTTGGTATTCCATAGGTTATTGTTAGTAGCAACTATTTTGCAGTATGGTGACCATATTGCTGATATTATTTCTTTAATATAGCTGCATAGTTATGTAAATATTTCTGTTATTAGTTATTTTTTTTATTGTAATATGCATTTTGGCCAGATGCTATGTTAATTTTAATGTTCAATATTGTTATTCTTAAGGGACTTGTCCCAGAATAAAGTTGATTCTTCTATTCTATTCTCTCTCTCTCTCTCTCTCTCTCTCTCTCTATATATATATATATATATATATATATTATATATATATATATATATATATAATGTATAGTACTTGATTGAGACAGATTGTAATATTATTATTCAATAAAAAAAATGTAAGAAAACTGATGTAGTGTAAAGAAGAAAGAAGAGACTTGAGGAGGTGACTACACGAGCCGGTATGTCACATTACCCCCAGGTCGACTTATTCACCGTCACGAACTGTTATTTTCCCACGTGGTCGACCACTAACACGTGCGCACCACAAACACAAACACAATCAGCCTCGCTTCGGCGTGTTTGTCCAAATTGAAATCCTCTTCCTCCGGGCCTTTTTCTGGAGAGGGATAAAAGAGAGCCTTCAATAGAGGTTCATTTTGCTCGGACGGCTCCGGCATGAAAAGGCACCGAGGCCTTCTGAGCAATAAGGAGTTGGGAGGGGAGAAGGGAGAGGGCTGTTGTCTTCTTTGGCCATAACGATCTCACACGATATACCCTACACAATAATTATTTGTTAAAATGGTTAGTTACAGAATATAATCATTTATTATAAAGTAATAAATATTTTGGATATTTAATAGTTGACCATTGCATTATAATGGAAGGAGATGGTCCGGGGTGGCGGTCATAACTATAAATTAGTATGAAGAAAAAAAAAAAATTAATTTAAATTTCAGTGGCCTAGAGATCTCCTGCTGACGATATAAAAAAAAAAAAAAAATGTTCAGCAAATTGTTGGTTTTAAGAAATTTTATTTTATCTTAATCAATATTAAAACAACTAATAATTTTGGTATCAGTTCTAATTTGGATAGAATAGATACTTAATAAGGACATTCTTCGAGAAAATGGCTGACTTAGAATACTGCAGCAGTATTGGCATTTTGGTGCAGTCTGTTCTCCAATCAGATAAGAAGCGTCAGGTTTGTATTTCTTATCCTTATTCTAGTTAAGATTACTTCCTCTCTACGAATAGGGCGTATAGTAAGCAATGAGAAATATTAAAAGATGTTATAACAGATCTCAAGTGATAAAAAAGAGTACAGTCGTGTTCATAGACATTGCATTACCTTTATTTTTTTACTCTTATTTACCAGTTTTTTTTTAAATTCTAATAACGTTGATACAACCAGTTTCAAACATCTGCCCTCTTCAGAAAAATTGTGACGTTATATGCATTGAAAGAATTTAAGACCACCAATTAATGGTAGTCATAGTTTTGAAAAAAAAAAATATTCTCAAATAATTGTAAAGGCTCCTAGTAAATTGTTAAGGCTCCTAAAGCACAGAACGCGATATATGTTCTGGCGATACCATGCACTTGAAGAATATCGTGTAGCCGAGACAAATTCCATTCGACGTAAAGGAAATTAGCCTTATAATCTTACAAAGACGTAAAATCTAAGCCTTTAGTTACCTAAATAAAATATAATTTTAGTTATTTCTTATTCTTCTTTTCGACAAAAAACGTGACATTTAAAAAACAGAACATGAATTTCCAGCTTTTCCAGTAAAAATTTTATTTCATTTACCACATTGCTATCAGGATATTTTGAAGCGATATTCTAAAAACAATCGCAGCGGTAAAATTGTTCGTTTGTGTTTTCTCCTCCCATTTCCTTTCTTTCTCTAAATGGTACCCTGGGAAATTTTTTTTTTTTAAACTATGACTACTATTAATTGGTGGTACCCTCTTCGATATTTCCCGTGGAAATTCTTTCACTTTCGTTTAATATAACGTCACAATTTCAATATTTTCTGAAGAGGATAGCTGTTTGAAACTGGTTGAATCAACGTTATCAACATGAAAAGAAACAGGTAAATAGGAATAGCACTTTTTTTGGCACTTGAGATCTGTTATAACATCTTTGTATATTTCTTATTGCTTACTAGACGCCCTATTCGAAGAGAGAAAGTTACCTTAACTAGAATAAGGATAGGACATACAAACCTAACGTATTCTTATCTGATTGGAGAACAGACTGCACCAAAATGAAAATACTGCTGCAGTATTCTAACAGTCAGCCATATTCTCCAAGAATGTCCTTATTACGCATCATATCTAACCAAATTAGAACTTATACCAAAATTATCAGTTGTAAATATTGATTAAGATAAAATAAAATTTCTTAAACCTAACAATTTGCTGCTAACAATTGGCAGTAGATCTTTAGGCCACTGAAATTTAAATTAATTATTTTTCTTCTTCATAATAATTTAAATTAGTGTTGCCCAAAATCGGTCTTGGTCTTGCACTAAGACCAAGACCAAGACTGGTAAAAAAAAAATCGACTTTTTGAACAAAAATTGAGACAAAATAGTCACGAATTGGTGTAATCAATATACTTTTGCATTTAACTCTTCTAATTTTTCATTCAAACTTAGTTAGGTTTCTAAAAAATACAGTAATATCTCTCTAGTAATAAGCTAATAGGTAACTACAAGACTGTTACGAGTGTCTTGCGCAATATCAAGACCTAGACCAAGACTGAGTTTGCAAGACTCGTCTCGGTCTCGCATTTGGGCAACACTAATTTAAATGAACTTATTGAGATAATTGAAACGAAGATTAGATTAGATACGCGTTGATAAACTCGGAGCTTCGGTCTGTTAGCCATAAATATTAACAACAACCCCGTATAATCCAATGTTAATGGGTATGAAACCGCATGGCACAGCTAGCGTTACATATATAGAACGTACTCAACAATAGACAAGTCTACTAATTAATAAAAAAAAGAATAAATCGAGTAGGTTGTTCCTTCAACGACCATCCGCTAGTCCGCTTTCGATAACATCAAAGAAAGACCGCCGACCAATCAGAACACACGTTACAGCCGCGAGGAGCAAGCCCCACTAATCACAGCGTCGGACACTATTTGTGTTCGTGAGTCCATAACTCCGACCCAGCGGTACTACATCGGCGAGGGCAGCCTCACATCATCGGGCCGCAGGACTTATCGAGGCGATCGTAAAAGGAACGGTCGCGTGTGGATTGCCCTCTGCCGTGCGGCGATCTCATTAACGGCGGACGAACGATCACAGGTGTGAGGTTCGCAGGTGTCCTCTTCATAGCAAGGTAACACCTATGGCAACTATTCAAAAAACCTCGTAAGTATCTGCTCTCTCTCTCTCTCAATGTTTATCTTCACATCATTTCATTTTTTGGAGAAGCTCCTAAAAAAATTCATCGATCCAATCTGAGAAATCGATAAATCAGCAATTTATTCTGAGTTTAGGAAAGACCTAATGGGTTATACAAACTATGGAAAACACAAATATCAAACATTTTGTTTCCATATGCTAGTGCTTTTGTTTGTGTCTGTTTAGATATTTCACTAACTATGGGAAATACAAACATCTAAATAGTTGTTTCCATTGCTAACGTCTTTTTCTTCTTCTTTTTACTTTCACTTACGTATATATGTAATATATAGTAAGGGTAAGTATTGCGATCGAGAAAATTTTTGAATCTGATTTTTCAACGGGAATACACGTTTTGAGGTACCCTGAGTCGAAATGACCGAATCCCGAAAAAGGGTCTGTGTGTCTGTATGTTAGCAGTCTGGCTCAAAAACGAAAAGTCGCACGAAACTGATATTACGTATTTAAGATGGGTATATGCCTTAGATGTGACGGCAACTTTTTCTTAAAATCGGCTAACCGGAAGTGCCACTTTATATCAACGCTGAAACACATTTTCACAATTTTCTCAAAAACGGCTCTAACGATTTTGATTAAACTCGGTGTATCATTGTATAATTAAGTGGTCTTTAATATCAATTAGGTCTTATCCCCATTGATGTCACTTTACAGGGCTTAAATGCCCAATGTTCATATACGTCTTCCTCTAAAGTACCTTTAATATAGTTTATTTTAAAAAGTTAATCATTTCACATTATTCAAAGTTACGAAAAAATGCTAAATATAACTTTTGAAAGAATTTGATAAGTTAATAAAGGAGAAAAAAAAAATGCAGAAAAACCTGCGTTGCTATAGACTGTAGCGCCTAAACGAATGTACCGATTTCAATGAAACTTCGCTAAAGTCATTTTCCCGACACCCTTTAAATTTATCTATATAACATACTTCAACAAAAAGAGGCTGGACAAAAAGTTACGAAAGGTGGTAAAATTAAATGCCGATTAACTCAAAAAGTATACACTTTTTTTTTTGATATTGTATATGGTTTTTTAAAAGTGTATGGGAAAAAAAATTGTTAAGATCGAACAATTAGGAGGAAAGATATGGTCTCTAGTTTTTTTCCCTGAAGCGACGAAAATTTGGATAAATTTAAAATATACTTTTTTAATTGTTGAGACTAAAAAAAAAAACTTTTTTCTACAGATATTTAATAAAGTATCTTTCCTAAGAACATTTTTCATAAGAAATAAGTACCTTTATTTATACCTTTATCACTACCTCCGAAATCAACTTACTCATATTCTGCATAGATAACTTTTTCAACTAAAAATATCACTAAAAATGTTGAAATTGGAGTTAGTCATTCTGAGGTTTATAAAAGCAAATAAAGTTGTGTGGTTTATAAAAGCAGATGGAGTAACTAGATTTTTATTGCCTGTCGTCGATATATTAAATAGACATTTTGTAATTATAATGGTCTTAATGTTTTGTTATCTGTAAGCTTTAAGATTTAGCTCCGTTTAAAATGCACATCAAAAAATTTTATAATAGCCCAGCATTGCCAGAAAATAATTTCTATTCATAGTAGATCGGTAAGTGAAAGTTGTGTGTTGCGCGCACCAGATTTTTTTCTGTTAGCTTCAAAAGAAATCAAACAAGAAAGTTTGGCTTAGTGCTAATGTCACCGTTATTAGTTAAGTAGATCCAATAGGTCAGTCAGGAATAACAAGAATCATCATGCACTGCGAAAATCGTTTAAAGATGTTAGATTAAGTCGAATGGAAAATACGACTTAGCCACGACAAATAACATTTGCCAAACATATAACATTTGCTCTTAGAAAAAACACCTGGCCTCTAGTTTATACTGACAACAATAAATTCTCCAAACGGATACGGTACTTAACCTTGGAATCCTTCGGCAGAAGGATGACATGGAACCCGCACGAAAAAATGAAACGTAAGACACTTAAATCCATATGGACATACCACATATATATGGTATCTCTAAAAATACCCAACCAACTTAAAAATCCGAAAACTTCATTCCTTCCAATCAAAATGGTTGCGACTTATAACAAAAGCACTATGGTATGTGACTAAAAAAAACTCTTTATTCCTTTACCAACGAATTGATAGTAATTTAAACGGACATCAGAACAGACTATCAAAAGACAGCCACAGTTGACATAGTCCAGAACATAAGGAGTAGACTAAAAAGAATTTGGATGAGAGATCTCCTTCCTTAAACAACCAAAGTAATTGAAACAAGTCAGGGAAGAGGCACTGCTGAGTACTTTCCTTCCCCATGTCTGACATAACATTTATATCTAGTATTTACAACACATTTGCTAATTGTAACAAAATAGCTAATTCCTGCGACCAGACTCAGCAACATTTTAAATAAAAGTGTAAAAGATATTGATTTATTTTATAATAGCTCCAAGTTAGAGCTCCTGCAATGTCCGCCATGTTCGTTTCTTTGGAAAAACTGACACGATCGTGTGTTTCTTGTTTTTATAATGTATAAACACGGTTTAATAAAACAAATGAAACTTGAAAAACATTAGAAAATGCATACCTGCTGAATTGTTGACTTTGTAAACAGAAATAAAGATAAGTAAAGAGTAAACTATAAACTAAACATAAATATATGAAATAAATTTAGAAATAATAGTGAAGTAATAATGAGGTCACATTTGACGGATCCATCGATCCTAAAAACCGCAAATTTAATCGATAACTAAAGAAGCAAAGAATTTATGAATGGCCTAATGGATTTTCGATGACATCGATGAGCGTAGCACTAAGTTAAGGAACTTGACAGAGTTCTCAACTTGCGCATCTGTTGCTCTCTAGTAAATAATAGCTTTCAAAGAAATTATTGGAAGCTTCAAGACTCGAGCACACAAATATGATATCGCAGCCAGATTTGGTGGCATAGTTTTCCTGCTTTCCACTATACTGTCACAGTTACACAATAGGGTGCGATACAGAGGAAGAGATCGCATGTCCCGTTCTGTGTGCAGTCAGTTTAGGCCACCTGGATCACTGATCAACGTAATGAACTGATATTAATATATTTATTATGCGAGGTAGAAATAAAATGGAGATTTACAATATGCAATAGTTGTATTTTCGTGTGAAATTGTTTTTAACGTGAGCTTGGAAAGGGAAGTAAGGAACGACATGCCGTTGGCAGGCCAATGAAGGTTGCCCGTGAATGCGGATGTCAGATCGCAGTGGCGTTGGCAGTTGAAGGAAAATTGTTTCTGTTTTCTGGAAGCAACGTCCGTCGACAACACTTCTCCCATCCTATCTTCTTTCGTCCTATCCTATTATATATATATTTCTAGATATATATATATATTTCTAGCCAAAAAATAGGACATTTAAGATTTGTGTTTTTACTTTCACACATATACTAGGTAAGGAAAGTATTGGGATCAGGTCAAATTTCCGATATGCGATTTTCAACGGATTATACGTTTAAGAGCAGCCTGAGTCCGAAAATTTTTAGCCATTGGTCTGTCTGTCTGGGCCAACATTTTCTCGGGAATTACTGAACCGATTTTGTTGCTTCTTTTTGTATTTTGTAGGATTTTGACTACTGATTCCTGTGACAGAAACTCGGTGCTCCATGCGCATTTGCTTGCGCGCAATAAATGAAAAAAATGTTTTTCTATAGACTGTAGCGCGAAAACGGCTCTAACGATTTAGATGAAACTTTTTTGAAAGGTAATGAAATTCTCTAAAGAATTATATAAAAATCGTTCATTTCGGACAATTATTAACGAAGTTACAGCTATTAGATTTCCAATGTAAGATTACGGGTTCTTATCCTGATGTCAGAATGACAGAATAAAGATGACTAAGTGAAAATAAGAAAATCTGTTTCCCGCATCACATAAGCTTCACTATTTCCTATACTTTTAACAGAAATTATTGTTTGACAAAATTAGGCTATGGAAAAAAGTTTTTGATCAGCAATATTAGAGGGTATTGAAATGTTTACACTGATCTACCTTATGCCGGTTTAAATTGCTATAGTTTATCAAATAAATCGTACTAAAATCTTTTCTTTGATTAATTTTCAGGAAACTGTAGCGCAAAAACGATTGTAACTATTTTATTGAAACTTGGCTAAAATCTTCCACGTGAAGTCTTTTTAATTTATGTATATAATAAAGTTTCCCGAAAACAAGCAGCAAAAAATGTTATCATTCATTCAGAATTTCACTTGCGATTAACATAAAAAGTATACGAATTTTCATTGCAGTCAAAAAACAAATTTTTTTGTAACAAATTTTCATCAAGCGACCTGCCTTAAATACTATTCACATATTTATTTGAATGCTTCTTGAATTCCCTACAGGCCAAATCAAATATGAGTATTTGAATGTTTCCTAAATTACCAACTAAAAGAATTATCGAAATCGAAAATAATCTTATCCGATAAAATACTTTTATTGCATGCACGATATTATTTTTGAATTTTTATAAAAAAAAAAAAAATATAGTTTATATTTTTTAAGAGAGCTCTATTGTGACTTATTTATGTTTGAACATATAGCTATTAAGTACAATACTAAAATGAAACAACCGACCGAAGGAGCAAAGGGTTTCAAATATATTAAAAAAAATAAACTATACCACTACAACCCATGAAGGGTCTTGTGTTCAATACTATTTACGGAAAGCACTATTTCTTAGTCAACGGTTGTGCAAGGAGGTGATTTGACTGAGATCACGCTCAACCGCCAGGTTTTTCCTTATTTAAGGATACCCACTTTATCGAGGCTGGGTGTGTCTCAGGAGGGTGTCCTGACCCCAGGGGCGCCCCACGGGTGAGGAAACAGCATAAATATTTTTTCTACAATGAGCCGGGATTCGAACCTGGCATCTTGAGCATTGTACGATCAGTAAGAAATATTTCCCGATCGCTATAGTTTCCTTTAAAATGTGTGCTATAAATAGGTGAAGTGAAAGTAAAAATGTTTTATTACTCTACGCTATAATGCTACACAATATGTAAAATAAAATGTCGAAGAAGAGTATACAAGGCTTATGAAAAATATGTAAATTAATATTAATCCCGCTAATGAGAGTTCATTATTATGTTCAATTAAGTTTAATATTATTCGTGGATATGCAACGTGTCTGTGCAATGCTCAGATAATTAATTGTACAGCTGACAATTATAATGGAGAATAAAAGAACTTGTTTAATCATCCTAATGGAATTCCAAATAATTCGAGATAATGAATTCTAATTTTCTGGAAGATTCTTGGACGAAAGTCTATAAGAGAGTTCAGTAAATGTTTATCGGAAAGAACATTTTAATTTATATTTAACATCTGCAATGAGTTGAAGATACTTACCTCAGTTCATTGTCTCATCTCAAGGTTCTAGCAGATTGTGTAACTTGAATTTTGAATTTATTATTAAAGGTTAAGATGGAATATTATTACTGGTAGGACAATAGATAAAATTAAAATATGATGTAAGCTTCACATTAAGAGAACTTACAATGAGAAATAAAATAATTTATAAATAAAGACATAGAGTATTTATTTAATTATAAATAATTGGATTGATAAAATAGTATCAGTTGAAGTCAAATCTCATTATCAGTCCCCTTTAAATTGTTTTAAAAAAGACATAATTTAATTTAATTTAAATTTAATCTAGATCACTATCAAGTAATTTATGGTATCTTAAATTAAACAGGGTTTAATATCATTTTTAGATATTGCTTTTTATCAACTCGTGGTTGGCTTAAAAATTACAAAATTCAAGTTTCTCGGTTCTCTGTATGTAATCAGATCATGGATTAAGGTAACTTTTTATAAGTTTGAATGTCTTTTATCACAGGTTATCAATTATATGAAATTAATATCAATCTAAACTTTATATAATTATCACGAAATGTTTCATTGATCGATATCGAATATAATATTGTCAATGACTTTTAAGAATCTTTGAACGATAATTTTAACGATTGAAAATGTTTTTAAAAAAACTTATCAAACTTCGAAAAGGTATCGTCTTCTATGAACAACATCAATTTCAGTTGGTTGGATAAGATGTGTTTTGTGCACACGAGTTATTCCGTATGGCCACCCTAGTCCCATACCTAGTTCTGCCATAAATACTGTTTCAAAAGTTAAACTTTCTTTACATACTTGGGTATTATTTAGATAACACTTACCTCTATCATGTTATTTTTTTTTAAAGTCACGATAGTAGTACTAATTAGTTTGTATTTTTCTTTCGCTCAGTTAACACGGAGCAGGGTGATGAAGGAAACTGAGTAGCTGTGCATACTATAAATAGATATAATGAGGCCATATATGTATGTGACAGACCTCGACCGGGCCGTCTCCGAACTGTGTGAGAACGGCAAATACAGTGAGAGAAGTGGCTGCTCGAATCAGAAGAATCCCATTCGACAAATCATATCTCTGGAAATGGGAATATCTGTAAGATCAAAATCTTGCATAATAAAAGGGACCTTAGGATGGGTGCATTTCGAAGAATGACAGGTCAAAGGCTAACTACTTCTCTAAAAAAAACAAGAGTGGACATATGCAAAGTGCTCCTTGGCCGTTACACCAATGGTATTCATCGAAATATGTTTTGAAAATCGAATTAAAGTTTCAAATTCATTGGAAGAGTGAAAAGAGGTCATCACCCTTCCTCAGTGATGGTTTGGTGGAGAGTTTGCTTTTATGGCAGCACAAAGCTCCATTTTTGTGAAAAAGGAGTTAAAACAACCGCTAAAAAACTATCAGGCCGATATTTTGGAACCTGCTACCCTCTAAATGATACTATCCTCGATCCATTCATTCCAAAGAACATTCCTGAGTTCATCTCTGCCTCGGATTGGCCCTCAGGAAGCTCTGATCTTGACCCACTAGATTGTCAGTTTGGGTCCGAACTGCAGAGGATGCCACTGAGCACACCCTAACTTGGAAAGCCCCAAACAATCTCTAGTCCAAGCAGTTGAGCGCTTTCCTCAAAAAGTGCTACGTGCTGCTATTGATGACTGGTCACGGAGATTAAATGCCCGTGTCACATTTTGGGGAGACATTTTAAGTAATTTATTATTATTTTTTTTTTACTGTCTATAGATATACATTTGACCGTCAGAAACTGTATAATATTCTAATCGAGCAGGGGATTCCAAAAAAAATAGTAAATCTAGTCAGGATGTGCTTGACGGAGACACTCAATAAAGATAGAATCAGTAATAATTTGTCCGAAAAATTTGAGGTTCGTTCGGGTTTAAAACAGGGAGATTCTCTTTCGCCTGTCCTGTTCAATTTGGCATTAGAACATGCCATTAGGGAAGTAATGCAAACCGAGAAAGGGTTGGATCTGGGAGGGACAACATCCGTGCTGGGCTATGCTGATGATCTGGTACTGTTAAGCGAAGACGTTGAAACTATAAAACTAAATACGACAACGTTAATGAAAGCCGGTAAAGAACTAGGACTCGAAATAAACGTGGATAAAACAAAATATATGGTTAGCTGCAAAAATGGCGATACTACTGGTGATATCGATATAGATGGTAATATGTTTGAACAGGTAGATAAATTTAGGTATCTAGGTTCTACGATAACTAGAAAAAACGAAATTGAAGAAGAGATTAAGGTTAGACTGAAGGCGGGAAATGCTTGTTATTTTTCTGTGACAAAACTACTTAGTTCGCGCCTCTTGTCCCGGAACTTAAAAATTAGAATCTATAAAACAATTATCTTGCCTACAGTTCTTTATGGATGCGAAACTTGGCCGCTTACATTAAGGGATGAGCAGCGTCTTAAGGTTTTTGAAAATAAAGTATTGCGTAGAATATTCGGACCGAAGAAGGATGAGTTAACCGGAGAGTTCAGACGGTTACACAACGCCGAATTGCGTGAGCTGTATCCGGGTAATATAATTGAGGTAATTTCATCGCGGCGAATCAAATGGGCTTGTAAAGTTGTTGGGCTTAGTAACGAGAGAATTCCTAAAAGGTTAATATTTGCTGTGCCGAATGGTAAGCGTCCGAGGGGTAGACCGAAGCGAAGGTGGGAAGATTGCATTAAAGCCGATCTGAAGGGACTGGGTTTGGACGGCGAACGGTTGATGGAGGTATGTAATAAGCGATTGGTGGTATCGGCATCGAACCTTCGGGTTCGCTAAGCCTTTTATTATTATTATAGATATACATTTAATAATAAAGCTTGAAAAAAAAAATTCTGTTGGAATCTGTATGTATTTCCTTGTAATAATATATATGGCAGGACTAGGCATATATCCCTTCCCATAAAACCACTTCCTTCAGCAAATCCTTCGTCAACTCCTTACCTAATTCCATAGGCCAATAATCGACCAGGAATTCTGACCACCTACTTCATATTAAAACATGTGTAATCATGTAAGAATAATTAGATTTTGTAATAACAATTGGTTATTAACTGTTAACTAACTGTCAGATTATTATACATAATTTTTGAACTCTGTGAGTATTGTTAAGATACTTCGATACCATCACCACCACGCCCTGCTAATCGTGGCGAGATGTAGTCCCTTTGTTTTACTACCCCTGGTCGGAGTGTTCAGTAAATTAATTACCAGGAGCTGCTGGCGATCCTATCTCTCGGGGAGGATTCTTAGGTCACGAATTGGCCAGGGCTAAACTGATAATTTACAGCGAAGATAAGAACGATCGTGGACGCAGCCTCAGCATCATCTGTGGTTAATTAAATAACCAGAGTTCTTTAACTGATCCTAAGCCATTCTGGCCGGGGATACCAAGCTGCTAAGAAGTCTTGGTGTTATAGGCATTAAATCTTCGGATTCCCTCAGCCTTTTATAATTATTGCATGTTTCTCTTTACTCTTCCTGCGCACCTGTTATGAATAAACAGATGCGTTGTTGTTAAATTTGGTTTAAGGGAGGAGAGTACCAAGCACCACCTCTTCCTGGTCTCGGTTCACTTCGTTAATTCAGGAAAGGAGATCTCTCATACAGCTCCTCTTCAATCGCCTCCTGATGGACAAGTCAGCCGTGTCCGTTGTGCTCCGACCAAGGAGCACCTGTTATTAGTATTAAAATATTGTACTGGAAAGGTTGTAGTTTTTAGAAAGTGGGTATTGTTTTGCCGAAACCTAAACCTGTAAGGTTTATGACCAGATGCATTTAAGTAGATGATATCAGATGCTCAGATAGAACACCAGATAAGCACATATATAGTTTTTATATGATTTTCAATTTTGATTTTGAGAAAAGAGAGTATTTATTCGCTTGTATTAACTCTTTCTTTTCATATTCAAGTGTGAGCCAGGTCATTGTTTCTGTCGAATATTAGACCAAGACAAATAGGTGTGTCCGTCAGAAGAATTTGGTTTAGTCCAATATAACCTGGTCGGAACGTGTCTTGTCGAATTGAAATTTTGAAAAACCTTTACGCTGCTATTTTCCTTATGTAATCTCATTTTTCGAAGTGAATACCAATTTCGTAAATGCAGTGAGCCTAGTCGATAGTTACAGTGTTAAAATCATTTTATTGTCAGAGTAAGTAGTTAACAGTTAATGTTTCGATATATACATATATAATCCACTTCCTTTCCACAAGATCTCGACCTTCCGACCTTTACATTCTTTCTCACCGATCTGCCTCGTTCCAAAACTCCTTCATAGCTCGCTCTGTTAAATTTTGGAATTCCCTTCCTATCAAAATTCGGCATTCTTCATCCCTGTCTAGATTCAAAACCCTCCTATTCCAATTCCTGTCCCAAACGTGGACAGTCAGATACCCGCTAATCGTGTATGAAAAACTACAATTATTCATAATAATGTATTTACATATAGCTCATAACTGAAATACTTATTAGCAGATTCGACTTTTTTTTTTTCTAAAAGTATATATTTATATTTTACAATTGTACAATTTTAAGTGTCTTGGCAAGGTTTCTAGAGTTTTGTATATAGATTTTTTTATTTTATTTTGTATACAATATGTAAAACTAACATTTTCTTTACTGATTTAGCTTTACTTTTACTTTTTATGTTTGTTTTTATTTGGCCAGATACAACATTTTCATTTTGTAATTTTTTTGTTATTCTGAAGGGACTTCGTCCCAGAATAAAATTATTTTCTATTCTATTCTATTCTAATGTTGACTAAAGGAGCCAGTATTGATCCTAGTACTACAGTAAAAAAAAAAAATGGATATTGAGATGGTATTTGTGAGGTAGTAGAGTTTTGACTTTAAACAGAAGTCCTTGGTGCCAGACTTTATCAAATGCCTGGCCAATATCCAGAAATACGACGGATGTGTATTGTTTCTACTTTTTACATCTCCAGCAGAATATATGTACGAAAACCGTATTGATGGTCAGGATATGGTATAGTTTATATATTGATGACATATTTTGGTCCGTCTGCTAGTCAATAAATCTTGTTTATTATATTTTTTTGAAAACTTTAGAATGTATCGAAAGGAAACTAATCGGTCAGTAGGATTTAGGATTGAAAATGTCTCAGTTCCTTTTGTTTATCATTTTGATATGTGAATAATTCAAATACACAAATACAAATAGGCTTCAGCCCGAAAGATTCTTTTTGTCATATATAAAACGATAATTAATTTGAAAAAAAAAATTAACTCCAATATGGAATGGCATTTAAGTGGTTTTTGAAGTCCTACTAAATATAATTACATGAACAATAATACTTTAAGAGATAGTTTTTAATATTTTTTTCTGTAAAACATGCTTATATTTTACCATTTTTGGGGAGGGGATTCAGTCCGAAAGCCTGCACCCCCCGTAGATCCGCCTATGCTGAGTACTGAGTACCAAGTATTTTATTCAAATTAAATCACTACTGGGAATTTTATCACTACTTCAGTCAATTGTTTGACATCAACTGCAGTAGTAACTAAATTCTTTGGTACTCAAAAAAAGGTCAGTATTTGAGTAAAATACTTAATACACCGTACTCGAGTAGCATTTGCTCAGCTCTGATTCAATGATTTTAAGTTTGATTAAATTATTTTAAGATGGAGAAAGAAATGAAGTGTATTTGTCATGGATGTAGGATTTTACTGTTGGGATGTTTAAGTCATAATGTTATAGTGTTATTTAAAATGTACCAAGGTGCGTTAATATTTTTCGTAGAATTTTTTATGGTTTTGTTTGTATTTTATTTATTATACTCCCAAAATTGTAAAATGTAACCATGTTTCATGGATGAAAATATTAAAAAATTATCTCTTAAAGCATTATTGTTCATATAATCACATTTAAAAGGACTTTAGGAATCACTTAAACACCATTTCATGTAGGCAGTTATGTTTATTTCTTTTTTTTCAAAGTAATTATCGTTATTTTTAGGAAAAATAAGCTTTCGGGCTGAAGCCTCCCCCCCAAAAATTAAATCCTGGATCCGCTAGTGATCGGAACGATATGAGGTCAGAATACTAACACATAGAGAAGAAAGACCAATAAAGAACTGCTTACAGAAAATGGTCAATTAGTATCCCATGGAATGAAGGCACGGGGGTTAAAATGGGCAGAGGATGTAGCAATCCATCTGGAAACCTCTACGTAACAATGAATACATCAATAGAAGTCCAAAAAAACAGATGGATAAATAGAATAAACAAAGATGCAATAGAGCTGGGTGCAGATAAATATATGGAAAGAAATAGCCCAAGGAGCAGGCTTATTAAGGCGGGTAAAGATCCAGAATATATATAAAACTATATAAAATATATGCATAAATATATATATATATATATATATATATATATATATATATATATAAAATAGAAAGAATATATATAAATATATATAAGATAAAGACCGGAGACTGGCGGTATCAGCCTTAATACTATCTGGTAATGTAAATAAACAGGCTAAGTGTATATAAGGAGGATTATGGAACGAATAAAGAGTGTTATTTCAGAAGTCGTGTATGTTACATCTTTTCCCTTTTCCTTCTTTTTTTTGTTTTCTAAGTCCGACGACGCTTAACTGGTGCCGAAACCCGGGACAACGTCAGGGAAGTAATTTTTTTTTAAGTAGATATTTTTTTTTTTTGGGTGTTTAAGGAAAAGGTGAAATGCCGACAGAAGGACTGATTAGACCGGGAGTACTAAGCGTACCGGAAATTCCTCAACCTCAGGATATTCCACAGATTAATCAGGTACCCCAGATCGCGCCTCAGGTACCTCAGATACCTCAAGTCCCTCAGGTAGCACAGATCCCTCAGATCCAGGAGATCCCTCCATTACCAAGGGACACGTTGGCAGAAGCACACGCCAATGCCTTGGAATGGATGAAAATAAGAGCAACAACCACGCAGGACTTACGGAGGGCCATTGCGGACCTGGAACGATTCGGAGGCGAGGTAGGCGAGCTCAACCATTTCTTGAAAGGCGGAGATCGTCTTATGTCAAGAATCGAGGTGAAGGTGGCGGAGGACCTGGTGAACCTAGGGGACGCTGAAGAACTAAAAGCAGCTCTTGTGTGCCGAGTAAGGAGGAACGTCCTGAACCAGATCCAAGCGGACGAGGAGACTCCGTGGCCGGTGATTAAGGAGCGGCTGAAGAAGGCTTTTGGAGGAGGTAGGTGGACACCGGAAGAGGACATATTCCAAATGTTTAGGGAGCGGCGGGCCCAACGACAGTCAAGGGGGCAATATGCGGGAGTACTCGTGGCGAAGTACAATCGCATAACCGAGAAGATGCGGGAAACAATGAGCGTGGGAGAGGTCGAAGCCAGGATGGAGTTTCTGTCGACAATATTGAAAGTCCAGCTGGCTAAAGAAACGGGGAAGAGGGACGGACTGCCCAGAGAGCGATCGTTCCTCGAATGCGCCCAGGAGATGATCGACCTAAGTGCCAGAGAGGAGGAGACACGGATGGATGTGGAAGAACCGGGTTGGACCCGGGTGACGGATAGACGACCATGGACAGCCCCGACAGGTTGGAAGAAGAGGGACACCAGGCAGCCGAGTGGAGAAAAAGCCCCGACGAGGGAAAGAAGATCGGGACAGTCGTCGAGGCCGAGGAATGGGCCCCGGAGGGAAGAGAGAAAATGTCACGGGTGTGGGAAGCCGGGACATTTAGTAGCGCAATGTCCGCGCACCAGATGCTTCGAGTGCGGGACGGAAGGGCACATAGCAAGGCAGTGCCCATACATATTTCACAGGAGGGAGAGACCTCAGGACGAACCCATGGAGGTGAATGTGCAGAGGATGAAGAGACGAGCCAGGGTACATCAGCGGGACGGATCTTCGGAGGAGGCAACCGAGGAGTCAGGAGCGTCGGGAACGGAGACGGACGAACCAGGCAGCAGCGGAGGGGAAGGAGGTAGGCGCAGCCAACGGAGTGAGCAGCGACGAGCGGCGGCAGAAAGGAGGAAGCGGGACGACTTCTGAGGAGTGTGTCGGCAGAGAGGCGACCGCACAGCAATATGCAACAACATCCGAGGTAAGCCATGCTGGTTGCCAATTATCGAAGTAGACGGGGGAGTAAAGTGTCTTGTGGACACGGGTAGCTCGAGCACTATTATGACTCGAAGGGCGTTAGGAAAAGGGTGCGGGAGCGAGAGGGTACTCCGGATACAGAAATGTGACTGCCAGCTGATCACTCTGGGTGGTCCCTGTAGTGTAGAGGGTGAGGCGACAATTGGGCTTGATCGGTGGACAGGGAAAGAGGGTGAGCTAACGGTGCATGTGGTAGAGAACATGACTCGGGAATACCAAGTCATAGTAGGGTGCGATTTGTTAGGTCAGGTAGGGGCGAGCATTAGAAACCGTAGAGGAGTCTGGAGCGTTAGGTTAGGAAAGAGGAAGTTCGGATGTATAGGGGTCGCGAGAGAAAGAAGGGTGCGGATAGGAGCGGTGGACAGAGTGGAGGACTGGAGGAAGTTGCTACAAGAGGAGTTTAGGGATATCTTCTTCAGGGAAGGTGAGGTATTAGGAGTAACAGGGAGGACGGTGCACGAAATCCCACTGAAACAGGAGAGGGTAACTTACGTGAAAGAGAGAAGATACCCGCAGGCGTTGAGACAGCATATTCGGGAGGAGCTAGATAGTCTAAAAGAACAGGGAATCATAGTTGATAGCACCTCACCATTCAATAGTCCCCTGTGGGCGGTGAAAAAGAAGGCAGCGCCGGGGGATAATAAGGAAAAATACAGGGTGGTAGTAGACTATCGCAAATTGAACGATAACACGGTAGACGAGAAGTACCCGATCCCGAGATTCGAGGATATACTCGATAGGTTGAGTGGGGCCGTGGTCTTTAGCACGCTGGATCTCAAGGCGGGATACCACCAAATACGGATGCACCCGGAAGACCAACACAAAACAGCGTTCACATTTGAAAGGGGGCATTATGAATTCACCAGGATGCCGTTTGGTCTGAAGAATGCGCCCATAACGTTTCAGCGTCTGATGGACGAATTTTTGAGGGGCATCGATGACTCGGTATGCCAGGTATACATGGATGACCTGCTGATTTTTAGCAGAACGGAAACCGAGCACGTGGAGCATCTGAGGGCAGTATTCGAAAGGCTCCGGCAATTCGGGCTGAAATTGTCAAGCGAGAAGTCTCTGCTGGGACAAACGCGGATCAATTTTTTAGGCCACACTATCTCTAGCGAGGGGGTCAGACCGGATGCGGCAAAGGTGGAAGCAATCACGCGGATGGCGGTACCAAGGGACGTCAAGGGGATTCGTAGGCTTCTCGGGACGCTGAATTATTACCGGAGATTCGTACCCGAGATGGCAGAGTATTTGGTACCCATTAACAATTTGTTGAAGAAAGGCGCGAAGATTGTGGTGACACCGGAGATGGAGAATAACATTCGAAAATGTATGAATAGGTTGCTGACGGAGCCGGTGTTAGCGTTTCCGGATTTCGAGAAGCTTTTTAATATAACCACTGATGCGAGTGAATACGCGCTAGGGGCCGTTTTGTCCCAGGGGGGGAGTGAGGGTGAACGACCGATAGCATACGCGAGCCGTCGGCTTACGGGTGCGGAATCAAGGTACAGCGCTTTGGAGAGGGAGCTACTCGCGATAGTATGGGCTATCGACCATTTCAGGCCATACGTATTCGGGAGAAAATTTCGAGTCCATACCGACCACAAACCCCTCCAGTGGGTAGGAAAACTCAAGGAAACCTCAGCTAGGGTCACAAGATGGAAGGAGATCCTAAGCCAATACAACATAGAGGTGGTGTATAAGCCGGGAAAGGAAAACGTGGTGGCAGACTGGCTCTCGAGGGCCATCATGATCAACGCGGTTGAAGAGGACAGGGGAGGACCATCGCAGGACGTGCGGCAATTCTTGAGGGAATGGACTCCCGATGGCGAAGGGGCAAATGACACCGCAGGGATTGAGGACAGGGGAGATTCCCCAGAAGAGGAGAGCTCAGCGGAGGAAAGGGCAGCGGAGATGGAAGAAATAGAGGAGATCGTGAACGACAAACACCGTCAGGTGATTTGGAAGACACGAACAACCGGAATCATGAAGATCGATTTCAGAAGGTACGGGAGAAGTAGGATCCGCGTCATTTGGTCGCAGCCCGGGGTCAGCGAAGAACAAATCTGTACGGCACTGAGGGATGCCTCGGAAGCGGGTAAAACGCACTACCTATACGTAGGAAACAATACGGTATGGGATAAGATCAAGCGAATGTGGAGGTCCGAGCGAATAGGCGTGGACAGGACATTCATCCGGTGTAAGTATGCTGTGGAGACGATACAGGACGAAGAGCAGCAGCAAGCAATCACAGTAGCATATCACCAGGGGAAAACCAATCACCGAGGCGTTAATGAGACGCTGCAGGCATTGCGTCGGAAGTATTTCTGGTGGGGCATGAAGAGGTCCATCCAGGAAGTCATTGGGAAATGCGAGATATGCATGCGCACAAAATACGATCGACACCCCCCCAGAGGAGTTCAGGAGGAGACACCTACAGGGAATATGCCGCTACAGGACCTTCAGATTGACACGTTTACCTGGAAAGGGTTTAAGTGGGTCACGGTAATCGACATATTCAGCAAGGTGGCGATGGCATACCAAGTGATGGAGAAGTCAGCCAATGCAGTTGCGGAAGCCCTACAAACCTGGGTGCAGTTCTATGGGGTCCCCGAGAGGATTACTTCGGACGGTGGTAGGGAGTTCGACAATGCCGCGATTAGGGAGGAGGTGAAGCGATTGGAAATTGCGTGGCATTATAACACCCCAGGACATCCTAAAGGTAGAGGCGGTATTGAACGGCTGCACAGTACGTTAAGCGACCACGTCCGTGTATATCAGGGTGAAAAAGGGTTGGAGCCGGATGTGGCAATGAGGAAAGCGGTAACAGCCTATAACCACTCGATCCACTCCGTAACGGGGTTTTCACCCATGGAAGTTCTATTCGGGATGCGCAGGCCAAGGCGGGATTATGGGGAAACTACGCTTACCGAACCGTTAGTGGATCAAATTCTCAGCAATAGGGTAGAGGTAGAGAAAACATGGGGAAAGATAACGGCGAGAATTAAGCGGGAAAAGCAGAAGCGAGTGGAAAGGCAGAATGTACAAGTTCGCGACCAAATGGGGGAACTAAAGATAGGAACAATAGTTTACCGGAAATTGGGAACCAACAGAGGGAAACAATTGCTACGGTACGAGGGTCCATTCAGAGTGGTTGTTATTAGGGAGCATAACCTGGTAACTATTGAGAGCGTGAATGAGCCCAGAAAGAGGAGAACCGTTCATATCGAACAATTAAAGCTCCCAATGATAGAGTCGGGACATAGGCCTATGGATTCGTAGTACCCTCACCGCTGTAGATAAAACAGAGGAATATGTTTTTTTTTGTGGCTGTCAAAACAAAACAAGTTGTAAAAGATTTTTTTTTTGTTTTTTTTTTTGTTGTATTATTTCATGTATAGAGGAAATTGTGTTTTTTTTTTTTGTTGTTGTTAGGAGTTCTCAAGTGGTAGGAGTTCTAAAGTGCTGTGTTTAGTTTCAGTGTTTTTAATTATTTCTTCTGTATTTAATATTTTTCCAGTTGAACTATTTTATTTTCTTTTAAGGATATACTGTAAAACCAATTGTAAAGTGTTAAGGCTGGTCACCGTGGGCTCCGATCTAGCAATATTTAAGTTTCCGAAAATCCTGTTCGTAAACTGGTGGGGGGGAGATAAAGACCGGAGACTGGCGGTATCAGCCTTAATACTATCTGGTAATGTAAATAAACAGGCTAAGTGTATATAAGGAGGATTATGGAACGAATAAAGAGTGTTATTTCAGAAGTCGTGTATGTTACATCTTTTCCCTTTTCCTTCTTTTTTTTGTTTTCTAAGTCCGACGACGCTTAACTTATATATATATATATATATATATATATATATATATATATATATATATATATATATATAAAGAATATATATAAAACTTATATGCAATATACGATGGAACGAAATGGTCATGTTTTCTTTCAAGTTTTTTTTATGCCTGAATTGGCGAAATGTTGACGGGTTATTGTGATATTTACCTGCATTTCATATACACAAGGCCGTGTGGTTGAATTTATCCAATTGTAATACAAATCCAATTTCTGTCTCTTAGTGAGTTTTTATATTTTTTTTTTTATCTTAAAATGTCCATTGGCAATATCGGCAACCATTCTCAGCCAATCATCGTTACGAAACAAAATGATTCCCTCGGGATTGGCGTGCTGGGTACTAAAACAGGCGGGATCAGGAGATAGGGAGCGGTTAACTTAATCAGCGATTTATGAGCCTGGATTGCTAGATATAAAGAGCGAATCATCTTCGTCATTCCAGTGATCGATATATTCACAATAAATCGAAAGCTGGGCGGAAAGTAATCTAGTTCCCTGAGACGGTAGTATTGTTACTATATAAATTACCATACTATAGATCCCGGCTCTCAGGATAGATTTTATAGAATGAGGCATCAAACTACAGATGATTTCATGGAGAAGAGATGAATTATGATTTTAAAACTTAAAACCATACTACCACTAGAGTAAAAATTAACTAGAAAAAAATATCTGGTGTGTCCACTCACACGACTTTCCTTTCCTATTTCAGAAAAGGCTTTATATCTTTACATATCTTCATGAAGAAAAAAAAAATTGAACTAGATTTATTTTCCTGAAAATTGATCAGAGAAAAGATTTGAGTACGATTTATTTGATAAACTAAAGGAATGTAAACCGGCTTAAGGTAGACAATACTCTCTAATATTGCTGATCAAAAACTTTTTGCCATAGCTTAGTATTGTCAACAATAATTTCTGTTAAAAGTAGAAAAAATATTGAAGCTTGTGTGGTACAGGCAGCAGATTTTCTTACTTCCACTTAGTTTTTTTTTTTCTCTCTCATTCACCCCTTTCTGACACCAGGATATGAACCCGTAATCTTACATTAGAAATTAAATAGCTATAACTTCGGAAATTTGACCCGATTGCAATACTTTTCTTACCTAGTATAGGTAGGAAATAGAAGGTATACTTAGAGAGTTAGGCCCCACCTTTTTTTTTAAACTTTTTTTCCTGAATTGTCTCGGGAATTTAGTTCATATACGAAAGTTGAGTGGACAATTATAAGAACACCATAGGAAAGTTCCATCAAAATCGTTAGAGTCGTTTTCGCACTATAGACAAACATGTTTTTCATTTACTGCGCGCAAGCTATTCCGCACGGAGCACCGAATTTCTGTCACAGGCATCAGTAGTCCCCGAGAAAATCTTGGCACAGACAGACCACTGGCTAAAAATGTGTTTTTATTGAGGAGTCTCTGAAACGTATAGATCCGTCGATAACCGCATATCGGAAATTTGACCCGACTGCAATACTTTCCTTACCTAGTATAGGTAGAAAAGTAAAAAACGCTGCAAATTATTACACAAGATAATTATACATCAAAAGGGACATTGCTTTTCTTGTAACATAAGGAAAAATAAATAAAAGGTATTCCATAATATTGGCATACATTTTTTTTTTTTTTCACCATTAGTGATTTGCTAAGAAAAATAGAAAACATTGCTTTAGTTCATACATTTAAGTTTATAATGAGGACGAAAAAAAACAAATATCGAAATGAGATCGAAATTTTTCTTTAGATATTACGATCACATCGAACCATATGTTTTCGATATCTATTGATATCGATACTACAGTGTACTAGTTGTGGTATAATTCCAGTTAGTCAAGATATAGCAAAGCTGTAGCTTCACTTCTCGCCTCCCCCGGAGCTGGAAATAAGATAGGAAGGAAGGGGATTGGTGGAGCGGAGATGTAGGCTCTGCCAATTACTGGCTAAGGTCGGGATCACGTGCCAAGATATCGGAGCCAATGATAAGGCTGATGTATGGCGGTGGCCTGTCGGTATGGTTCGAGGGGCTGAGGGAATGGTCGCATTTATTACGTTCAGGATCCGATCTGGAGAGGAACATTAGGTCCTCTAAAATGTTTCATCGCCCAGCCTCTGCATGTCACTGGGACCAAGGAAGATCACGAGAGGACAAAATTTATTATTGGTACATGAAAAGAGAACATCACGATTTAAAAATAATTAAATGCATTTTATTTTTCAAACCGACATATCTTTACTAATAGTTTTTTTTTATTTTTTTTTTTTATTATTTCTTAATGATATTTACAATTATATTAAATAAATACATCCAGTAAATTTGAGCATATGGATATAATGACATGAAAAAACTTGCTGAGTAACTGCCCAATGGTAGCACTCTAATGATATGTTTACATTAGGAGATCACGGGGACATCTTCTTTTCAGACGCCTCGGAGGGTTATCAGGAATTGATTATTTTATTATCAGGAATCGGAGGGATGATTCTGAAGTTTATTATGGAAGGATAAGTATCTGGATTGGGCCAGATCTGAAACAAAAGAAACATTAAGGTCATTATGGATGGTTTTATTTGTAACAAAGTAGGAAGCATTTAGGATTTTACGAAGGATTTTGGATTGTAAGGATTGGATACGATTGGCATTCGATGGTTTAGTGGAGCCCCATAGCTCAAAGTCCAAATAGGCCTTACTATAGTGATTTTACTAATAGTGATCTGATTTCAATGAAACTTTTTTTTTGGTTTCTTAGGAAATTTAGATACACTTGATTATAAAACGAAAAAAACGTGTATGCTTTGCGTTATTCCGAAATCTAATTTTACCAACCCTCAAAACATATTTTCCAGCTTCTTTTCGGTAAAGTAGGTTATATAGATAATTATAAAAACTTCGAATGAGGAGGCTTTAGTCAAGTTTTATCGAAATCGGTACATTCGTTTAGGTTTTTCGGCCTCCATCTTGATAGGAAAGTACTTTTCGGTGAAGTGTGTCATATACAAAAATTTAAAAGGCATTGAGAAGAAGACATTGGTCATGTCTTATTAAAATAGGTACATTAGTTGATTCGCTATAGCGACAAAGGTCTTTCAACCGCCATCTTGAAAGAAAAGGATGGATGATAATGCCAAGCTCCGAGGATATGGTTATAAGCCCTCCTCCCACCCCCCCCCCCAAAAAAAATAATAAATAACCCAGAGGATAACTTATTGTTCCTTCTTTGAGTAATTCGTTTATGAAAATCAAATTTTGTTTACTATCATTTTGTAACATATAATTCAGAAACATATTAGTAAGTAAAAATGTTCTGTAGTCCAGAACGTGCTAAAAGAATGCAGTTCATTTAAAAGTCTGAAGATACCAAGTAGTACTTTAGAAAACTACAAACCTCTGCGAACTAAAAAAATCACTGAAACGGAAGCCAAAATTTACAAATCGGATAATACAAAAATATTTAAAAATTATTTTTAAAATCTTAAAATATAAAATAAACTACAAACAGTTTTTTTTTCAGTAATGAACAATCACTTGAAATACACTGACATGAAGCAAACAGTACAAGCGATTGACTGCAATTAGTAGCATTTTAACGAATGTATTTATCACGCTTTATGTTTCTGAATAATAAAAATAAACAACGATATTTTACTGCACGACATTGTTATTATGAACCATGTCTTTGGAATTAAGAAACGACATAATAGTCCATGAGTCAAATCGAATTTTTGTCACTTATTTGAAGAACTTTTATTTATGAATTGTTATAGCAGGAGTGTCCAGAAGAGGATTTTATGGCGCAATTTGCGCTGACAAAATTAATGAGGGGACCACGTTTTGACGAAATTTTCCATTTTTAATGGGTGGGGCACATTTTGACGGGATTATGAAAATCAATAGACAATTGGAATCATGGATCAGAACACAGGATGTGTAATGGTATATAATCTACGGATATTCAAAATTCTACTTTCGTTTGCACTGTTTTTAAGAAGAAGAGAGGAATATAATATCTTGGAAGGAGTGAGGGAAGGGGTTTATGCGCCATCGGCCTTGGAGGGGAGGACGAGCACCCCTGCGTTACAGTGAGCATCATCAGCATCCGATCTGCACTGGTAAGCCCCAACTCAAATCGGATACGTTTCAAAATGATGCCCATTAAATTAGAAAAATACCTAATACGTATTATTTTAATGAGATTTTTACTTAATCTAAACAAAAAATGGAGAGCTCTATTTTTATTTTATTTTATTTTTTATTTTTTTATTCTTTCCTAGCTCGCCTTTCAGGCTCTACGGGATTTTCTCGGGCCGGAGGGTAAGGACGAGGAATTTAAAATCCCCTCTGGCACCGGGACGCGAACTCGTACTTTTTTTTCAATCTCAAAACTTGGTTATCTGGTTGTCGGGCAACTCACGGTGCTGTGCACACACGTTAGCCCATTCGGCCACCCCGCCCCCAAGGAGAACTCTATTACTGAGCGTATAGAATACAACACCGGATATTTTTTATACAATAAAAATATCAAAAACTTTCCTTGGATATCATCCGAGATTTCCCCAAGGATCTTAGAACCACACTCCTCCATCAACATTTTCGCTATATTTTTAAATCGTTGTAGATTATCATAAATAGCTATATTTTAATTTTTGAGACCTTAACATAACTTACGTATCCCATGGCAACCATACCACTTAAGAGGTTTTCACTAAAAATAAAACATAGTTTAGATTCTAATAACTTTGTCCGAATTTAGAAGGCAAGCGATATTTTATTTATTCAATTTAATATTCAATGCCTTTCGCACAACAGCGCACCTACATAATTTGATTTATTAGGCATTAGCTGGGACTTTGCTTGATTAGCTTTCATTTTGTTATTGTTGTAGGAGTAGGTCCTTTGATCATTTTCCTTTGAATCTGCATCGATCAGGTAACATGAAGCAGGAAATAGAGGAGACTAATGGACTGAAATCAGATGGGCAAATGCTACTCTAAGTACCACTAGCGGATTTTGGTAGAGTACCAGGTTTTAATTTTGGGAGGGGCTTCAGCCCGAAAGATTTTTTTTGTCATATATAAAACGATAATTAATTTGAAAAAAAAATAATGAAAGAAATTAACTCCTATATGGAATGGTATTTAAGTAGTTCTTGAAGTCCTACTAAATATAATTATATGAACAAGAATACTTTAAGAGATAGTTTTTAATATTTTTTTCTGTAAAACTTGGTTATATTTTACCATTTTTGGGGAGGGGATTCAGTCCGAAAGCCTGCACCCCCCGTAGATCCGCCTGTGCTGAGTACTGAGTACCAAATATTTTACTCAAATTAAATCACTACTGGGAATTCAATTACTACTTCAGTCAATCGTTTGATAACAACTGCAGTAGTAATTAAATTCTTTGGTACTCAAAAAAGGTCAGTATATAAGGTCAGTATCTCTGATTGTAATGATTTTAACATGAAGAATGAAATTAAGTGTATTTATCGTGGATGTAGGGATGTTACTGTTAGGGTGTTTAAGTCGTTATGTTATAGTATTATTTAAAATGTACCAAAGCGGGTTGATATATTTTAGTAAAATTTTCTATTGTGTTGTTTGTATTTTATTTATTTGTGTTTGTTTTGCCGAATCCCTAAATTCTGCTTCGTGTATCCAAATTGGTCTCAGTATGGTGTTGCATGGGTGCCCATTCTCTCACCCCTCCCAAGATATATGATTCCTCTTTTCTTCTTAAAACCAGTGCAAACGAAAGTAGGATTTGAATATTCGTAGATTACATGCCATTAGACATCCTGTGGTCTGTTCCATGATTCGACTTGTCTTTTGATTTGAAACTTTTCATTTTGAAAATTCATAACACTGTCGAAATGTGCCTCCCTAAAAGATGACCTCGTCAAACAGTGTCTCATTAATTTTGATGTCGCAACTTTCGCCATAAAACCTCCTTCTGGGCAGTAGATTAGTCGCTTGTTTCGTAAGTTAAATGAGGAACTGTAGTCCAGAAGATGTGAGAGTTGGTTATATCGTCTAGTCAGTTATTGTATTTTTAAGTTCCAGATAATTTTTTGTCTAAGGAGAGTCCGAGGTACCGTACATAGTTTTTTTAAGGCACTGGGTTATTGTCAATCGTTCTCGTTGGACATAATACTTTCCTAAGAGAAAAACTGACGTGGGTGGATTTGCTACTATTTATTTTAATTTTCAATTTTTTGAACCAATTTTTGAAATCGGTGTATCTTAGAGATCGTTTGGAGGACAATTGATGGTGGTGTTGGATGTTCAGGGATATCAGAGGTGTATAGAGAATAAAAAATTGAACTTCAGACACTACCTTGTGGTACGCTAATGTATTGAGGGAAGAAAATGGAGTAAAAAGAATCTATGAAAACACAGAAAAAACTGTAAACAAAGGAGAATTGAAGAATTAAAAAAAATAAGTTGAAGGTAAGTACGGTTTTAATTTCCATGATAGGCTTTTGTGCCAGACACTATCAAATAAAAGCTTTTTATATTTCAAGGAAGATCGCAGAGTAGTATTCCTTTTTCTCAAAAGCAACAGAGATAGCGTCTACTGTCCGATGGCACTGTTGCACAGTGACGAACAAAACTGATATCTTTATATATATATATATATATATGATATCGGCAAGAGATATCTTTCAATTTTCTTTTGTTTGTTCATTTATTGAAATTTACAACTGTATACAAATAAAACTAGTAAATATGATCAAATTATAAATAATGACATGTACAGGCTTGAAGAGATACTACCCAGTGGTAGCACTCCCTAAATAATTTTAAGTAAGAAGATCACGAGGCCATCTCCTTTTCAAACGCCTAGGAGGATTATCAGGGATCGAGGAAGAAGCAAGAGTGGAAACAAGCGGATTTGGATGGGACTGGAGTTTATCATGAAAGGATAGATATCTGGCTCGAGTAAAATCAGCGACATATGGTACATTAAAGTCTTTATGAATGGTTTTATTTGTGACAAAGTATGGAGCATTAAGGATTTTGGATTGTAAGGAATCTTTTAATAATATTAAAATATAGTAACAGATAAAATGTGAGATCGGTAAAGACCGGAGTAGTCAAGGTAGACTAGGGGCAGGGCAGAGCGAGTTGACAAGATGAAACGAATTCGAACCCAGGCCACGTAGGGACTGTAAATACTCTCCACCAGTGCTGCCAATATAGCCTCATTAACAGCCCACAACCCAAATCCCCTCTCGTGCTGGCCACACTGATAGAGGGCAGTATAGGGATCATGGGATCACATCCATTGATCACACTTTATCGATTCTAAAAGCATTACCGTCCTAGGGTTTCACCGAATTAGGAGGAATAGAGCTATGGAGTGGGAATAACAGCCAGCATTGTAGGTCCCCATGATGATATTAACGAATAATAGAGATGGGCAAAATTGTACTCTGAGTAAAAAGTACAATTACAGAGTAATTTACTCAAATACTCGCCCGGTTCGAGTATCGAGTACTTCAATCACTACTCGACCTCATGATTGACGAGTACAAAAAGTAATCAGCTGTCCTCGTGAGTACTTTCTATTTTCAAATCTACTCGGGAATATTTTACTCTGAGTACTTTTCAAAGTAATCGAGTATTTCATTATAAAAATTACAGGAGTAGAATATTTAATATTTCTTCCATGTTTAAGTCCATTATTATCTTATGGGGGTATAGTTTTTTAAAATAGTATCGATATTAATGTAAATTGAAAAAATAAAGAATTATTAAAATAATTTGGATTTAATCAACTTTGGGGACCATTTTTTTTTTTTTTTTACACCACTTGACTTTTATAATAATGCTGTCGGATTTGAGATAGTGCCCCCGGGCCCCGACTTTTTTTAAGTTTTTGTGTTAAATCGATATCAGGGTCGATTAGTATGTTTCGGGGGGCGCTTTTTATGAAAATGGTATCGGATTTGAGATAGTGCCCCCCGGCCCCGACTTTTTTTAAGTTTTTGTGTTAAATCGATATCAGGGTCGATTAGTATGTTTCGGGGGGCGCTTTTTATGAAAATGGTATCGAATTTGAGATTGGGCCCCCCGGGCCTCGACTTTTTTTATCTTTTTGGATTAAATCGATATCAGGGTCGATTAGTATGTTTCGGGGGATGCTTTTTATGAAAATGATATCGAATTTGAGATTGAAGCTGATATCTTTATATATGTATGATATCGGCAAGAGATATCTTTCAATTTTTTTTTTTTTGTTTATATAATGAAATTTACAACTGTATACAAATACGACTGCACAAATTATAAATAATGACATGTACAGGCTTGAAGAAATACTACCCAGTGGTAGCACTCCCTAAATAATTTTAAGTAAGAAGATCACGAGGCCATCTCCTTTTCAGACACCTAGGAGGATTATTAGGGATCGAGGAAGAAGCAAGAGTGGAAACAAGCGGATTTGGATGGGACTGGAGTTTATCATGAAAGGATAGATGTCTGGCTCGAGTAAAATCAGCGACATATGGTACATTAAGGTCTTTATGAATGGTTTTATTTGTGACAAAGTATGGAGAATTAAGGATTTTGGATTGTAAGGAATCTTTCAATAATATTAAAATATAGTAACAGATAAAATGTGAGATCGGTAAAGACCGGAGTAGTCAAGGTGGACTAAGGGCAGGGCAGAGCGAGTTGACAAGATGAAACGAATTCGAACCCAGGCCACGTAGGGACTGTAAATACTCTCCACCAGTGCTGCCAATATAGCCTCATTAACAGCCCACAACCCAAATCCCCTCTCGTGCTGGCCACACTGATAGAGGGCAGTATAGGGATCATGGGATCACATCTATTGATCACACTTTATCGATTCTAAAAACATTACCGTCCTAGGGTTTCACCGAATTAGGAGGAATAGAGCTATGGAGTGGGAATAACCACGGTCAGTCCGCATTGTAGGTCCCCATGATGATATTAACGAATAATAGAGATGGGCAAAATTGTACTCTGAGTAAAAAGTACAATTACAGAGTAATTTACTCAAATACTCGCCCGGTTCGAGTATCGAGTACTTCAATCACTACTCGACCTCATGATTGACGAGTACAAAAAGTAATCAGCTGTCCTCGTGAGTACTTTCTATTTTCAAATCTACTCGGGAATATTTTACTCTGAGTACTTTTCAAAGTAATCGAGTATTTCATTATAAAAATTACAGGAGTAGAATATTTAATATTTCTTCCATGTTTAAGTCCATTATTATCTTATGGGGGTATAGTTTTTTAAAATAGTATCGATATTAATGTAAATTGAAAAAATAAAGAATTATTAAAATAATTTGGATTTAATCAACTTTGGGGACCATTTTTTTTTTTTTTTTACACCACTTGACTTTTATAATAATGCTGTCGGATTTGAGATAGTGCCCCCGGGCCCCGACTTTTTTTAAGTTTTTGTGTTAAATCGATATCAGGGTCGATTAGTATGTTTCGGGGGGCGCTTTTTATGAAAATGGTATCGAATTTGAGATTGGGCCCCCCGGGCCTCGACTTTTTTTATCTTTTTGGATTAAATCGATATCAGGGTCGACTATTAGGTTTTGGGGGACGCTTTTTATGAAAATGATATCGAATTTGAGATTGGGCCCCCCGGGCCTCGACTTTTTTTATCTTTTTGGATTAAATCGATATCAGGGTCGACTATTAGGTTTTGGGGGATGCTTTTTATGAAAATGATATCGAATTTGAGATTGGGCCCCCGGGCCCCGACTTTTTTTAACTTTTTGGATTAAATCGATATCAGGGTCGACTATTAGGTTTTGGGGGATGCTTTTTATGAAAATGATATCGAATTTGGGATTGGGCCCCCCGGCCCGACTTTTTTTAACTTTTTGGATTAAATCGATATCAGGGTCGACTATTAGGTTTTGGGGGACGCTTTTTATGAAAATGATATCGAATTTGGGATTGGGCCCCCGGGCCCGACTTTTTTTAACTTTTTGGATTAAATCGATATCAGGGTCGACTATTATGTTTTGGGGGCGCTTTTTATGAAAATGATATCGAATTTGGGATTGGGCCCCCCGGGCCCCGACTTTTTTTAACTTTTTGGATTAAATCGATATCAGGGTCGACTATTAGGTTTTGGGGGGCGCTTTTTATGAAAATGATATCGAATTTGGGATTGGGCCCCCCGGCCCCGACTTTTTTTAACTTTTTGGATTAAATCGATATCAGGGTCGACTATTAGGTTTTGGGGGATGCTTTTTATGAAAATGATATCGAATTTGGGATTGGGCCCCCGGGCCCCGACTTTTTTTAACTTTTTGGATTAAATCGATATCAGGGTCGACTATTAGGTTTTGGGGGACGCTTTTTATGAAAATGATATCGAATTTGGGATTGGGCCCCCGGGCCCCGACTTTTTTTAACTTTTTGATTAAATCGATATCAGGGTCGACTATTATGTTTTGGGGGACGCTTTTTATGAAAATGATATCGAATTTGAGATTGGGCCCCCCGGGCCTCGACTTTTTTTAACTTTTTGGATTAAATCGATATCAGGGTCGACTATTATGTTTTGGGGGAAGCTTTTTATGAAAATGATATCGAATTTGAGATTGGGCCCCCGGGCCTCCGACTTTTTTTAACTTTTTGGATTAAATAGATATCAGGGTCGACTATTAGGTTTTGGGGGACGCTTTTTATGAAAATGATATCGAATTTGGGATTGGGCCCCCCGGGCCCGACTTTTTTTAACTTTTTGGATTAAATCGATATCAGGGTCGACTATTAGGTTTTGGGGGACGCTTTTTATGAAAATGATATCGAATTTGGGATTGGGCCCCCCGGGCCCCGACTTTTTTTAACTTTTTGATTAAATCGATATCAGGGTCGACTATTAGGTTTTGGGGGATGCTTTTTATGAAAATGATATCGAATTTGAGATTGGGCCCCCGGGCCTCGACTTTTTTTAACTTTTTGGATTAAATCGATATCAGGGTCGACTATTAGGTTTTGGGGGACGCTTTTTATGAAAATGATATCGAATTTGGGATTGGGCCCCCGGGCCCGACTTTTTTTAACTTTTTGGATTAAATCGATATCAGGGTCGACTATTATGTTTTGGGGGCGCTTTTTATGAAAATGATATCAGATTACGAATCACTTTCATAAATTTTGAGATAGTGCCCCCGGGGCCCGACTTTTTGTAACCTTTCGGATTTAATCGATATCAATGTTGATTATGAGGTTTTGGGGGACACTTTTTATGAAAATGATGTCGGATTTTTTTTTTATAAAATCCGTCCCCTAAAACATAATAGACGGCCCTGATATCGACTAATTCCAAAAAGTGAATCCACTGGGTGCCATCTCAAATCCGACAGTATTTTGATAAAAAGCACACCCCAAAACCTAATAGTCGACCCTGATATCGATTTAATCCAAAAAGTTAAAAAAAGTCAGGGTCCGGGGGGCCCAATCTCGAATTCGATATCATTTTCATAAAAAGCGCCCCCCAAAACATAATAGTCGACCCTGATATCGATTTAATCCAAAAAGTTAAAAAAAGTCGGGGCCCGGGGGGCCCAATCTCGAATTCGATATCATTTTCATAAAAAGCGCCCCCCAAAACCTAATAGTCGACCCTGATATCGATTTAATTCAAAAAGTTAAAAAAAGTCGGGGCCCGGGGGGCCCAATCTCGAATTCGATATCATTTTCATAAAAAGCGCCCCCCAAAACCTAATAGTCGACCCTGATATCGATTTAATCCAAAAAGTTAAAAAAAGTCGGGGCCCGGGGGGCCCAATCTCGAATTCGATATCATTTTCATAAAAAGCGCCCCCCAAAACATAATAGTCGACCCTGATATCGATTTAATTCAAAAAGTTAAAAAAAGTCGGGGCCCGGGGGCCCAATCTCGAATTCGATTTCATTTTCATAAAAAGCGCCCCCCCAAAACATAATAGTCGACCCTGATATTGATTTAATCGAAAAAGTTATGAAAATTCCTTGCCCGGGGGCACTATCTAAAATCCGACAGTATATTTTTATAAAAAAGGCCCCCCAAAACATGATGGTTAGTCTAATATCGATTAATGGGGCCTCGGGGTTGGTCAGGTCGAATATGGCTGCTATTATTGAAGGAAATAAAAGAAAACATTTTTACTCTTTATAATAATGACGGAGTAGTTGAAAAATAAAAAGTACTCTTTGTAGGAATTCGGCTGAGTACTTTCTGTAATTCGATATAACAGCGCGAGTATTTTCTGTACTTAACTAATTCATGATTGACGCAGCGTGAGTACTCCCAGTACTCGCCGCTGGCAGGCCGAGTACAGAAACTACTCGATACTTTTTCCTAATAAAATTACTCAAATCATGAAAGTAATCGAGTACTGCCCATCTCTAACGAATAATAATCTTCCAAAACGCATTGCACACATCGCTGTAGTCCTCTTCATACAGTGAGCGATAAGGAAATTATACGGATTTGGAGGAGGGGATTTTCAAAGATCTTTCTTTTGTTTTGTATGAAACTATATTATTTTATATACAAACAAATATTTTAAAAAAGTAATAGCGCTATAGTCTATAGAAACTCGAGTTTTACCGCCTCCATATTGAAACAAAATGGCGGATGGTGATGAAATTCTAAAAAGAAACATCTCTAACACCAACTTAATTTAAATACAAAATTTCAACCTTCTAATAATATATATATTTCTATATTCTAGTAATTAAATGGTGAAATTTCGAAAACTGTTGAAAAATCTGAAATTTAGTAAATCAATCAAACACGAGGTTACAACTGTATTTATTGCACGAGTTGTTTCTCTTAAAAAGATTTCATTTCACAAATGAAGTATCATTTATAGAACAAATATTTTATTGAGAAAAAAAATACATTTTGTCTCAATTAAGGGCATTGAGTATTTAGGATGTATGAAACATAGTGTTGCACAAATGCGAGACCGAGACGAGTCTTGGTCTTGCCCAAGCTCTCGTAACAGTCTTGCAGTTACCTATTAGCTTATTACTAGAGAGATATTACTGTAATTTTTTAGATATGAGAAACCTAACTAACCAAGTCTGAATGAAAAATTATAAGAGGTAAATGCAAAACTATATTGGTTACACCAATTCTTTACATATAATAACTAAAATTGTCAAGTATTAGTAAATATTTTGCCTCAATGTTTATTCAAAAAATCGATTTTTTTACCAGTCTTGGTCTTGGCACTTCGCAAGACCAAGACCGATTTTTGGCAACACTAATAAAACACTAATATACCATATATACAATAAAAGAAAAACAAGATTATAACAAAATGAAATAAAACTTGGAATAACAGAATAAATCAAACACGAGACAACATTAAATAAAAAAACTTAAAACCAGAGGGAGCCGAGGGAGCTCCGAGTAGGGTCCTTTCCCCACGTGTGGAGGATAAGGCAAGACTCCAAGAGATCCCAGCGCTTCTCTCTCATCATCACTAAGATGGGAATCCAGTGGAGAATATATTTTTATAGAACAAGATTTTTTTCTTTTATCAGAAGCCATGGCTCACAGGCAAAAAAAATTAGAGACCTTAATATTAAATTGATATCTCTAAAAACTGCATAATTGTAAATAATGAGATGTTCTAGGGATACTAAAACGTATAGAAAATGCATTGCCACCCACCCACCTTCACAACAGTTAGACAGACTCCTTTTAAAATTATTATAAATTGGACGTTTTCTGTTTAAATTAATTAACTTAAGGAGTTACTAAAAACTCATAAATACTTATTAGCTTTCTACTTAAATCGCGAGATAATTTATTTAAAAAATATATATGGGCTAAATAATATTAGGTCTCTTTATTTTGACACGTTGAAAGTGGAGGTCATGGCCAATATTTGTGTAGCCTACCTTTTTCCAACGTTTTTCTTTATCAAATTATCTTAGGAATCAAGTAGAAAGCAAATGGGTGTTAAATTGATAATTGAAACCCATCTCCAAACTGAAATCGCAACATCTCTTACAATTTTCGTAAACAGAAAAAGTGTTAATAATTTTTTTAAATATTGTATATAGGTATGAATGTGTTTTATATATTTCAATTTCATTTAGCTTTTCTCTATTTTTTTTTTTTTTTTTAGTTTATTTATCTATGTATGTTAAACTCTTTTTTTTTTTATCTCTATTTTAGTTATCATTTGTATGTATATATTGTCTGAATGTTTAATGTAGCTCTAATATCAATGCCCTTCAATACGGCAGAATGTATTAATTAAAAAAAAAAAAAATAACTGCACCACGTAGTATTATTTTCTTATACTTTTATACGCTCTGTTATATTCATAATACGCTAGAATCTCTATTACATTCAAGAAAAATATACAAATGCTATTGATAATCGATAGTACCAACTTTATAGAGGCTGGATGTGCCAAAGTAGTGTCTCCCAATCCTAGAATCGACGGTAAAAGAAACAGCAACACCAGAAGCTGCAAGAACTGGACTTGAACCCCGATAGGAGCACAGTGCTTTACTCACTGAGAAACCCTGCCTCATAAAAATATTAAAGCAGAAAGAGGGTTTCGGATCGCTAACCAGGAGCGAAGCAACGTGTGGGGCCTTCCGTGACCCCAGTCATTACCCCACGGGCCAAACGATGTCCCAACACCTCCGGGCTAAGCCCGATCTGCACGCCTGCATCTCGTTCGATAGCAACCACACTATCGATGTAATGCTTCGATTAGGCCTTGATTTCTATAAGGTAGTATAGAACAGTTGTATTCAAGAAAAAAATGAGTTTCCAAATCTAAAAGAGGGAGTAAGGGTATTTGAAAGTAATTAATGTCTAACTTACTCGAAATTTGGGAAAAATTGAACATTTTTCAGTAATAGGCGTATCAAGTAAATACGTGACTGCAATATGTAAGATAATGAAATGGATATAATTCAATAAAATAGATACATCATCATTTTTGTTTTCAGCAATACCAAACTTTTTTTCCATATATTAAATCCAACGAACCGTTTCCGAAATAAGTACATTTCTAATAAAATACATTTAAGCGTGCGTAAGCCAAAGTATCGGATAGACTTAGATGAAATTGATATGAGACCATCTAGGAACCAACCCACACAATATCTTATAATTTGATAGTAATGCCAATACATGGATTTGATTACAAACATCATTTATATAGATATGTATATGTCTTAAAAAAAAGTATCATTGTTGCGTGTTCAGTGAGAGAGCTTTCCTTTCAAACATAGATAGAAAATAATTGTATCCTGGGACAAAGTCCCCTGAGAACAACAAAATACTTGAGAACAATAAAAAAATAAGAGTTTATGTTCTATATAATGTTGATCAATTATTAGTGAGTATTGTGAGTTATATATGAATGAACTTCTGTTATTGGTCATAAAATTTTGAATTGAAAAAATATAGCTTCTGTGATTCCCCATATTTCTCCAGTAGATATATACATTATTTAGTTTGATTTAGACTATAAATAAAGTAATGCTGGGACTATTTGTCAATTGAAATTTTGCTTTTCAGATCACCAACTATAAGTGGACCCATCTGCACTTAGAATTAATGCCTATATTTACGGCATATAATATAGTTTGTATTATTATTATGCACTTAAAGAGTTTAGTTTTTTTGTATTTGTATAATTAGATCGAAATTCACAAATAAGTACTTAAAAAGTTCAGCCACATCAATTATTGTAACAGGCCCCATCAGATATAAATAATGTCCAACACACACGACAGAATATTTTTTTTTCCTTTTCTTCCTCGCCTAGTAGGCTATAAGAGATTTCCCTGGTCAGGGGAGAGGGCGGGGAATTCATGGCAGAGTTAAAAGCATCTCCCCTGGCACCGGGACGCGAATTTGACATTATTTAATCACATTAAATTCAGTTAATCAGGTAATTAGCCTCTCCCCCCCCCGCCATCCATTGACCGTTCCATCCATTCACTTGGGACTAACATAAGAGACATCTTACCTATAAGGTCCAACCGGCAACACCTGCAATAAAAAATATAGGTAAGTAAAACTAATAAGAACCAAATTATCAAATGCTTACCATTTACTTTAAAAAATAATTAGGAGTAGCATAATGCAATAATTACAACAGTATGTACAATTATTTCACCTGTTTTATTTCAACTGAATTTACAAAATGGAAAATTTTGAATAGAATATAAAAATATAAGCTATATACAATATACAATAAACAATATACGCTAAAAAGACCCACCTACAGAAACTTCAAACCTTCCAATTAAAATTATTGCGACTCATAACAAAAGCACATTGATACCTGACTAACAAAAGTCTACATACTGACCTTCACTTTCCAACAGTTGATCAACAAATAACGATCCTTTATCAACGATTTTACACAAAATTAAATGAACATATTAACAGACTAATAAGAGACATGGCCACAGCTGGCATACCTCAGAACATGAGGAGGAGACTAAAAAGGCGTTGGATGAGAGATCTCCTTCCTTAAACAACCTAAGTAATTGGAACAAGTTAGGAAAGAGGTACTGCTGAGTTTCCTTCTCCATGCCTGTCATGTCATTATTTCATGTATCGCCATCACATTTGCTGATTGTTAAAAATAAGTTGACAGGCGCAACTACATTTTTTATAAACAAAAAAAATATATATATACAACTCCTATTTATTTACCATCACAATATATCGAGACCTCAGGCGAACACTATACCACATAATAATAACATTACGAAGCATTAATAAAGGGCTATTCCAATGAACATTCTCTGAATTTATTTTTTTTTTATATATATATAAATGTAAAAATTCATATTAAAAATATATATTTTATTTTTGACTGATCACCCCAACTATTCTTCTCTTAATTATTCACTACAGTCCACCATCAACCCTCAATTAAAAATATATTTTAATTTAAGAGTGAATTTCTTCAAAAAAACAATTTTTTAAAAACAAGAAAACTTTAATAAGTCATGATCCTTTATGACCCGACTAGCTTACTAGACAAGTTCAATTTAACACTTTTATTCATCCTTTATATATTTTTTTAAGATTAAAAAACATACATGTAAAATTACTAAAATAAGCATAATGCTAGAAAAGAAACATAAGATAATTATGCTATAAATGGAAAAATCTAATCTACAAAACTACGAGAAAAAACAAGATCACTTACATGCAAAAAGAAAAAACAAAAAGAAATATATATATTTATGACTGTAGACATCTCACGAAGCCATGTAAATATATACTAAAAGAAAGAGAAACTTCTATTGTCACAGCTAAGTTCTAATGGTAATTTAGGATATCAAAATAAAATCAAAAATAGTTCCGATATATTACTGAATGAAGAATTGTAGGTATGTAAGACTAATAGTATAGACAAATAAATATACTAATAAAATGCATATATATATAAACTTGACATCAGTAATTATTTATAATAAATATATATTTATTAAATTATATTTTATTGATAAGATATTTTCCACTTGCTGCCGACTACAGATGCATCAAAGAGAGAAATAAATGCTATGAAAAAAAAGTTATTACAGCCCTGGGCCATTAAAGAAAAGTTATAGCCGAGACCGTAATAAAATAATGACGGGAACGTTTACGATCTGAATAAATGAAATAAACTGGAACTGAAAAAAAGAACAGAAAAATGAAAATGAGAACGATAATAGAGGGAAAATATACCGCCAAGGGACAGAGTGATAAAAAGTAACTGCCCAGTTACTTTTTATAATACAAGTCACTGGAACCTTGCTGAATAGCACCAGTTACTAGGAGCACTTTTAATGATTCCAATAACCAGTAATGGGCGTCCAGGAATAATAGAAATAATCGATAGTTTCGGTATCATTAACAGAAAAATATCGAATAATAATCTTTTAAGCTACTAGATGCTTCTCGTCGTATTATAAATAACAATAAAAGAATACTTTCCAACAAATCAAATTATAGTTTATAGTTAATTACTACATAAAGAAGCTGCTTAAGAGTTAAATTTCCGTTTTTAAGTTAACAGATATAACCATGGCGCTATAAATAATATTATATACAAATCAAATACGAAGAAAAAGGAAAATTTCATGGCATTGAAATAAATAAAACAATAATATTGAATTTATGGTAAACAGTCTTCATTCAGTCATTCATTGTTGGTGGGATCGTTAGTTAATTATTGTCTACCATATCTTCAGATTCAAAGGTTTTTTTTTCAAATGGATCAAGTCACCTTAGAATGATCCTCCTACATCAACATTACTATCCGCTTTTTTCTTTCAACATGGCAACCAAAAAATGTGCATTGGTACCGATGTACCGATTTCAATGAAACTTGGCTAAAGTCTTCTTCTCGATGCTCTTTTAATTTATCTATATAACATACTTCAACGAAAAGAAGGTGGAAAAATAGTTACAAGGGAGGGGGGAATTAGATTTCCGAATAACTCGATAAGTATACACTTCTTTGTGATTTTTAGATGTTTGAAAGGTATTTAAATTTCCTAAAAAACGAAGAAAGTTTCATTGAAATCAGAACAATTCAATAATAAACGATTGTAATCGTAAAAAAAAAAACCAAAAACCTAACTCCCCCGCCCCTTTAAAACTTGAGGTTTTACGTTTCAGGATACGTATAACTCGAAGATCGAATAAAACTTTTGTTGTCCGTCCGCTGTCCGCCCATTTTCTCCGTTGTTATAAATTATAAATTGTAAATGTATAATCATTAGAATCAAAATCGAACTCTGTGTCTCAAAAAAATAAAAAATAAATATCGAAATTGATTCAGCACTGACACAGATACAGTTTATTCGATTTCGTACACGTTGTGTAGATTTCTATATTCTACTATATAAGTATTGTAATCACACCAAATATTCGATATGCAGTTTTTAACAGATGTTTATATATCAGAGCTGCATCCTTAAGTCCAAAATACGCATTATCAGCAGATTTAAAAGGTAATTGAATCCGCTACAAAACCCAAAAGATCGTAAAATAGGAATAGTACTATCAAAGCTAAGGCGTATTAAAATTATTTCATCAGATATGGGCGCGATTTTTAAAATATCGATGGTTTCACGATCGCAATAATGATAGCTAACTACCATCATTAAACAGATATAACTATCGCCAATCGCCCACTTTTACTTAGGTATCACCATAATCGAGATACTATCTCCACATAATATTCATTTATTGCCATACAATACTCATTAAGGATGGATTTTCCTTAAGCGATAATAATAACAGTAATAGGAGAGAAAGAGTAAATAAAACACACGCAAGATTAGTTATAATAACGGTAATAAATAGAAGTTAATGAATCCTGAGGTATAAGAAAAAGTATCTTTCCTAACCACTCATTTTCAACGATAATTATATATCGATTTTTTTCAAAACAATAATTGATGTTTTCTGATACCTATTTTTTTTTTAATTAAAAAGTGGAATGTTGATATTTTTAACAAAATATGAAAAATTCAAATCCAGACATTGAGTATAAATTAACATTGGTCAGGTTTTATGAACCTAAACTAATATTTCTTTATTTATGGATTAAATATTGTTATTTGATTTATTATTATTGATGACTTTTAAATTATTATTTTTTTTCCAATATATCAATGACCTACCATGAGTTATTCATCCTCTAAAATTCTTTTTAAAAAACACGTGCGCCAAAATTAGATAAAACATATGACAAATTATTAAAAAAACAAAATAATAAAATTACGTTTCTTGTTTTAAAGTAAATAAGGTAGCGCAAGAGAGAAGCTAATGAAAATTATTATTATATATTTTTTGTAATTTACGATTTCGTTTTCTTCGTATTTTTATTCAGGCCTGCCATAAGCTTCATAATTAGCAGACGTGCTGTTATTGTTACGAAAGTTGGCATTTTAGGCGTTAGGAAGAATAGTCAGGAACCAAAAATCGACCTCATCGCAGGCGAAGGTTTGATAAATTACGATATTGTTTTATTCTCAGTAAAATTAACCTAGACTGCCGTTCCAGAACCGCTGCATTAAAAAATGGCGACTGATTTAAAGAATATTAGGCCAGTAATTAGAGGATTGAAACGGAAAAATCATCGCGAAAAGTGTGAGAAAAGTTTTTATTTTTTTAACTTGTATATATGAGTTTAGACATGTAAAAAACAAATAAGGGCTACCAAGGGAAAACATTTTACAGGCATAAAAGTCATCTTTCTTCGATTTTTATTTGTTTTTTCACTAATAACTCCTTAACGATGCATCAAAACTAAATGTATTAATAAATTAAAGTTAAATTGTGCGTCGAACGAGTACATAAACTTTAAAATTTTGTTACGTGGTAAGGTATAAAACCTCAGTCAACCAACGCTGATTTTTACCAAATTTGCCAAAAACATATTAAAATTACTATAAATGGCTCTGCAATTTGGAAATGAGTTCCTTAAGAAGAAAAACCCATTGAATCAAAGTTGTAGAGGATCAAATTTTGCGTCCAGTGAGTACCAACTAATTTAATGTAGGTCATTTACTCCGAACAAAATCGGTAACCTCCCGATGGTTAGAAATTAGTAATGAAGGTAAACGTGATTTTCAATATTTCAACAGTATAGGTGTCTATTCTACTGAGTTATTTTTGTTTAGAGTCTGTTACATGAAGTATAGGCTTCTTTTGCAGCTCTCAGTAGCGAAAGATTTTGATAAACGATGTGTCGAAAGACACCGAAATTCATAAAGAAATAACGAATATCGAATCGATACATATAACTGGTCTACAATAAAATGTCAGTACTCATTGGACGCGAAATTTTATGCTCTACAACTTTGATTCTATACATTTTTCATCTTAGGGAAATTATTTTCAAATTACAGGTCCTTTTGTAGTAATTTGCCTCTGTTTTTGAGAAATTTGGCAAAATCAGCGTTGGTTGACCGTAGTTTTATTCGTTACCACTTAACCAAATTATACGGTTTATGTATTCGTTCGATACACAATTTAACGTTATTTAATTTAACTAGTAGGCCCGTGCGAAAAATTCGCAGAGCATATCGATATCAAATGCTAAATTAATAAGAAAATAAAATAATGCAAGGTATAAAAAGATAAAGAAATCAAATGTTACTTTACCGATAAATATAATCGACAAAGAAAACAAAAATTAATTTCATTTTTGTTTGAAACCAACATGTATACAAATTTCAGTAAGCTGTATTTTTGTTAAAAATAGTCCGATTTCGATGATTTTTTTTTGCTTTTGTAGGGAATTTAGTAATCTTTTATATCATCATAGGCAAAACCACAACAAGGAAAAAGCGTGTAATTTTCTAGTTATTCGCAAATAAAGTTTGTTGTCTTTCATAACTTGTTTGCCTGAATTTTCGGAATGATTGGACTATTTTCCCCGCCTGAAGGAGAAAGAAACCTTCAAAATTGGTGGCTCAATCTTGAGATTCGGTGAAAAATTAACGATGATATGGCATGCCGATAATATAATATAAACTCCTGCTCTCTCGATCATAGAGACCTGAAGTCGACGAAATGAGACATGTATTCAATGAAAGTACCACAATTAATGTAACGCTGTGTGGATGCGAACCCTATGCCTTGCGTTGTCTCGAAAATAGTACGTTTTGGGCTTAAAAACGCAGGATCCGATAGTTCCAGGGGAACTGTACGCATCAAAATCTTCAAGATCCAATTAGTCCCGTAACGATCAGCACCCTGAACTGACTGAAGCCTAGGAAAATGTTTGTATCGACTTTATTCATTTTAGAAAGAAAAACAAAAATGGAGAATACGATTCGCTAACCCTCCGGGAAATTCTGAAACCAACGGTGCCCCATTCATGGTATTAGAGCATGACAGGAGCTTATATTTGGTACAAAACCAATTTCGAGCCTTACTGTAATAATATATGTGGGGATGTATTAAGTACATTTTTCGCTTTGATGCATCGTTAAGGAGAAATATGTACGTGAAAAAAAAATATATATGTATCGAAAAAATCTGGCTTTTTTGGCCGTAATAAGCAAAACATTCCAAATTACCCAGATAACATTTCGTCATTTCCTATGCGATTACCAACCAGATCGGCGATGACAAACAGGTCTATTCAGTGACTCGACATGCCAGCACGGCTACAAGGCACAGATGTTAAAGCAATGCTAATTGAGAGGACTGTCCCCCCAGAGAGGACACAGTCCCACGGCTTTGGGATTCAGTGAGGACCTTCCAGGACCAGCTGCCAGAGAATTCACAAAGCTGGGGAAGGACACGCTGAGAATTAATCAGAGGACCAATGGCATCCGCTCATTCATCCGCGGACCAATCAGGGCCCGGCATGCTGCAGCAGACGACAGGCAGTTCTCTGATTGGCTCCTAGAACCTACTTACTCTATTAACCTTCGACCAATGGCTCACTGCTTTAATATCAGATAGTTTTTTTATTAACTACTAGCTTTACCCGGCCACGCGCTGCTGTGGCTCAGCCTGGCAAAATGAAAAAGAAAGAAAACGGAGTAGATTAGTAGCAAAGGACACTAAAAAGTTGAGAAACAAATTTGTCTGTAAAATGGCTTCAATTTAAACTAATTCTAATGGTTGTTTTTCTCATGATTCAAATTGAACATACATAATCATCTTAGTGAATACGCCGTCATTTATAATCATCAGAAACAGAGTTGAACTTATAAAACTAAATAAAAAAATTAATAAAATAAACGTATAATAGTATTGAAATACATAAGGAGAATCAAATAAATTCTTCAAATGATAATTTCAATTACTGTAGTAATTATAAAACTTTCGATTAATCAATCATTAATCGATTAATAAAAAAAAAATGCTTGCCGACGTTCGGTAGTGAGGAAGCAAAAGGAAACGGCCTTTTCCGAAGAGAAAGCAGTAAATGTTTAAAAGTCAATAACTCTGCAACGAACCGCCCGATTTCGATAATTTTTTTTTGTCAGCAATTCAGAAAATTTTCATATAAATGGGTATTATCAGTCAAAAATTGTGTACTTTTTTAATTATCGTCAAATAAAATATTGAATTCATCGTAACATTTTTCAGCTTGTTTTCGGGAAAGTATGTTATACATAAATTAAAAGAGTTTCAAGAGGAAGACGTTAGCCAAGTTTCGTTAAAATCAGTAAAGCCGTTTTGGCGCTACAGTTTATAGCGATTATTTGCGGCTTTGAACAGAAAAACATTTACATTTTTATTTTTTTACATATATAAAATTATCGTAAGACAGAAGTACTATGCCAGAAACCTTCCCAGGAATGTAAGGAACCAATTCCCAAAGTTTCATGGCGATCGGTTGAATGGTTTAGTAATGCACTAACGACAAACAGACGGACAGACAGACATACATTCATTTTTATATATACAGATTTAAAGCTATTGAAGTTCAAATTATAGTAGGTTAAAAATATATTTATAAAATTAAATAGCAATATTAATTAAAATAAAATATGAACGAGTAAATTCCATAGAAAACTCTCACATTAGATAGCTACCCTCTTCCCTAATATATTCGATGTATAAGGAAATCATACAACATATTAGCGAAACATCTTTGTTCGTATATACAATATAATTTTATCAAGACAGTCCATCCAACAATGGACATTAAAGTAACAATCCACTTAATAATTGATTAACTTTCTCACTGAAATAAAATATGTCGAGTATGAAATATTTAAATCTTCAGAAATAAAATAAAGATTTTGTGTGTAAATTGAATAGAATCAACCCATTTTATGATATCTTTCCGTTTAATACATTACAGACATCAAATCCACTTTAAAAATTATTTTTTGTCTATCAGTATGTCCGGATTGCAACGAAATTTTGTTAGGGGTAAGCTCAGCAATGGCTAATTGTAGACTTTTGAAGATTTTGACATTATATTAAGGTTTGCTTAACTTAAAACATAGGCTTATAATGAAAACAAAATATTGAGTAGAACCAAAGTTATGAATTCTTGAGTAATTTGTCTAAAGATCTCGGTTAATGTTGATAATATATGTTAATAATAAACATATGTTTATGAAGAGAAGAATAGTTGGGGTGTTCAGTCAAAAAGGAAGGCAAAAATAAATGATGATATTTATTTTTTACATATGCCGACGTTTCGACCTGAAGTTCAGGCCTTCATCAGGGCTGTCTCCTTAAGTGTGGCAGGGAGAATAAGTGATTCTCCCTGCCACACTTAAGGAGACAGCCCTGATGAAGGCCTGAACTTCAGGTCGAAACGTCGGCATATGAAAAAATAAATATCATTTATTTTTGCCTTCCTTTTTGACTGAACACCCCAACTATTCTTCTCTTCATTATCCACGACAGTCAACCAATTTTTTTTTTTTTTTTTTTTTTCAAACATTCAACCAATCACCAATCAATTACCAACAGTCAACCAATTACCAATTATGAACATATGTTTATAGTTTAAAGAAAATCTATATAAATAAAATAAAGGTTTTATCTGTACATTGAATAAAATCAACTCGTTTCATGATATCTTTCCTTTTTATACATTATAGGCACCAAATCGTTTTAAAATTTTTTTGTCTGAATGGATGTCTCGCGTACAACTCTTTTTGATTAATTAATCGACTGTACAATCTCCTCGCTTAATCATAAATGAAAATCAAACACTCAATAAATTTTAATGGATCGGTGCTGGTCGGTTTAGTTGTGTGGTACCTAAACAAATAGCCGAATAACAAAGTTTTTGTTGTGACTATTGCGAAACCTTGACTTCCATAAGCCCCGCCATAAAAATTTCAAAACAACCATCTCCCCTCTCCCGACTCAATTTTATGAAATTGAATTTGGACCCATAATACAAAATCCATTTCAAAAAAAGATACTCCAATTTTAACTATACAACCGTCAACGATGGGTATATCAGCTAGTATCTTCTTATATATTATTTTTCAAATATATATCCCTTTTCCGACTCTTAGGAGTGATGGATCTTGACGAATGAGATATCAATAGACAGGGAATATCATGTAGAGTGCGCGAATCTTAATTTTTATTCCTAATTTTATACTTGGACTTAAATAAAAGTGAATGTAAAAGTGGGAGGTTTCAAACCGTATGATGGTGCCGTATCTACGAATCGAGACGTTACAAACTGATTCATAATTTGGGAATAACTCGAAAAGGGTGTAATTTTTGACCGATTATACATATGAGTATTTGAAAGCTTACTAAATTCCCTACAAAATGAAAAAAACAAATATAGAAATCCATAACAGTTGTATCTGATAACATATTTTCTTTTCTTTTTTTATAGTTATATCCGGTTTATATTACTCTATTCCATCAAATTTATATTTGGCACATTTTTATAGTATGGATAAAATGTTGAAATGGGACAAATCGTACCGACCTTTTGGATTACTGAAAAACTTTAAATCTATTGTTGTAATTATTGTTTTTATCAAATATATTTTAGTAGAATTTTATTTTTTGTTCGCATCTTTAAAATTTCAAGGATATATATATTAATAATAAAATTCATAATATTGAGGAAAAAGCTTTTTTTACACTTTTATATATATATATATATATATATATATATATATATATACTTCATGCTTGAATCAATTAAATGAATTGAAGCATGGAATAAATATATAAGGGTAAAATAAATCCTTTTTCTTGATATTATAAATTTATTAGCAGATTTTCTTATTTAACAGAAAATAGTATAAAAGTATTTCTAAATCTATCCTATTTTGTGGGCGGGGTGGCCGAATGGGCTAAAGCGTGTGCACTGCACCGCCGTTGCCCGGCAACCTGACATATGAATCAAAGTTATAAAAACAGTCACGAGTTCGCGTCCTGGTGCCGGGGGAGTCTTAAATCCCCGCCCACACTCCCTGGCCCGGGAAAATCCCGTATAGCCTTAAAAGCGAGGAAGGGAAGGACCGAAAAAAAAAAAAAAATCTACCCTATTTTCTCTTCTGTTCTTCATTCGAAATTTAAAATTTCGGGCAATGACCCTTTTCTTTCTTAGACAGTATACATTGTATGAATAAGTAATTATTCTAGCTAATTTCAAAACATTTGGTTTTGTTAAATTAATTATTAAATTTGTTATATTGCTATAAATATGGAATGTTACATACTTCATTTTAAATAAAATATTATCTATATATAAGCTATTAGATATTTATCATTTTAAAAATTTCCTTAATTATTTTTAATGACAAAAGAAACATTTTTTTTTTTTTTTATTTTCTGTAAATACAGACTGCTAGGTCAAAACGTACCTTCCAGAGAACTAAATCCAAAGTATTTAGCCTTCATCAGTTATATAAAGACAATGTTTAGAAACTTTTGTAAACTTAGAGAAAAAAATAATATAATTATAGATTTAATGAAACTAGAAAGGGTTAACCTATGGATGGGTATAGATTATTATATTTATAAATTGATAACCTCAAACCTCAAAAACCAGGTTATCTATTGCTGAGAGTTTTGGTGTAACAACATTTGACAGACAGTAAGGAGCATTCCATGAAATTAAATTAACCGCAGGTTGGTTTAACATTCCATATCCGAACTACTTGTAACCTCCTTGGCCAGGAAGATTCTTTTCAATTTGGCTGGACTGACTGGAATTAGTTATCATATCTCCTTGTAGCGTGCTATTGGTATCGCTGAGGGTTCAGCTCCAGGCTGGAAGGGGGCCGTGGCGGGAGCGAAGAACCATTATCCTAATAGGCCTTTAATCTCTGTTGGTTTTTACCTGCTGGATCCTCCAGGACCTGTTTTTGTCCAGCCGGCCTCAGGTCCACAGCTAGGTGGTCTCCCCCTCTCTCAGTTCCATCAACTATAATATTACTCTTTATAGATTCTTATAGCGAGGATATTATTCTTAATACGTACACCTCATCAGTCTGTAGCTACCAAACAATGACACATCTTTAGTATTCCGTGTCTACAGATTGGAAGGTATCCATGTGAAATATTTCTATCCGTTTTTGATAAAATTTAGGTATTTATGGCAGGGCATAAAAATGAATCGCTAACTTTTATTTTTGATTAGTTTTGTGTTAATTCGGAACAAGGATTTTTTATTAAAGATTATAAGAAACCCCACATGTGGGGGGACAAATATGGTTCGGAGTTGCCATGGCCGACTCTAAATAGTGTGAATAGGTATACCTGCTTCTAAGATGTTTATTTTCATTACTTTTTTTTTCTTTTTTTAAAGATAATTCAATTCTATTTTATTCAATTTTTTTTATTCTATTATTACTGTTATTTATATTTTCTTCCTCCACTATGATATTTTATTTTGTTCTTATTTAGCTTTCTGATATTATTTTGAAATTACCTTATTTATTTATTTACTTTTTTTTTAAACTTGTAAATATGGTGTGGATGTGCTCTCATAACTCTATTATAAATGTCCTTTATTGAGAAAGATTGTAATATTTATCAATAAACAAATAATCCAGTAAAAAATATATGAGAATCAGGCAATTCGTTCAAGGCAACTGTATTTGTAATCTATATCCAATTACTACGTATTCTGCTTATAAAGTAAATTTTTTTGTTAAAAACTTTAATAAATAAAAATTAAACAGTGGTACAAGCACATCCAGTCCGGTCCCCTTTGATTACATCGTAAAATTTTAAAACTATATAAAAATACAAAATTAAGTAAATCGTTCAAAAACTTATTAAAATATTTATTGCATGAGTCGTTTCTCTTAGAAAGCTCATTTCACAACTAAAGGGTCATTTATTTATCACAAGCCATGACCCGCGGGACTTAGTGGACGCCTCAATATTAGTTATTTAAATGCAAAAGTATATTGGTTACATATAATTCTTAACATATATTCACTAAAATTTTCAAGTATTAGTAACTATTTTACCTTAATTTTTATTCAAAAAATCGATTTTATTTAATCAGCTTAGGTCTTGGTCTTGCAACAGTTAGGCGGTCTTGGTCTTGGTCTCGCAAAGTGTAAGACCAAGACCTATTTTGGGCAACACTACTCAATACGGTCCGCGGTCCTTAGTGTATGTCTCAATGTGACGCAAAATTTCGAATAAAATATATCTTCAGTATTATAAAAAATTTTGGTTACCATATTTGCTTGATTGAACTTTCAATCTCTATAACAGTTGTCCCTCCTAATCCTGAGTTAGAATATAATATTTTAAAATAAAAAAAAGGTAAAAAGACAAAAAAAAAGTTTTTAATAATTCTTTCATAAATAATTTCATTAAATGTCTTTTATTTATGTATTTAGTATAATGATAATACGATATCCATTAAGTACATCAAGTCCTGACTGGACTTCCAAAAGCTCTCTTGCTGAAGATGCTGATGGTTATCAGGGAAAGGTGGTGGATTGGTTGCCTTTAAGGTCAGGCCTGAAATAATGCCAGAAGAAAAAGCCGTAGAAGACGAGAACTCCGATGACGAAGATAAAGCTGGTGACTAAAAGCAACCAGACCGGCACTTTGGGAAAGATCCTGGGCATGGGTTCCATTGAGTTCCATTTTCCGTCGAGGGAGACTAAGGATTCTTGTCTAGGCGCTCTAATCGTTCGAGAAGTTGCAGAAGTTCTAGTCGATGTTTTCCGAGGCCTGCTCTGGCTTCTATTTTCTGTTTTCTTTCCTGGATCGAAAGGAAATAGTAATAATAATAAATTTTATTCCATAACACTACAAATAGACGATTTGACTTCTCTATAGAACTCCACTTCATTGGCAAAATTAGAATGATCATTGATTCATGAAGAGAATGAAACAAATTATCCAACAAGTGCTAAAGACTTCCTCTTGTATCAAATAAGAAAGAATTTCCTTAGTTTCAAGAAAGTGAGATCTAGATAAAATAACCATGTAAAAAAAAGTATACATATTTTTTATGTCGAATTTTTTAATATTTATTTTGCTCATTCAATATTGATTTTCTTACCCAATTTTCATTTAACTTATTTTATATGTTTTAGCAATTAATAAAATATATAATACAAAAAAATGTCAATTAGTATGAATAAATATTTAGTGACAAGAAATATAATTGCAAAATAGGACTTGCTTTTACAAGTCTTAACGCCAAAAAAGAACAAAAAAAATACATAATTGTTTTTATTAAGCTAAAACAAACCGAAAATCTCAATTTAATGTCAATTATGTTTTCCCTTCTTTTATAGGTTAAACCCGTTAGTACCCGAAATTGTTTATTAAATATACACGATATTTCTTAATGATATTTCCATATGCTTGTACACTGTCGATATATTGTGAGATTTTTACATACCTTTTCATTTCAAAGGTTAAAAATACAGATACCCAAATTACCTAAATAATTTATCGATATATCACATTACTTTTTAGTATGTTTGATTAAAAACAATTATTCTATTTGACTAAAAGTTTTAGGAATCTAAGAAACATTGTACCATTTAGTATCGATTTCATCCCATTCCATTGAACTATTAAAAACATAATTGTTAAGAGGGCTTTTGAAAAGCTGGAGGCTGTGTAAATATGGAAAGGAAGGTTACATTTGTACTATAATTGGCATTTATACTAAAAAGTTAAAATTTGTATAACAGGACATAGCACAGTTGTTAATTCAATTTTAAAACGAAGTGGTGGATGGAAATGTCCAGTTCCTATGGTCATCCTGAGGTAGTCTATAAAAAAAAAATATTTAGCGAAGAAACGTGCGATCAGTGAGATTTTTTTTTTCACCTGATTCTTTAATTTTACGTATGTTGGACTAAATGACTTAATATTTTTAACAGATGTCCTCTTAACCCGATTTTATATCTTATAGTTATAAAATAACAGTTATAATATCAATATCATAACATAATAGTTATAAAGTTTTAACCTCACCTTTTGCCATTGTATTGTAATAACAACACGTGTTGTAATTCACAAAGTTTTAACTGGTGTTATCTTTATATAAAGAATAAAAACTTTGAAATGAAAAAGAAACACTTCATAATGTACGTAAGAGCAACTAAAAAGAAAGAGAGGATTTCATTAAATAAGTATAAACTTTAACTGTACAATAACTTAACATTTGTTTATATCGATGTGTCAACCTTCATTTCAATTTGAAAAGTTAATGGAAGGAATCATAACAACTCATGAATTATATAGCAGATAAACACCAACATCAAAAAATGGTAAATTATTTTATTGTTTAAGTTGATTTCGAATAGTCACTTCTGCTACTAGATAATATACATTTGTAAGTAAAATTATTTATTTCTTTTTAGGTTTTCTAACCTTTTGAAGTCGGTTATCAATCCGAAACAACCCGAGTGTGTCCAAAAGTAGAGGAACTAGAACTCTTACATAAAGTTAACGTTAGATTATGTTAAGTTATCACGTTCAAATCTTTTGTATAAAATATTATTTATTATTAGGGGGGTATCCCCTGTGGATCAACTCCCACTTTACAAATTTTCATTTAATTACATACCGCCACTGTTAGCGCTAAAGGTCGTATGTAACAATATTAAATGTTTATTCTCTTAGAGCTAAAGGTGACATTTTGTAGTCTGCAACAGCTATAAGTAGGCTGTTAAATAGAAAAAAAGCCAAGGGAAATAATACTAATAAATCATAAAGAAATAATTAGACCTTTTGCACTAACAGTGGCGGTATGTGTTGAGCTCCTGTAATCTCCAACTCTCCTAATACAAAATAAATATTTTAGACAGAAATTTGTACGGGCAATAATCCGAATTGGGACTGTGCTGAAAAGTTGAGCACCTGCGAACTCCTACCCTCCTAATAATAAATAGAGATTTTCGCCCATCTGTTTTCGTTTCCCTGTTTTGCATAAGTAAAAGATTGTCCGATTTCAACGATTTTTTAGTAAAATAAACTTTTAAATAACCACACACAACATCGACAAAAAAGTGTATACCACCCCCGTAACTTTTTTTGCAGCTTCTTTTCGTAGAAGTATGTTTCATAGATAAATTTAAAGATCATCAAGCAGTAGACTTCAGCCAAGTTTCACTGAAATTGGTACATTCGTTTAAGCGCTACAGTCTGTACCAACACAGGTTTTTCGGTCAACATCTTGGAAGGAAAGGACGGATAGTAATGTCGAAGTAGGAGGATCATTCTCGGGTGACCTCTGACTTTGATTCCAAATTTGAAAAATATAGGTCCAGTAGTCTCGGAGCTGCAGACGGCAGACGGACAACAACATTTTTATTCGTTTCGAATTCTACGTATCGTGAAACGTAAAACCCCAAATTTTGAGAGGAGGTTAAGTTTTTGAATTTGTTGGTTGATTACAATGTTTCATAATTGAAAATAATAAACCAAAAGTAATGATCTATATTCTACATCATATAATTATAAATAACTAATATTATATAAATATAATATTTTTTCAAATAAATATAATCAAGAGTGTTTTCATGTAACCAGGAAATTAAAACTCAAACGCATTTACTTTAACTACGGAAGTTATCTCTAATTTAAAAACGCTGCAAATTATTTCACAATGGTTTATTATCTTCAAACAATTATACATCTAAAGTAACATTACCTTCCGAGTTACAAAGAAAAAAATAAACAAAAGGTGATTCCAATTATTGGACTAAACTGTTTTTCTTTAATCATTAGTAATATGCTAAAAAAAAATAAGCATTAGTTCAGTAACACATTTAAAACTTAAAAACCAAACCAAGGATATAACATTTGGAGTAGAACAATTTAAAAAAAATCCGGAGACCATATCTTTGCTCCTTATTGTCCGATTTTGACGATTTTTTTTTTTGATTTTTAAGAAATTTCGTAAACTTTTAAAAACCCATACAATATTAACCATAAAAAAGTAAAAACTTTTTGAGTTATTCGGAATTTAATTTTACCATCCCTCGTAACTTTTTTTCAGCTTCTTTTCCTTGAGGTATGTTATATAGATAAATTTACAGGGTATCGAGAAAATGATTTCGGCGAAGTTTCATTGAAATCGGTACATTCGTAAAGGAGCTACAGTCTATAACGCAGGTTTTTCGACTGCCATTATGAAAGTTAAAGGCGGAGAGTAATGTCGATGAAGGAGGTGACCTCTGATTTTATATCAAAATTTGAAAAAAATCGGTCCTGTAGTTTCGGAGAAAATGCGCGGACGGCGGACGGACAAAAAAATTTTTATTCGTTTTTCGAATTCTACGCGTCTTGAAACGTGAAACCTCAAATTTTGAGAGGGTGTTATGTTTTTGAATTTTTTGATCGATCACAATGTTTCATTATTGAAAATAATAAACTAAAAAAATAGCGAATAAATTAGTACAAAAAGTAGGAACTATAGGAAATACATTTGAAACACTCTTAATACCTAATTCCATTACTTACTTCTTCTCTGATAAAATTTAACAAATGGAAGCTAAGAAGCTGTGTGACAGGCCTCAACTTAATTCACAAGGATTTAACCTGATTTGGTTAACAACAGATAGGAATAAAGTAGAGCAACATCTACCGTATCCTTGGTCTGTCGCGATGCGGCGATGGGTCAGTTACCCTGCTTCTAGACCTTAGATTAGCCGACAGAGGACAATACATCGCAGAGGACAGGCTTATTTGAATACGCTCCTCCTACCAACTCCTTTTCAATGTAAATATCCTGAATAATAGGGCGTTTAGGAGGAGCTATAGAGGTTGGCAACTTTCACTGGCTGTTGCATCAAAGAGCGCGCGCAGCTTCCTTCTACGGCATCTTCTCTACTCCGGCTCGCCTTAAAGGGGCCGCGGAGTTAGGTAACTTCATCAAATTAGTTAGGCCTTCAGTGTCGTAACTAGAAGCTAATCCTAACCTCTTTTGGACGAAGCTCTACATCCACAGCATGATCCTAGTTAGATTTTAGGTTCAAAGTTGCTTTGCTTCTTCTCTAAAACCAATGATATTTAATAAAAAACATTAAATTTTCGAAGAAAAAAATTATCTTAAGTATTAGTATAGATGTCCAGGTGATGGATAAACATGAACTTCGATTGTCAGTTTTCTTAATATTATACAATAATAATAACATTTATTTGTTCATACAATGCAAAAACATATATTAAAAATAGATATATACAAAATCTTTACATTTTGATTTATACTTAATTTTCTTATGTAGTGCACAAAACAAAAGAGTTAATTTACGTGTCAGTGAATGCGCATTAAGGCAGTGTAAAGGGAGAGAGAGAGAGTCAGATGTTTTTAGAAAATTGAAGGGAACAGTGAGTGGAAAAGGTGAAGAGACCTACCTGCGTTGGAGGAAACGTTAGTTCTCTCTTCTCTCTATCTCTGTAACTGCTGGAAGAAGCGGACTTATATGAAGTCTTAGAGTATTTTTGTACATTATTCAGATTTATATTAGTTAGTAAATTTTATATCAGCTTTAGGTTAGTCCGTAAGTTCTTGTTGTTTAGTTTTAAAGCAGACCCTACACGGTAATTCATGAATGAACGTCACAAGAAGTTCCAAGATTGCCCGCTATCTCTTTGATCATGAAGAGCCTTACACGTTCATTACTTATCGTTGCTGATTTAGGTTAGATCGTTGCTGACCAATTTAGCGCAGTTGTAAACAAAGAAACAGCATAGATATGCTTATTTGGACATTGTCATTTATAATATTGGGCATCAAGAGAAAAACGGAGATATAATAATTACTCCCTAGTGCCTGAAAATTGTTTAGACCAAAGTTAGTCCAAAATATAAGTCAACTACATACAAAAATCTATGAAAAGTATTGCGAAAATAATCTATTTGTTAAGAAAAATGGAAAAATTAATGGCAAATAAACACAACAGTTAAAGATTTTTTTTCTATAAGTAAATTGTGAAGTTTATTTATTAAATACAGTTGTAAATATCATTAAGACTCGAGAATGTTAATCTTTACCGAATAATAAAAATTGAAAATAAGTATGAATTTATCCAATTTATGTATCCAATTCTCCCACAGAGGCAAGTGCTTCATTTTTCATTTACTCTCCACTTCTTCCTCCACTACCTTTAACATGGATGCAACTCCGTTAAAAGTTAAACAGACAATTCTGCTTATTCTATAATTACTTTAGAGGCACATTTGATTAAGTCCAGATTACTTTGGATAGAGGCTTGAATCAACATTACAGAGCCTACGAATGCTATTAAATCAAATTGATGGAATTATATGTGAGATTGTGTGGGGGAATTGGGGGAGGCATTATGACAACTCCTTCCCGTTATCATAGAGGCTGTGGCAGTTGCCATTATGAGTGACTTCCTGCGATTGATGCTTAACAAGGGTACGGATGGTTAACTGCCGCTGGAAATGGAAGGGGACCGTTCCAACTTCTGGCTGTGCCGGAGTACAGTTACTGAGGGTGACTCTGCACCACAACAGGCCGTATAATTATTTAATATTTATATTAATATTTGAACAATTACAAAACTTAAATAATACTAAAAAAGATATATATGAATAAGAAAAAAATATATACTGCACATATTACGGTATTATAGATCCTTTTACCAGGTTTAGGAGACGTCAATTTTAATGAAACAGGTATCAAACGAAAGGGAATTTCATAGAGTATTGCCGAAGCATAATTTCAAATCTCAAAGTCTTATAATAAAAGTCATTAGAAGGTTTTAATACAGATGGTTTAAAAAAACAAAAAAAAAAACAAAGTGGAATCGAGGTAGGATAAATTGTATTTTAACGCTCACATCATGGCCCAAACATTGATTCTTTTTTAAGATATATTTCTTTAGAATTGCACTGGACTCTGCGTTTTAAATCACATAAATAATTAATAAAATAATTAAGCCCTAAAATGTACTATTATTAAGAAAACGCATGGGCTGAACCTTACCCTTATGCTAGCGATCGTAAATCTTGATACCTCGGTTGCTATGGATTTTTCACATAATCCCATAAAAATTAAAATATGATCGGTTACAAAAACTCACTAAGTGCATTATTGATATATACATTTTGACCTTATTTATCAGCACAAAAACACTGTAAGAGCATGAAAATGTCACAGAACATTTTATTAATCATGTATAGTTTGATTAAGTACACACTTTTCTGATTTCACAAAGGGAAAATTCATCAAAGTTCTTAATTATTTAAGTTTATGAAATGTCACTTAATGACTTTCTGCAATAAATCGACGATATCTACTAAGAATGTATTAGTTCTAAGTTTATTTTTTTATTTGTTTTTTGACACCAAACTTTCATTAATTATTCATAAAATCCAATAGATTGAGCTGTTACTTAAATAATATCTGATCCTGCAAGGGGGAAAATAAGCACATCCCCAAAATTCCAGGAAAAAGGATACTTTATTTATGGTGTATTACACCCAGCCACTTAGACCATACATCCCTGTCTCTTGCCAATTCCTTCATCTAACCTAGGGTTTTTCCTTTATTATCACATAGTCTCTCCTGTTTTTTTTCTAGAATTCTTCGTAAAAAAATCATTTCAACAGCGGACGCAGCTTTCGCTGCCATATAATATTGTAGGGAGATATACTGCTTTATAGAAGTGGAGTTTGACATTCGTTCCTACCTCTCTCGTTTCCACAAGTTTTATCTAAATCGATAAATTCGTTCAGGTGATAAAATCTATAGCAACATAAGTTTTTCGGCCGCCATCTTGAAAGGAACGTACAGTTTGGACTTGGAATCCAAGACTAAAGTTCAACTTCTGAGCAGACTTAACCACGTGACACATTCTTGCCCATATAACATTAATCAATCTAATTAATTGCTTATTAACTGTAATCTCAATTAACCAGGACTCTTAATCCTATTTTATATTTCATTTATTTCGAGTTCGACAAGGTTGGACATGTATAATCATTTCAACCACCAGTCATGCGGGTTTTTCAACCATATATATTGTTAGTTCTTATTGTAAAATTCAGTTAATGCTTTATTTTACTAGATTGTTTGATAGAAGTATTTATAAACTTAGAATCCTGGAATTTCTAGAATTCTATCTGGAAAAAAAATGTATAATAGGTCTTCTTTCGGACCTATATAAAATATCCAAATTATATTTATCGCTCCTCAACAATTGTTCTTTCTCTCTAAATGACTTAATACTTTTAATCCACAGCTCATTAACATCAATAAATAATCAGTATTTACAAATTTAACTTTTGAATTTTTCTATGTTTGTCCCACTGTGAATCACCAAGAGTTGACCCACACATCCCAAAATCAACGGATAACATCGTATTTTTGAGCAGATTAAAACTCTTGAATACTTTACGAAGTGATTCCAAGCGACTTTTGTAATAATTGATGCAACCAATGAATACCATATTGTAATATTGTTCTGCAGAGAAGCATAATCGATGCTGGAACCGTTCGATATTGGACGGAAAGCAGCATCTGCATGTTTCAGTGGGATTATTAAATAATTCAGATTAGAGAAACCATTGTTGCCTGCGGGATCCTTTCAATTCAATGTAGCGCATACGATACAAAATAAATATAATTCAACAAACAATTTTGTTATACTTCGCTGCGCTCATATAAAGACATAGAATCTAAAATCAATATATGCAACCAGCTATACTTAAACCTACACAAAATATTTCTCATGCTTATCAACAAAAATTAGCTTGGTACAAAATTATGTTTGCGTGAAAACACTCGATAGTAAAGTTATTTTAACCGTAATCGAATTAAAAGGAAACACCTGGAATGAATAGAAGAATTTAGGAAACAAAATGAAATAAGGAAGTTCTACTATATCATAAATACTGAAAGAAAATCTTTCCATCCTCGGACAAGTGCTTGTACAGGCTTAGATGGTAATTTAATATCAGACGGTCCAGGGGTCCTAAGTAGATGGAAGGAGCATTTTTCTGGTTGGAAATGATACGGAACAAGACATAAATACCGAATTACTTGAGGATGACATTGAGCCTCCAAACGAAGATGAAGTCCGAAGTGTGGTGGTGTGGGAGTCGTAAAATATATGCACAATGTTAATATCTCCTTCCATATAAGTCCCGTCAGCTCCTAGTTTCCTCCCTTGTTTTTCCCCACTTCGACTATGGCTGTATGGTATACGGTGGATTCTAGGGAGATTCCGAGGCCAAACTTAAACGCCTAATGAATTGCGCACTACGATTTGTTTTCGAATCTCAAGGATACATATTACCCAGTATTACACTGAGTTGAGGTGGCTCTACCCATCCTATCGCCGTCAGTACTTCCTAGCCACCTTTCTGTACCAAATCATTAGAACTCATCGACCCTCCTATATTTTTCACAGCTTACAATTCAAATACTCCATCCAATCCCGTCCCACTAGATCTCGTACTTCCGACCTCTATCCTCCTCCTCACCGAACTGCTGCGTTTGACAAATCCTTTGCAATACAAGCCGCCTCCCTCTAGAATTCCATCCCTGCTGATATTCGACACGCTCAATCAGTTTCCTCTTTCAAACCTCTCCTCTTTAAGCACCTACTCCTTTCTCAATCCGACTGACTACGAAATAAACCTAAGAGAAATATCTAAGCACCGCCAGAGACTACCTCAATTTATTAAGGTTATTTTAGTTTCTCATATATATGTACAATTTACTTGTTCTTTTCTTTATCTTTTCAGTATTTTTATCTTAAGTCAACTCTTATTGTAAATATACAATTTAATTGTAACCACACAGACATACAATCTGTATTTATATTTTGTTCTTAAGGGACAACAGTCCCAGAATAATAAAATATTTTTTTCATTTCATTTCATTCATTTCACAATTAGTTTACGATATCTGTTTATATATATATGTATGATTTTTCTCTCTCATTCTCTTTCTATCTGTATTTTTATTTTTAGTTAACTATTATTGTTTAATACTTAATTTATGTATGGCCACACTGGCATTTGCTCTGTACTTATAATTTATTCTAAAGGGACAACAATCCCTAATAATAATAAAAACATTTTCATTTCATTTTCACAGTCTATTGATGGAATCTATAATATGCTCAGTTAATTATCGTAGCATTACACTACTCTCTAGCGTGTATAAGATTTTTTCTCACAATAGTTTAGTCTCTTCGAGAGACTCCTACATATCTTTTGTTCAAGACTTCATTGGTAGGCTGGACACGGTATAAGAAGGTTTTAAAAATCAGGTTGCAAAAAATATTCTCTTAGAACAAATCCTTGACAAATGAGGAAGAGAAAGACCAAGGTTGCGGTAGATTGATAACGTATCTGCAGAGGCACGATCCATGCTAGGGGTCCAGAACTAGAACACGGCAGCGCGGAATAGCTAGTGAGCGGGTTGGACGAACGGGTGCCGCCGTTGCTCGGCAACCTGATTTATGAGTGATAAATAAAAAATTTTAAAAAAATTTTGGGAATAGTCTCAAAAATTCACTCGAAAAAATCCCAGGTGTTTTAGTAGCAAAAGACCAAATTGGTTCCATGTGATTTTGTGGTCAATCGAATAAACATATCACCTACTGACGTTAATCGTATTTTGAAGATATTTCCAGGGATTTTATAGGATTAGTACCTAAATGGTCTAATTTTAATGTCATCAAATTCAATCTAAAACTTTTCCGTGACGAAAAATACGCAAACGTATTTTCATCAATATACCTTCATCAATACTTTAAGAACATCGCGTTAGATTTTTCTCATAACTAGATATATAAATATATCTATATATATATATATATATTTAAACTTACCTATTTAATTGGGAATAAGGTCACTTAATTATTATTTAATAAACTATTGAATGTTCATTTCTTCTGTTGATTGACGTTTCGATCCGGTATTTTCTTTTTATTAGTCAACCATGGGATCCTCTTCAAAGCTAGAACTACCTTCAAAGCTAGCTCAATCGGTACACAATATTACTTCCATATCTCTTTAATAACAATTATTTAAAAATGTTTAACCTACTTTTAAAAAATAGAGTTTCGATCAGGCCAGGGACACACCGACAGTCTCAGCACCGTCCACTAGCACATATATTAAGCTACTGGATCGCTAAGCTAAGGAAAAGTTGTAAAAATATATATACATATATATATATTGCGTATCGGTATATTTGACAATATTTTAACATATTTTCATTTTTATTTAAAGATATGAGGCAAACTCTCCATGTTCTTCGAATTTGCCGCGAAAAATGGGATAAAATCTTCACGTAAAAATGGAAGGATGCACATGAATAAATCATAAAATCCATGAATATGTTTTGCTAGATATTATTATCTTTGAATATAAAATAAAGTTTTAATAATAGGAACATATAACGTAGTAAAATACTTACGTCTTCCTTCTAGGCTTTAGCCTAGTCATCTAGTCGATTTTTTTCTATTTTCTTAATTGAATATCGTTTATGTATTTTATTCATTCATGAAAATTAAATATTATTGATTTTTATATTATTTTTGTATTTAGAAATATTGGGGGGAGGAGGAGACACGAAATGATATTTTCGCCCCTTCTTTTTTTATGAAGAGGGGATTGCCGTCCTCGACCCTCCTCCCTCTCCAGAAGTCTGCGCCTATGGTACTTGCAGTTATTAATGCAATGAAGAAAAATATTTCTGGAGTGGGTGTACATTCCCAAAATTCTGTACAAAAAAACGTGTATAAAATAAATAAGATATAGCTCTATAATGTTTAATAATCTTTATATGAGTATATTTTATTGAAATATATTAATGATCTTTATACTTATCAATAGTGTTATTCATATCAGCACATCTCTTCGTTAATTTTCGATTTAATCCAATGATTGAGTCATCGTTTTGAGAATACTCAAAAAGTATACGAATTATAAATCCAGTTGGTGTATATCCAAGATAATTAATAAGTTTTAAAAATCCGCAATAAAAGAGAGAAAAAAATCATTGAAATCTGTCCACTTTTAACAAGGATCTAGCCTTGTTGTAATATTAATATATTTTGTTTTATTATTTTGCCCACTGGCCAATATACTGTGGAAAATATTAGCAATTATTTACTATGCAAGTTAAAAAAAAAAAAGACGCCTAAATAAAAACACACACCTCTGCAACTTATTACACAGTAGTATATTTTTTATGTTTTCCTTGTTTCCTCTATATTTATCAATGAATGGAATTCGAATGCATAAAATGAAATCTGTCACCATTATTGAATAAAACATTTTCAATTGTTATTATTATATTCATTTCCCCGTTCATATGTATCCAAATATGCGAATTTGTGATATAATTAAAAACAAAAACGAACATTGATATATAAAAGAATTTTTTTTTTTATGTATTCTAAAAGGTTACCGGATAAGAGTAAATACACTTCATCCAAAAACAAAAATCTCGAGTGTCCACTCAAACGACTTTCCTAACAATTTCAGAAAAGTACTTATATCTTTGCATATGTCCATCAAGAAACAAAAAAAAAAATTGAATTTGATTTATTTTCCTAAAAATTGATCCAGAAAAGGATTTAAGTAAGATTTATTTAATAAACAAAAGCAATGTAAACTGGCTTAAGGTAGATCAGTTTAAAAAAATCAATATCCTTTAATATTGCCGATCAAAAACTTTTTGGCATAGTTTAATTTTGTCAAACAATAATTTCTGTTAAAATTAGGAAAATAGTGAAGCTTGTGTGATGCGGACAACAGATTTTCTTAGTTTCACTTAGTAACCCGTAATCTTACACTGGAAATTGAATAGCTGTAACTTCGTTAATAGTTGTCCGAAATGAACAATTTTTATATAGTTTTGTAGGGAATTCCATTACCTTTCAAAAGTTTTATTATAAATTTTACAATAGAATATATACTTAGCGAGTTAGGCCTCAAAACATTTTTCTCTTCTTAATAACTTTTTTTCCTGAATTGTTTCGGGAATTTAGCTCATGTACGAAAATTGAAAGAACAATTATTAGAACATTATAGAAAAGTTTTATCAAAATTGCTAGAACCGTTTTCGCGCTAAAGTAATAGAAAAACATTTTTTTAAATTATTGCGCAGCAGCTATTGTGCATAGAGCACCCAATTTGTGTCACAGGCATCAGTAGTCAAACCACCTACAAAATAAAAAAAAGAAGAAAAAAAAAATAGGTTCACTAGTTCCTGCGAAAATTTTGGCACAGACAGACAGACAAACCAATGGCTAAAGATATGTTTTTAAAACTCTGAAACCTATGTATCTGGGAAAACAGCATATTGGAAATTTGATCCTATCTCAATACTTTCCTCACCTAGTATAGGTAGGAAAGTAAATAACCTGTATCACTACAACCCATAAATGATTTGAGTTCAGTACTTAGTTAGGAAGTACTGTTTCAAGGCCAACGGTTGTCCAGAGAGGTGATCGGACTATGATCACGCTAATCACCAGGTTTTCCCCCTTAATTAATTATTTAATTAAGAGTAGCCACTTCATAGAGGCTAGGTGTGCCCCAGAAGATCTCAGGATCGTTCTACGGCTTATAAAAAATTATTTGACTGCCGAATTCGAATCCGGGACCTTGAGCATGGCAGGCCAGTGAATAACTCACTGAGCTTTTCTGCTCCTAACACTTCATCGAAGCTAGAAAGAAATCATAAAATACCTTATGATGTAATTTAATGACGGCGCAAAGTCAAAGACCCCTTTTGCAAAAAATGGCTTCACTTTGATCCTGGTAATTCCCAATCCGGTTATTTCGAATTACATCTCTTGGGTTTTCTTCTTACAAGATTTGAGAACTAAAGGCTTTGGGGAAATCAGACAAAAGAGAACCTGAAGAAGAATTATACTGCTCCCATTAGTTATTAAAAAATAAAGGGCGTTGTGACGAAAGATGGTTATATTCGAGATTTTAATTAAATGGAATTGTATAATTAACAGAGAAAACAAGAGGCAAATTTTAAATTATATAACTCTTGGGTAGCCCATTAAGACCGAAGCGATCAATATGAATGAAATATGCCACAGTTAATAAATTAAAATAAGTTTATATCTTGATAAACGTTATCAAGGATTGTGTAACAAGTGAATATTTAAAAATTATTACGTTAGGTGTTAGTACTGAAAACCATCGTGGATAACAATTAAACATTACTTAATATTATTTTCGAAAAATTCGAAATTTTATTTCGAAAAATATAGTAAATATAAAACGGAGATTTTTTCATGTATATATTTTTTATTTTATTTATTTATTTATATGATATTTACAACTGTATACAAAAAATACTTCTAGTAAATTCGCACATGGATATAATGACATGAAACACATGTTGAGAAACTACCAATTGGTAGCTCTCTAATACTATGTCTATATTAGGAGATCACGTGGCCATCTCCTTTTCAGACGCCTCAGAGGGTTATCAGGAATTGAATAGGAAGCAAGGTTAGAAACAAAAGGGTTGGGCTGGTTATGAAGTTTATTATGGAAGGATAGGTACCTGGATTCGGTCAAATCGGAAACATATGGAACATTGAGGTTTTTACGAAGGATTTTGGATTGTAAAGATTGTATACGAGAGGAATTTGATGGTTTAGTGGAGCCCCATAGCTCAGCTCCATAAGTCCAAAAAGGTCTTATTATAGTCATGTATATGAGTCGTTTGTAATTAATGGGAAGTTTAGAGCGTTTGTCCAGTAAGTGTTGGAGTAAGCGGAAACGTCGAGCAGTTTCTTGTCATTTCAGTCTGGTATGAGGATTCCAAGTGAGACGTTTGTCTAGCTGGAGTCCAAGGTATCGGATTTGTTCTACAGGGATAAGTGGGGAGTTATTAAAGGATACTATAGGACAGCAAGTCATATGTATATATAATTTCAAAAACATTTTTTTTTTATTACTATTTTCAGATGCTCCTCTTTATGTTGTATATTAACCAACTTATAAAAACCAAAATACGGTTGTAGTAAAATACGATTTTTTACATAAAACCAAGACTGGTTGGTTTTTAGCGTCTTAAAACGATAAATAACGAATTTTCTTACGAATGAAAAAAAAAAGGGGAAAAAGGAATGCATTTTTTTTTTTTTTTTTTTTGTCGGCTCTTGATACTTCGGACATTTATTTCAATACTTATAACTCATCAGGAATTTATCTGAATTTTAAATTACTAAAATCATTCGAAAAAAATAACAACTAAAAAAAAAAAAAAATGTTTGAGGATTTTTCCTTTTTTTCACATTGCTTTTTCTCTCTTGAAAAATAATTTAGTTAGTATGGGTAAAAAGAGAAGAAATTCGAGTACCGAACTTAAACGTTGGATATTCTAACGCAATTAATGTAATAAACGTGAATTAATGTAAGAACTGTTGGAATTGTTTTACGGAGAGATGTGTATTTGGACAGGAAAGGAGAACATGGTTGTCATTGGCAAGAGCATTAGCGAGAGTCCAAGATGTTTATTTTAAAGAGATGGGATGGCAGGCTATTGTGGATGAGGCGAAGGCGTAATATGGAAGTTAGCAATTTTCTGGAAGCTTTGTAGAGTCGGAACCAAGGAAATCCTTGGATTTGAGATTGGACAACTCTATAATAACGGCATTTTATGCTGGTAGAGTACTCTTTTAGTACTGGTAGAGTACTCTTTTAATGCTGGTAGAGTACTAGCCAGTATTTATTTATACGAACCTAAGTATCTCTCGATGACACATACGGTCGACGTGCATGTCGTGTGCATGTACAAGCCGCTTCTCAAACCAGCTTTCAACCATATGGCTAAATACGATACTATTATGGCATTTCATCCAAATAATATGTGCATTTATGCTGCTATTAACTAACTGGCATGGTATATTAAATACTAGCTGATATACCCATTGTTGACGGGTGTATAGTTAAAATTTGAGAATCTTTTTTGAGATAAATTTTGTAATCTGGGGGGAGGGTCCAAATTCAATTGCATAAAATTGGGTCGGGAGGGGGGAGGAGGGTTGTTTTGAAATTTTTTATGGCGGGGCTTATGGAAGTCAAGGTTATTCGGCTATTTGTTTAGGTGACACACAACTAAACCGACCAAGTGTTTAATTTTCATTTATGATGAAGCGAGGAGATTGTGGAGTTAATTAATTAATCAAAAAGAGTTGTAGTCTCTCCACTTCTTAAAACTCTGCTGAGTTTATCACTGGTTAAATAATATTGGACATTGAGTCACCTACATCCGTGTAAAATTGGAACTTGATCTGAATATTGTGGATGAATTAATGGGGTGAATTTTTTCCCCTAATTTCCGGCTAATCCGTTTGGTTAATCCTAAAAATGTATAAGGCAACATTTGTTGGGTTTGGAATGTTGAATCGAATGACACCTTGAAGAGGAAGATCAAAGTTGAAAAATGAGCGTGTTTTATGAGTTTTTACGGGTTTTATGCCACAACGCGTTTCAGATGTTCGGTATTCTGGATATTTCCCGTTGAGTTCTGATAATTTTTTTCATCAGTTAAGTAATAGAAATTTTAAATGCGGCTCGCGATAGATAAGGTTGAGATGGGAATCGAAGTAATTAACTGGCTGACCGGGATCTCCAGACAAATTACTCAAGAATTCATAACTTTTTTTCTAATCAATATTTTGTTTTCATTTAAAGCCTATATTTTAAATCAAGCAAACCTAAATGCAATGTCAAAATGGAATTGAAAAGTCTACCATTAACCATTGCCGAGCTTCCTTCTGACAAAATTTCGTTGGACAATGCGGACACCCAGACAGACAAATTTTTTTTTTTTTAATGGAAAGATATCATGAAACGGGTTGGTTCTATTCAATGTACAGACGAAACCTTTATTTTATTTATATAGATTTCTGATATTATAATGTAAAATGAGCTATGTACATATTTGATAGAGGCGAGCACTCTTTGGATATCAGAGAAAATAATCACATGAGTAGGTTCTGCAGATAGGGAATACTTAAGAGCTTCGAGTATAGCTATAGTCTCGGCGGTAAATATGGAAGCTACACCGAGAGATTCAATGACTCAGGCCTATATCTTCACAGGGATTATACAAAGCTGTACCAACTTCCAATCCTTGCTTAGAGCCATCCTTGTATAATGTCGAAGTTAGTTCACAGTACTCACTGAAGACTGCTTCTTCTATTAAAGCAGGAAGGAAAAACTGATCAATTTGGTACATAAACTGTTAAATACTTCATTTGTATGAATTGGCACATTGGCTAATATGCCCATGCATAAAGTAAGAATCTGGTGCGAGCAACACACAACTTTCACTTACCGCTCTACTCTGAATAGAAATTATTTTCCGGCCATGTTGGGTTATTATAAAATTTTAGAATTGCATTTTTAACTGGGCTAAAATATTACAGCTAACAAATCATGAACACCATTAAAATAACAAAAGTTTTATTTATTATATCATCGGTTGGTTATGAGATTTGCATTGTCTGTCATATACAGGTCAAAAGTTGTCACACTAATTGTAAGTGGAGACTGTTAGAATATCACAAAATGAAATTTCATCAAACTATTCACTAATTTAATTTTCTAAAAGGTTACATGATGATTTTTCGGAATAAACGGATGATAGATACCTAAATATTTAAATATAATATCAGATTTTTTTTTTTAACTTTATTTATTCACCCACCCCTGTCATAAGCAATGACAATTAGCGGGTCTGCTGTAGGTAAGTGTACAGGTAGAGGCTTGATCGGCGTGATGGAGAGGAGTACCCAGCGGCATCCCTTCCTGTCTTGATTTTAGCATATTTTTAAGTGAGCAAATCCCTCATCCAGCTCCTTCTGAAAGTGTGTTTTCGGGCATGTTAAATGTAGCCATACTTTGTATAAGTGTGTTAGTATGTCCATGTAAGTTGAATATCAGATCTACAGTTATTAAACTACACAAAATATCGTTAAGGTTATAAACATATCTATGAAAAATTTTTATATTTCACTTCTTCTTTCACACGAGCACAATGAAAAAGTAATGGATACTGTTGGAATATCACAAAGGAAAGATTCATGAAATTATTCACTAATTTAATTTTTTTTAAAGTTAGATGACGATATTCCGGAATAAATATATTTATCTAAATATTTAAATATAATATCAGATCTAGAATTATTAAACTAGAATAAATGTATTTAAGGTTATGAACATATGCTTTATTCATCCATGAAATGATTTTATATTTTACTTCTTCTTTCACACAAGTACAATGAAATAGTATAATAAACAATTTCATTGCCTTGAATCCGTGGGTTTTATATAATTTTTCAAACTTAAAAAAAAAATTAAAAGTTTACATTTAGTAAGTAAATTTCATTTAATTTCCTAGAAACGTGTGATTTACTTTAAATATTATTAGTTTTAAAAAATTATTATTTATAATTTTTTTGCCACTCTCTGTTACCTTCTACAGCTTTCTATATTAGACATTGATTTTTCTAAAATTCTTTGCTTTCCAACGATATATTATACGTATACCTTCTGACTAGTATTTCCGGAGATTCATTTTCGACCTGGATAAGCATTTTTATATTTTTCTCCTTTATTCGGTTATCAAATTCTTTCAAAAGTTATCTTAAGCATTTTTTCGAAACTTTGAATAATGGCAGATGATTAACTTTTTAAAATAAACCATATTAAAGGTACTTTAGAGGAAGACGTATATGAACATAGGGCATTTAAGCCCTGTAAAGTGAAGTGACATCAATGGGGATAAGACCTAATTGATATTAAAAACAACTTAATTATACAATGATACACCGAGTTTAATCAAAATCTTTAGAGCCGTTTTTGAGAAAATTGTAAAAATGTGTTTCAGCATTGATATGAAGTGGAAATTCTGGTTTGCCGATTTTAAGGAAAAAGTTGTCACATATTAGGCATATCTTAAATACGTAAAATCAGTTTCGTACGACTTTTTATTTTTGAGCTAGACTGCTAACATACATACACACAGACCATTTTTCGGGACTTAGTTATTTGGACTCAGGGTACAAATCAGATTCAAAAATTTTCACGATCGCAATACTTACCCTTACTATATATTACATATATACATAAGTGAAAGCAAAAAAAAAAAAACGGTTGAATTTGGACAAAGTCCTGAAGAGTAGGAGTAGGTAATAAATGTTTCAAAAAGACGACGAACATCTGCAGAAAAAATATTCTTAAAAAAAAGAGTCAATTTTGTTGTAATACACAAAACAAATGAAGAAATTGACTGAAGGTGAAATGCTGAAGTGTGGTACTTCAATATTTCAAGATGATTTAATTTAAAATATAAATTTTACTTAAAATTAGATAGTTCTATTTATTTTTATTATATTGTCTATGGAAATTATTCGCCGAGCCAACTAGTTATTAGAAATATAAAACAGAATTCATTTTTTTTTTTTTTTTTTTTACTATATTTTGTAAACATAGGTGTGACACATTATGCATCATGAATAATGCCGGTACCATTTCGCATGCATTACGACCATGCTTCCCCAGAACTAAATACATCTTCCGGACTCTAATACAGTTAGGTCTGGAAATAATACAAATTAAAAATCATTATTCATTGCCAAAGTTCCGGAGTTCAATAGGCCACTTATCCATTCCTCAAAAGGGTTTTTGCTCAATAAGTTGTGCCTACGTCAGAGAGCAATAGGCACGGCGGGTACGTTCACCACAAAGAGTTTGTTTACTGAGGCGGGGTAGAGAACCCAACCCCTCTGTTGCTAGGCGGCACAAACCTAACAAAAAAAAGTAAACAGATATTTCCCGGTATCCACATTGTTACCAGCCAGTTATTTCTTGCATAGTGCGCATTATTTGTTTCCTCAAGGTCAAAGCAAATAAACAAATTTATCCAATCTTGAAGTTTTTTTTTTAGATTTCTTAAATGTGAACAGTACATTTTATTGAAAACTATAATGTTTAACCAGCTTAAAAATAAAAAATATATTACTAGATTTGAATGTAAATTAGGAAAGAGTATGTTATTTTAAGTAAAATTAACCTTGTCTGCCATTCCACAGCTGTTGCATTAAAAAATGGCGGCTGATTTAAAGAACATTATACCAGTAACATAAGGATCGAAACGGTATATTCTTTTCGAAAAATAAAAACTTTCCCCACATTTTTCGAAAATAATTTACCGCTTCGATCCTCAAGTTACTACTGGTCTAATAACAGTAAAATCAGACGCCATTTTTGATAGCGGCTCTGGAATGGCAGACAAGGTTCATTTTACATAGAATAACATACACTTTGGTAATTTACATCAACATCTTCGCCTTAGATGAGGTCGATTTTTGGGTCCTGGCTCCAGGGCTTTAGTGGGCGCTCCCTTTATCGAGTCCATCGGACTTAGCCGGAAAGAACTTCCAGTGAATTTCCACCGACCATTCCCACATCCGCAACCCATGAGACGTTCTCCAACGCGGTATTGAGATCCGCGCGAGGACGGCGACAATATTGGTGATATCTACATAGGAGAGAATATGTTTGGAAACGAAGAGAAGTATAGGAAACTGGTGCCTACGATAATTAAAAAATTGAGATGAGTCAACTGAAGAATTTAGACGGTTACACAACGCTGATTTGCGTAAAATGGGCTAATAAAATTGTTGAGCTTAGTTTTCTGAGGAGTATACCGAAGGGAAGGTGGGAAAATTTGGTTAAGAATGGCCTATTGGGATTGGGTTTGGATAGTATTAGGTGGAGGGAAGTGTGTACGAAGCTATTGGTGTAGACATCGAACCTTCGAATTCACTGACTTTTTATTATTATTAAAAGAAGGGGGGCATTGTTAGCATTGGGTATTATATTTAGCATAGCTTAAATAGCAATAATTAAAAATTGTTAAAATTAGTACCAATTAACTAACATTTCTCAATAAAAAAATTGGTACTAGAAACTAAAAACTAGTACTAGGCAAAAATTTACATACAAGTATGAAAAAAAACAAATAATAAATGAATCACTAAAAACATAGGTAACATATAGGCATTATTAAAACGGTTTATTATAGAGACTTAGAAAAAACAAAAAATTGATTCCTCAACATAAAAAATGAAGGAATAATATCTAAATTAAATCCATAAAAACGTATAAAACATTAATTGTAAATCAAAAAAGGATAAATATTTATTGCCATGATAGAAAAACATTAATTAGACCATTTTTTCTCAGATATTGTTTTTCGTTTCAAGATGCCTCCAATTAAAATCCACCCACTGTCCATATATTAATACTCTTTTGATCCATAAAAACTAATAAAATATCCTTGGTGATATAATAATAAAACATAAAAGAAAAATATTTTCTTTTTTTTTTTCTTTTGATACAACGGAATTTTACTAACGATTTTATTGCATAAGGAAATTCCAATGTAACGTGTCACCAACCCATATAAAATGTAATGGCCTCACGTTTTCGAACTTGGCTATTTATTATTTATTACTAGTCCGAAAGAATTCCAATTAATTAAGATCACTTAAATAAAGACCAATTATTTAAAATAATATAAAATAAAAAAATCCACATTCGTTGGAGGTTAAATCTCAACCCCTGCCATGAATTTAAAGTTATTTTAAATAACAATTTAACTTTAAATTTAATTTACTAATAAATAATAAGAATCAATTAATTAATATATTTATATAATATTGATAATTTGTAATGCTAACTAGTATGACTATTAGATAAAATACCGCACCGCACGGCTTGGCTAGACAAGTCAAACAAACCTCTAGAAATTTGTAGGGTATATGGTTCTCAACAACAAATCGTTCGACAAATAATTTAACATTATTTTCTAAAATAGTACATTTTTCGCTTGGATGCACCGTGCGGAATTTAAAGTTGAAAAAACATGAAAAGCTAGGGAAAAAAATCATAGTTTTTTTGCTGTCAAAAGTTTTTTTCCGATTTGGTCCGTTCAATTGTTTTAGTTTTTTTACATGTTAGTACCCATACACAAACATATAAAGAAAAACAACTTTTTCACATATATCGCAACATAAACCCGGTTTTGATCTTTAACTGATAGGCCAAGTATTCTGCAAGAAGATCAATTTTAGTTAAAATAACACGTATTTCATTTAAACATTCCTTTATTATCCGTTCCACTGCATTCTGGAATTCCATAACATTAAAAATCCGCCATGCACTATGCTTATTACATTTAAAACCCTCTTATCCAAATTCCTCTTCACAATTCAATCAGATGCTGGCTAAGTATATATTATGCAACAAGGTTTTAATTCTCTTTATACGTTATATTTTTTTCTTCTGTTTTGAGTATGAAACAGAATTTCGATCACATCTTACAAAGCAGTGTGCGTAGGTATAATTTTTTATTGTTTTTGTTATCTTTTATTTTTTCTATTCATAAGATTGTATTTTTTTTTAAGTGTATTTTATTTTATTTAAAAGTATTTTATTTTTTACTTATCTTTTGCACTCTCCTCTCTATGTGTGTAGTATGTATGTATGTATATATATATATATAATTTTACAATGTTTTTTTATAATTCGACCTTTATATATTATAACTTAAGATATGAATTATAGTCGGATAATAGGTCATGAAATTTTTATATGAATGGTGGAAAGTATTTTTTTTTCTACATGATCATCCATTACCATGGTGGAATTTGTATCTAGTATAAAAAATACTTTCCACCATTCCTATATGTATATATATATATAATAATAATAAAAAAATTCATGACCTATTATCAGACTATAATTCATATCTTAAGTTATGCTATGCTAAAACTTATTTAGCATTTCTGTCCAATTTTATTTAGTTATTAGTATGTTGTACCCATCTGCTTTCCTTAATATACCCTCCAAAAGTATGTATACACTCATTTTATTACTTAGATTGCAGTTACTCTTTATTATAATAGGTCATCTGGCCAGATATATTGTCAATTGGTTTTAACAATATGGTTATTCTTGAGAGACCTATTCCCAGAATAAAGATGATATTCTATTCCTATTTGACATCTAAAACTTCTCTTTAAATAAGTAAAATTTTTATACCGTCGTCAGGGGCGATAGGGTAGCCTAGTTCTTTCAATAGTACACTTTAAATAACACCAAATTTATATAATTAAAAAAGTATTTCCTGAATATCGCCTTAGAAAAACTTTTATAAATAATTGGCTAATACACGTCAAAACTTCAGAAAGTTTCATTATTATCCTTCCCATTCAATTGAGCAACGATCTCAACACAGCTGGGTCCCTTCCAACGAAAGCAGTGTAGATTTATGACAGGTCCAACCAAAAGGAGAGAGAACTATTGTGTCAGTGTCGAGAAAGTTTTGCTTTCAAGGAATGGAAGGTCGCGGTAATGACCGTTTGATGGTTCGGCGAGGGGAGGATTTGACTTCGAGGGAGGGACATTAACGCTCTAAGACAGGCTGGAGTTCCTTCTCCAGTTTTTGAAAAGGAACCAAACTGCCCAAGAGCCATAATTCTTCCAGGTCCGTGCCCAAGCTTCCACTTCTTTGACAGCTCCTTTATAACGCCGCGGTCTGAGCTCCCTTTCAGTTCTCCAGGCAATACATTATCTTGTTGGCCGACTCCGTGGCAGCCGAAGAATCCTTTCCTAGGAATACTGTAAACAGTACTGTGGGGTCTGAAATTGGTAATAAGTTACAGTCCGTTAGCTAATCATAATAAAATTAAAAAAGTAGTCCCAGGACAGGGATGTTGGAAAAATATCAATAAGTTTTTATATTTTATATGGAGTTTTTTGTAATAGGTATTTCTTCATACCTGTTACTAAAAAATACTCGTGTTTTTTTTTCATCTCCAGTTCTAACTGACCTGATGACGGGACACTTCGGACCAAATTATACCAGACGAATAGCACAGTAATACCGCTGCCAAATCCAAGAAAAGAACGATAAAAATAAACTCGAGAATTATTAAACCGGTCAACGACACTCGAAATCCAGCAATAAGTTTCCAAATTTAGACTGAATCATTAAAATATCTCATTTAATTTTATTCATTTAATGTTGTTTTTAATAATTAATTTCTTTGTATAAAGTTCCTATTTTATACCTAAAAAACTAAAATCTCCACTATCTAGATTTTAAAAAAGTCACCTTTATTTAAATAGGGGACTGGTATCTTTTTAAAAAAAAATGGCATTACATGATCTGTAAAAACATACAACAAAATAATACGAGAACGAATACAATTGTATACATTGTACATACCCTACTGCATTATGATTACAAATACAAATATTTGAAGTATTATTCTTTTTAATTTTTATAAATAATACAATACATTCCATAATACATACATGCAATACATTCCATATCACGGCAAAACAAAAAATAAAAGCTTTGCAACAGTTAATTGTAGTAATTTTTGCGGAAAACACGAGTACTTTAAGGTTGCTAGATAGGAAATCACATAATTTCTTTACACAACTAGAGCTGAATCCAGGAATGCCCAGGAGGTTTCATGGCACAAGTGGTGCCCTCAAATTTGATGAGGGGGCCATATTTTGACGAGTTTTTGAATTTTTTAGGGGACAAATTTCGGCGGAGTTATGAATTTTCTGACTAATTGACAAGGGTAACACATGGAACTGACTGGAGGGGGCGGGGTGGCCGAATGGGCTAAAGCGTGTGCACAGCACCGCGAGTTGCCTGGCAACCAGATATATGAAGATTTGAGAGACAAGAAAAGTACGAGTTCGCGTCCCGGTGACAGAGGAGATTTTAAATTCCCCGCCCTCACCCTTCAGCCCGGGAAAATCCCGTATAGCCTAAAACGGAGAGGTAGGGAAGAACAAAAAAAAAAAACATGGAACTGACTGTAGCAAGTGTAGTTATATATGATCTACGAATTTTCTAATTCTACCTTATCTTGTTCTGTTTTTGGGAATGGTGAGGAATAGAATATCTTGGTATAAGGGGGGGGGAGTAGGTTCTTCGCCATCGACCTTCGGGGGGAGATAAACCTCACCTTAATTAATATGGGATAACCTCACCTTAAAACTTATTGATAAGGAAGTTTTTTCTAAAAGTAGGATAAATGTAGTAAAGTTAAAGGGTGATAAAAAAAAAATGCAAATAATTTATGACTTTTTTAAAACGAAACTTTGCTGTATTTCTCAGGCCCAATAGTCCTCTTTGGATAGTTCTAACAATGACAAACTCTACTTTCGTTTAAAGTAAATTTTGTCTCGTTTACTATCGAGCAATGTTTAGTTACTTAAATCAAATATATTTTTAAGTTATCGCTTCCTGTTCAACAAAAAATGTGACTCGCTTAAAAAACACAAATATTAAATTTCTTACTTTTCTGCTGATAATTGGACAATTGTTTATATGAACTTTTTTGAAGATATGGAAATGTACTATCAACATTTTAAATATTTCCCTCAACTTACAGGACACCGCGTATATGATAATCTTTATTATTTTTATTTGTAACGTTTCGTAATTCTTTTTTCCACTCTCAGCATCTAAAATTATAAAAATAATATACCTTATGGCCTCAATAATATATTTAACCCGTAATTTACATTTTTAATTTAATTAAAATAATTTCATATTAATAAATGTTATTTAGATATTGGAACAAATTTATATAATTGGTCCCAATATCGTGCAAGTTTTAGAATAACATTCGTGTTTAGTATTTAGAATAACTCTTTAATAAGCATGGTCTGAGATAAAACATTCAACTAAAGAGATTAATGTACGTAAATACATTTAGAGTCGGGAAGAATAAATACCATAGTTTTGTAATTTAATTTTTTTTTTTTTTTCAATATAACTCCAAATATTTGGAATAAACTTTGGTTAATCATTTATGTTTAATGTTTGTTTCAATACTTTTTTTTAAATAAATAAATTATCTTATCATTCACTTTTTACAGTATTTTTTTCGGTATCACCGAAAAAATATCACCGAAACGTACAAGTTAAAATAATAAAGAACAATATTATAATTTAAGAGTGGTTGTTTGGCAAATGAGATCTAGCTACAATAAGAGGGAAGAACATAATTAATGAAGAAAGGGTCAAGATAAAAAAATAATAAAATAAACTGTATTGTAAAGGCACAAAATAATTTAAATATTAAGATAAAATTAAAACATTTTTTTGCATAGGTGGGCTCTGGTTGAAAGAAGAGTAAATTCGAATAAAATGGTGGAGAATAAAAGCAAGATCAGTTCGGCGGACAAGAGGGCAATAAAGATCGCAAAACCCGAGCCGATTTCGATATTCAATAAACCATATCGATAGAGGACATTCGATATTTTTTGTCTCTCTCAATTACAAGGGAAGGAAGGGGGGGGAATAAAAAAAACAAACCAGATATACCTGATCGCTTTGTCCGTTGTCTCGCTCCCAGCAACGGTCGAGGAGGTTTACCCCTAATCTAATTAATAACAGATTACCTACCTATATTGTGTGTATGTATGTATATATATCTATATATATATATACATATATTCAATTTAATTCAATATTTATTTGTTTTAAGGGAAGAACAATATACAAATGGAGTCTATCACAAAGTAACAAAGATTATTATCATCATGGAAATACAAATTCATTCCTTTTTATACCACATAACAGATATTACAACACCCTTAAGCATAAATTAAAAAACATATTCGGTGGTAAAAATCAGACAGTTTAATAGTTCCAATTATCAAATTAATATAAAATCGAAAATTATCAGCAATATACATAAATAAATACATACAAAACAATAAATATGCATTTTAAAAAAATATTAATATTAAACTATGTTTTAAAATTAAATCTTAGGACGAACATAGAAAATACCGACAGATTACATGCCGATGTGCAATATGGAAATGTTGCCATAATATGCAGAGGACAATATTCCAAACTACCCTACCAATTCTCTATAATTTGATATAAAAAAAATATAATCTTCCGCGCTGGTTGGCTTAAATATTTCTATCTCATCAAGATTTCCCACACCCTGGTAAATTCTTAACCTTAAACTACTGTAAATTTAAATAATATATAATAGAGTGTTTAGTTTTCTTTAGTGTGAACAGAGAAGTATATTTTATTTATTTTTTACTATTCTATTCTATCTTAAACGTAACAATAAGTGAATAAATAGTTAAATTATAAAAGTGTATCATTAAAAATTTGCCAATCATAATATAAAATTGAAATTATTATGATAGTCTTAAAGAAAAACAAATGCAATAAAATAATTAATTTAAACATTTAATAAAAATTGAAAAGTTCAATTATTCAATGTTCATGACATAACATTAAATTTCTTGTTGAATACGTAAAATAATTTTTAAAAACTAATGTTAGGTGATTTTTCCATTCTTCTCATTGTAAACTAGAAAAAAATTTCTTAAAAAGCCAGTAGAATTTGAATTGTTTTTTAATATCATTTAAAAGGAACATTAAAACGACTAAGTACACAAAGGTGTGCTATTATTAAAATCATGGATTATTTCTGTTTTTGTTTTTATCACTTTATAACTATGCTATTGATGTCTCCACTTTTTGTAAAAAATATTCTTGTTTATTGAGATTTCTAAAAACTATATTCATTAAGCAGAGGTTTGTTACCAAGATAACTCGAGACCCGTTCCTCGTCGTGTAAAAATGTTTCCAGCAAAAATTACTTATTTTACCTGACTCTTCATTAATTTTTATTTATTAATGAAGAAGCTTTTTAATAATTTATTAACATGAATTTCTAAAAAGTTTAAATTTCTGTTTTCCTGTGACCCGATGTGACCGTATGTAGTACAATAAATTAATTATGGAAAAAAAACTATTTATTAATTTAAAAATATGTAAAAATGCTTTATCATAAAAAATTGTTAATCAAAGTTTAGAAATACTTCCTTGCTTATTAATTTTTAAATCTATGATAGATAAGTTGATGTTTGTTAATGAAGCTCAAAATCGACTGTAGTTTTGTAAAACAATTGTAAAATGTTTAATTTTGTTTCAAGAGTTTACATTAAAATAAATTATTATAAATATTTTATTTTCCTGAGGTCTCTGGTGTACTCTAATAAATTAATAACTAAAGGACACTTAAATAGATATATGTATAATCGAATATTTTATGCGGGTTATAAAAAAAAATTGGATTCTCTTTGTAAAAATGATGAAATTTATCAATTTGCTTAAAATGTTATAATATTTTATAACATTTTAAAGATAATAAGCTTTAACAATTAAATTTATTATTATACGTTAACTTATTTGACATTTTAAGCTCAGAAATAATTAAAACTGACAATACATAATAATAAAATACTAATATGTACATTAGTAAGTTTATACGAAACGTAATAATAAGTAAATAAATACATAAATTATAAAGATTTATCAATAAAAATATTTCGATCATGACATAGAATTGAACCTAAAATAGTCAATAAAAAAAAATTAATTACAATCAGACACGAAATTATTAATGTAAAAATAAATTAATAATAATAATAATAAATATTTTCTGTAATGATAGTATTAAGTTTATTTTAATAATAATGGAGAACATTTAATAACTAAGGATCAAGACCAAAGAAATGTAATTTTGTAGTTGATATCCCCAAATTCAAGATATACAGAATATTCGTAAAGAAAATTCAATTACAATTTAATTTTGAAAAAAAAAATATTGATATATGTGTATATAATTTGAACTATTTTATAAAGTATTCTCTCAAAGCAACAAGTAATGCTTTGTAATATGCTGCTGAAATAAACGAGACAAAAATTCTAGGAAAATTTTGAATAAAATAAGAATATATATTATAACATGTACAAAAAAAACTGGAGAAAACGTAAAAACTGTATTAAGAACTATTCAAATAAAATTTATTTTTAATATTTTTTTATAAATCTAAAATCAATATTTTAGAAAATTTAGTAATACGGATATTAATTATTATTAATTATAAATATAATAAATTGAAATATATAAATCATTTCAGTTCAGTATTATTTGAGGATTCATGTTAGTAACAGGATTTTGAATACTGACAATCAGACATGAAATTATCAACGTAAAAATAAAATTAATCTTATTATTAGCGACAGCCGTCTGAGGACTACCAAAGAATGGTTCGTACACTACTTTTATATAACTAGAACGCCAATATTTAATAATAAAATCATATAATTACAGTAATACACATACAAAAATTAAAATCTATCATGATAAATTAATTAATTGGCGATTGGCAAAGTAACGTTGAAGTACGCGGATTAAACAAAACATGGCAGGCAGATTTATGAAATTACAAAAACAAATTATTAAAATATAATTTAAATATATCCAATATATTATTTATTTAAAAATAATGATTTGCCCAAATTTCAACAGAAGAAGAGGCCGTATATGAACAATAAAATTTCATACATACTATTAATTATATTCTACATAATTTTTATTTTAAAAAAAAAGTAATGTTAAATAATAAAATTGTTTATATTTAATATAAGATACCTTTGATATTGTTTTAACCACAGCCAAACGGCATTATCAACTATAGTAAGTTAATTTTATTTAAACATTTTTATATTTATATTTAAATATTCTGTGTAGGCATATTATATGTTTATTTATGTTCGAATAGTTGCGTAGATTACAAACACGACAGAAAAGAAGTTATTACTATTGGAATAATTTTTTAATTGATTAAACTATTTCAAAGTTCGATATACGCTAGAAAAAATAAATACTTTCTTTATATACATACAAAGAAAGTATTTATTTTTTTAATACATATATGCTATTCGAATGTAATAAATATGATCGGAAAAAAAGTAATGTAAGAAACGAATGCAGAAAATCAAAAGTATTCCATGAATTTATTAAAAGTAGTGTCAAATTTTATATACAAATTGAATACATGAAAATGGTCCTAGAGTCAAAAAATAAAATAAATATTGAATTTAAATGAAAAAAATCTTTGCCGGTCTCGTTTTTTTCTCTTCTTCTAAATTCCACTTCCCATTGTTGACATAAAATATTCTTGTATGACCCTAAGACCATTTTCAGAAAATTCACTATAAATATCCAATTGGGCTATATTATACTTTTCATAAATTCATCAAATACTTTTGATTTTCTATCTCTATTTCAGAAATTTTTTATTTCGACTAAATGGTTTGTTGCCTTCGGGTAGTATAAATATATTTTTTAAAAAATTGATTAGTTATGCATATATATTGTGGAAATTCTTATATTTATATATATATATATAAAAAAATTACCAGTAAAAGTAGGACTGACAGTAGAGATAAGATATAGATGACAATCTATATAGAGCTGATCTATTAGATATATATTACACAGCACTGGTACAACTGTCACACTACCTCGACAGCGATCTCACAACACTTTCGACACTGACAATACTTCCAGGAGAGCTCCAGACGCACGCGGTGGCTATCACAGACTGAGTCTGGCCAAGGAGTGGGGGAGACCTCTCGCTCTTTTTCCCACCCCCACCCCAAACCACCGTCTGCCTCTGTGTGTGTGTGTGTGTGTGTAATAAATCTTTGTGTTTATGTGTGGATGTAAAACTTCTCAATAACGGACACCTGAAGGGAATCAATATTTATCCGCGTTTCGTTTTTAAAAAGTAGGTAAATTATAATAAAAATTAATATAAGGTAAAATAAAAATTCATTAAAGTTCTTGAGTTATTTGGGGTAATGGAAAAGCCACTTGATGAACCGCTCATATATTAAGTGCCACAACAATTTAATTTTGATAACAAAATCATTCGATATAGACAATATCGATAGTTTTCATATGATATTATAAAGAGTGTCCCAAAATTAATAAAATATTTGAATTGAATATAAAACACCTGGTGTGTCCACCCACACGACTTTCCTACCTATTTCAGAAAAGTTTTTATATATTCTATATACATATCTTTACATATGTTCATGAAGAAACAAAAAAAATCTGGTGCGCGCAACACACAGCTTTCACTTACTCTTTGAACTTTGAATAAAAATTATTTTCTGGCCATGTTAGGCTATTATAAAATGTTTTTAAATTGCATTAAAAAAAAAAATTAGCATTACCTTATTAACACATTCAAAATTCAAAAACCGAAACAAAGGATATTACCATTGCAGCAGAACGTATTAAAAAAAAACTAGAGACCAAATCTTATCTCCTAATTATCCGATTTTAGCGATTTTTTTTTTGTTTTTTAGGCTATTCTATAAACATTTAGAAAACCATATACAACATTCCCAAAAAAGTGTATACTTTTTGAGTTATTCGGAATTTAATTTTACCATCCCTCGTAACTTTTTTTCAGCTTCTTTTCGCTGATAAATGTTATATAGATAAATTTGAAGGGTGTCGAGAAAATGATTTTAGCGAAGTTTCAATGAAATCGGTACATTCGTTTAGGCGCTACAGTCTATAGCTACGTTTTTCTGCATTTTTATTTTTTTTCTCCTTTATTAACTTATCAAATTCTTTCAAAAGTTATATTTAGCATTTTTTCGTAACTCTGAATAATGCGAAATAATTATCTTTTTAAAATAAACCATATTAAAGGTACTTTAGAGGAAGACGTATATGAACATTGGGCATTTAAGCCCTGTAAAGTGACATCAATGGGGATAAGACCTAATTTATATTAAAGACCACTTAATTATACAATGATACACCGAGTTTAATCAAAATCGTTAGAGCCGTTTTTGAGAAAACTGTGAAAATGTGTTTCAGCGTTGATATAAAGTGGCACTTCCGGTTAGCCGATTTTAAGGAAAAAGTTGCCGTCACAACTAAGGCATATACCTATCTTAAATACGTGATATCAGTTTCATAGGACTTTTCGTTTTTGAGCTAGACTGCTAACATACAAACACACAGACCATTTGTCGGGACTTGGTCATTTCTACTCAGGGTACCTAAAAACGTATAAATCCGTCGAAAACTCAGATTCAAAAATTTTCTCGATCGCAATACTTACACTTACTATATATTACATATATACGTAAGTGAAAGTAAAAAAAAAATTGAACTAGATTTATTTTCCTGAAAATTGATCAAAGAAATGATTTGAGTACGATTTATTTGATAAACTAAAGCAAGTAAACCGGCTTAAGGTAGATCAGTGTAAACATTGCAATACTCACTAATATTGCTGATCAAAAACTTTTTACCATAGCTTAGTATTGTCAAACAATAATTTCCGTTAAAAGTAGAGGAAATAGTGAAGCTTGTGTGATGCGGGCAACAGATTTTCTTACTTTCACTTAGTCATCTTTTTTATCTCATTCACCCCTTTCTGACACCCGTAATCTTACATTGAAAATTGAAATTTTTTCGGGAATTTAGTCTATGTACGATAATTGAAAAGATAATTATTAGAACATTATAGGAAAGTTTCATCAAAATCATTAGAGCCGTTTTCGCGTTACAGTCTATAGAAAAACATGTTTTTCATTTATTGGGCGCAAGCTATTGCTCATGGAGCACCGAATTTCTGTCACAGGTATCAGTAGTCAAAACACTACAAAATAAAAAAGAAGCAACAAAATCGGTCCATTAGTTCCCGAGAAAATCTTGGCACAGACAGACAGACAGACCAATAGGTAAAAATGAGTTTTTCGGACTCAGGGAGCTCTGAAACGTATAGTTCCGTCGAAAACCGCAAATCGGAATTTTGACCCGGTTGCAATACTTTCCTTACCAAGTAAAGGTAGAAAAATCAAAACAATTATATTTCATTAAATTGATATTTTTTTTGTTGAATCATTAAGTACACATGATGATAATTATGATTATGTATAAAATTACACATCGGGGAAATGGCCTCTATGGCTTCGGTAACAGATTGAATCATTAAGTACACATGATGATAATTATGATTATGTATAAAATTACACATCGGGGAAATGGCCTCTATGACTTTGGTGACAGATATGCAATCTTTTGTTTGATCTTTTTTATGACTACTTTACATAAATGTGGCTGAATTTCGTTGATGCAGCGTTGGATTTCCTCCTTCAATGCATGCGTGTTTGTGTTTTTTTTTTTTTTTTTTTACTTCAAATAACCTAATAAAAATAAATCCACTGATGTTAAATCACATGATCTAGGGAGCCAATTCTTATCAACGAATCGAGCCACAACGAGGAAATGTCTCATGGAGTAATTAAATTGTTTCACGGGATGTATGGAATCTGAAACCATCTTGTTGAAACCACGTCAATATCAAATTCTTCCAATTTAGGCAGAGAGAACTGTGTTATCATTTGAGAGCGGATTTCCATGTTATTGCACTTTTTATTTGCTTGTGTGTAAAAACTCCGGACCCGAACATCTACCCATTTCAGGACCTGTAGAATAACATATTTAAATTTTATATTGCACGTTTTGCCGTTTTTGGCTTAAATTGCACGATTTTAATTTTTTGAGAAGGAATTAGTCGAGGGTGCGGTCAAATAAATACTAAATTTAAATATAGTAATTATTTTAATTTTTGCCGACGTTTCGACCCTCTTTGCAGGTCGTCTTCAGGGCTAGAAAAGATACAAAACATGTTTAAAATTAAAAATTAATATAAGTAGATATAAAATAAGAAGAAGTTGTCAGATACAGAAATAAAAGATGATATCAGAGATCTAGTGGGTGACAATGTAGTTAAATGTAGAAGATATAAATAAATGGAAATTAAGTATGAATAAAAATAAAAATAAAGGAGAATATAGCATGTAAGTTCAAAGTAAACAGGTTGCGATAAAAGATAAGGAATAAGTGTATAACAAACTAATAGAGATTACATTTAAATAACTGTGGGTTAACAGGTAAAGAAAATGAATGTTAACGAAGAAATAGATTGAAAATTGAATAAGTATTGTTACAGTTAATCATAAAGTAAAGTAAAGTAATATCTGTAACAATACTTATTCAATTTTAACTCACATGCTAAATTCTCCTTTATTTTTATTTTTATTCATACTTATTTTCCATTTATTTATATCTTCTACATTTATATAATACTTAATATTTAACTACATTGTCACCCACTATATCTCTGATATCATCTTTTATTTCTGTATCTGACAACTTCCTCTTATTTTATATCTACTTGTATTTATTTTTTATTTTCAACATGTTTTGTATCTTTTGTAGCCCTGAAGACGACCTACAAAGTGGGTCGAAACGTCAGCAAAAATTAAAATAATTACTATATTTTAATTTAGTATTTATTTGACCGCACACCCGACTAACTCCTTCTCATGTTATATCAACGGTCAACCATCTCTACATCATTATGATTTTAATTTTTGTTGCATTAAATTGGACATTTTTGCACTTTAGTGCTAAATTAGACGATTTATATATACAAATACAAATTGAGTCTGTTAATTTTTATTTTACGATATTGTTCAAATTAAATTCGTTATTTAAAATAAAAAGTTTGAGAAAGACAAATAATTCTGTGTGATGCAAAAATCGTATTTATTACAAAATGAAGAAGTAAACACAAGTGAGATTTATATTCGGAATAGAAATTGCCTAAAGTATTAGATAATAAAAAGCTATAAGTATCACTTCTGGCTTTGAATTGATTTGTAGGAATTTCATTCTTATTAAAAAAATATAATGCAGAAAGTAATATCTAGTCTCCCGTGAAAAATTAAAATCTGCATATAAAAATATCCCGATTTGAAATGTGAGGAGAAAGAATTTGATTGAGAAAGTTCTATACACCTTATGATAGGAAATCACTGATAGACGTTCATTGGGGAACAAGTAAGAAAAAAATATTCTTATCAAAGAATATTTTTTTTAGTGGTATAGAAAAACAGTTTCAACACTAATTTTTGAACAATTGAAAATCTCAAACATTGCAGTCTGTTCCATTTTTTTTTTTTCAAATTCTCTAAATTTTAACAAAAATGTTTGGGAATGTATAATATTAAAACTTCAACTATATTAAAAAATAAAGTTATCATTATTATTTTTGATATAAGTTATATACCTAAAATTGGTCTGGTCTATTTAATATATACATAGGCACTTATAATTCCTGCCTTCATTTATTCCTTCAAACCTTTAATGCTCTGCATTATTTGATAATAATCGTTATTATAATAGTTGATTATAATCTGGAATTTCATTTTCAATCCTTTTTTTTTTTTAATCTTTCGGTTAACTCGTGATCTGATAAAATTTCGACGTATTAATGTCATAAATTAAATAATATTGATTACACAATTGGATTTATACTGCACGATTTTACACATTTTGAGTTTTTTACTGCATTTTTTCCGGATTTTTAATCCACGAAAATCCGGTCTCTAGTTATCATTATAGCATGACTGCTTGACCAGCTTCATGTTCGAAAAAGCATGTTTCATTGCTTCAAATCCAAAATCCGCATCAAACAGTGACACGTTGAGGATGGGTTTATAGATGATGGACATGTGGGTTTTCTGAACTCCAAATGTGCCAATTTTGTCTGTTAACAAAGCCATCGAGGTGAAAATGGGCTTCATGTTTTTTTTTTTTATTTTCGAAAAATCGGCATCCACTTGTTGGTGTTCAATATTCCATTTAACGATCTCTCTTCTCTTTGAATGGTCATTAGGTTGCAGTTCTTGCCTCAATTGAACTTAGTAAGGATGTAGGGCCAGAAATTCAGTCAGTACACGCTGTAGAGAGTTATGGAAATTCTCAATTCTTGTCCACGAAGCCGAACTGATGTTCCTCGAATTTTACTAACACTGTCACGCACTGATCAATATAATTTAATTAAATTTGGGACACTCTTAATTTACTAATATCGATATCAAAGACCGTTCTCGACAAATATAGGGAATATTGGAAATTACCTAATATCTCAACAACCCTGGTGACGACTAATCCTAAAAAATGCATGAGTCATGACTTCCATTAAAAAGGAGAAAGTTAGGCTAGATTGGGCACAATGAATTCATTGTACTGTACAATACCTACTAATATTGTGCCTACTTAAATATATCGTTTTAGGATGCTAGAGTACAATGACCTAATTTTTATATTTTATATTAAACATATTTTATATTAACATATTATGTAACTACCATATTTCAATTCACAGCATAGTCTGGTTTATTATTTTCAATAATGAACCACCATATTCACCAATGAAAACTAAGAATTATTTTCTTCCTTCCCCTCCTTCTAGAATTTGAGGATTTATCTTTCAAAATACGCATAATCCGAAAATTTAATTAAAAAAACTGTACATCCGTTGTCCGCAGCTTTTCTCCGAAAATATTTGGCCGATTGGTTCGAGATTCGGTATCAATATCCGAAGTTGCCCGAAGATGATCCTCGGAATCCGATCCTACAAAAGACTAGTATGCATACATACTGTGTCGCTATAGGCTGTACCAGATAAATGGGTGCAACGATTTTAATGAAACTTGTTTAAAATTTTCTTCTTGAGACCTTTAAATTTGTATTTACAATATAATACATAATACACTAATATATAATACACCTGAAAAGAAACTGGGAAAAAAGTTACGATGAATCCAAAATTGGATTTGCCAATAACTCTAAAATTATAAACTTTTTTGTTGATCATGTGTATGCTCAAATATACGTAGATAAAATTATCTAAAATAAATCATTGAAATTGGACGATTTGATGCAAAGTAAGATCGATCGTTCTAAAGGCTCGGTCACACAGAACGCGATATTTATCGCGGCGATATAGCGCCACAGTTGTATTACTATCTATTCCACTATAACAGTCACATAGAGAGCGTTACGCCACAGCGATACATGCTGTAGCGCCGGGGCCGGCGATACATTGATACAAATTACAAAAATATCGCCCTCCTTCGGCGTTATTCTCTACCTAATGTAGGCAGAAAAGTTAGCTAATACCCAAGTTAATAGGATTATTGCAGGATTATAACGGCGTGTTCACACAGAAGGCGTTATTTAGCGCGGCGCTACAGCGCTACAGTTGTATTACTATCTATTCTACTATAGCAGTCACACAGAGGGCGTTACACCTCAGCGATACATTCTGTAGCGCCGGGGCCGGCGTTACGTTTGAAAAATATTACAAGTGTATCGCCGGGGCCGGCGTTATGTTTGAAAAATATTATAGATACAAATTACAGTTGAAATTATTTAGTGGTAGTATTCATATAGATATGTAAAACACCGAATTATTTATATAAAAAGTGAGGAATTGTCCATTTTTATTTGATATGACACCTCAAGCAAATATTAAAAAAAATTATTAAAAAGGAGGTTACATGGAAAAAAATTGTGGAAGAGCTAAATATCACAAGTAATGTATTAATTGATATTATTATTATAATTATTGAACATTATAATAATTATATGTTATATTCTTTTTTATCTTGAAATCATTTAAAAATTATACTTACGTTCTTTTACTAATTTTAATTTTGCCTATACTAAAGACATAAATGATAAAAAAAAAATCTGTGTATATTGCATATTTAAAACGGTTGAGGAACAGATAATAACTATCCAAGATATATATGGCAATAAAAGAAATTCGTTACTACGAAATTAATATTAAATAGATATGCCATTTGAAGTAAATAATAATTTGAAATAAATCTGAAGTTTTACATAAGAAAAAGTAGAACGAAAGTTCATTATTAAAATCTCTTCTGGAATATACTAAAAAATTATATATATATATATATATATATATATATTATATATATATATTTAATTTTTTGAATATTTCAAAGCAAGAAATACAGGAATAACCAAATAACATATCTTTTTAGAATTTTATGTTCATTAGCACAATTTTTAAGAATTGGAATGTAATACAATTTTGTTAAAGAGAAACAAGCTTCATCGCTAGAAACCGGCAGTAAATATTCGAAAAACGTGTAGCAAAAACTCAAACACTAGCAAAAAATTGTTGGAAAACCTAATAAATATAAAGCAAACAATTTCTTAATAAAAACAAATTAAATTGAAACATAGTTTATTTATCTATAAAGTTATGGCCTTATTGTTAATTTAATTTTTTTATTATATTATTAAAAAATAGATGGTTTTTCGATTGTAGATTGTCAAGTCCTCATTTATTTAGTGTTGAATGGAGTGATTCGTAATTTTTGACTAGTGGTTCACGTCAATAGTCATCTCAACAAAAATAATCAAACCAATTGTCCTCTCATATTTATTACCAGAAAAATTAAATTTTGAAATGTTACCAAAACAGTTGTTAATTAATTGGCTTAACCTCAAAACTATAAGAAAATATATTGGTATTTTGACTTTCGCTTACCTATGTATGTAATATATAACAAAGGGAAAGTATTCCTATCGCTAAAATTTTCGAATCTGAGTTTTCAACGGAAATACACGTTATGAGGTCCCCTAAGCCCAAATAACCAAGTCCTGCTAAAGGGTATGTGTCTGTGTGCAATTGAACAGCCTAGCTCAAAAACGAAAACTCACACGAAACTTAAATAGCGTATTTAAGGTTTTTATATATAAAATCAGCTAATCGGAAGTATCTCACACATATTTACAGTTTTCCCAAAAACTGCTCTAACGATTATGATTAAACTCGGTGTATCATTGCATAATTAAGTGGTCTTTAATATCATTTAGGTCTTTTTCCCATTAATCTCACTTTACAAAGTTTAAATGTACAATGTTTATATACATCTTTCCCTAAAGCACCTTTAATATGGATTATTTGAAAAAATCAACTCCCTTATATTGACAGTAACTATAAAAAATGGCTAAATATGAAGTTTAAAAGAATATGATAACTGGAAACTGAAGAAAAAAGAAAAATGCTTATCCTGGTTAAAAATGAATCTCCGGAAATAACAGTCAGAAGGTATACGTATAATATATCGTTAGAAAGCGAAGAATTTCAGAAAAATAAAATTAAATAAATAAATGTAATAAATAAATAGAAGGCAACGCAGAGTGACAAAAAAAAATAGAAATAATAATTTCAGAAAACTAACATTACTTAACGTAAATCACATGTTTCCAATGAAATTAAGCGAAATTCCCTTACTAAATGTAAACTTTTAAAGTACTTTTCTAAGTTTGAAAAAAAGTATTTAAAATCCACCGAATCATGCCAATGTCATTGTTTAAAATACTATTTAATTGTACTTGTGTGAAAGAAGTGAAATATAAAAATATTTCATGTATATATTTATAACCATAAATACTTTTGATGTGGTTCTATAACTCTAGATATGATATTATATTTAAATTATTGGGTATTTATTGTCCCTTTCTTAAAATCGTCAAGTAACCTTTTAAGAAATTAAATGAGTGAATAATTTTATGAATTTTCCCTTTGTGAAGCACCAACATTGTCGACTTCCAATTAGTGTGAAAATTTTCAACCTATCCATGGCAGGCAACGAAAATCTCGTAATTTCATTTTAGTAAATTTTATAATGGAAAATAACAGTTTAATAACTTATAGTCCTACAACCCATAATCATTTATATGTTAAATATTTAGATGTACTTTCAAATCTCTCTAGGCATATATGAACCTTTTGGTTGTCAGAAAAACTAACTTCAATTTCAACATTCTTCATTATTAATTTTAGTGATGTTTCTATTGGCGAACTTTATGCCTTTATTCGCAGTTCTATATTTCAACGTTGAAATCACCTACTCTGGAATCAACTTGCTCACTGTCTGTATAGATACAACTTTTCCAACTAGAAATATCTCTAAAATGACATTACTCAAAAATCTTGAAATTATAGTTATTCATTATGTCAACTGAAAGGCCTCAGAGACTGAAGTTATGTGGTTTATAAAACTAGATTTTCATTGGCTACCGTCGATATAATAAATAGACTTTTTGTAATTTTACTGGTCTTAAAGATTTGTTATCTCTTAAGCTTTAAACTTTAGCTCCGTTTAAAATGCACTTCTAATTTTTTTAAATAACCCAACATTGCCACAAAATTATTTATATTAAAAGTAGTGGGGTAAGTGAATGTTATTTGTTACCCGCACCAGATTTTTTTTGTTACTTGTTTAAAGCTGTTATAGATTTGAGAAATACACATGATTTAATAAATTATTTTGATTTTACTGACCTAAATGAAGTTGGTTGGTGGTTTGTCTCTCTGGATAAAGAACATCCAGGTTATCAATCAATGCCCGTTCAATTAAATAACACTACTTTTAAACTAATCAGGTTGTAGTTTCAAAATAAAAAAACGTCTGCCAAGTAAGGTCAGTATAGCTTCCTCACCGTTGTCATTGTATATTACAATGTATACCATTTTTTGTATGAGAATAAAATCTCTGGGAGAAGCCGATTCGGAAATATAGTTACCCTTCAACATTCAACAAAAGAGTGCTGTATTTGAAGATCCCATATTTGATTATCCTTAATAAAAAAAATAAAAATAAAATGCACTCTGAACATGAATTTCAATACTGTTAGTGTAAAAGGTCTTATGTAAAAATTTATTGTTTTACAAGAGGGCATAAAACTTATTATTTCTTCATGCTTTATTAGTATAATTTCATATTTTATTGTCATCTGCTACTATCCATAGTAGCAGACTACTTATATCAGTTGCAGACTACAAAATGTTACCTTTAATACAAATGGAATACAATTTGAAAAATTTTACATACGACTTTTTGCACTAATAGTAGTAATATACAGTAGCGGACCCAGATTTAATTTTGGGGGGGAGGGCTTCAGCCTGTAAGATTTTTTTTTCATATACACAACGATAATTAATTTGAAAAAAAAAAACCGCTGCAAATTATTGCACAATTTTCAAACAATTATACATTTAAAGTAACATTACCTTCCTAGTTATTAAGAAAAAAGGTGATTTCAATTATTGGACTAATCTTTTTTTTTAATCATTAGTAATATGCTAAAAAAATAATTTAAAGCCCAAAACAAAAGATATATATATATATATATATATATATATATATATATATATATATATATATATGTATAACCTTTGCAGTATAAAAAACTAGAGACCATATCTTTGCTCCTAATTATCCGGTTTTAATGAATTATTTTTTTTTAGGAAATCCCTTAAACCTTTAAAAATCATTATAGCCATAATGCGAATGGCGGACGGCGGACTGACAAAAAATTTTTTATTCGTTTTTCGTATTCTATGTATCCTGAAACGTAAAACCTCAAATTTTAAAAGGGGTTTAAGTTTTTGTATCTTTTGGTCGATCACAATGGTTCATCATTGAAAATAATAAACCAAGAATATATTAAAATCGCGATATCTCTACTAATAGTGCTTTGATTTCTATGAAACTTCATTCATTTTTTAGGAAATTTAAATACCTTTCAAACATCTTGTCACAATATCGACAAAAATGAGTATATTTTTTGAGTTATTCGAAATTTAATTTTACCATCCCCCGTAACTTTCTTCCCAGCTTCTTTTCGTTGAAATATGTTGTATAGATAAATTTAAAGGGCGTCTGGAAAATGACTTTAAAGAATTTTCATTGAAATCGCTAGTTCGTTTAGGCGCTATAGTCTATAGCAACCTAGGTTTTTCGGCCGCCATCTTGAAAGTAAAAGGCGGATGGCAATGTCGGTGAAGGAAGATCATCCTCGGGCGACTTCTGATTTTATATCCAAATTTGAAAAAAAATCGGTCCAGTAGTTTCGGAGAATGAGCGGATGGAGGATGGCGTACGGCGGACGGCGAACGGACAAAAAAATTGAATTCGTTTTTCGAATCTACTTATCCTGATACGTAAAACCTCAAATTTTAAGAGGGTGATAACTTTTGAATTTTTTGGTCACTCACAATGCTTCATTATTGAAAATAATAAACCAAAAAGACTAAATAAATAATTAATATAAAATAAATACACTTAAAAATATTAATAATAAGATAAAATAAATAAACTTTAAAAAAATAATAATAATAAAATAAATAAATGAACTTTAAAAATGAAAAAATAATAATAATAAAAATAAAATAAAAGTTCTGCTAAGGATCATTAGTCATAAACACCATATATTTTTTATAAGACTTTCATAATGTAGGAATTTCAGTTAAACCTAAATGAAGTTTTAACCTGAACCTAATTATGAACATATTATTTTATTGAGCGTTTGAAATTTTAATGCACTTCTTAAAATTAAGTAACATTCTTTCATCACAATTAAAGGGTATCAAAATGATGCAGGAGAAACTAATATTACTCAGAAAATGAAATCTTTCCGAGTACATGATGTGAAATTTTACCTTTCTAAAAATGGTAAAACTATGTAGAGGTGTAAATTAAGTTAAATTTTCGATATTTGTTTTCCATAAAGTTAACCAGTTTTGTGTTTATCTGCTTTTCTAGTATTAATGTTTAAAAAAAAATTATTCATTTATGACATATGAGATTATAACTGTTTTTCTACTAAAAGTTACTGGCGATACTTATGTAAAAAGACCCAAATATTTATTATTTAACGATCAAGACAATAGAAATCAACATATATTTAAAATTAGAGTTCCTGATTATTTAAAGCATATGAATAAAATCACGATTGTTAAACCCTCTTGAATAGAATAGAAAAATAACTTTATTGTGGAACGAAGTCCCTTTAGAATAACAAAATAGTACAAAAGAAACAACTTAATTTTGGCCGAAATGCTTGGTATTTAATTTCATTAAATTTTTTATTCTATTTAACTTATTTATTGAAAAATATTACAATCTGTTTCAAAGGACATTTATAATAGTGTTCAGAGATAAATACAATAAATAAAATAAATTATACAGAAAAATAATATATAATAAATAAATAAGTCATTAAATCAAATACATTTAATGAAATTAGATTAAAAAATCACTGAAAACATGAAATAATCTTGCGATATACAAAACATTCAATCATAATTTCATAATAAAATAATCTATGTTTAAAAAAGAACATAAATGTAAAGAAAGCAAAAATAAAATTCGGAAATATTGAAAAAATCTATCTTCGTAAGATTGAAGCAGACGGCCGAGGCGATGGTATTCTACCAATCAGTCTATGTGCTTTTTGATTTCATGAATCCTTTTTCTTTTTCTTTTTTTACCTTATGCTGAAGAGCTGAACTAATGAGCCTCCTCGTCAGAATCACTTATTTTCTATTAAAAAAAATGAATAAGAAAAATATCGAAAACAAATTATTAATATACAAGTTGCGGGAAGCAGGTACCCTAGCTGACTAGGCCAGGCAGAGCGACGGGGCTGCTGTATCGCTTTCAAAGTAACGCTCTCTGTGTGACTGTCCCGGATTAGATATCGCCGTGAGTATCGCGCGTTATTGTAACGTAACGTCGGATCGCGTTCTGTGTGACCGAGCCTTAAATGTTTAGCACGTGTTCTACTGCGAAATCGATGCAGTTTGTTTTGGTATTGATTATTTGAAAACTAAATATCTTCATCAGAAATTGAGAATATCATTTGGATAACAACTTAGTAAGCTAATAACTATATTTCTTAACACAAAATTAAATCGAATGTTCTAAAGCCGGCAAATATTAGAAAACATCTTTTATATTGTATTTTTCTCCGGGATGGTCTGAAAAGTAAAGTGACAAGGCACATATATTTGATGTATAACTATATGGACACAATAAACCAATTTCATTTGGGTTTGTTCCATTTTAGTACAGTGACAGTGTTTTTATTTATAAATAATGGAAATATTTAGAAGATCGAATATTTCTTTGCGCAAAATCGTCCGAATCGTCTTTTTTGTAGTGAAAACTTCTTTAGGCGCATTTTGCACTTTGTTTTGTCGAGTGTGAATTAGATTTAGCTGTCAGATGCCCGATGTGTAACGCTCGGGTAAAGTCTGCTGAAGTAGACTAATTGATGTTCTTTTGCATATGGATGAAAATATTGTTCAGCGTTTCATCCTCTCTGCAATGTACTATTATTCAAAATTGAATTATAACGCGACCCCCTTTTAGAGAGACGAAATGGAAAAAAATGGTGTCGAAAACCGAATGATAACGAGTTTTATTGAAAATACGAATTAAAATAACTCAGACCTAAAAATCGGACCTGCATACTGTAAGAGGGGAGAATGTTCAGCATATCATCCTCTTTATAATGAGCTATCATTTATAATTTATATTTCATATTATTAATCTCGTCTTGTTGATGTTTTCATTTCTATCGTGTGGTCTAAATCATAGACTTTTCTTTTTAATTTGTAAACTTTTAAATAGCCAATCGATATTAGATTTTCGGATTCTTTATATCTTCAAACATAAAACCTCAAATTTCGATGGGGTCAACCTTTTTTTCTTGGTTGATTATTGAAAATAATAAACCAAAAATAGTTTATAGTTAAAAAAATGCAAACCACACAGCCTTTAATTCTCCAAAATGCAAGCAACGAGTAAAACCCATCAACGTTTCGACAATTTAGCATTATGAGGACAGAAAAGAACAATTAACATCACTACATAACATAAGTTACCATAACATAAGTCACTCCATAACATAAGTTAACATCACTCCATAGCATCCAAACGCATACTGGAAGGAAGGATATGCAACACAGTAGGGAAAGGTTATAATCAAACATTTCATTTCTCAAGAAACATACAGATGTTTGATAAAAAACCTTACCTTCCTTCCAGTATGCGATTGGATATCGTGGAGGTTTGGTTAGTTGTTCTTTTCTTTCCTCATGATGCCTAAATTGGCGAAACGTTGACGAGTTTTATTCTTTGCCTGCATTCTGGAGACATTAGGTTGTGTGGTTTGGATGTTTTCCAATTAAAAGCTAACGTTTACGTCCTGTCTCTAAGTCTGACTAAGTTTGTTACTAATTTATATTTTAGAACCAACTATATACTTACTAGTGAGTCGATCGATCGCTCCATTCCATCGAGTGCTCTGATTTCGATGGAATTTTTTTATTTCTAACGAAATTTAAATAACTTCGAAACCCCTTATTATAAAAATCACAAAAAAACTTTACATTTTTTGAGTAATTCGAAAATCTAATTTTATCACGCCTCTAGCTCATTTCCGATTAATTATGTTACATATATAACTTTTAATGTGCTTCGAAGGAGGAAACTTTAGCGATTTCATCGAAATCGGTACATTCGTTTAGGTGCTACAGTCTATGCGGTACAGGTTTTTCAGCCAGCATCTTAGTAGAAAAGTACTTGTCGATAAAGTATATTATATAAGTAAATTTAAATGGCTTCGAGGAGAAGACTTTGGCTAAGTGTCATTAAATTAGGTGCATTAATTTAGGCACTACAGTCTATAGCAACACAGTTTTCATCATGGCCGTCATCTTAAAAGAAAATGAAGAATGGTAATACAGACTTACAAGGATCATCCTCATGTGCTCTTTGAAATTGATACCGAATCTCAAAAGTCTCAAGTAGTCTCAGATAAAAGCCGCATACGGCAGACGGGCCACTTTTTCTTTATTCCATTTTCGGATTCTACGTATCATGAAACGTAAAACCTCAAATTTTGAGGAGTAGTTAACTTTTTTACTTTAACTTACCTATATATGAAATAAATAGTTAGGGAAAGTATTACGATCGTGATAATTTTCGAATCTGACTTTCCAACGGAAATACATATTTTGAGATCTTCTGAGTCCAACTAACCAAGTCTGTGTGTGTGAGAGATAACAGGTTAGCTCAAAAAGGAAAAATCATATGAAAGTAAAATTGCATATTTAAGGTTTGTAAATATGTGGGATGTTACAACAGCTTTTACGTCAATATCGGCTGACCGGAAGTGGCACTTTATATAATCGGTTTTACACATGTTAGCGATTTTCTGGAAAATGGTTCCAACGATTTTGTTAAATTCATTATGTCAGAGTAAAATAAAGCAGTTTTTAATATATTGTAGGGTTTATTCTCATCGATGTTCTGTAACAGGGCTTGAATGGCTAATTTTCAATATTTTTTCCCGTAAAGTAAGAAATAAAAAAAAAGCTAGTTAAATATGAAATATGGAAAATTTCATAGTTAATTAAAGGAAAGATGGTAACAAAGAATAGTTGTCATAGAGGGACCAAAGGGATACCTGCGTGCCAGAGCTCACCCGGGCTCGTCCGAAACATTAGAAAAGGCTTCCACACGTAACATGACCTTAATATAATACGTAATCGGACAATATTATATACATAAACATATGCGGTTTTCAAAGAAAGATGAGTTAACCCCAGAGTTCAGAAGGTTGCACAAAGCCGAGTTGTGTGAACTGTATCCAGTTAATATAATTGAGGTGATTATATCGCGGAGAATCAAATGGGCTTAGTAACGAAAGCATTTCTAAAAGGTTGATATTTGCTGTACCGAATGTTAAAAGTCCAAGAGATAGACCGAAGCGAGGGTGGGAAGATTGCGTTAAAGCCAATCTGAAGGGACTTAGGTTGGACGGCGAACGGTGGAGAGAGGTGAGTAATAAGCGATTGGTGGAGTCAGCAACGAACCTCCGGATTCGCTAAGCCTTTTATTATTATTATTATTATAGATTACAGCGATATAAAAATTAAAATTTGTATATTTACCGATACTTAAACAAATAAAATTACCGACTATGAAATATAAATAAATATAGTAGCCTTCTATATCAGTGGCACTCTTATCGGACTAAAAACATTTCGACGAGTAATAACGTGGAGTCTGGGTAATGACGATACAAAAGTAAAGAAATATCGGTGATTAATAAAATAAAGTTACTTTCAAACCGGTTTCAATCAACTTTTAAAGTCTAAAGTAACAGTTAAGCGGCTAAATACCATCCAAAATTAAAGCCCCTAACTGTCGGCTTGAACTTAAAACAAGTGGAAACTTCTTTAAAACAAAGCACATCTACTGATCCCAGCTCTCGATTCGTATTCTGAAAGATTTTTTTTTTGTTCATCTTTGTTAATGCAATGGGTTGAATGACAAATTATTAAAAGAAACTGAGTAAATGACAAATATTAGAAAGTAGCCTGAGATTATCGACTACAGTTTACCTTATAGTAACGAAATTCAGTTTTGACAAAAATATTCTAAACAATCTATCTATCTACCACGAAGTTACAACTCGATGGCGAGTCTTGGCCTCCCTCCTCCACCAACATCGTCGTCATCCTTCTTCTGTGCGGCCATCACCCAGCTCCGACCTCTCAGGATATCTCTTGCATCTCTAGCCACATCATCTCCCAGGGATGGGAGAGTAGAGGGGACTTACAATAGAGCTAAAAAAAACCTTTCTAACAGACTTCAACGATGTCAACATTAACCGCATAGCTAGCAGCTGGACCACTTGGTTGAATACAGTCTTGTTAGTTTGCAGACCAGAATCACTCACTGCTTTCTCAAGTGTCAAGTTAAACAGTAAGCATGCTAAAGCATCACGACGAATTCTAAACAATAGTTATTTATAATTTAAGATTTATTTTTACTGGAGAGAGCGCGGGAATTATGGTGAGTTGAAAGACCCACCGAGCACCGCGATTTGAACTCGTAATTATTTTTCCATCTCCAATTTCGGTTATGAGGTTGCAGAGTAACGCCTATTGCTGAGCACACGCATTATCCCGCTCGGCCACCCCGTCTCTATATGAAATAAAATGAAATTAAAATAATTTTCTTATTCTGGGACTAGTGTCCCTTTAGAACAAGTCACAAATACAGAATATATATCAATATTTTGGTGTGTCCATGAAATACTATTTAATATTTACAGGTTGATTTGGAGTACAATAAAGTTATAAATGATGAAAAGATATAAATACGTGTAAATATAAAATATACAAAGAAATTAATTAAGTGAACGAAATATCGATGAATTTCAAAATAATCAGAGTATCTGGGTGTACTTTGAGGTTTTTACAGCTTAGGTTTTTAAGTGCATTTCGTGATCAATCGAATTGGGAATGGAGTAGGTGTTCGAAGAGGAGAGATTTGAATGAGGATATCGATTTTGCGTGTCGAATATCTGAAGGTATAGAGTTCCAGAGCAGTGTTGCCGTTTGTACGAGGATCCTCGTATTTGTACGAGGTTATGACGTAATGTACGAGGTACGAGGATAGATCAGCCTCGTACCTCGTACATAAGTTTTGCTGACGTTTGCAATGCAAGGTTATATTTTTATGAATGAAGTTTAGAATTGTTTTACGGTTATTTTGAATGTATTATTATTTATATTGATATGAAATACTGAACTTCTGTTGCTTTCTAGACAAATAAATTGCAATTATACCTTCTTTAATTAGAGTATGATTATTATTTCCTTCATAAAACCATGATTGTATATATATGTTTTTTTTTAAATTTTCTAGAAAATAAAATAAAATTTTTTAGATTTTATTCAGTATAAAATAAAATATAAGAAACCATATCCATTATTTCCTTCTTAAAACTTTTTTTATAAATATATATTTTTTAAAATGTGTTGTAATAGAAAATTAAACAGAAATTTTTACCATCATTTTTATAGAGCATAAAATAAAATACGAGAAAGTATATCCATTATTTCCTTCGTAATTATTATTTCCTTCATAAAACTGCAATTGTAAAAGTATTTTTTCATTGGTCCACATTTATTTTGTGCGAGATCTAATTGTATGCTAAATACTGAAACAATCACAATCTATTATTTTTTTATATTATAATGGATATCTCTAAAACCATTAATGCCCCAATAATTAATTTTTATTGGCCTTCCAGAACCACTAACATCCTTTCATAAAAGTAGTTGTTTTGTTTTTAGAAAAAAGAAAAAAAAATAGTCTTTCCTCCAAATTAAATCTTGGATCTACTAATGAATACTTATGAAGAGTACTTTAAGAAGTTTATTTAGCTATTTTAATTTTTATATAACCTTTTCAGTAGTTTATAAAAATATATAATCTTTTTTATATATTTTATTAAGCTAATTTTACTTCTTGACCCATTAACTTAAAAAAAAGTAATGTAAAAAAGCTTTAAAATATATGAATGGAGACAAAAATAAAAATTCTGATCTAATTTTAATATAAAAAAAAACAATAACACTGCCATTATAAGAGTGGAAGTTATGAATGAGCAAGCGTACAGGGATGTACGAGGCTTGAGTACGAGGTTTTGTCACAGAGCGCGCGGTAACACTGTTCCAGAGGGAGACAACTTGTATTAAAAAGGATTTATCAAATGCAGCAGTTCGGTGAGGGGGAGGATAGAGGTCGGACGCACGGGATCTGGTGGGACGGGATTGTAAGGAGTGTTTGAAATGTAGGACCTGTAGAATATAGGCAGGTCGCCGTGTTGTAATGGCTCGGTATAGGAAGGTAGCCAGAAAATATTGACGGCGGTAGGACGGATAGAACCTCTTTAACTTGGTGTAGAACTGGGTAATAAAGCTGATGAGATAATTGGACAATTTGGATCGGAAAATTTTTATATTTATATAACATTACATTATTTTTTTTATGTTATGCCTTGATCGTCTTGAGCTCTTTCGGTCATGCGACGTCTAACAGCCCAGTAAATTTCACCTTCGTTCCCGGCTTAGTTTCTAATGTCCTCTAGTCCGGGACAAGTCAGTAGATGCAGAGCAGTCATGAATCCTTGTCGAGACAGTGGACATGTTGTTGATTGGACAACTCTAATACGGTATAGATGGTTTTGGAGATAGTCAAGTCCGGTTTTCATCCTGGACTGTGCAACGGCCTCACTTCTAGGAAGATCAACTGGTACTCTTCCATTCTCTTCTAGTTATGAAGCACATTGCTTCTCCTTTAACTTCAACTGCTGTTTCTGTTCCAATTCTTCAGTTATTACTGTTTTGATTAGCTTTTTTGCCGTCAAGAAAGAAGAAAAAGATCAGCCAGATATGCCAATCCCTTTCTTGATGTTACATGTAATAACCCGAGTTTAATTTGATTATTGTTATAGATCTAATTCTCATTTATACGTTATCTAGAGTAATGTTTTTTAAGTTAAAAAAAAAACAGCATTTAGGACTAGAGTTACATCCTAACATCCTAACCACACTTTTATTTTTAACGATAAGAGAATTCACCATACTGAGTAGACTAAAATATTTTATAAAGTTTCTTTTTTAATTGATAATCTTGGGGTGTTATAAAGTTATATTAATCACCGCTGTAGGGTGTATTAAAATGAAAGTTTTCTGAAGTATATTATTTGCACAAGTGATTAATCATTCTTATTATTAATGATGGAGTTAAAAAGGTATTTCCTCAGAGGCGAGGAGGTTTGTCGACCAGCTGAGGTGGGGGGCTCCCACCCCCTCCTGCTTCTTCCCGACTAATTGTTCATAAGCTCCTTAGCCTCTTAGACCTTTGTAATAAGTTAAGCATAAAAAGAAGTAAAATAAAATAAGCACTGCTATAGAAAGTAATAAGAAAATAAAATCCGGAACCAAAAATAGAATCCTCCCTCTTCATCACCTCCCTTATCATCAATAAAACTCAGTAGTTTTATACCAATACTTTAGATGATATGTTTCGGAAAAAACAACAACAACGAAACAACGTCTGATAAGTAAAGTAAGTATATCTTCCTCACCGTTTTCATTTTCTAAACAATATATATATTTAAAGATCTATAATTTTTCGTATGAGAATTAAATCTCTGAGAGAAGCCGTTTTTGGAAAACGGTAATTCTTGGGTTTGATTCCACATTTGCATATTGCGTGTATTTGATGATTCATGATTGAAAAAAAATTCGTGGTAAAAAAATAATAAAGCGCCAGGAATTGATGGGATCCAGCAGAAGCAATCAAACCTGGAAGTGAGATACTGCATAGAGAAATATATTAATTAGTATTACTGATATGGACGAAAAAGGAAATCCCTAGTATATAGGAGGTGGCTGTTATGTTTCTAATCTTTAAAAAAAGGAAGCAAATTAGATTGTAGTAATTATAGAGGAATCGCATTACTATGAATAATCTATAAGGCGCTGTCAACTTTGTCGAGAGTTGTCAAGAGAGCAGAAGAGGTGATGGGCGATTTTCAGTGTGGATTCCGCGCTGGAATATCTAGAAGGGCCCACATATTTTGCATGATGATGATGCTAGAAAAATGCTGGGAATGGAATCTTAAACAGCACCATTTCAATTCTAATACTCAATCCTGTCCCACTAGATCACGTACTTCTGACCTCTATCCCCCTCCTCACCGAACTGCTGCGTTTGACAAATTCTTTGCTATTCAAGCCGCCTCCCTCTGGAATTCCATCCCTGCTGATATTCGACACGCACAATCAGTTTCCTCTTGCAAACCTCTCCTCTTTGAACACCTACTCCTATCTCAATCTGACTGATTACGAAATATATCTAAGAGAAATATCTAAGCATCTCCAGAGACTATCTTAATTTATTTAGGTTATTTTAGTTTCTTATATATATGTACAATTTTCTTGTTCATTTCTTTCTGTTCTTTAGTATTTTTATTTTTAATCAACTCTTATTGTAAATATATAATCTAATTGTGACCACACAGACATACAATCAGTACTTATAATCTGTTCTAAAGGGACAACAGTCCCAGAATAATAAAATATTTTTTCATTTCATTTTCATTTTTTTATAGATTACAAGCAAGCATACGACAGCATAAATGAATGTATGAAAAGTTAAAATGTCTAGGATGTCCTTTGAATCTTATCAGGCTTATCAAGATGTCCTGCAGGACAGCAAAGGAGTTATCAAAATTCAAGGAGATGAATTTGATATTCGGAAAGGTGTTAAAGGTGTTTTTGACACCATCTGAATCATGACCTATAACAGAAACCATATCCCAAGAATGGCAAAGACGGTGGGACAACAGCGCACCTAGCAAATTAAAGACAATAAAGAAAGAGGTGCAACCGTGGACCAGCTCCAGACGCAGCAGTCGTAGAGAAGAGGTCGTCCTCACGCGGCCGAGGATCGGACGCACTAGACTGACACACTTCCACCTAATAACAAAAGATCTTATCCCCAGATGTCAAAAGTTTGACCAGTCATTAACTATAAAACATGTTTTGGAAGAGTTCCCTTTTTACACCGCTATGTTAAAAGATCTCGGAATACCCTAGAATATATCAGCATCCCTGGGAAATCAAGAAGAAATCGTTACCAAAGTTATCAAGTTTCTTGATAGTGAAAGTCTTAAAAAACATATGTGACAAGCTATGTATCTGACAAAATGATGATCCTTTGCAGATTTATTATTATTATTTTTTATTTACTTTTTATTAATTAAATTATTATTAATTGTTTGTCAATTTCAATTCATTTATTGATTTATTTTTTAAAAGTTTATTTATTAATCTATTCTATGTTAGTATCTGTAAATGTCTATTATTATCTTTATTTATTTATTGTATTCTATCAATCCATTTATTTTTTTTTATCCTTTATTTTATTTTATTTTTTTGTACCGACCATCCAAACAGTATAAAAGTAGAGTTATTAAGATGATCTGGCTCTGATGACCTGGATGTTTTGCGCCTAGACATCGAAACAAACGAAACGAAACTACAATGAAGTAATTGAAAAGGAGATTAACAACAACAGGGCAATTTTTATTCCTGGCCCTGGTTATTATTATTTATTAAATAGGTGATTTTCAGTAGTCAATTTCACTTCGCTCTCGCATTGCGAACTTAGTGTGTAGAAGAGGTATCGTGAGCAATTACGATTGCTAATGCATGAAAAAATCGTATGAAAAGTAAATGCAGAACATTTCGTAAGACAAAACTCTCTTATTGACAATATCGTGCCGGTGAGGCATCATTTCATTTTTTTTAAGATTTGAAATTATTCATAAAATGTTTTTATATATATATATATATATATATATATATATGCTTAATTATTTTTAGTTCTTTGGATATACTTGAATTTTCGGATATATTCTTTAAAAAGCACTAGTAGACATGTGAAATTATAGATAAATACTAATGAGTGAGTATACTTACAGAAAAGCAATATGGATGATAATTATCTGTAACGTAAGAGTAAAATGCGGCTGACAGCTATAAAAAACGAAAACATAATTTTTACACATATTCGGTAATTTTTACGTTTAAATGAGTTCAAATATGAGGATTTACGTATGAAGGTTGGTAGGAAACTCCAAAACAAGGTTCTATGAGAAAGAATAAACAGGTTATTGGGCTGGGATCTCATGTTCAACGAATGTCCCAGAATAAAATTTACTTTCCTTTCTTGGGTATGGGTTGGTTGGTTCTTGTATTTTCGGGCATATTCTGGGTTTGTTCTTGTATTTTTGGACATATTCTTATGTCTTCTAGACATCTAAGTAGAATGACAGAAGTACAATTAATATAAAACAATAAGTATAGCTGAGAAATAATGGTTGTATTTGCCGCTAAACTAAGTTTGAGTAAAATTGATTAAAGTCAGATAAATTGTTTTACCTTTTTTTCCCTTCTTGTTCATTCCATTTATGCAAATATTCTGTTTATAAAAAGTATAAATTAAAAAAAACTTTTTTTTGTGGTTTATCTCTTTTTTCGAATAAATAAAGTATTATATGGTCATATCACTTTACACAAAAAAAAAAAAAGGATCTCATGAAAAGCAATGACATAGCTTTAAAAACTGAAAGAGCTTTTAGTTATTCGTCATCGTATCAGTCAAAACGACGAGGGACACATTAAACATGTACGTCCCATCTAGAATATGTCAGAACTCCATAATAATACTCTGTTTCCATCCAAATGTATTCATAAGCCTTTTTTAAGCCTTTATTGGGGTGTGTCCCAAAAGAGACATCGGAAGTTGGAGTGGAACTCAAAAATCATAAAACACTAAACAAATTTCCTACCGTATCAAATGTTAAAAAAAAAAAAGTTGGCAAGTTGGCGAGTACGAATAATTCGCATATTGGCAATGTTTTATGAAAATAAATCGATTTTCTTTTGTAATAGTAGATCAATAAAAATTACAATCGGGTTTATCTTTCCTAAATATGGAGTGATTTCGTTGATTTTTTTATTCCCCATTATGTGGGGAATTTAGTAATCTTTCGAATCAGCAAAGATATAATCAAGTTTTGCGAATAAAGTTTCCTTTTCTTCATTAGTTTTTCCTAAAGTTTTCGCGGCTGAAAGAGGAGATATTTTCATAATGATGGCTAAATCATTGGATTTGATGAAGAATTAACAAAGGTATGGTGTGCTGACAAAAAAGATATCTATGAGTATTAATATATAAAGTTTAAATCTCCAAAGAACATTATGACTTATTACACGGTCTTCGTGATCAGTAAGAAAACTGCATAGATTGCGATTGTAATCGGAAATATCACCAATAGCCTAAAAACATTATTTCAATATTTTTATTTACCCACAACAACTATTACTATTTAGAATGATATTAAATATATGTACTCCATTCTATATTTCTTTCTTAGCGACAGAAAATTTACAATTAAAATATATAACGTTAACTCAAGCGTGGGACTAATTGCGTGCTGGAATTCCACAAGGTTCAGTTCTTTCTCCTGTCCTCTTTAATTTTATCTGCATGACGTCATACAGTCTATACCTACCTCTATAGCTATTTATGCTGACGACATGCCAGTTTTTTCATCAACTTGAAGACACAATAACAGGAAGAAGAAATATCCTTCAAACTCAACTCAATGGTTTATTGCTTCAGTAAGTAGATGATTAATTTCAGTTCTTTTCTTCTGAGATGCTTAAAAATGTAATGTTTTTACTGTGATATACATGGTATTTTAATATGAATTTTGTTTTTATATTCTTTTCTATCATATTTATTTATAGTTTTTAGAACATTATTTAATGTTTTATTATTATTAATTTTTTTTTACTAAGTTTAAAATAATCCATAGTAGGAAGTTTAAAACTAGTTCATAGTATAAACTAAGTGGTAAACAGTTAGTCAGGAGAGAGAAAAATAGATTAATGCCAGATTTAAAAGTCCATCCGGCACAGGGATCGAAATCTTCGATTTATCATGTAGCCGAGCTGCATCATGATGGCCTTCAACGAAAAGGAGCTGGAAAAAAAGTTACGAGGTATGGTAAAATTAGATTCCGAATAACTCAAAAAGTATGGTTATTTCTGGTTATTACATTGGTTATTACATACTTAAAAAGTATGGTTATTTATGGTTATTACATGGTTATTATATTTACTTATGGTTATTTAAAAGTTCACATAATTTCCTAAAAAAAACAAAAAACAAATCGGAAAATCGGAAAATTAGAAGCTATATGTTACACTACAAAGGTTATATTCTTTGTTTTATTTTTTGGTTTTTGGTTGTGCTACTGAAGTAATGCTAATTATTTTAGCATATCACTAATGACTTAAAAAAAAAAATGTTTAGGCCAATAATTGGAATCACTTTTTATTTGTCACTAGGAAGATAATTTTACCTTAGATGTGTAATTGTTTGAAAATAATAACCATTGTGAAATAATTTGCAGCGTTTTTTTTATATGTACATATAAAGCCGAATTCTTTAAAGAGCTAAAGATTTTCCTCAGGTGTGCGTTGTTAGTTTTAACATCATTTTTTTGGGCAGAGGAGTATTATATTCAGCAGATCAAGAACAAATGTAGCCACATCCATATTAACAATATTAATGTTGACAAACTTACATCCATTCGTTCTTCACTCATGATATAACGATGATTAGTTTTGATTTGGGGATCAACTCATCTAAAATTACAGAATCAATAATCTATTAAGGTACTTGTCTGTTAGCCGGGCGAGACGGACTGCTATCTGCCAATGATTATAACCTCAACACTGATAATTCTGATAAGGCACTGATAAGCCTTCTCATAATTCTTATCTTCGTGTTCATATTTATTTTATTATATTCGTATTATTGAAATCGTAAACAAAAACAAGAACAAATTCAATAATAAAAAAATACTTACCGCTGCCTTCGACAGATCGTTCATTATCCGATCCTCATCCCTATGGAACTCCATCCCTCAATCTAAAACCTTTTCTACCTTTAAAACCCGCCTGTTCAATCATTTCTTAACCATCCTCTCCCCATAAAATTGTAAATAGTTACTACTGTAAATATGTATATAAATTATTAGATCGTTTTTCATTATTTTTACTTCATGTTTATTTTCAATTTTTTTATTTTGTTTTATTAACTGATTTAAATTAGAAAGTGACTTATCATTTCTTTTTATTTTGACTATTTACTTACTCTATATTTTTATTTATGTATCTCTGAGTCTCCTTAGCCCACATATTTGTCTTTCTGTAATATTCTAACGGGACTCGTCCAGAATAAATAAAGCATTATTATTATTATTATTATATGTTAAATAGACGAAAATAAATGCAATAATTCCCACTACAATGAGAAAGCACTTTAATTTTACAACACATATATGAAATACACAAAAATAAATGTAATAATAAAAAACAATTAAACAACATATGTACAACTTATTTCCACTTATTCTTATTTATTTTGGTAGGCAAAATAGTTTTATGTTATTTAAAATAGCAAGGAACGGCTCCTCTTCACTGTGAATCTGCAGCCACAAATATTCACATAAATATGAATCGAGGTGAATGATATTCCCAGAATGTAATAACATCCACAATTAAACAATGGAATAACTCAAAGTTTTCATGAGATAAGAAGGGATGTTTCGTCCAGGCCTCATATCCGACAAGTACCTCTATTATTTTCCACTAATTATAAGTTGTTCGTTATTTCAGTATTAAAAATGGAGTTACAATAATATTTGAAATATTTTGTGATATTTGTGTGTGACAGGGAATAGTTGTATTCGTTAAATATACGTTTTTACAAAGTGCTCTTTCCCTAAAGAAGCAATATGTAGAGCACTAAAGGACTTGGTGCTGGGAAGCATCAGCGTGAGTGAGAGTAGATGTAGAGGGGGGGGGAGTGGATGGTAGAAGGGGGGCAGGAATTGGTGAAGGGGCTTCTTTAGCTGCACATATAACCAATTTTATTTTCCTCTTTCCACTTTGTGTTATATTTCCCGATTAGATTTATATTTACCTCTCCTCCTGTGTATAAAAGTCAAATTCCTGTTAAAAAATACAAAACAACAACAGAAAATCTAATCTTCGTAGTAGCAATGTGAATGTAATAATATTGGGGAGGTGATATCAAGCAATTTTTTTTCCTGTTGTCATCACAGCCCTTGCAGATCTTTTCTCGTTCAGCCTTAACCGTCTCTGCCTATCTTGGGGTATTTGTTTCCAGTTATCTGCATGCAATTCCATTGCGTTTTTCGTTGATTCAGTCTAACCATCTGCTTATAGGCTTCCACGTGTTCCTTTGCCTACTGTAGAGGTATTGATTGTTGAGTAGAGACTTTCAGATGGATTGTTCAGAACTGTATGTTGATCTATCCATGGCTTTAGTAAGCTTCATGTTTTTTTTTTTATTGGTGGTGATTTGATAGGATTTCCTTACATCAATATTCTGCCTGTTCTGCTAATGTAAATTAGCTATTCTCAGTAATATTTTTTTTGCATGTGTAACTTCTCAATTATTTTTTCTCTGCACTCTTGCATATCAATGTCTTCATTGTAATATTTTCTTGTTAATAGTATTTTTGTTATCAGTCATGGCTTGACACTAATTGTTGAACCAGTGTTTAATTAATGTTTAACTCCCTTTCTGGTTTATGTTTTCACACAATCTTTAGTTATCAGTTTGTTGTCTCCGCCCAACTTTACCTCTTTACCTTCACATCATGAAAAATTGATTCATCAGTTTCTGCAAGCAGTCATCTTGTGGAGGATTTTTTATTTTTTTCAAATCTTGCAATAATTCATTCTGGGGTGCTGAATAAGGTATCGCGGCCATATATCCGAACTAGCTTTATCACAGTATTGTAAACCTTTGAAGAAAGAAGAAAGCTCTGTTTGCTCTAGTTATTCACGGATTTATAAGTGGCATCAAAACCTAATTTAGTTACAAAGCTTGTCACAAATAAAATCATCCATAAAGACCTTAATGTTCCATATGTTTCCGATTTGGCCTAATCCAGATACCTATCCTTCCATAACAAACTTCATAACCATCCAAACCCTCTCGTTTCAAACGTTGCTTCCTCCTCTATCCCTGATAACCCTCCGAGGCGTCTGAAAAGAAGATGGCCTCGTGATCTACTTATGTAAATGTATTATTATAGTGTTACCAATGGGTAGTTTCTCAACAAGCGTTTTCATGTGATTGTATTATTACAGTGTGCACATTTACTATTGTATTTTTTTTATAAATAAAAAAAAAGTTACAAAGCTAGTATGAGCCCCTATGTGTTAAAATCTTAAAATATTGGTTTTCGAGATAAATCTTATTTCTTGACTAAAGCCTCTCTCTCACGTTCTATGTTTCAGAAATCTTTCAACAGACGATTGGAGCTTACGCACAAAAAAAAAAAAAACTCGTAAAGCATCGTGAAGAGTCAGCACCTGCACTTTTACAAAATAAAGAGGGGCAGGCATTTCCTGGGCCGTGTTCTGCATAAAAAAATTTAAGCTATTAGCCAAACAGCTTTCTTCTCTTTTTACACCACGTACTGACTTTACAAACACTGAATGCGAGGAACATGTACTCAATACTTTAAACATTCTACTACAATTGGAAAACTTCCAGGTGAGGGTTAAGAAATAATGATAAAAAAAAAAAAAAATAGCTATTTATGATGGTGTTTGGTGAAATAAAAATCTATTGGAAAGGTAAATGGTGGAGTATTCCTTTTTGATCCCTTGGATATTTCCGAGAAAAAAAAAAAAAAATCTGTCTCATCTAAGGACAATAGTAATGATGATAGAAGAGTAGCTCATTCACACTAAGTAAATTCTAATCCGACCTCACCCGAAGATTTCCGCCCAATCTCAATTCTTTCCAACCTCTCGAAACCCCTAGAAAGATTGGTGCAATCCCAAGTCTCCAACTTCCTTGAAAAGTCCAACCAACTTGATCCTCTCCAATCTGGTTTCCGTCCCAGCTATTCCACACAATCCGCCTTAATTAAAATCACTAGCGACATTCAAACTGCAATAGATGATAAAAAGTTAACCATCTTTATCCTTCTCAACTTCTCCAAAGCCTTCGATTCCATTAACCATTCCATCCTTTTCAACAAACTGAAATTATTATCCTTCTCCAATAGTTCCATCTCTTGGTTTCAATCTTTCCTCTCACAACGTACCCAAGCAGTCTCCATATCCAACCAACCACTATCTGCCTTCCTTTCTTTATCCTCTGGAGTTGCCCAGGGTTCAAGCATATCTCCTCTCCTTTTCAGCTCCTACATTAACGACCTACCTAAATCAATTCTCCATTGTTCCCATCACCTTTATACAGACGATTCACAGATCTACCAATCATTTTCCCCTCCTGAGTTACTGGGGGCATTTGCCAAGATCCAAGAAGACCTAGATCGAATCACTGCCTGGGCAAATGTAAATGGATTAAGGTTAAATGCCGCCAAAACTCAGGCCATTGTCATTGCTTCCAAGCCCCTTCTTAGATCCCATCCAGACTTTCCCATCCTTCACCTTAATGACCAGCCAATCTCCTTCTACTCCTCTGTTAAAAACTTAGGATTTTTCATTGATCAAAACCTCCTTTGGAATCACCATATTTCTCATATCTCTCGACGGACAATTTCCACCCTCAAACTATTCCATCGCTTCCGCCATCTCCTACCTCAACATACGCGTAGACTCCTAGTTTCCTCTCTCATTTTCCCCCACCATTTTCCCCCACTTTGACTATAGCTGTGTGGTGTATGATGGCCTCTCTGTGGAGCTCCGTGATAGACTGAAAAGACTAATGAACAACTGTGTAAGATTTCTGATCGGGGCCCCAAGATACTCCCATGTTTCTCACCACTATGCTGAGTTAAAGTGGCTTTTCCCCTCCTTCCGAAGACAATATTTCCTAGGTAGGTTCCTCTACCAAATCATCAACAGCCATCGTCCTTCTTACGCCTACAATCTTCTCCAGTTCAAATCCTCAGTCCATTCCCTGTCCACAAGATCTCGACCTTCTAATCTTTACATGCCTTCTCACAGATCTGCCTCATTCCAAAATTCCTTTGTTGTTCGCTCTGTCAATTTCTGGAATTCCCTCCCTATCAAAATTCGACATTTTGATTCCCATCCATATCCAAATTCAAAACCCTCCTATTCCAATTCGTATCCCAAGAACAGTCAGATAGTTGCTAACCATTCGAGCTGATTTTAGTAGAGAATTTGATACATACAAATTCATTGATTGATTCATTGATACATTTTTATTTTTTAATTCTTTATTATTTTCTTAAAAGTGTGTGCTAGTGCAAATAGCTTTAAGTGTCTTGTCATAGTATTAATTGTTTTGTATATAGTTTCGTTTTTTGTATATAGAATGTTTACCTTATATTTTTTTTACATTATTTCTTTTTTTCGATTGATTTTATTTTGGCCAGATGTGATCTTTTAATTTTGTTCTATTTTGTTATTCTCAAGGGACTGTGTCCCAGAATAAAATTATTTTTCTATCTATCTATCTATCTACAATAAATAAAAATAAGTAAACAGCAAAATAATAATACTAAAAATAAATGTACATAAACTAAAAGGAACTAAACTAAACTAATATAAATACACACATCCTTTTATAAAATATTTACAAAATTCATTCACTCAAGATCTTCGATCCAAGCTTTTTCCTCCACTCGTAGAAGGAAAGGCAGGGCTCTAGGAGATCTCAGCGCCTCACATTTTAGGATGGGTAGAGGATTTTAGGGATGGGTAGAGCTAGATAGGAATTGTGCAAGTGGATTTAGATGATATGTAAGGTTTTGAATGGAATTGGGAAAAATTTTCAGGGATAAGATCTAGGACAAATGGGATCATAAGATCATGGTGTAGGGTTTGGTTGGTTACATAGAACGGAGCATCAACTATTCTTTAAAGGAATTTGGACTGAGAGGATTGAATACTTTAATGTTAGAAAATTTTGCTGTCCTCCACAGTTCCAGTCTGTAGGTCCAAATAGTTTTAGCATTGTCTTGAATATCAGTTATATGTAGTCAATTGAAAGTTGAGATTTTCTGTTCAGTAGCCTACATAGCCGGCCATATTGTCGGTTAAGTTCTTGTCTTTTAAGTCTATTATGTGGGTTCCATATTAGTCTTCAGTCTAAGAGAAAGCCAATATACCGGACAGTGTCTGGATATTTTTAATTAATAAAAAAGGGACATGGCGTGAAAAAGAAAAGCCTTGTTCTATAAATGACACTTAAACTCTGAACTTTATATTTTCTCACTCCTTATAATATTTTGTTCTTATTTTTATGCATTCCTTTATTATTACTTTATTTATTTATGTTTCTGTACATACGGTGTGAATGTACTCTCTGAACTATATTATAAATGTCTACATGTCTATAACAGATTATAATATTTCTCGATAAAAAAGTTAACAAAAAATATATAATAAGGAAGTATCGATATAAAAAGTATGGAACGAAAATATTGAATTTTTTAAAATTGCAAAATTATTATATCTACCCACATACTGTCTTGTACTGGAACGGCTACGAGAGCCTTTCGGATCTTTAGTTCTTCTTCGTTAAGATGAGCTTTCTAAAAGGAAAAAAGACGCAATCAATTTTGTGGTAACCTCATGTTTGAGTAATTTTGTAAAATTTCATATTTTACCCAAGCGTTCAGTACAATGTGAGGAAGTACTGTTTGTTTCAAAAGACAACGGTTGTAAAAGGAGGTGACGGGCCAATATCACGCTCAACCGTCAGGTTTCTTCCCTTAATTAATTGTTTAATTAAGACTACCCATTTTATAGAGGCTTGGTTTGTCCCAAGAGGTTTCCCCGCCGCAGGATCGACCCTCGGCTGATGAAAAATTACTAGTCATCACCCGAATTCGAATCTCGACCTCTGGAAGTCATTACTAACCCTCTGGGCTACCCCGCTTCATATCCATATTTTCAAACAGGTTTTAAAATTTCACCATGTAATCAAAGGGACTATCGAGGGCCCATATTGAAAGTGCGTGAGCGCTTGAGACCCCTCGTTTAGTATAAGCTCAGGGATCGGATTGATTAACAATTAAACTGGAGGAATATGTTCCTGTAGGATAAGTTAACCACTCAATAAGTAAATTGTTATTTTAACAGCCGTGCTACAGTATCTAATCTGAATTTTCACTAGAGTTCACTAGTATGTATATATATATATATATATATATATATTATAACCTTCTGACCTTCATACCACTTTCCACAAATCGGCCTCACTTCAACACTCCTTTATTGTCCGCTCCACCACCTTTTGGAATTCCATCCCACTTAAAATCCGTCGTGCACCATCCTTATCTATGTTTAAAATCCTTTTATTTCAATTCCTCCTTACAATTCAATCAGACGCTGGGTAGCCATTCATCATGTATATTATATATGTATATAATCTCCTCTATATGTATATTATCTTTTATTTTCTCAGATAAATCTACATCTTAGGATTTAGATTATGTAGGCCTTGTATAATGTTTACAATACTATTATTGTATTATTTGAACATATTAAGGTAGATAGATATGTAAATCATTTAAAGTATATATTTATCCACTCTTTTATTTATTTTTTTTTTCATTAATACAATGGTATGACAACAAAAGTAATTTGTCGTTAGTTTCAAATTTCATTTAGAGTTGCATAGTTTATTATTTGTAGCAGCTATTTTGCAGTATTAGGATTGCTCATATTATGTCTTTAATATATCTGTATTTGCTATTATTTTTTTTTTATTGTAATATGCATTTTGGCTAGATGTTATATTAATTTTTATGTACAATATTGTTATTTTCAAGGGACTTTGTCCCAGAATAAAGTTGATTTTCTATTCTATTCTATATATATAGAATAGAACTATATATATACATATATATATATATATATATATATATATATATATATATATATATATATACATATATATAGTTAAGTAGTCGATATATTGAAATACCTCAATCTAAACTGTGGAAAGGCAACGTTAATCTAGAATCTGTCGACTCCTGTATAAACATGCCAAAATAATAAATAAACCTCAGTGGATTTCCAATGAGACTAGGAAACAGGTTAAATAAAAAATACGATTAAGGTAAATATTCTGGATTTATTCAGCCATTGAACAAATATTGAGGACCCCTTCGTTTCAAGATCCATACATATTTATTCCACTGTATTTTCCTCGCGCATATAAATTGATTTCATCTGTAATATAACTGTGTATATATATATATATATATATATATATATATATATATATATATGATAAGAGACTACATATAAGGCAATATATAAATATCTATTACAGTGTACAATAATATTTATATATATATATATATATATATATATATATATATATAAATAAAAATTACATTTATCTATTAAATTACATCTATTACAGTATACAGTGTCTATATTACTGTATTCTATATTACTATATTCTATATTACAGTTTGTAAGTAGATGGAAATATTTATAGGAGTGATAAGAGACCTCGTGAGCTACTAAAAAGTTTATATAAATATTGATCTAACTTTTGGCGAAAAAGCAGGAAACTTATGTTTCTTTTTTTTTTTAAGTGTCATGTTTTTTGTTGAATAGAATGCAATAAATAAAAAAATGATTACAATTTCTTCACTGTAAACAAGATAAGATTTATTTCAAATGAAAATAGAATTTGTCTCCGTTAACAACATTTAAAAAGGACTTGTAAGCGACTAAACAAGATAAGTTTTAGTTTAAAAAAAAATCATAAATTTACAGCGATTTTTTTATCATGCACTAACTATACTGCAGATACTCCACTTTTAGAAAAACTTCCTGTTTTAACAAACTTTAAGTCCATATTTATTAAGTTTTAAGAATTATTCGGAAAAACTTGAGATTCTCGCAGCTATATATCGGAATTAGTTGTATCATAACATTTGAAGGTTCTAGAAATTTTTAGGGAATTCAATGCCTTTGAATGAAAGAAGACAGTTCTGTTTTCATTTGTTGTACTCAGTCTATTTTGACCGATGAGGTATCATAGTGGATGTAAGCTATTTGAATATTTATCTACTCTCGAGAACGATTTCGCTTTTACAAATATCTTGATGGAGTGAAAATTTTGGCTTACTGTCATCTATTTTTTCTCTTCATTAATTTTAGACTGGTTCGCTCTGCTTCACTAGAGAACAAAAGAATAACAAATGTACGAAATAATTTCACCATCAATAATCCACTTTTTCTGGTTTGAACCTACTTCATTTTATTTTTAAACACCATACTCAGTTTTAATTTGAGCTTTCTGCTTATATATTAACAGCAGTAACGTTTATTATTGGTAGATATACATCGATGTCTAAATTATATTCTAAATTTGCCTAAACTCCACTGGCTTTAGCACCAGTGACGCGGTTGTAGCGCAGGGATCTCTTGGAGTCCTGCTTTTCCTTCTATAGTTAGGAGGAGAAACCTGGCTTGGGGTTCCCTGCCTGATTGTATATATTGTATATAGATATGACTGTGTTTTTATGTTTTTTAATTTACTTATATTTAGGTTATTTTATTACTTTCCTACCTACACAAGGTAAGGAAAGTATTGCAATCTTGTCAAATTTCCGATATGCGGTTTTCGAAATTTATATCTACACGTTTCAGAGCCCCTGAGTCCGAAAAACACATTTTTAGCCATTGGTCTGTCTGTGCCAAGATTTTCTCGGGAACTACTGAACCGATTTTGTTGCTTCTTTTCTTATTTTGTAGGATTTTGACTACTGATGCCTGTGACAGTAATTCGGTGCTCCATGCTCAATAGCTTGCGCGCAATAAATGAAAAACACATTTTTCTATAGACTGGTAATGAAATTACCAACAAATCCACGTAAAATCGTTCATTGCGGACAACTATTAACGAAGTTACAGCTATTCAATTTCCAACGTAAGATTACGGGTTCATATCCTGGCGTCAGAAAGGGGTAAATGAGAGAATAAAGATGATTAAGTGAAAGTAAGAAAATCTGTTGTTGCCATCACACAATCTTCGCTATTTCCTCTACTTTTAACAGAAATTATTGTTTGAAAATACTAAGCAATATTAGTGAGCACTGAAATTTTTACACTGATCTGCCTTAAGCCGGTTTACATTGCTTTAGTTTATTAAATAAATCGTACTCATATCTTTTGTTTGATCACTTTTCGAAAAATAAATCTAGTTCAATTCTTTTTTGTTTCTTCATGAACATATGTAAAGATATAAAAACTTTTCTGAAATAGGAAAGTCGTGTGAGTGGACACACCAGATTTTTTTTTTTTTATTGTACATAGTTTTTGATTATTATTTTACTTTTGTTAATTTTATATTTTTTTTATATATGGTGTGAATGTGTTCATACATCATATTTCTAAATAAATAAAAAAAAAAAAGTTTGCATTGAATATGAAATAGAATTAATACTCAGTATAAATATTTTATCAATACAATTTTTTTTATGAGTTTTATCTTAGAATTTGTAATTATTTTTATGCCATCTAGATACTTTAAAAATCCGGCAAGTCATATCCATTTATGAAAGCTTGTTTTCGCTTCATAACTAGATGCTAACGTACACTATACCTTAATCGTGAAGTGATGAGAGGACGATCTCAATCAATATAACCAACACTGACTGGAAGCAAACACAGAGGCCGAAGGTAGCGTTCTAACTTTTAGCTGGAGCTTTGATCTGGCGGTTGTCCAGAACTCGGCTCAAGATGGAGCGATAGCCGGGCCCCGGGGCGGTTTGGAAGAACCCCTCTAATCCGGGAACACAGGTAAGCCGCCTCCTCAAACTTCTTCCCAGAACTGGAGGGCCTCGGAAGGTCTAACTTTATCCTGGTAGGGCGCATTAATCCCTAAAGTCGTTCCAGGCTGTTTATCCACGAGCCCTTTTACGAGGTAAGAGGAAATACAACCAATCGCCAGTCAAAGCCAAAGAGGAAGATATATTCTGGTCTTTTAATAGGGATGCAGTAGATATCCTTTCCTTGCCAGTGTAGGAGGGTATCCCTGCTCATATTTCTGGAATGCTTTTATATTAATATTGCGACTTTAGAGCTACAACATAAAATAAGGAAATTTTCTCTTGAATGATAAATAGAAAGAATTTCAGAAATGTATCAAAAAGCAATTATTTTTGTAAAAGAAAATCTAGTGCGGTAAGCAGATCATACAACTTTCACGTATTAAATTAAATGAATATTTTTATATTTTCATAAACAAGAAAGTTAAAAAAACAAAACAATTTACTATAATATCATTAATAGCCTAAAATGTTTGATCATTTTTGAATTACACATTTAATTTTTACCCAACATAAAATTCATTATTGAGCTCCGAAAATTTGCCATAGACATAGAAATTGCATCACCTATTTCTTTATATTTATAATTCTTTATAATTTTTATATTTATAACTTTGATTCTATTGATTGTTTTTATTTTTCTTTACTTCTTTAGGTTACAAGATAAACAACGTTTCTCAGTTCACTTTCACTAATGGCAGAATAAAAATTATAATTTGAGAAGGAGTTAGTCGAGGTGCGGTCATAAGAGGTGCGGTCATAGTAAATAAATAAAAAATTAAAATATATTAATTATTTTAATTTTTGCCGACGTTTCGACCCACTTTGCAGGTCGTCTTCAGGGCTACAAAATATACAAAACATGTTGAAAATAAAAAATAAATATAAGTATATGTAAAATAAGAAGAAGTTGTCAGATACAGAAATAAAAGATGGTATCAGAGATATAGTGGGTGACAATGTAGTTAAATATTAAGGATTATATATGTAGAAGATACAAATAAATGGAAAATAAGTAGGAATAAAAATAAAAATAAAGGAGAATATAGCATGTAAGTTAAAAGTAAACAGATTGCGATAAAAGATAAGGAATAAGTGTATAAAAAACTAATAGAGATTACATTAGATAACTGTGGGTTAACAGATAAAGAAAATAAATACATGAATGTTAACGAATAAATAGATTGAAAATTGAATAAGTATTGTTACAGTAAAGTTAAAATAAGGATAAGATAACATAATAATAAGATATCAGTGGATAACAAGCAAGTGGAGGTTACCTTTAATTGTAAATAAACAGATAACGGGACTAAAGGTTAAGAAGTGAAGAAATTGAAAGATTAATAGGGTAACATTAGTGTAATATCGTTGGGATAGATTATTAAGTATAAATAACTCTATAAGAAAACAATAATTTTAAAAGAATACTTTAAAATGTAAGAATAAATGTAAAACAAGGTTATGATGATAAAGAAACAAAAACAGGTTGTACTATATATAGATGACAATTGACATTCAGTTTTTTGAAAGCGGTTATATTAAAAATTATAATTAAGTACCGTTACACACAATCGTCCTCGTCAGAAAATATTAACTAGTGCATAAACTAATTTCTTATTTTACAACTATAAATATATTTATTATCTTAACAGAAATTTACCTGACCTATTAAGCAGCGTTTGGTTTTTGTGATTTATGGTACATTATAAACCATTTGATATAATAGTTAGTACTTTAAATCTACCCGAAACTTTGTAAATGGGTTCATCCCATCGTAAGCAACAAATATTTTATTTACGAATATTCTCGGAATTGGGGAGATCGGCAGTCTTTGTCTATTGGTTTTTTATTTTCAATAATGAACCATTGTGTTCGAACAAAAAATTCAAAAACTTAACCCCTCTCAAAATTTGAGGTTTTAAAGAGAATTCGAAAAGGGAATAAAACATTTTTTGTCAGTCCGCCGTCCGCGCATTTTCTGCTAAACTATTGGATTTTTATCAAATTTGGATTTAAATTTAGAGGTTACCCGACGATTAGAGGTCACGTCACAACACAAGATATGGTCTCTAGATGTTTTTTATATGTTATACTGCAAAGGTTATATCCTTTGTTTTGGTTTTTGATATTTGTATGTGTTACTGAAGTAATGCTAATTTTGTTACCATATTACTAAAAATGTAATGTAAATGAAAAAAAAAAAATGTTTAGTCCAATAATTGGAATCACTGTTCGAAAATAATAAACCATTGTGATATAACTTGCAGCGTTTTTGATTAGGTATTAAAAATTCTTGAATACCCATTTCTACTTCAATCTTAAGATAATAGACATAACAGTTAGTACTTTAAATCCACCTGAAACTTTGGAAATTGGTTCATCTCATCGTAACCTACAAATACTTTATTTTAAAAAATTTTCAGAATTGTGCTGTTTTCAATCTGGAGATCGACAAACTTTCTCTGTTTAATTACGTACTAAAAACTCATGAATACATATTTGCTTTCCACTTGAATTGTAAGATACTAGTATCACGAAAAAAAAAAAAAAATGGCCTACAAATATATTTCGCCATTTGGCATGACTCCCAAAATGTCAAAATAACGATGTAGTATAGACCAAACGCCCAATATTTTTGTAGGCTTCAGCCACTTTTTAATTTAATTTTGTGATACTATTATCTTACAGTTCAAGTGGAAAGCAAATATGTATTCATGAGTTTTTAGTACGTAATTAAATAGAGAAAGTTTGTCGATCTCCAGATTGAAAACGGCACAATTCCGAAAATATTCGCAAATTTGTTGTTTACGATGAGATGAACCTATTAATGAAGTTTCAGACAGATGTTAATAATTTGATAAAGAGGGGCCTGTGCGATGATGAATATAAAATCTACAACTTTTATAACAAAGTTGTTCTTCTAAATTTAATTTTCCTTTCAGTGATTTTAACATCATCTAAACATCACTTCCTATGACCAGCGATAATTGTAAACTTCGTAATATTAAAATAATTTTGGAAGATTTTAAGCTGTTTAAGATGTGATATAATCAGTTTTTAGCTATATTGATTTAAGTAGGAGATATTTAGAGTAAACAAAAAAAGTCCTAAATTTCAATGGGTTTTGGACTACTACTGCTAATCCATGTGTCTTTTATTGATTCATTTTTTACAATCAACCTATCTGTATATATATATATATATATATATATATATATATATATATATATATATATATATATATATATATATATATATCAATGTAAAAAAAAAATTAGTTTGAATTTCCCGACTTTTTGCAAATAGACCCATTTTTGTGCTTATTGGGCTTGGTTGGCTTATTGGGTCCATCCACTTAATTGAACAGGAATCTGGTCTCTTATGATTAGGTATTTTAGGCCACAGGCTTGTTGTGACATTTATTACTGCTTCCTACGGAGAAGAATAGAGGGACTGAACAGCTTATTGTTGCTCAGTAAGCGATCCAGGTGGCAGGTGAGGACCCCGGAAGGATATGATTGATCGAAGAGGATCATGATCCTTGGACGGCCGAAACAAGAAGGCCACCCCGACAATGCACAAAAGGATTCCACTCAGGAGGGCCTTCCAATCGGCCCATCGTAAATCTTCTCTCAATGACAGCTGGATAATTCCTATTCAATTTGACACTCCCAACAATGCCCGCCGGCTCCTTCAGCACTCTATCTACCTTTGTATAAAAATACAGCTCTAAGTGTTTAAATTTTAAAATAATTATTATATTAATAAGATAACTAATCGCACAGCGCACAGTGGGGCGAATTACCAATTTAGGTGGAAAAAACTATAGGACATGATATTTTATTTTTATTCCAGCTGTGGTTTTAATTGCCGTCCAGGTACATGGTAGTCTAATAATTTATGTAGCAATATAAGGGGGAAAGGTAAGGAAACAGGTAGAAACAATAAATGAATATATATATATATATATATATATATATATATATATATATATATATATATATATATATATATATATATATATATATATGTATAGGAAGGATATGGTTAGGGGTGGCGGTCATAAATAGGCTAAAACTGCAGTTTTAAGTGAAACTCTTAGCTGAACACACCTCCCTGAAGAAGAACTGCAAAGTCTGGTCGAAACATTGTCTTTTAATAAAATAGTTTTGTCACTGTTTAGACATCCACCCATCTCCTTCTTTTATAACGGTCATCTATTAAATATTCAAATATATATATATATTTACAAAATTTCTTCAATCGACCTTTGAGTATTATATTTGAACATAGTTATTTAATTGGGAATGTAACTTAATAATTATTCAATAAACTACTAAATGTTCATTGCTTCTGTGCTTATTCGACGTTTGAGAGAGACAACGATGGAAGAGTAGCTTAATATCCGTATTTTGTTTTTGTGTCCTCCACTTCTTCGCCGTTTAGACTATACGAGGTTTCCCTGGCCAGAGGGGGTGGCAGGGATTTAAAAGACGCCTTGGCAATGGGACGCGAACTCGTGACTATATCAGTTTGTTTGTCATATATCAGGTTGCCGGGCAACGGTGGTGCTGTGCATAGCCCATTCGGCCACCCCGCCCACCTCAACATCAGTGCTGGTGGACGGTGCTGGTGGACTGAGACTGTCGGTGTGTTCCTGGCCTGAGGTATCCAAGGGTCTATCTTAAAACATTGAAGAGGATCCCATTGTTAACTTATAAAAAAAAACGGGATCTAAACGTCGAATAAACACAGAAGCAATGAACATTTAGTATTTTATTGAATAATTATTAAGTGATCTTATTCCCAATTAAATAATTATTTTAATATATATATATATATATATATATATACTTATAAGTAGGATCTTCTCAATTCGGTCATTTATTTTGTGCATTTCAAACACAAAAAAATTTCTTTTTTATATATTGTAATTTAAAACAATACAGGATCAAAAATGTAATAATATAATATAATATTTGTATTTTAAAATATTTTATTTAAAATGCTACTCATTTGATCCAATATTTCAATTGCAGTTGGCGTGGTGATTTAACTGAGACTTCTGTGGCGTACTAATTTTTTTTCTGCTCTTCGCTTATCAATTACATCTTAAAGTTGATTGATTTTATCTCGATTATAGCAGTCGTCGAATCGTTTAATATGGTGACCAATATTCAAAGAAGAAATACTTAGCGAAGTTTCTTCACCACAGGCACTCAAATTTATTGTACAACCAAAAACTGTCTTAAAAGAATAATTTAACACATCCTTGCTATGTTTTTATTTTTGCCATTGGCAATTTGAGATAATTTACAACCCACCAAAAGAGAGATGTTTTGCTACTTGAATCGTTGCTAAATACCATTAATTATAAGCTATATATTAGAAGGATTTTTCGAAAAGCCGAATAACTCACTTATTTTAATAGAATATTTTTAAAAATAAAATAAAATAATGTATCAAAAGGCAGACAAAGGCAATCGACTCTTTTATTTTTCTTTAACATACCTACTAGCAACATCTGAGAAAAATTTACAGGTGTATTTTTGGTAGTAACTGGATATATTTTAGTTTTTACTTTTGAAGTTATAAAATTAATTTATTTTAGAGCATCTAGAAATAAATAAGTTAAATGGTGAAATTATGAATTGATAATTCGATGAACGGCTTAAATACTATCAAATAAAAATTATTATTCTAAAAAAAAATTAAAAAGTAGTACTAAGCTCAAATGAAAGATAAGACAATAATTGAACAAAACATGAGCCATCAAATCGGTAGTTATTTAGACGGTTTTATTTATCGTTTGGAATGGCTAAAATCAAAACAATTTATGATTGACTTCTAATAACTTCTCCAGCTTCCTTTTATTTAAAGGAATATAATTTGTTATTTATTAATTTATTAATCTATAGATAGCATTTTTATCCAGCCCGTTTTTCTTAGAGCTTTCTTGACTGAATTTTCCGGATAATTAACAAGCCCGCTGGTTATCTGCCGGACACAGTAAGTCAAGCCAAGTCACGATAGGTCGTTTCAAGGGAACAGTTCTTCGTCAACTATTAAAGTTTTTTTCAAAGAGATTAGAAAAGATAAACAGGCAGTACGGAACCTTTTTAGCGTTGGTATTTTTTCTTGACAGTCGTGAACGAGTAGGTAGCCAACCAGACGTGAACTGTGTTCGCTCAGTTCCGCCCTTTTTTTGGCCAGGAGTCGCTTCATTTGCTTTCATTTCCTCTCCCTTTCACGGAGGGTGAAAACAGAACGATTTTCGTTAACTGGCTGCCTCTTTTGTTGTTAGTTTTCTACTACTATTACAGTTTTACAAACAACGCAAACAAATCAGCTAAACTTTAACTCAGTGTTTTCCATACTTTTCCATCGTGTACTACTTTCGCTTATCAGATAACTGTTTTATTTTTTTACAAAAAAAAAAAAATGCAAATAATTAAATCATTGTGATTGATGGTTGACTGTAGTGAATAATTTAAGAGAAGAATGGTTGGGGTGCTCAATAAAAAAACCCAGTAAAAATGAATAAATAAATTTATTTGTATTTTTACCTCCGTTCAGACCTACATCAAGGGTAATCAAAGGAAGTAGGAAAGATAGGGGAGCATTTGTAAATCATCTATCCTACTAAAATACATCTGTCTTTCGAAGACCCTTTGTTTGACCAGCCCTCATGAAGGCCTGAACTTTGGGCCGAAACGTCGGCAAAAATAAAAATATTTATTTATTTTAACTATTTTTTTTTTTACTGATCGCCCCAAGCCTTTCTTATATTCAAACCATTAAATGAGGTACACTTATGCGTTCAGATTGTCCTCAACGACCCTCCTTCGCCAAATCAGAGGTGCCCAGAAGGGGGTTTAATGGCGCATGTTACCCGAGGGGTAGACCGAAGCGAAGGTGGGAAGATTGCGCTAAAGCTGATCTGCCCGTCTCAGACACAGTTCGGTATCTTGGATTCCTTTTAGACAAAAGACTAACTTGGAACCCACATACCAGACTTAAAAAACAAGAACTTAATCGACGATTTGACCAGCTATACAGACTACTTAACAGAAAATCCAATCTCTCAATAGAAAACAAACTATTAATATACAAGACCATACTCAAACCCATCTGGACCTACGGACTTGAACTGCGGGGGACAACTAAATTTTCGAACATCAAACGCATCCAATCCTTTCAGTCTAAAGTCCTCCGTATAATAGTCAATGCTCCTTATTATGTTACAAACAAAACCCTACATCATGACCTTTACATCCCTTATGTCCTTGACGTTATTCCATCTCGATTCTCAAATTTTCATCTGAACCTAATCCACCATCCTAACTCCTTAGCACAGTCCTTATCCAGCTCCAGTCACTCCTGAAACCCTCCTCGAAGGTTGAAACGGCAGTGGCCTCGAGACCTTTTGTAAAGACTGTCACTGGAGTTCTGGCAATGGCCAGCCTCTCCACTCACGTCATGAGCGTCTGTTGCTTTAGTGCCCTCTCTCAGTTTCCACCGGACTCCACTGCCGGTGACGCAGCTGAGAGAGAAGCGCTGGGATCTCTTAGAGTCTCGCTCTGTCTGTCTGTTTTTGCCTTTGTTATATAGATATATATTTTTATTTATTTATTTTTATTTTATTATTTTATTGCATTGTATATATAGTATGAATGGGCCTCACTCAGCTTTAGTACTCAGTGCTCTTAATGTGGCAAAATGTATTATTTCTCTATAAAAAGATTTAAAGAAATAAAAAAAAAAAAAAAGCTGATCTGAAGGGACTGGGTTGTTTCCAAGACGAACGGTGCAAGGAAGTGTGTAATAAGCGATTGATGGTGTAAACATCGAACCTCCGGGTTGGCTAAGCCTTTTATTATTATTATTGACATTAAATCCTTCAGTTAAATGAAAAGTTCTGTATCTCCTAGTTTATTATATTATACTAACAATATTGGAGAGATCTGCGGTCTTGTCCTTTTGTTTATTTTTATCAAGTTGCCCCATCCCTCCTTATCAGGAGCAGCGGACAACTATCTAAAGGACTGAACGCTGCCTCCATAATCTCTATTGCCGCCTATCTCAAAGTGTCCTCCCGACTCAAGGATCTTTCCCAGGACAAAAGCTTCCATCGGCAGTCCATCTTCTTTCCTTATCAGTCTGCATCATCCGACTGTTATCATTAATAACCATCCTCCTTTATCCATCATTTTCATTATCGATTGTTTCTTTTGGAATTGTATTGTGGTTTTCATAATGTCAATTATTTATTTTTTTATTAATAGTAGGTACACGTTCCCATTTCAATTTATCTCTATCTATCATACACTGGAAATTATAACACAACGGTTTATTACTTCCAAAAAGTTATGTATCAATTGTGAAACTATAGTTTTTGTCACACAGTGAAAAATAAATAAAATACGATTTCTAATATTGTCCTAAATAATTTTCTTTTATCATTAGTAAGCAATATATACAATAATCTCGATTTCTTGAGTTAATGTAATAATAATAAAAGGCTTAGTGAACCCGAAGGTTCGATGCCGACACCACCAATCGCTTATTACACACCTCCATCCACCGTTCACCATCCAAACCTAGTCCCTTCCGATCGGCTTTAACGCTATCATCCAAATCGTACCCATTAACCTCATTAACCCTCTCCCCCCTCCGCTGTTTAAACTCCTTACCTTCCACGTACCAATATTTAAATCCCTTTTTTTCAACTTGCGCCATGAATCCCCTAAAGCAATCCCCACCCGGAGACCCGAACGTGGAACAAGTTTACCTCCGGATAATGAGCGTTTTACTTTAGGGAGATCTATGACTATTTGTGGTATATGGTGAACTAAATGGCGAGTCCATCGGTTTTCTTAAAAGGTTTGTTGGTTTAATGCTAATAACCATTTTAATGTTTGTTGTTTTCATGCTAATAACCATTTTAAATTCTAGATAAGCCTCATATGAACACACAACTTTGTTCAGTCAGTTAAAATCCGTTGCATTCTTTCTATACGTAAGTTTAAATTAAAGTAACGAAATTTGACGTTCTATTCAACGGAAGAACTGACGGCTGAATCTTGACATGATGTAAAAAATGTGACCATAAAAGAGAATTCACCTTTACTGACTATGAATTGCATTTTCAAAACCGACGACGTCAAAGTCTGTATAGAACGTATTTTTCGAAGCGATGGCTTGTTTTCCTGATATAAGCGAAAACCCGAAAAAAGTGACGTCTATGCCCTCTCCACATCTAGCTCACAACTTAAGAGTGGGGACTTATAGAATGTTTACCTCCTTACTAGTCCACACAATGTCCCAATGACAAAAATTGCGTATCCGACATTTCCTTCTATACCTTTTCGAGCTTTCATTGACTGTATTATAACTGTACTGCTCCATTGTCTTGGTGTTTCCTCAAGAGGAATATCGGAATCCAAACAGATAGGATCATGTCATATAATGCCCTATGAAGTTCCTCAACTTAGGTAGAGGAGAATAAATCTGATTGCTTGGGCACTTTGGATAATATACACAGTAACATTTTGATATTTTTACTAAACAAATATAATAAGCCTGTTAACGCCGCATACTCTCATATCTTTATTTTTTTGGTGTTATTTTTCTCACCATTCACCCCTTTTAAGAATTAATGATGAAAGATTTATTTTTTTGGTAAAAACTGAGGGACAATTGTCTCAAAAATGTATTTTAGTTTATATGATTTATATATCTAAGGCTTATTTTGCGATGTATTATCGCGTTGTATATATACACAAGCCCGGCAGTAATACCCTGTCTTAGGGATTAAGACATCAAAATACTGCTGGGTTGGTAGTCTGGAGCTGTCTTTCGTTTGTAGTGGACGTCTACCCCCACCATTTTCACCAAGCTCCAGGCCGTCTCGTCAGGCCGTAACAGCTGTATCGTCGCGAGTCATCGATCAAGATCGATATGCATATCGATCCCCCCACCATCGACTGCTTTGACAGCTGAACATCAGGTAACCTATTTGGAAATATAGCCTCCAATTTGGGATATTTTCCTTTTCTTCTTTCACCGTTACCACAGACATTTTTCTCTCTTCTTTTATTTATAGTTTTCAGAAGTGGATTTTACTATATATTTTTTTTCATAATGTTTAATTGTTTTTATAATGTTTAATCACTGGACATTATATTTTATGTTTTCTTTTATTTCAGTGCATTTGAATAATTTTCTTTCTTCTCATTTGTTTGTTTTAAATTTTATATAAATCTTTTATCTCAATAAATATTGTAAGCATTTAGAAGGGGATTTCAGTTTTCCATTTTTTGATTTCTTGAATATTTCTATTTAATATTTTGATGTGCATTTTTTTTTCTTTTACAGGACTCATTTTTATTCACTAATTTTTTTTCCCCTTCTTTCTCTTCATTTTTAATTTTACTCGAATTTTCCCCACCTTTGAGGAAACTCACCGAGGAAAGATTTGTACTCCGATTTTGAAGTACCCCTGGCCCCAACAAAGCCCATATACCTTCTAAAATCTCAGTAGTACCCTTCTTTACTCTTAGTGAGAGAACTACAAATTAAGGATCAAATACAATTAAAACTAATAGGTCTTGAGTACAATAATGGATTAGAATAAGTTCAGGGATAGTTGTGTCTTATTATATAACAATTAAACTGGAGGGATATTTTCCAGTGGGAGTAGCTAATCTCTTATTAAGTTAATTGTTACTTTAAAGTTTGTTTGTTGAATAGACTGTCCCGATAATATTATATGTTTTGCTAATGTCGGTTATACGTGAAATGCATTAGGGAGGAAAAATATCTAATGTGAGGATTCTCGGTGGGGTATAAAAGTTTTAAATATCCAGCAAACAATTGCTGAAGAGGTTTTTCAATTCTAGATATTATTTTCGGAGCACAGCCAGTCGAATATAATTTTTTTTTATAAGACCAATCACGTGTAGCTATCCAACGAGTATTGATTCTTTCCACCAATTGATTCCTTCGAAGAATTCTTAATTTAGCAGACTGTTGGAATTGAGCCTTCATGGACTAAAGATGTTAATACGAAGAACTCCTGGATGGACTTCTCGGAAAACTAAGAGGATCAGTTTCGATGTTATTGAAGCAGAACAATTAATTAGAGTCGAGAGCTCGCTGAAAAAAAATATATAAAAGGGATTACTGCCCCTAAAGAGCACCCACCACTCCAAGCAACAAACGAAGCCCGCCCATTAAATACCTCCTATATATTCATTTTTTACTTCTTTTATTTTAAATACCCGGGTATATTTTACCAAAGTATTAACGTGTATATTGTGTTTTGTTTGCGAATATTTTAATCGTATTTAAAGTACAAAAAAAGAAAAGAAGAATGAAATTACCATAAAATATAACATATTGAAAGCATCTTCTTACGCCAAAAAAAAAAACAACAATAGATAATATATTTTTTGTTTAAATTGTGAAATTCTATTCACACTAAGAGATGATGAGTGTATAACATAATGAAATTTTGTGCCCCACAGCTATCTGCCTACTTAACACTGATCAAATATCTATATGAATGTGATGCAATTAGCCAAATTTTATTTTGTATATTTCTACATATTTGAGGAAAGAGGCACATAATTGCATTTTTAAAATTATTTTTATTTTATTTTATTGAAATTTACAACTATATGACATGGAAAATACAATAAGTAATTGTGACATTGGTAACATGACATGTACAACATGAAGAGAAACTACCCATTGGTAGAAATCAAATTAAAGTTCTATATTAGAAGTTCCATCTTCTTTTCAGACGCCTCGGAGGGTTATCAGGGATCGAGAAGGAAGCAAGGTTTGAAACTTGGCAGAGGAGAAAGCTGTAAGAGACTCCGGTATTCAGACCAACGATATAATCTTCAATCGCCTTACACAGCTTCTTGGTTTTGCTGATGATATTGACATAATAGGTAGGTCTGAACAGGCTCTCAGAGAAGCGTTTATAGGCCTTGAAGCAGCTGCAAGACCACTTGGTCTAGAAGTCAACGAGAGGAAAACTAAGTATATGAGAGTTGGATGGTGAGGTGGATCTGAACTCTCCATTTGAGGTAGGTTCTTTTAAGTTTGAGAGAGTGAAAAGTTTTATATACCTTGGGTCTGAAATTAATAGCAAAAATGACATGGCTCAAGAAATACAGAGAAGGATCACGGCTGCCAATAGATGTGTCTTTGGACTTGACCGACACTTAAGAAGTAGGTATCTCTCAAAGAAGACCAAGCTGATCATATACAAGACCCTTGTACGGCCTGTTTTGACATATGGCGCAGAGGCTTGGACAATGACTAAAAACGATGAGATGAAGCTGAGTGTGTTTGAGCGAGGAGTCCTCAGAAGGATTTATGGTCCAGTAAAGGAGGGTGATGTCTGGAGGAAAAGAAAAAATAGGGAGCTCAGTTCTCTCTATACAGACATCGACGTAGTCACGTATATTAAACTGGCCAGACTAAGGTGGGCAGGGCATGTGGCCAGAATGAGCACCGTTGAAATACCAAAGAAAATAATGATGGAGGAACTGCACCTCTTAAGACGGGTAGGAAGGCCGAGGACGAGATGGTTGGACAACGTGGCCTATGATGCGAGAACCCTGCTTGGAGTACGGAACTGGAGAGCTGCAGCAGAAGACAGAGCCAACTGGCGGAGGCTCTTGGTGGAGGCCCAGTCTCGGTAACGGGATGTCGTGCCACACATGAATGAATGAATGAATGAATTGTGACATTGGTAACATGACATGTACAACATGAAGAGAAACTACCCATTGGTAGAACTCAAATTAAAGTTCTATATTAGAAGTTCCCGAGGCCATCTTCTTTTCAGACGCCTCGGAGGGTTATCAGGGATCGAGAAGGAAGTTTGTTATGGAAGGATAGGTATCTGGATTGGGCCAAATTGGAAACATATGGAACATTAAGGTCTTTATGGATAATGTTATTTGTGACAAAGTAAGGAGAGTTGAGGATTTAACGAAGGATTTTGGATTGTAAGGATTGGATACGAGAGGAATTCGATGGTTTAGTGGAGCTCCCAAAGCTCAATTCCGTAACTCCAAATAGGTCTTATTATTGTCATATATATGAGTCGTTTGTAATTGATTGAAAGCTTAGAGTGTTTATCTAGTAAGTGCTGCAGTAGTCGAACATATTTTAGTTAATTTAAAGAAATAAACAAATATATATGTAACAAAAATATATGTAAATGAATATTTATTTATTTTTATGTATAAATTAAAATCTAATACTGAAGAATACAATCCTAGGTTTATTTTAAATGAACAAATCTACCACATTTGTAGAATGTATACCTACCTAACATTCATTATACCCTTTAATAATTCTCTTTATAGATGTTCTCCGATTCCTAGAAACCCATTTCCCTTTCTAGTCTCACCTAAATATTATACTAAGTTTCTATTTTAGTTTGTTGAGTACGTTCTTAGCGAGAGATCACATTTCTGTTTATTTAAAATGCCAAAAGTATCTTCATAATTTTCATCTATGTCGAAATCTTGGATTTAAACTTAAAACAACAGACATGAAATAGCTTTTATAACTGATGGAAGCTTTTACAAACTTTAAATGAAAAAATGGAAGAAGTTTCAATAAAAAATTTAGAGCTCACAATTCTGGAATGTATTAATAAAATTTAAAATGGCGAAGATTCAATTGTTCTCAGAACATTGACATCAACCCGGTAATTTTACGTGGATTATTATAAATGATTATATTATACATTTAACTCTATCACGGCTTTTGATGTAGAACGATCATTTTCTAATTATAAAAATATTTTATAAAATGTTAGGTTTCACAGAATCAAATTTAGCAATGTTTTTGTTAATTAATTTTAATACAGAACATATATGCAAAGTAGACTAATTCAAATGTTTTATCTATTTTACGTTATTTATTTCACAAGCTGTTAATTATGTTATTGTAACAACAAATACTCATGTTAGATTTTTATCCATTAACATACAAAATTTTAAAGCATTTACATACTTATTGTTCCATTTCTATTATCTTTTATTACGATGCTTATCTAATTATGTGTGAATGCAATGATTTTTTTTTCATTTGTATACACTTCGTACTATATGGATATTTAATTTTTTCATGTTTAATGATTTATGTTATGTTTTCGTTACCATTATAATGTATATATGTATATCATAAAAATATTAGCCGCGTATGTTTAGTTATTTTCATTCTTTAGTTTAGATAAAAAAAAAAATGAAATTATTTCATTTTCAATCCATCCATAATTTCTTTTCGTTTCTAAACTTTTTGTAGGTACGTCATCATATTTAAATCCGTTATTACCCTATTCGTAATCAAGTAATTAGTAAGTTTAGTAAATATAGAGACCAGTTACTGCATTTTTCGTGTTTTTATTGCATATTTCAGGGGTTTTACTGCATATTTTAGGGTTTTTTACTGCATATTTCAGGATTTTTTACTGCATATTAAATGGCATATTTGGTGGGTTTTTCCTCCATAAAAATCCGGGTCTTGCTCAAGACTTCCACCATGAATTTCACCACGTTTAAAAGTACGTAAATAACAATCTTACTAATGTGTTTAAGTAGATATGGAAGTATATTTTCTTAAGATGCTGGGATAGGATATCCCGAATTCTTTAGTTGATTTTTTTTTTTTTTTAATTCAAGTATTGAAGACCTAAGTAATTGAAACAAATCAGGGAAAAAGTGATGCTGATTATTTTCCTTCCCCATTCCTGACATGTCATTTATATCTTGTATTTCCAGCACATTTGCTGCCGTGATTACGGCAGACGTGCCTATTCTTCATTTCAAATTTAATTAACTTTGCTTATAATTTTTCTTTTCCATTCATTAATAAATACCGATCCTAAAAAGGGTGAATCAGGACTTCTGGCTGCATGTGCTTAAATATTAAAAATGATAAGTAATAAATTAAATTCATAAAAACTTTTGAGAATTATAATTTCGAATTTTTAAGTTTTCTTAGTTTTAAGTCTTTGTTCAAAAATATCTTTGAAAAATCACTAGAGTTTTGTTGTTTTATTAAACAGTTTAAAGACTGGTTTATCTACTAAGGTGTTATTTTGGTTAATTGAGAAGTTTAATAAAATAATAAATTTTACTGACAAACATGCTATCAATATGTCGAAATTACATTAATACAATTTGTCCATGATTGATATGAAAATAAATCACAAAATGAGTCGAAACAATGATGAAAACATGTTTCGTACACGTTTGACTTGTTCTTTTAAAAACAGTAATTATTGATATCAACTCAACCTTGATCATTATTCTAAGATTTTCATTCATTATTTTTACCTTCCTTAAAATGTGGAGTTTTACGTTTGAGGATAAATATAACTCGAAAATCGAATAAAAATAAATTGTCCGTCCGCCGTCCATTGTAAGCAATCCTCGTGTTTTTTCCGAAACTACTGAACCGATTGTTTTGAGATTTAGTATCAATATCAAAAGGGGTCCCGAGGATGACTTCGAAACTCTGCATTGCTATCCGCCCTTCCCTTTCAAGATGGCGAAAAATCTGTGTCATTATATTTTGAAAAGCACGAACGAATTTAAAAATTTTAATGAAACTTGCATGAAGAGATCTCCTTGAAGCCTTTTACTTTTATGTAAATAACAAAACTTAAAATATATTATATGTATGTAATTATTGAAAAATAATAAACCATTGTATGAAATTTGCAACCTTGTGATTTTCTTCTTATTATTATTCCTAACAATATCAAGCCATGAAAAATCTAGGAAACACGCAATTCAATGCCCTCCGCTTTGTTGTTAACCCGTAGAATAATAATGGGAATTCTTCGTTTAAAAGCGAACTAACACCATTCGCCTGGTACCTTGAATATTATTATTGAAGGAGCTACTAAGTGCAGAGGTTGTTTTATTAAAACCGAACTTTCTGCCTTCGATCTCCGATGACAGCGAAGCTACTGGCACTTAGCGAAGAGGAAGCCATCTCCTACATAATGAAGCAGGACACTCTGCAACAGGACATGAATTCTTTATCTCTTCGCTTCCTACGAAGGATATATTTCTGCGAGGATCCTGGTTTCTAATCGAATCCTCCATCGAAGTTGCCTCGATCCCAAGATCTGTTAGGAGGGCATGGCATCTCTCGGAATGTTAAGAAGGAATACCATGGATGGACCACCCACCTCAGGATAAACAGGTATGGGTCTATAAATGATCAGTGAGGTTATAAAATTAGGGTTGTTGTCATTTCAGTGAAAAGTAAACATTTATTTAAATGGGTAGTACTCAATAAAAAAAAAAAAAGAAAGCTTGTACTACTATAACTCATGAATGGTATTGGGTTCAGTACTTTGTAAGAGATGAAACTTCAAGGCAAACGGTTGTGGAGGTGTTCGTGTCGGAAACACACTCAACCGCCAAGTTTCCCCCTTAATTAATTATTTAATTAAGAATATCCATTTTATTGAGGGCTGAGTGTGTCCCAGGAAGATCTCCCGATTCCAGGGTCGATCCACAGGTGATCTGCCGTCAGCCGTAATCGAACCCAGGACCTTTCAGCCTAGGACGTCAATACCTTAATTGATTAGCTAATCCACACCCATTCATAAAAACAAAACAAAAACAAAAGAATTCCAAACACGAAGTTTAATAGCAATACTTCAAGGACTTCGACGTCAAAACGTCTAAGTTGGAATCCTGATACCAGACTAAAACGACAAGAAACAGCTCGACGTTTCCGACTACTTCAACACATACTAGACAAACGCTCTAATCTTCCAATTAATTACAAAAGACTCATTTACATGACTCTAATAAGGCTTATTTGGGCTTACGGAGTTGAGCTATGAGGCTCCACCAAACCTTCGAATTCCTCTTGTATCCAATCCTTACAATCCAAAATCCTTCGTAAAATCCTCAATGATCCTTACTTTGTTACAAATATAGTCATCTACAATGACCTTAATGTTCCTTATGTATCAGATTTGGGCCAATCCAGATACCTATCCTTCCATAATAAATTTCATAACCATCCCAACCCTCTTGTTTGTAACCTTGCTTCCTATTCAATTCCTGATAACCCTCCGAGGCGTCTGAAAAGAAGATGGCCATATGATCTCCTAACATAGACATATTATTAGAGTGCTACCAATGGGTAGTTTCTCAACATGTGTTTCATGTCATTATATCCATGTGCAAATTTACTTGATGTATTTTTTTTTTTATACAGTTGTAAATATCATATAAATAAAAAAAAATAGCAATACTTTGTTTTCATGTAAAATTGATGAATGTTAAGAACTTAATAAGACTTAGGTGAAAAATTATAATGATATGTTCATATCACAACGTTATAGAATAAATTTGATATAATTTAATATACGGAGTAGCTCAGTGAGTAAGGTTCAATAGGTTAAAATGAAAGGTTGTTCGAAAGAATAAACCAAGTTCAGTTATTTTTATTAATCGATTTACCGCCATCAGGTAGTTCACCTGCGAGACTCAGACCGGAGTCACTAATGATAAACTGAGGCAGGAGCGCAAAACTTCGTCCCTCAAGCCGGCCTAAAACTTCGACGCTAAAACGTCGTGACCTCACCCAACGACTTTCACCTGTTCCATTCTATTCTAAGTTTCACAGAATCTCATCGTGAGTCACATCACTATGCGAATTGCGCTCTCAACTCTCAACTTGCATCCGGCCTTATAGATGTCCACTTGCAACGATGCATGGAACGAAATCTCCTTACCAGGAACCATAAAGTGTAAAGGAAGGCTTAACTACTACACCATTTTGAATATTTCTAGATATTCCCATATTTTTAAATATTCCCAGACAACCTACCAAAGTGTTTATGTATAAATGCATGCACTGGCGGAACTAAGATCATTTTTTTCATTGTTCATTACTGTGAGCTAAATACTTAAACAATAACATTATTTTCTGAGTTTTTAACTATAATTCATATGCAGAGACTAAATGCTGAGACGGTGTGTCAGTCGAGAAATATTAACATAGCATTTTTTCGTCCATTGCGGTATGTAAGTCATTGATAATTTTTAGTAGAGCGGATTGTGAGTAGAAGCAAGGACGAAAGCCAGATTAGAGAGGATCGAGTAGTTTTGAGTTTTCAAGCAATTTGGAGATTTGGGATTGGGATATTCTTTCCAGAGGTTTAGAAAGGTTAGAGAGAATGGAGATTGGGTGGTCTTTAGGAGAAGTAGGATTGGGGATTTTGGTAATAGGTCTGACTTTGTTAATATGCTTTTTCCAAGCACTAGTAAAGACTGAGTAAAAACTGATATTCCATCAAATCCGATGGGGTTTGTATGGGATTTCATTATAGAGGAAATAAGGTCGCTTGGTGAAATGTAGGAGAAATAAAAATTATAACTGTTAAATGAGGGTGACAAGCACTAACGGATCCAGGATTTAATTTTTGGAGGGGGGAGGGCTTCAGCACGAAAGATTTTTTTGTAGATAAATATTACGATAATTACTTCGGAAGCAAGAAATAAAGTACCAATATGAAATGGTGTTTAAGTAATTATTGAAGACCAATTAAATGTAATTAACCAATAATAATGCTTATGGAGATCATTTTTTTAATAAAACAAAGGGGGGTTCTTCAGCCCGAAAGCCCCTCTTTCCCCACCGTAGATCCGCCTTTGGTGACAAGGAAAACTGGTAAGAGGAGGGTGAGTTGTTGCTGGTGGAGGAAGATATAAAGCAGACATTTAATTCATTAGGTGAAACCGGGTAGATCGATGAGGAAGAGGACTTACAAAGAGAGAGTTTACGAAGGGTTAGCCATATTGATTTAAAATCAGGAGCAGAAGAGAGGATTTCGTGAATGAAGTTTGATTTCGCTTTCCTGTTTTATTTGTGTCAAGTTATGGAGCAGCCTATACGCTCGATAATCATCTTCTAGTCGAGTCCATCTGAAGCGTCTTCGGCGGCCTCACGGTTTTTTACGAATTTCTTGACGCATCCAAGGAGCAGGCTGCTGACGAAAGATTTTTTTTTTTAAATCTTTTTATTGAGAAATAATACATTTTGCCACATTTAAGGGCACTGAGTACTAAAGCTGAGTGAGGCTCATTCATACTATATATACAATGCAATAAAAAAAAAATAATAAAAAAAAATAAATAAAAAAATATATATCTATATAACAAAGGTAAAAACTATAAAACTAAAGAAATGTAACTTGAATTCCAATTAAAAAAAAAAATAAAATAATAATAAGTAAAACAAATAGATATATAAAAAAGAAAAACATTCATACTTTCTGACGAAAGATAGAGATTTTAATAGGAGCATGAATGTCAAGGATTTGGATAAGATTAGAAGTGAAGATGTCTACCATATGATCAATAGAGGCGCAGAAATAGGCTTTCCAATTTAGGCTTTCAAGGTCAGGTAGGATTTTATCACGGATGATGGTGTCAAGAATGCGGAAAGTTAAGGTTTAGGAAGAAATGCGGTTTTTTGGATATTGGATGATAATTGAATGAGATCATGAGAAGAAAGGAAAGAAATAGGTAATTGAGAAAAAGACAAGAGTTTATGCTCTGAATCGATAGTATGCAGGTCCAGCCAGGTGTCAGATAGGTAAGGTGTGTAGGAGCGAAAGGAATAATAAAAAGGTATATTACAAAGTATAGTAGTGCCTAAATGTTCCATACACTTCTTTCAGGTATCTTTCTCAAAGAACTATGGCGGCCGCACTCTTCCTGTAACCGTCTTTTCTCAGTCGTTCAGTTTTTCATCTTTCTATCGGTTATACATTAAGATTAATTTTGATTACTTCTCCTTTGTCGTTATTTGTAAATGGTCATAACATTTTAGCCTTGTGTTTTATGTTATTCTAGATTATTTTATTTTTTTATATTTTGTTTAATCGTTTGGAAAGAACGGTTATCTTTTATAGCAGATATTAATAGGAGATATTAGGAGGATGAAATATTCCGGGAACTATCCTAGTTCCAATTATAGATAGAGCTGGTTTATGGCATAGAATGAGCTTTTCAACTAGTTCTGATATTAGTTGGATTTGCCAAACTTCGAATTACGAATATTACCTCTATCTCGATGCTTAATGTAGAATTCTCTACATCGGCGCTGTTTAGTCTGATGTTGGTCCCATTAATGTTAACTTATTATATTTGAGGATTCTACATGTTCGATCATGTCAACTAGGGATGCTCTTTTCTTATCATCTTCACTATATATAAGTAGTATATGTACCGCCGAAGTGAATACTGCAATATTTATTATACGGTACATCCCTTTTCCGGACTGATGGATTTTGATAAATGAGGTATCAAATGGATCCAAAACTATAGCACAACAACAATAAAATGCATTGAAAGGTTTCGAAACTAAGATTATTTTATATCGCTTACGAAACAAGCGACTGATCTACAACACCTTACTGAGACCAATATGGACATATGAAGCAGAACTTTGGGGTTCGGCAAAACAAACACACATAAACAAAATACAAAAAGCACAATCGAAAATTTTACTAAAAATTGTTAACGCACCTTGGTACATTTCAAATAATACTATATTTCATTCTTCGACCCAAAATCACTCTAATCCTAGGGTTCTTTCTATTTCCTGTTCCATGTTACCTGAACAAAGCAGATTAAGAAGTAAATGGCCAAGAGACCGACTATATCGATGAAAACAAAATCGAGGAATATACCAGATGATATAAATACAACAAATTTGCTAGATGAGCAGCATTTCTTTTTTTATTAATAAATAAATAACCCTCACATTCACTGATTGTCATTACTATTATGACAGGTGTGAATAAAAAAAATAACCAAAAAAATAAAAAATAAAAAAATAATAATAATAAAAAAAAAGGTTATTCAAAAGCTAAAGAATCAAGACCGAATATACTGTGTTTTAAAGATTTAGACACGGACATAAAGACCTATTATAGCTAGCTCCTTTAAAACTACAATGCCCTATTTTTTAAAACCTTAAAATGTACGGTTTTTAAAATCAACCATAGTTCTTGCTGAAAGCCTCTTAGGAACTATGGTTGCCATAGAATACTTATCACCTGTTCAAAAATTAAATATTGCTGTTTATGATAATCTGCTAGGAATTATAAAACTATTGGAAATATTAACGGAGGAGAATAGCTGTTTGATCTCTTGGGCACATTATATATTATAAAGGATACTTTTTGTTGTTTTTAATTTTAAATATATTATTAAACCCTGCAGTAACACATTTCACCCATTGAAAAATGGTGCACAAATTGGAGAATTAAAATTAATCCAAACAAATCCCAACAAATTACTTTTACCCTTCGCCGTAAACCTACAACATCCTGTCCTACCGTATCCTTTTACAATATTCCACTGATCCCTGTCGAACAGATCCGTTACTCAGGACTCCTTGACAAACGCCTTATCTGGAATCCTCGTACTAGACTATAAAGACAAAAAATTAGCAACAGATTTCGACTACTACAACAATTACTTGACAAACGCTCTAAACTTCCAATATTCTACAAAAAATTCATTTACACTACCATCATCAAGCCCATTTAGACATACGGTATTGAGATTTGGGACTCTACAAAAACATCAAATTCTTCCCGTATCCAATCCTTACAATCCAAAATCCTCCTTAGAATCCTAAATGCCCCTTATTATGTAACAAATAAAATTATCCATAAACACCTCAACATTCCTCTCGTGGAAGACTTGGCCCGAACTAGATAGATAAACCTCTTTTCATCCCAAACTATTTGGTCACCCCAATCCTCTAGTTTGTGTAGTAAGAGGATGAAATGATGAACATTTCTCTTGTTAACTTTATGCTGGTCAGATTTTTAGTTTTCGTGATATTTTAATCCATAAGCAAAAACACTTCAATTAGTCGACTCCAGCAGAGCGTTACACATCGAAAATCTGACGGCTCAATATAATTCACTCTCGATCAAAAAAAGTGCAAAACGCGCCTAAAGAATTTTTCACTTCAAAAAGTAAGAATATTGTAATACTTTACTAAAGAAGAACGAAAACGAACCTAATGAAGAATAATATTGCAAATGAAGGTTAAAAAAACGCTCTCTAAGTGCCATTGTGTGCCCGTTGTTTCGTGCAAAGAGATTAGGATTATCTCTGCACGGAACTATACCGTCCAATCTAGCTAACGCACCACGCCAACTCAAAACTTCCACCTCTTTGGAGGAAATATAATTTTGAGATCAACGTTTTAGTATGGAGTAACGAGGTTATTACCTACCGTTGTTATAATTAATAGGGTTTTTGTTATTATAATAATTTGATAGCTATAATCTTTAAGCTGTAGCTCCGTTAAAAATGCACTTAAAAATTTTAAAATAGTCTAATATTGCCAAAAAATTATTTCTATTCAAAGCGGTAAGTACGGTAAGTGAAAGTTGTGTGTTGCGCGTACCAGATTTTTAATTTTTTTTTTTGTTATAATTAAATTTGTCTAAAATCGGTAGGAAAGTTTTGTGAACGTACACACCAAATATTTTTATTCGGTTTAGCCTATATGTGCCCACTGTAGCTGAAGTACGATATATCTTTAAAACGGTGATAGATGCTCGCAAATCCTTTATCAACCGCTGATTTCTACCTTATCAGACGGATTAAGTAAAGGGAGAGGGGGAAGGAACAGACGGTAACTGAACTGTAGCTACTGATAAGACGGCCCTATCTGAGAGAAGCCTTCTCGATCGCTGCTGTCTCAGTCCGAAGCTGTTGTAATTAGTAATCGGCTATCGGTGGGGATCTGGAAGTCGAGGATTGAGAGGCGGGGGGGCTTGAAGATCTTAGCTAAGCTCTTCAACACTAAAATATATAAGAGGAGAAAAGCACTCATCCAAAATAAAAAAAATAAAAACGTTATTTGCAATTAAAATATTTGATGAATGTGGTACTGCTCGATGTATGAATACAAAAAATGAATTTAGAGATTTTTTTTAGTTATTAATTTAATAATAATAATAAGATTTAGCGAAACCGAAGGTTCGAAGCCGATAACATCAATCGATGTCAACATTCTTCCATCCACTGGGCATGTCTAAACCCAACCCCGCCAAATCAGCCTTAACGAAATCTACCCATCTTCGCTTTGGTCTATCCCTCGGACGCTTGCCAGTTGGTACAGCGTATATTAACTTTTTAGGAATTCTTTCGTTACTAAGCCTAGCGATTTTACATGCCCATTTTATTTGCATCAACTTAATCACCTCAATTATATTAATCGGATACAGTTCACGCAATTCTACGTTATGTAACCGCCTAAAAGGTGTTGTTCATCCCTTAATGTAAGCGACCACGTTTCGCATCCATAAAGAACCGTAGGTAGGAAAATGGTTTTGTAAATTCTAATTTTTAAGTGTCGGGACAGGAGGCGAGAACTAAGTAGTTTTGTCACAGAAAAATAACAAGCATTTCCCGCTTTTAGCCTAATCTTAATCTCTTCTTCAATTTCGTTTTTTATAGTTATCGTAGACCCTAGATACCAAGTCTGTGCGTGTTCAAACACATTCTGTTCTATATCGAACTAAAACTAGTTATGATCTAATAGTAAAGTAATTCTAATCTAATAGTAATATATATATATATATATATAACTATATTACTATATATATATATATATATATATATATATATATATATATATATATATATATATATTAGAATTACTTTACTATTAGATCCTAGTTATGATCTAATAGTAAAGTAATTCTAATCTAATTCTAATATATATATATATATATATATATATATTAGAATTACTTTACTATTAGATCGTAACTAGTTTTAGTATTGTAGTTCGGTCTCTTTTAATCGTCTCTTCTATATATATAGACTAATAAGTCTGTAAAAAATAAGGAATAAGGTGAGAAATTAATAATGTGAGAAAAAGAAAAATCATACGTATTTGATCCATAGGATTGGTGATAGCTGAAGCTTGAAAATGAGAAATCATGCAATACAGATTTATTTTTTAGTTCCCTTAGTGTTAGGTCCGTTTAACTGATCTTCTGGTATTAGGTTGAACAGATAGTGAACCATGTAGCTCAATGTCCGTTTCCCGAATCTATTGTTAAATGTGGGTTCAAATGATTTAGTTTTGTTTTTGAAGTTATTACCCAGATAACGTGATAGAAGATTTAGATTCCATCAAATATTTTTATAGGGTTATTCACACCTCAAAAAATTTAAATAAGAATTTTCATTCTAATCGAAAAATGAAAATTTTTTCTCAGAATTACTATTAGATCCATCCATGTTTATAGTTTTATGGTAGATGTCATATCTGTTAAAAAGAACAAAATATGGAGAAACATTTTTTTTTTTTTTGCTAATTAAACTGATGGTTCTCATAAGGATAGATCTCGTACCAAAGAATTGATACTGAAATAAGATTTTATTTTCGTTTAATAGTGACATTTGTCATTGTTTTGAGATGTAGCTACCACCTTCAGCATTTATTTATATTTTTATTTTCATTTTACGATAAAGTGGATGCTATGAATGATTTTTCTAGTATAAACAATTTTTGAATCTTGCAGAGGTGAAGTATTATTGTTGAAGGGAAATAGAAGGCATTACAAATGTTTACAGTAGCAACTCATCCCTCAACCCTTGCATACAATATATATAACTATCACAAAGTAGGATATATTGTTAGAAAGTTGAAAAATGTAGCAACTGTTTTGTAAGAAACTTTGTCCTTCCTAAATATGTTACCCAATAGTTCCTTTAATCATAAAGAAACAATATTTATTACTATAAGGTGTTCAAATTAATATGATAAAATTAATCTTTTATTTCATTTATTTATTTTTAAAATAAAATAAAATAACTTACTAGAATACAGTTCCCTCTGAGGCATGAAAATTGTTCTTGAGTGCATTCTTGTTGAATTGAACTTTCACAATGTGCTTCATCTTCTCCTCCCTCGCAGTCTGGTTCTCCATCACAACGCCATTTATTTGAAACACATTTCCCACTCTCACACCTAAATTTGAACAAAGTTTTGGAGAAATTTTTTTTTTTGGAAAATTTAATAATACAAAATAAACTGTACTTCAAAAATAAAATTTTCCCTAAGAAATTTACCAGTCTTGATCCAACATAGAAACCCGATAATGTTTACCAAATTTCCATTAATCCTTCAGTGATTCAGGCTACACTGACTGACTGTAAATTTTACCAAACTAAATTCTACATAACCAACTAAAATGTACGTCTGCCTAATGCCAGCTGGCGGGTTTGCGCCAAGAAAATATTCGAAATTTCCAAAATTTTATCAGTCATTCATTTACAACACCAAAATGGCGCTTCTTAGCCAAAAAAGTCCTCTTTCAGGAATCGAAGAACATCAAATTCATCTAATGAGCATCAAATCTGAATTTGTTCCGGAATATGGACGAAATCTACAAAAATGTTTTCACAAACTTAGCCAACAAATTAAATCAGTACCATTAATCATTAGACTGACTGATAAAAAGTAATGTTCACCTAAAGGAGATTTAACAATTTATCAAAGAGCTTCCAAAGTAGGATAATATATGTAAAATGAGGTCTTATAACCTGGAGCCAATGCCTCTTAAATCTCATAAGCCAGTCTTTTTTCATCTTTATAAGTTTTAAGGTTGGAACTTATTGGTAAAGTTTTCAGGGCATCTTTTTTAATTTTCATCGTTATCAGTACTAAGGGGAAGAGGGGAAGGAAAGGAAGTTCTCCAGAGGGTGGATATCGCTGGAGGAAACTACCGATCTTGTTGGCTCTGCGGACCTATTTTTAGCAAGTTAACACGGAAATCGATTGAATGAGACTTTGATTAAAACCAATCAAACTTTATTAAAATGGAGATTTAAAGTTATTTTGTAAGATTTTTACACTTTTAATGATATATACGAGGATCAATGCAATATATTATTTGGTTTAACTAAAAATCTGATCACTCCATTACTCTATATAGAACGATATAACTCCATTGGTATGATATGACTATCCAATCAGTTCAATATTCAATAGTCTAGACCCGGTATCTCCTGACTATGACCCACGAACGTTTCTTTGATTACAAGCTAAAATTTGAAAAACTAATTACAAATATGAAATTTAGCTAATTACTAACACGCGATGTAACTAAAAAAAACCATCATTTTTTGGTTGGTCTCAATGCGGTCCAGCGAGAAAAAAGTTTCCGAAAAAGCGAGAGTCCCGTCTACAGTCTAGATCGGCATTCCTTTAATGCAACATATAGTGAGTGTGGAAAACCACGTAAAGCGATCTGAAGTCATCAATCCAGTCAGCTGCTGTTGTGATGAAACCGCAGCACTACACTCCTCAGTATGTGATCGAACAACGAGAAATAAACTTCCCTTGCCTGATTAGATAGCGAGAAATTGTGTCATTTCTTTTCCGTTTTTTTATTGTTACCAGTAGCGGATCCAGGATTTAATTTTGGAGGAGGCCTCAGCCCGATGGCTTTATTATATATATATATATATATATATATATATATATATATATATATATATATATATATATATATATATGTATATATAAATAATAAAATATCAGATAATTACGTTGGAAGAAATTTAAAGAAACTACCTACCTCTATGAAATGCTGTTTAAGTGATGATTGTTAATAATTTTTTCATAAGACATGATTGTATACAGTAGCTGCAAATGCATTATTGTTATAGTGTAAATATTTAGGTTATAATACTTACAGTAACAAATATGAAAAAAAAAAAATCCATTTTAGAGAGAGGGTTACAGTTCGAATGACTCCCGATTTCGATGATTTTTTTTTTTCTTGTCTTGTAGGGAATTCCGAGACTTTTCAAATTCGAGAGTTTTCTGAATTTTTTAAGAGATATGCTTATTTTTCAATAGCTCAACATCATACAAATATATACATATATTGTTTACACCGGCTATGTAATTGGATTTTTCCAATTATAACTTCTCAATTTATAATAGAATCATTTATACACAAAGTGAATCCTAATTATTATTAAAATTTTTTTAATTTAATTGTAAAATAAAAAACAAATTGAAAATTAATGATAATTCCAGCAGTAATTAAAAAATCTTTGAAATTTGTAGGGTCTGTTTCGGAAAGAATTAAACTTCAATGTTCAATGTTCTTGAACAAAGAATGGTTCATTAAGTTTTATATTTGAGAGAAAAAATGGTATGATTGGTAGTGTAGCCCAAAATCGGTCTTGGTTTCGCACTGTGCAAGACCAAGACCAAGGCCGTCTAACTGTTGCAAGACCATGGCTGGTAAGATAAGTAACTGCAAGACCGTTGCGAGAAACTAGCGCATGACCAAGACTCGTCACTTGTCTCGGTCTCGCATTTGGGCAACACTAATGATTGGTGGTATTGTGCCAAAAAAAATCAACTCTTTGTTTATAATAAAAAAGATTTATTTTTTATTTTTATTCTAATGGAACGGTTCAAAAACTTTTGATGATTTTTTTTTTCTTAAAAATAGTTAAGAAATGCAAGTTTTTTCACATCCCACAAAAAATAAAAATTCGGAAATAAACTTATTTTGACACCACTTCTATTTAATATTTTGATGCATTAAAAAAAAACCTTCGGATTCATTAGGTCTTTTTACAATGGAATCGATGCTTATTTTAATTTAAAAAAAAAATCAATTAGCATTAATATTGGAAATAAGCGACTCAATTTAGGTTTCTAAAAAGGTCGATAAATTGAAGTATTGACATTTATATATAAAATCTTGTGGCATATTTTTTCAAAATACAGAAATAGAAACACATTTTTTTAAGGGTCTGCGATATTTTTAGAAAGAAGGGAGCTTCGAATCTTATTTTTAGGTTGGAAGAGGCGCCGAGCAGTAAAAAGATAAAAACTACAATGTCCCTACAAACAGACCAGACTTCGTACAGCACTATAGTCTGTTTCTTTATCCCCACTTCTCTGATCCTTCAAAGAAAATACTTAAGGCGCGTTTACACATTACTTAAACCGTGGCGAGTACTAGTGTGTAAATGGATGGTATTTGACTTTGTGTTAATGACCATGGAAAGGCTTTTTGGGTATAAATCGAATAGCACTACAGCAGTTTAATAGCTCTTTTTAGAATACTTATCGTACGAGAAAGCTTTATCGTGAAATACGAAAGTACATGTAATGAAATGAAGTAAAAAACAATTAAATATAAAAGAATTCTGACTACCGAAATCGGGATTGATAGGAAGATTGGCATCAATGAATATTAAAACTTGATGAAGTAGTCGGGTGCCTACTACATCTCTAATGAAACTCAAGTATTTTGATTTGCACCGATTCAGGAGACGAAATCCACTTGCCAGTAGACCTAATGTGTAGTAGAAAGCACTCGATTAAATATAGATATTTCCTAACAATCTAACAAGGTGTGTTTAATTAGATATGAAACAACGCTGCCTTAAGATGGACATTATTTCCTTAGGATATTTAACTTTTTTAGTATTTGATGTATTGATAATTTATATTCAACACTTGATCAAAATTCTACACTTGATATAAAATAAAAGCAATAGAAATTTGAGAATAAACAGAAATTAATTATAGCTAATTGCTCAAACCCATTTTGATTAGTGTTGCCCAAATGCGAGACCAAGACGAGTCTTGGCCTTGCCCTTTGAGTATTGGTCTTGGTCTTGAGCAAGAGTCTCGCAACATTTTTGCAGTTACCAATTAGCTTATTACTATAGCGATATTACTGTAATTTTTTAGATAGTGGAAACCTAACTAAGCCCGAATGAAAAATTAGAAGAGTTACATTCAAAAGTATATTGGTTATACCAATTCTTTACATATAATAACTAAAATTGTCAAGTACTAGTAACTATTTTACCTTAATTTTTATTCCAAAAATCGATTTTTTTTTTTATCAGTCTTAGTCTTCATCTTCCAACAGTTAGGCGGTCGTAGTGCAAAGTGCAAGACCAAGACTAATTTTGAAAAATAACGAGTAACTGATTTTAGCTCAAACTATTTCAAATCACTTGCGGGAGCTGATCGAATAATCGGAGCCTGTAAATCCAAAAATCGATCCAGCCATTCGCTCAAAAAACGTTACACATCGACTTCGCCGTAGTCGAGTAAAAATAAATCTTTTCTGCCATTTCAGAGCAGTTTTAAAAAATATCAGTGCAGTTCTGTTCAGGACTCGAACCGAGATTTATTGCAAAAATGGTGAAAAAGTCTGGGTACATACATGTATAATAGTTATACGCTCTTAAGCATCGTTTACTATTAAGCATCGGCAATTCCTGCAGTAGTATTATCAAGACGGATAGTCGTACTAGCTGAAATAACGGATATAGTACAGCTGTATAAACACCACATAGATGAAAGAACAGCTGATAACATGATTATGTTATATTAACAAGGCTCTTGAATTTGCTAAGGCATCAAATGTCATACTGTCGTATTGTTTACACTACGCCAGAGGATGTGACAGTTGCTATCATAGCTACAACTGTACTAATGTTATTAGTGTTCTCTTCGAAGACCGACCTCTTCCCAGCATTGCCTGAGGATGTAAGGACCCTCTTGCTTGCTAACATCTGTGATGGGGGGGCTTTGCTTATTCCATTAGCAAAGAGGGTAGTTAACGGCATCTTTTTTTCTTCTACAAAGCAACCCCTCAACATCTAGATAACTCACCAGTTCCCAGATCCTCCCCTATAGCCAACAACCGCTGTACCTCTATCGGAGAATCAGTCGATGGCCCAAGAGATTAGAAAATTACAAGAAACAGCCCATCTAGAAGAAGGCGATCGGTTTGAAGAAAATAGCAATCAGGTGTAAGCATTAGCCCCGCGGATACTAATCACTTCCAGTAGAGTTCTTACATTCGGTATCTCCATTCCCTTCTTTGGCAGGTTCGGGAATGAAGATATACTCTCCTAACCTAATCCTTTCAAATATAACACAGAAGATTAGTAACAACTACTTTAATGGAATAATTTTATTTATTTATTACACGGGGGGCGGGGTGGCCGAGCGGACTAACGTGTATTCACCGTATCGTGCCTGGCTACCTCATAAAGTTTTGAGATAAACAAATAATTAAGAAATCGAATCCCGATGGCCGGTGGGACTTATAATTCGGCATAATGCTTCCGCCGCCTCCTCCGGTCCGGGAAAAAAAAACGTGTAGCCTTAAAAGCAAGGAAGGGAAGACCAAAAAAAAATATTGAGTACTGTTGTATTTGGTTACACGGACAATAATTATAGTGAAGTGAGACTATGTTCACACTATATGCACAGAAACTATAAAATAAATAGAAACAAAATAACAACTAAATAATAATCAAAAAATGTTTACAATTAATAAAAATAAAGCAACTTAAAGATAAGTTATTTTAAATTATTTGAACAGTTTTTGAAGTTAATTTAAAAAAAACATAGGCATACCTATAATATTTGCAATCAGGCGAGGGAACTCCAATCCAGGCTTGTCCCTTAAACTATATGGAGATAGGCAAGACATCTCTGCGCTACTCAAACTATTTGGCAAATAGATTTCAATCAAAAGTATTCATTGTTTCATTTTTAGAATATGATACTAATCATTAGCCAAAGCGGAGTTTACCGGAATAGTTTATACACAATTATAATTGTAAATATTATTACTCAATGAATATAGAAGAAAAACATGTTTATACACAGTTTTAATTTTCAATTTTATTACTTTGTGAATACAGAACATAAAACGCTGCAAATTATTTCACAATGGTTTATTATTTCCAAACAATTATGTATCTAAAGTAACATTACCTTCCTAATTACAAAGAAAAATAAATAAAAGGTGATTCCAATTACTGGACTAAATTTTTTTTAATTTAATCATTAGTAATATGCCAAAAAAAAAACTAGCAATTATTCAGTAACACATTTAAAGTTAAAAAAGAAAAAACGATGTAACCTTTTCAGCAGAACATACGAAAAAATCGGTCCGGTAGTTTCGGAGAAAATGCGCGGGGAGGTGGATGGACAAAAAAAATTTATATTCGTTTATCGAATTCTACTTATCCTGAAACCTCAAATTTTGAGAGAGGGTTAAGTTTTTTATTTTTTGGTCGATCACAATGGTTCATTATTGAAAATAATAAACCAAAAATATATTAAAATCGCGATATCTCTACTAACAGTGCTTTGATTTCGATGAAACTTCCTTCATTTTTTAGGAAATTTAAATACCTTTGAAACATCTTATTACAATATTCACAAAAAAGTGTATACTTTTTGAGTTATTCTGAATTTAATTTTACAATCCCTCGTAACTTTTTTTCCAGCTTCTTTCAGTATGTTATATAGATAAATTTAAAGGGCGTCGAGAAAATAACTTTAGAGAAGTTTCATTGAAATCGGTACATTCGTTTAGGCGCTACAGTCTACAGCAACGCAGGGTTTTCTTCCGCCATTTTGAAAGTAAAAGACGGATAGTAATGTCGGTGTAGGAGAATTGTCCTCGGGTGAGCTCTGATTTTATATCCAAATTTGAAAAAAAATCGTTCAGTATTCGTTTTCCGAATTCTACGCATCCTGAAACGTGAAACCTCAAATTTTGAGAGGAGGTTAAGTTTTTGAATTTTTAGGTCGATCACAATGGTTCATTATTGCAAATAATAAACCAAAATATTTATTTTTCGTATTATTGATTCCGCCTTCTTGGTGTTTTTACTTCTATCTTGTGGCTTTAAACACATAGTGTAGTTTTTTTTTAAATATTTCTTTTTAAAACATATTATTAATCAATATTGATCTTTGTAATTTTGAAATTTATGTGTTTATATACCAGAATACGAGAAGGGAAGAAGAAGAAGAAAGCTGCTTGCTGATGCAAACTGTAATCGTAGTGAAGACGAATCTGCAGTCCCGCGGGTCCTTCTCTTCTTCGATCAATTCCTCATCCATCTTTCTGCCTCATCCTGAAGAACGGCAACACATTAGGGACGTGGTAATATCGTTGAGGGATTGCCAGGTGGAGAGGTTTACAATGGCGGCAGCACATAACAGCCACTTCCGACAGATTGGATACTCCACTTGGATATTCCATTCATTTCGTAAACCTTACAAGTTTATATATAGTCACCCTTCCTTTGATATGATCCCAGCGGCCGTTCATCAAAGAAGAGACATCTGGAGGAAGAAGACTAATGCGAACAAATGAAACATCAGGACTAATTTAGTTTTCCCCCGAAGTGGCAGTCAGTGGCTCCCGGAGATTTACAAGCTCCCGGAACGACTAGTAAACACCGTACCACTATTTATGGACCTCCAGGCACCGCGGTAGTAATAGTGCCAAGAGAAGAGGGTTCTCTTAGGATCAGATGTTATTGTTAGCTTTGAGGAACCAGCGAATGAGGTCCAACAGCTGTGAGGGATTCAGAACAGAGAGAATAAATAATTAATAAAGATCAAATAGCGAAGGCCTATTATAGTCCGTGGTACAGACTACTTTCTATCTTATTACTAACATTCGCCTAAAACTTTTACAAATTTTTTACCAACGAAAATTTTAAGAAGTTTTCTCTTTAAATTAATTCATTTTATAAAGTAATGAAAACTCATAAATAACCATTTGGTTTTCCACTTGAATCATAAGAAAATTTTGTCTCAAAATCGACGAAAAATGGTGGCTTACAAAAATATTGGGCTGTTTGGCATGACCTCCATCTCCAACATGTCAAAATAATGAGGTTATATTTGCCGATTATAATCTTATTTTTTTCGATTTTATGATTAAAATTCAAGTGGAAGTAGGTGTTCATGAGTTTTAATTCCTAACTAAATAGTTTGGCGTTCTACAGATTGAAAACGCCTCAATTTCTACGATTTTCTTTAATAAAAAAGATGTAAGTTACAATGAGATGAAGTAATTCACAACGTTTTGTGTTAATTATTTGATAGAAAAAAGGGTTTGTACCACGGATTATTAAAATAAGCCAACAATAAAATGTCGGCGTTGGAGTAGGGAAATTATGGAGATTTATTTCACGAAGGGATGACAAATAAAAAGATGTGGCACACTAACAATTCACAACAACAACACTAACGCATAACCTTATTCTAGCGATAGTGGATCTTGATGCCACAGTTGCCATAGATTCCTGATCATATAAAAGTTAAAACAACGAATGTACTCTAACCAGTCTTTAATTATATTTTTCAAAGGTTTTGCTTCCTCACTACCGAAGGCATGGGGAACATTGTATTCGTGCGAAAGTTTAAAAAAAAAAAATTGTGCTCAGAATCGAAAATTTCCACTCGCATTATATGTTTCAGACATCAAGGATCAAATTTGGTTCGGTGTCTGTCTGTCTGTAGTCAAATCGATGTGACTGGCATATCACCTATTACCATTCATCCGATATTCATGAAATTTTCAGAGATTATGCGGATAGGTGCATAGATGGTCAACAAAGAAAATTTCAGTGTCTTTAAAAAAAATTTGGATACCAATAACCAGGTAATTGATCATGAAAATGATTGAAAAGCCCATTGTAAATTTAATATAAAAGTTTAGTTAATTAAATAAGTATAAATATTTTTTTCAGATATGCTAATGATGACTTAGTGCATTTTACGATAATACGATTATATGCAGATTAAAATAAATTATGCCGAAAGACCCAATATTTTGTCTATTATTAATATTCAAAAGAGTCCTAAGCAATCTACTTTTTAAAAAACATATTATAATATAATATATTATACTTGTTATATATCAGAAAGGACCGGATATTGGCAGGATGCACCGGCTCCAGTGTTTTTTTTTTTACTTCAAGTTTTCTTCTGTAGGAGGACTTCCGGCGACATCTGGAGCCAGCAGCTCGTGACTTCCTGGCAGCCTCCGATTGTCTCCTCGAGACATTTAATTTGTGGCTCCATGGAACACCCTTGGCCCCTTTGGAAATGGATCACGTTCTACTGGGCGAGCGATCGTGGCTATTGGACCTTTTAGTTTTCTCGTTTAGGAAGTGAGGTGTCGAATCGAACCCACGCCTAACTGAATGTCGCCACAACAGAAATAGAGTAGAATAACTAAGTATAAACAATTCTGGAATATATATAGTGAAATTGTATCCAATAATTCCTATCTCAACGAGAAAATTTTCTGTGTAAGCAAGGTAAGATATTTATTTATATAACGATAATTACTTTGGAAGAAAAAGAAAGAAACTGTATGAAATGATTTTTGAAATCCTATTAAATGTAATTACATGAGTAATAATACTTTTATAGAAAATTTTTAACATTTTTTTAAAAGACATGGTTATATTTTGGATGGCTTCAGTGGCTCCTCCCCCACAATAGATCCGTCTGTGCTCGTGACCTATCTAACACCGTTAACAAGGTCATGATTTCCGATCACATTGAGTTCTTTCTAGACTTTGTTCAAGAAACTTCGCCAAGCGCATACAGAGGCCTACGGATAAGAGCTATTCAGGATGACGACAACTTAGGCTTAAGGTTTAGGTGATCTAAGTGGCGATGAGCTGGAAGGGCGGAAGCAGGTGGGTGTCCGATTTCCTCAAAGAGGTTGAAGCCATCTGGGAGCCAGGGCAGTCCCAACACAAAGCAGGCCCGAACCGCTGAGCTGAGTGCTGCAGCAAAAACAGCATCCGACCGGCTCACTCTCAGCACTAATAGCTCTTATTCAAGTCAAGAGTCCACTTTAGTAACCCCCCACTATAATAAAAATCTACACTATATATATTACATACATATTGCTCTTAAGTATGGCAGATTGTGTTATTTTACAATAAATAAATTATATATATATATATATATATATATATATATATATATATATATATATATATATATTAGTAGTCCATCAGACCTCGTGGAAGGCCACAAATCTGATGGACAGATAAGATAAACAAAGATACGGCTGAGCTTCAAGCCACAAATTGGAAAGCAGTATGACAGACAGACAGAGATAAAAGGCTGGTTCAGGTCTGTAGAGTAAAAATCTACAAGGTCTGTAGAGTCAACAGACAAAATATATATATATACTTTTTATAATAAAAAATGCCTCTCGAAAAAGTTCAAAACCAGACACTACAATACAGTGGTAAAACCAGTGATACTGTACGGAACGGAGACAATGTTCTTTCCCAGTTTGGAAAAAATTGCAGAAAATAGAAAGAAGGATTCTTAGAAGAATCCATGGGCCCAAAATAACAATACAAGGATACAGACTGAAATTCAATAAGGAGATTTACAGTGAAACCTCTGATTTGGAAACGGAAATGAGGGTAAGAAGACTTAGGTTTTATGGACACATGCAAAGGATGACCGAGGAGAGGTCAAACAAGAAGATTTTCTGTAGGGTTATGGGATACAAGTTTAACCATCGATATACTGTACATATATAACAGGAAACACAGAAGCTCGAGATAACACGGGAATTATGTGAGGGTAGGACAGAATACAAGAAATTCCTGAAAAGTGCGGTCCATGTGGTGGACAGTAAGGAACTTTCGTCTAGGAGGAAGTGAACGAAGAAGAGGAAGAAAAAATTTAGCGATATCCTCAAGCAGAGATAGGCAGAAAGGGGGAAATTGAAAAAGAAACCAGAATCATAGTCGCGTAGTCCTTCAGGGCTGTTTCACGTCAAATAAATAAATATATATATATTAGCAGGCAACAGACCTCGTGGAAGGCCAAAAATCTGATGGATAGATAGGATAAACAAAGATAAGGCTGAGCTTCATGCAGCAAACTGGAAAGCAGTAGCCCAAGATTGGCAGAGGTGGAGAAGGCTAGTTCAGGCGGCTGAAGCCAACTGACAAAAAAAAAAAATAATGTTTTGAACACCATCGGTGCTTCCTCACATTTTCCAATGAGTACACATTTTTTCACTAATTTTCAAGATTATATTAATAACAATTGATGCAGATCAAGTCATAAAGGTTCAACCAAATACTCTCAGATTCAACTTACCGTTATTAAATTTAAAAAGAATAAGGGTTAGAGATTGAAAACAATAATACTTTATTACCAACAGACAGTAATTTCAGTAGTAGTAAAAATAAATAATTTTTTTTTTTTGAGACCGCCTTGTACTGGTCCTTATTGACCCCACCTTTTATTTAATTTTAAACTTTAGTTCATATAACGGTGTTATGTTTGTTTATTTATTTAGATTAAAGCGAAAATAAAGAATGTTTATATACAGTTAAAAGAATAATATAAAAGTTTAATTCTTATCCAGTTAGACAAAATTAAAATTGTAAATCAATGAAAACGAAGATTTAATATTTACTGTATTAGAATCAGCTGATGCGAAGGTTGTCTCCTCAACTCCTCTCTCAGTTTTTACCAATTTTATAGCGGAATCTCTCTGATTATTCACGTGATACAGTTAAAGTGTATATCAGAGCAGTTGATATTTACTGTTGGCATCTTTTTTTTTTGTTATCTTAAAAAAAAAAAAAAAAAAATTTTTTTTTTTTTATTTATTTATTTTTTTTCTCTTATGATATGCGGTATGATCAGCAAGTGATGGCCAGTAAGGTGCCCAAGAGGTCTCGGTCAGACGGAGTTAGCTCACCAGCCAAACAAAGGACTCGTCGCTGCCTACGAGATATACCTCCAGTGACCAAAATGAACACTTCAGAACCAGAACCTCAGCCCCAACCAGGTACGTCTGCACAAGAAACGATTGAAGAATCACCTTTCTTTACTCCAAACCCCTACCAAGTGCTTCAAAATGACAGAGAAGTAATGGAGTCTGCAGCAATACCCAGAGAACCAAAGCCTCCTCCGATATTTGTGAAAAATATAAAAAATTTCCAGATGTTCTGCACCCAACTAAATAAAATCTGCTCTGGCAGTTATTCATGCCTTAACAGGACCAATGACACCAAAATAACACCTGATTCTGCAGAAGCCTACCGAAAAATAGTGAAGTACTTATCAGAAACAAATGCGAATTTTCACACTTACCAGCTAAGGCAGGAAAGAGCTTTACGAGTAGTGATAAGAAATTTACACTCCTCAACCCCCACTGAAGTTATTAAAGAAGAACTAACGACGCTTGGTTTCAATGTACGCCAGGTAACAAACGTTTTGAAGGAGGACAGGGAGCAGCCAGGATTACGAAATAGGATCCCACTACCATTGTTTTTCGTGGACTTGGAGCCATCACCAGGTATCGAAAAAATATATGATATCACAAGAATATACTACACAATGGTGAAAGTTGAGAAGCCATATCCCAAGAGAGACATCGTGCAGTGCCATAATTGTCAGACCTATGGCCACACGAAGTCATATTGCCACCATTTGCCGCGTTGCGTGAAGTGCGGTGAACAGCACAAATCTGTAGAGTGCACCAAACCTATACAAGATCCAGCAGTATGTGCCCTATGTTTGGAGGGACACCCGGCCAACTACAAAGGCTGCCAAATTTACAAGAATCTCAAAACCAGACACCAGAAAAACCGGATTCAAGATGAAGCACTAAGAGCAAGAAGAGAGAGAGAGCCTTCCAGAATTGTAAACAATGATGTATCATTCTCCCAACTACTTAGAGGTAAGACTTTAACCGATAAATGTCAAGCCCTGCCACAACAACAACCTCAACCCCAACCTCAAAATCCTTTTCATCCTAATATACCTAACCACCAACAACAAATTCCTCATATTCCTCCTCCTTCAAATGCAACTGATCTCACAAGTTTGTTAGCATCTTTCCTCACCGATTTCAAATCCCTTGTTACTCCACTCATATCACTCCTCACGAATCTCGTATCTCACCTCATCCCTCCTTTGAAAAATCCTTAAATGACTCACATCCCTAAACCCATATCCATTCTCCTTTGGAATGCGAATGGTGTTAGAAATCATATAGACGAACTATCTACTTTACTACTTGACAAGAACATTGATGTGGCACTAATTACTGAAACTCGACTAACCACTAAACAGCACCTCAATATACCACAATACCTGACATATCGTACTGACCACCCTGACGGAAAAGCACATGCCGGTACTGCTGTAATTGTACACCAATCCCTCTCCCATCACGTACTCCCATTACCAATACATGATTTCCTACAGTCCACCGCTATCGTGATAAAAACCTTCTCCTTTCCGGTTACTCTTGCATCAGCGTATTGCCCTCCTAACCGATCCATATCCAATGCCCAATTCAGTTCTCTCCTCAACTCCTTAGGACATCACTTCATCTTGGGTGCAGACCTAAATGCCAAGCACCAACAATGGGGTTCCAGAACCACGAATTCTCGTGGCCGAACCCTGCTGTCTGCACTCAATTCCCAACGTTTTCACCTCCTTTCCCCCAACTCTCCTACCTACTGGCCCACAGATCCCAACCGTAATCCTGATCTTCTTGATTTCTTTATCCACAGCGGCTTAAGTCCCCTCAATTGTTCCATTACACGTCTAAATGAACTTTCCTCTGACCATAGTCCTCTAATCCTTAATGTTTCACTTGAACCTGTTCCCAAACCTTCTCCACCGTCATTCATTAGGGGCCCAGTAAACTGGGACCTTTTCCGCCAAATAATATCCGATAATATTGATCTCAACATATCCCTCAAAACTCCCGATGACCTTGATAGTGCCGTAAATTCCTTTACTACCACAATCCAACAAGCCGCCTGGACTGCCTCCTTCCCAAAAGACTCCTCCAGAATTCCTATAAAGACCATTCTACCCCAACACCTCCTTAACCTAATCCGCACCAAACGCCGTGCCAGATTATTATGGCAACGTACCCGACATCCTACCGACCGCTGCTCCTATAATTACTACTGCAAACAATTAAAACTGGAATTAGCCACCTTCAGATCACAATCCTTCAACTCCTACCTATCCTCTCTCTCTTCTCGCGACAATTCCCTTTGGAAAACCACAACAAAAATCCTAAATCCTCACCGCATTTCACATCCTCTCCGACGAGGTGATGGCTCCTGGGCAGCATCTGACGAAGATAAAGCTGAGGAGTTCGCCATTCACCTATCCAATACATTTATTTCACATCCGGAATCCCATCCTGCCCACACCGTAACAGTAGAAGAACTCCTTACATCACCAATCCCACTTTCCTTGCCCCCAAAAGCTATTCATCCTTCCGAAGTAAAATTTCAATTAAAAAAACTAATCCCCCGTAAAGCTCCTGGACATGATCTCCTTACATCTCAAATCCTTCGACAACTTCCATCCAAAGCAGTCATATTCCTTACATATATCTACAATTGTATCCTACGCACCACCCACTTCCCTCTGTTATGGAAACACTCCACTATTATCCTTTTCCCAAAACCAGGAAAACCTCTCAATAGCTCAACATCCTATAGACCAATTAGCCTACTCCCAATCCTTTCAAAAATTTTTGAAAAGATCCTTTTGAAACGAATCCTACCCATTATAGAATCCCAAAATATCCCTTCCCATCAGTTTGGTTTTCGCTCCCAACATTCTACTGTTCAACAAGGACTCCGAGTTGTTGATCATATTTCCTCAGCCCTAGAAAACAAGGAATACTGTTCGGGTGCCTTTCTGGACATTGCACAGGCATTTGACCGGGTATGGCACTCCGGACTGCTCTCCAAGCTTAAAATCCATTTACCTCAGTCCTTGTACCTAGTCCTCCGATCCTACCTCTCTGACCGCTCCTTTCGAGTTCGCTGTGGAACAGAATTTTCCAATATCTACTCCGTTAAAGCCGGTGTTCCCCAAGGCAGCGTCTTGGGTCCCGTGCTTTACATCCTCTTTACTGCTGACATCTCTGTTCATCCCGATACTTTTCTTGCAACATTCGCTGACGACACCGCAATCTTATCATCCAACTCTGATCCCGAAATAGCATCCTTAAATCTCCAAAACCACCTCACCTTGATTGAGCACTGGTGTAATAACTGGCGCATTAAAGTTAATGAATCTAAATGCCAACACATTACCTTTACACTCCGACGCAGTTCCTGTCCACCAGTACACTTTAATTCCATCCAGCTTCCTTACTCAGACACAGTCCGGTATCTTGGCTTTCATTTAGACCGAAGACTAACGTCGACTAACCGACGATACGGCCAGCTATACAGACTACTAAACAGAAAATCCAAACTTTCTATTGAAAACAAATTACTTATCTACAAGACAATACTGAAACCTATATGGACATACGGACTTGAACTGTGGGGGACAGCAAAAGCTTCTAACATCAAACGTATTCAATCCTTTCAATCTAAAGTCCTTCGAACAATAGTTGATGCTCCGTTCTATGTAAATAACAAAATCCTACACCATGACCTTAATATCCTATACAAATATACATTTGTCCTAGACCTTACTCCAGAAAAATTCTCCAAATTTCACCAGAACCTTACCGATCATCCAAATCCACTTGCACAATCTCTATCCAGCACCACCCATCCTTACAATCCTCCTCGAAGGTTGAGGCGGCAGTGGCCCAGAGACCTTTTGTAAATAAGCATCTATTGGAGTTTTGGCAATGGCCAGATCCTCCACTCAAGCCCGAGTGTGTATGATTAGGTTAGTTCTTTTGTTTATATACATTTATTTTATTTTATTGTATTTATTTTTATTTTATTTATTCTCTGAACACTATTATAAATGTCCTTGATGTGATAGAATGTAATATTTCTAAATAAACAAATATAAAAAAAAAATTGTATTAGAGAGCTACCAATGGGTAGTTTCTCTTCATGTTGTACATGTCACGTTACTTATTTCATATTTACTTGTTGTATTTTTTCATTTAATACAGTTGTAAATTTCAATAATAAAAAAATAAATATTTAATGTAATTTTTTTCAAAATTTTTGGAACATTTATACATTCAAAAATAATTTAAAATATATTTTAACTACCTTTGGGCGGATCATGGCGATTTAAATTAACACGAATGTATCTTTAACAATGACTACTAAAAAGTCATAAGAAAACAATTTTCCGGAGGATATCGGGGAGAATATGTAAAAATTTGATTTAAAAACAACTATTTTTGTTTACAAAAAAGAAAACAGATTCGAAGTAAAACAAGTTTTAGAAATGATTATTTATATATTTTTAATTAAGCAGAATGACAGTAAAAAGTGTATAAATTTTCAAGAAAAAATTATCAATCTACAGCTCGAACCAAGCAATTTTACAAAACCTACAAATCACACGAAATTCCACAAATCAGCAAGGTTTTCAATTGAACTATTTACTAAAAACAGTAAAAAATTTTCATTCTACCAACTAAGAATATTCTCACAAACTGCCTGAGGTATCAATTAAACAGTTCATCTAGTTTTTAGAGTTATAAAAAAAAAATTTTAGCCGATGTCGAAGGTTTTTCATTACTCATGTACGTATCGTAAAACATACGTTCAAATTTTTAGGGGTTTAATTTTTTGAACTATTACAATGGTTTATTTTTGAAAATAATAAACCAAGATATAAAAATTCTGAATGAGATGAATGTAATTACTAGAATTAATGTTTAGCTAAAGAAGGTACCTAAAATAAAATGTAGGTAAACAAGAACTGTTTAATAAAATATCACGTTTAACGTATTGTTGAAAACTTAACGGTGGAATAAATATGCATCACAGGTTCCTTTGATGTTTGGAATAAACCGACGCCTAACGAAAGGTGTGTGTGTTTATCGAAGTGTATACGTTTGTATGCACTGCTAAGCTGTGACATCGCTGTAGAATGCAAGCGT